>OX465276.1:132968261-134211386 GCA_949987645.1 Tachina grossa | reverse complement strand
AACTAGTCATTGTTGTAGTAAATTCCACGCGAAACAAGTGTCACTCATTAATTTCATATACAAACATATGTATGTATCTTTCTGTTTTATGAATTCGTGTTTTTAATAAATTAATACATATTTGCTCAATGCAAGACTCAGTTTAAATAAAATGCTATATGTAGTACATCCATGTATGTAATACAACTTCATGTTCTTATATAAATTTATTTTCATGTGATTTTTTAACGTATTGTAATATTTGCATTCGCTTTCGCAAAAATTAAAATGTAGTATTCGCATTCGCATGCGCTAAACTGGTATTAGTTACATCCCTAGTTAAAGGCTTTTATATTAAAAAAATTAATGTACTGATTTTTTTCAACTGTACTGATTTTTTCTCTCTCATGTACTGATTTCTACGATTTCAAAACTGGCAACCCTAAATCTGCCATACATGGTTAAAAAAGTGCGTAACCACTAATACTCGTAACTAATGAAAAACAGTTTGATCCAGACACGTATTTATTAAGTTAAACAGTTTGATACATAACTGACAATTTTATAGAATCCAACATGATTGGAAACATTTTAAATCAACAAATACATGTCTGAATCGAACAGTTTTTAGTTAGTAATTAGTGGTTTAGCTATTTTGGGCACATGGCACACGAGAAATGCCAGATGTAAACTCAGCCATACTCTGATTTAAAATGCAATTTAAAATGAAATTTGGACAATTAGTATGGATGCCCCCAAACAGTAGCTGCTACTTTCTTATTTACGAAGTGGAATAACCACAACAAGCTTCCAATACAAATGCCCTAGAAAATTTATGAATTATAACACATAACAAATATCAAAGTTTGCGCCCAGCTTGGGCTAAAAATAGTATTTTGATTGTTTTTTTTTTTCATGAATAGAAAATATTGCGGAAGGAACTATAATGGTTACAAACAGCAACATATATACAATATACGAGATATCTATAAATTGTTGCTAGTTAATAAGTGGAATTAAATTTAATTGTTGGAAGTTGTTTATTAATTATTTTAATTTACAAACAATGAATTTGGATTTTGTTCCCTGCTGTTAAGAGTTTAATGAACAAGCAAACGAAAATCGTATAACAGGTTATTTTGTATTATATTAATTAAGCTAGTTTTGCCAGTAAAAACATATGCACACATAGATAAATACTACAAACATATAAATACATATGTATTTATATCTACCCCAAAGGAAATGTCGATTGTGAAAATGTACTGAGCCGCTTTTGACTTTGTCACCAGTACTACTCTACAATTATTCCCCATTACAATACTTTATGCTATAGACATTTAGCATGTGCTTGTCATTGAAAATCTACTAGTAACACTAAAACAATTGACTAGATAGTGAATTCATAGTTCTTATGGCAACATGGAGACATACCAACCAGACATTTACTGGTACATTTCTATACCTTACGTACATACAAATTTATTTACATTAACAAGTTGTTGCAATGTCCACCAGAAATACACGACATCTGTTTTCTCTCTTTCTTTTATACTGACGAATAGAAGAGAAATTGTAGACAATGTAACTACTACTGAATTTTAGCGTTAACATTGGCACATTTGGCCCCAGTCTGACTACAGGGTACATGCCTACATACATACATATATGTATGCAAGAGTAAGTGTATGAAGTATGTATGCATGTATGTATGTCATGTTCTTGAATAGAAGAACTTTGTTTTCCCTATTTTTAATAAATAAAAGTAGAAAAACTGATTCAATTGATCTGACATTTTAAACTGTCAAATGAGGTTTTTTCTAAATAAGGGTAGAAGTTTATTAACGAAAAATTATGTACGTACATATGTACAGGGTCCGCCAGATAACTTTTTTTTTGAAAATGCTATAAAAAAAACTCTGAAGCTTCGGCTGTGTGGCACGTAGCGCCGTCCTGTTGAAACCAAATGTTGCCAATATCCTCCTCTGCAATTTTTGTGAACAAAAATTCGTTCAACATGGCCCGATAACGATCGCCATTGACTGTAACGGCCACTCCTTGCTCATTTTTGGAAATTATGCCTCTGGACCAAAATCCGCACCAAACAGTGACTCGTTTTGGGTGCGTCGGCTTTTCAATGTATGCGTGCGGGTTTTCTGTGTCCCAAATGCGACAATTTTGCTTGTTTACATACCCTCCAAGATAAAAATGAGCTTCATCTGAAAAGATGATTTTTTTTGGCAAAATCGGCATCTTCTGTAAGTCGATCGCAGGCCCACTTAGCAAAGCGAAAACGCATTCGATGGTCAGTTGGCTCGTTCAGCGGAAGGATAAAACTAATTATCTGTCAAATCAGACATAAGCTAAGTGTTACCATTCCCGAAATAAGCACTAGTTGAAAAAAAACGTTAGATGGCGGACCCTTTATATGCATACATATGGTATTTTGAATTAAATATAATGATATGTATGGACATACATACATTTATTTGCTTTTTTATATGTAGCCGGTAGCAGTTTAAAGCGAAGATACATAAATAAATACATACATACATATGTACATACATAAAATATAAAACCCGAAAGATATTAAATTGCATTTAAATTCCCTTAGGAAAGCTTAATTGGCAAGAAACAACATAAAAACTGCAAACCAAAAAAAAAAAAGTTTCATACGAGTATCAAAAAATAAAATAAGAAATCAAACAAAGTGAAGACAAAAAAAAATACCTACAATAATAAACAATAAATCCAAGAGATACAAGCACCAAAAACAAAACTGAAACAGAAAAAAAACAAGACAAGACACGTACAAACATGATTTCTCAAGCAAGATAAATTTACCATAGAACCTTCTCTACCAGCAAGCGAAGTAAAAAAATAACCAAAAATACAGCAAAAAAAACTGAAACCTCAATTTAACATAAAACCAGCAGAAGAGTGGATCCCGATGAAGGGGGAAAATGCAAGTAAGAGGAAGTTAACAACACGAACACAGAATTAGAAGAAGAGGCCTGTTTTTATTACTTTGTCATTGTCGTTTTGTAGGAGAAATGCAAAATAAAATATAAATAAAAGAAAACAGCTGATAAGTATATTTGTATGTACCTCTAAATGAAAAATCCATATAGAAAACATATGTTTTGTGTTATTTACTTTTATTTTTGTGTGTTCAGATACGAGTACAAACACCAAAACAGAGAGTCACTCATATGTATGTATGTATGTATGTAAAATGATAGCGGGGGGTAAACCGGGTTCGGTTACTTGACTAGAACAATAGTATGAAAAAACTAAAATACAAGAGTATACTCAACACATAGATACACACAAACACACATCCAAATGCATTCAAACATACATGCAAACATAAATATGTATATAGATACATATACATATGCACATTATTCTTGTATAATAATATAAGGTGATTGTAAAAGAAGAGGAAAACAAAACGAGCACAAAAACACTCATTGTTCTTTACAAACATTCGCATACATACACAAATGTTTACAACAAACATTCATAAGTATAGACATGGATACACACATCCATGTACGTACTTACATATAACCCAACAAACACAGGGCTTGTACATTAGCGTGTCCCAAAAAAAAAATTTCTTTTTGTAATTTTTCAAGAACGGTAGGCGCAAATTCAAAAATTATTTTTTCTAAATTATTTAGAACTTATTGGCCTTTTAACCTACATCATTAGTTTTTTTTTTCATTTTTATAAATATTTTAAAAGTTATAAAGAAATATTTACAAAATTTATGGAAAAATTACTAAAAATTTTAATGTAGACTACCTTAAAGAGCAAACTCATTGTAAAAACAACAAGTTTTGCACACAAACACAAAGCGTGAACAATTTTCGTTTTAATTGTTTTCTTAAAAGTGAAGCAAATCATGGTAATCGTTAAAGTTATGAAGAAAATTTAAAAAACGACCGGCAAACTAGATTTTTGGCAAAAATTCGACTTATTCGACCTCCTAACCTCTTCCAAAAAATCTAAAAAAATCTTAAAAATAGTTGACCTCTTATGCTTTCAAATTATGCTTGAGCTCCAAAAAAAATTTTTGTTTTTCTTTGACAGCCTATTGTACATTCATTGTATATCCATTGAGAATCAAACTCCATTCCTTATTATGAGCGTTTTAAAATCACTTGAGCGCATTTTCAGCAACATCGGATTCTCAACAGATATAAATAAAACCTAAATGATCGAAGTTTCCTAAAATAACTTCCAGAATTCAAGTTGATATACATATTTTTTTCAAGATATATCGCTATGTAAAAAATAGAGGCGCTTTTAGCATATGTACTAACATAACTTCAGAAGGGGTTTCCCTGTTCAGTAAAGAAATAAATCCGAAATTCGATAACAAAATAATTGTGAGGCCGTGTACACAATGTTTCTAAATTTAACCAAAAATAAAAGATAAAAATATTAGAAAAAATTTATAACTGTTATACAAGCGAATGCGTTATACTTGGTCTCCAATTTTCATCTTAAACAACCAGTAATTAAAAATCGAAATAGCGAGATGGATCCCTTTACTAAGCTAGAAATAATTTTAAAATAGCATTTGGTCGAAGCAAATTTCAAGTCGTTGTCTTTTTGTTTGTTGGGTTACTCTATTGCATACTAAAATTTGTACAAACATTTATGCAGCTAGTATTTAAAAGTATATATACAAAGACAAAAAGAAAATAAAACACTAAACATAAATAACCAAAATGTTACACACGGTTACTCTCTGTGAAAACAAAATCATTAAAATAACATACAGGGTAATATTTTTCAAGGCGGAAAACTTCAAATTGATATATAAAAAAAGGAATATATTGGTGAATATATGTACATATGTACATATGAAGCTCACTATTGACAATTAATACAATGTATTTCCCCCCTTCACACTTTATCAACAGGACGTGACATCGAAAAATATATTTTAGAGAAAATAATCTAATGACATCGAATTTTAAGTTAGCAAATTCGATCACTAAATTTAATCATTCCATAAATATTCATTTCAGCAAAGCAATAAAAGCCCGTAATACACTATCATTTTTTATAAAGAAAAGTAACCCTGAGGCAATGAATGCCTACTACTACTAGAGATAGTGATGGAGAAGACAGGTGGCGAAAGAAGAGATAGAGAAGAGCTCCATTATTTTACAACTCTGCTTTTTGGCACGTTTTAAAAAATGCAGTGCTGCAGCGCCTCTTCTGACATTGAGGCGTACTAAATTTTTGAAGCAGTGTTTAGTAGCCATTTTATTGGTTATTTTATTTCGCCAATGATTCTGCTACACAATACCAACGGAAGAGGCCGCTCTGATGTTACATTAGGATTATTATCCGCTGAAGCTGGTGTAGTTCATTGACCAGTGTCTATGCCTTCTTCATTTGAACGTTTCTAATGAACAACAGAAAAATGCGTGGTGTTGTTATTTTAATGACTGCCGGAGGCCGGGGTCGAACCCAGCGCCTTCGGTTTTGTATTCAACGTGCTAACTACTTCAACCAACTGTACCCTACACAATCGTTTGCGATTTTTTTTAGCAAATACAATCCTGGTATGATGGAGTCTATGAACATTTTCAAAAGACAATAAAAATTCATCACATTAGGGTTATATTTGTTTCGTCGATAGTGCGATTGTGTAGGATATGAAGGGATATGACATATTTTTTTTTTTCATCAACTTTCCTTCTTTTTGTAAGTGTTTTCGGGATTCACATTATATTTTTCCAGTCAGTGTGAAAAGCTCATACAAATAGATGAGCAAAAAGTTTAAGAGAGAATTCGAAATATGTTTATCTGTCTATCAATTTCCAAAATTTAATATCAAAATTCTGAATAGGTTTTTACAATCTAATGAAGGTTAGCTCATGGAATATCGTCATCGTCAAAACAAAAGACGAAAGAAGTTTGAATTTGTGCTCACAACGATTTTCAAATTAAAGTTAATTTAAGACAAATAGGAGCTGACAAAAAAATCACCCGATATATATTACAATACAACGCAACTCATGTGTGTGTATATGCGCAAGACAGAATATTAAAAGAATTTGTTCTTAAAACAAGAGATAACAAATATCACCATTAATTTGATGCAAACATATTTAAACATCGATAACTGGTAATTTGAAATATTGGTTTCATTTGATGATGCCCGATTAGGGTTGCCAGTTTTGAAATCGTAGAAATCAGTACATGAGAGAAAAAAATCAGTACAATTGAAAAAAAATCAGTACATTAATTTTTTCAATATAAAAGGCTTTAACTAGGAATGTAACTAATACCAAGGTTGCCACCATTTTTGGTTTTTCCCGGTTTTGAATTCCCAGAACAGGACTCAGGCCACCATTACCTATCTACTGATGCTGTTTTCTTACAGTTATTCCTTTTGCCACTAACTAAACTTCCGAGAAGTAAATGGGGATCGAGTGGCCATTCTTTGAGAAGCCCAGCCGATGAAACCACAGACAATGCTATTGAACGGAACTCCTAATGCAGTAGAAGATGAGGCCGACCGGTTCACATCTGGAGAAGACATTTAGGTTTAAATGTCAGTTAAAAGCTGGAATGAATTTAAATATCTAGCATCAAAAAGGAATAAGTGAAAGTTATTTCCAGAGGCCCTATTTTCTTCACAGGAATCAAAGGAATTAATATGTATGTATGCCTTATGTCACCTCTGGTTTCAAAGTATCGTATAGATATAAAATAAAACATCAAAAATGAATTCATTCTATCAAACATCAGTTTAGGGTATAAATAATTGTATCTCGATACAAATGGTTATGTGGTGTGAATATGTATGGTTGATAACTGTGGATACTTTTGGGATGATTGGGATGGTAGTGCATTTATTTACCAGGCCTCTAAGAAGAAAATAAACAGCACTATAAACATATAACCAACCACAAAAAAAATTATATTACATTTACTTCGACTCTCTTTTTATCTCATTACTCTTTACGTCTCTTTTTTTTTACTACCAGTATTTGCAGTATTTGAAAATTGAGCTCAGTGAGTAGCTTGAATAAAGCAAAATCTGAGTAATTGTTTGATATATAGTAGATATACAAGTGTAGATATATACATATATATATATAGTTCGAACGAGTGTGTGTAATATACACTGTATATATACATACATATATCTCGAAATTGTTGATGGTGTTGTTGCCTGATGTTGTTGACGTTAATGGTTGTGGTGTGAAAGGTGGTGGTGGTGGTGGTGCATGTACAGATTTTGTGCTCTAAGTGCTTGTATGTGCAAATGAAAGAGTGTATGGTATAGAACAATACCAAACGACCGACCTGTACGACAGTGAGTGAGTCAGTTTGCTATAACACAGGACCGTCAAGTGCTATAAAAGGCTGCAGCAACCAACCGGCCGGAATAGTAGCTTCGTAGCACTGCTGTTGACAACACATCTAAAAGTAAAAAAACCAAAAAAAAACTATTTAGCCTAAAAATTCATTAATTAAAAAGGCAAAACTAAATTCATTTTTTATTACAAAATAATCCAGACCGTTCAAAAATTAACAGCAGCAGCCGCAAAACAATTTCTTAATCATATTGTTTCCTTTAGATTCTTGTTTATTTCTTCAAGTAAATTTAAATTGTTAAATGAAATTTCCTTATTTCATGTAAAAGTCACTTAGCAACAACAAACAGCCTGCAGCAGAAAGGAAATTTTTGTAAAAATTATGCAAAAAAGTGCTAAATCACAATTTCTCAGAAAAGTTCATTTTCCAGATGCATATTTAAAGTGTTGTTAAAGAAAAAAATCAATAAGCACAAGAAAAATATTAAAATAAACTTAAGGGTTTATTTGAAAGAAGGGAAATTAATTAACAACAATCAATAACATAAAAGTGCCGTATAACGAACGAAGCAAGCGAGAGAAATTTTCAGTCGAAACTTTCTTTATAGAGAGAAAACAAAAATCAGCAGCAAAAAGAAAAATTGTTTTCTTCAAATCAATTGTGATATTTTATAATTTAGCTACAACTTGCTTTACGTTTTTAAAATCATCATCAACATAATCAATATTATTACTAAATAAATTATTCACTTAATTAATTGTTTTAATTTGACTACATGAACATGGAGGTGTTATCCGTACAAAATCAATATCCAGCTCATTTCGCTCTAGCTACAGGTATTTATACATACATACATATACTATACAAGAAAAAACCCTTTATGTACTTGCAGTTAATTTTATGTAACCATGTAACTAAATTAAAAAAAACACAAATCATATGTACATATGTAGATACATTTAGAAAATAAAATCAAAGATTTCCTGTTTGTTGCCTCCAGGGAAATCTGAGGGAAACGATAGTTAATTTTTAGTTAAAGAGTTAAAGTGAACAAAAAGTTTAGTTTGTGCAAACGCATGCACACACACACACACGCCAATAAGAAAATTTTGTATCCCCAGTAATTGGTTGTGTGTATCTGCTGCAACTCGTCGTTAACGAATTCATGATGTGTATCTGTGTTTTGGCCCATAAGACAGACGAGTTGTACACAAAAAACAACTGATTTCCAGCTGTGCTATCAGCTGGAAACAAGTTTTTCCACTTTGCTGTTGCTGTTTTACTTTAATTTTCTTTCACAGAGCCGCATACATACATACATAAACCCATATGTACTTACAAAATTACTTGTGTGTATCTCTTGGTTTTTTGTAACCTAGCCAAACCGGCCCCTATTAATTTTATATATGTACAACTTTTGTATCTCTCCGTATTCACCTTTGTATCGAGTAAAACTTTTGAGTCATTTTCTTTTCTCGTTTTCTCAGCAATATATATGAGTTTGATGCTCTTGAGTGTTTTTTTTTTTTTTTTTTTGAGAGAGAAAGAAATGTTTTTCTTTTAGAGAATTTTTCTGTAAAGACAGGGAGATTAATTTTTTAGTAACAAACTGACAGCTTTCCGTGTGAAAGAATAATAATTTCTATGCGCTGATTTGCAGGAAAATCTTGAATTTCGTATGGGGAAAACAAGGCTTTTTTCTACGTAATAATGAATTTTTTTAGGATTTCTTAGCGAAATATCGAAACACAGTTTAGAAGATTTTTTCAAATTGTCCTTACAAGTTTCAAATATTAAAATTGTCTTGCTAATATATTTAAGATATTTTTATTAAATTAATATAAAGTCATATTAATTTTTAATAAATTTTTGTGAAATTATATTTTTATTTATTTTTTTTTTCAATTTAAAAATAATGTAATTTTTTTAGATATCTCACTGAAATATTTAAATGCAGTTTATTAGATTTTCTGCAGCTACAAATACTTTTGAGAAACGTTATACATATTTATCATTTAATTGGATTGGATTAAATTTTAATCAGGCATAATTTCTTACTGCGTCTCAAGTACAGAATTTGCAATTCTTACAGAATGAAATATTTTTTATTATTATAGAATACAAGAAAAACTAAACTAGACTTTAGCTGGGGGGAAATGCCGTCAGTTTGCTGTGCCATCGCGCACTTAGTCAACTTCCATGTTAATTTTCTTGTTGAAAGATTGGTTGTTAATTTATTTTCAAGAAATTAATTGAACAACTGATTCAATAAGATTTGCAAGTAATGAATTTAGGCCCGATTGAGAAATTATTCCTGATTAAAACTATAATTTTGTTGATTTTTTCAATTTAAAATTGTTTTAATTATTTAACTAAATTTTATTGGAATATATTTTACGTTTTCAGCATGTTTACATAAATTACTTTAAATTATATTTTTTTCCTATAAAAGGAAATATCAATGCTTGTTTTTTTTAATTTTATGAGAAAAGAATAATGAAATTTTTTTTTCTACATACATACATATCGAACCCTACTTTCAATTTAATAGTAAATGAAAAAAATTAAAGTTTTCTGGAGAAATTTTTTATAATATTCAAATATGTTTTACATACTTATATTATATTTTATACAACAACAAGCATTACATATAAATAAAAAGAGTGTTGAAAAAAATTCAGACATATGGATGTGTCAGAAGCTAAAAGGCCTAACTCCACAAAATATAAAGTTGGGTAAATTAGTAATGTTTGGCAAATAGGTTTCCAAAACTTATGAAAATTATAAAAAGTAAAAAATATTTTTATGGCATTTAACAGCAAAAAATGAGATAAATTGTGTAGTTTTATGAGATATGATGAGATACATTGTGTAGATTTATAAAATTTCATAAAACTGGACATTTCTTTCTTGATTAAACCAATGTGTTTAATTAAAATGGAGTTACTCGTAATTGAGTAGATTTTGAAAAAATTTAAATAAGATTCAGAGCCGATTTTTCATGTTTTTAATGGAAAATATCTAAATAATAGAAGAACAAAATAATTTCCATAGAGTTCACCACTAATTAGATAATAAACTGAAAGGATAATTCGTTATTATAATTTGTATCTTTTAACACAACCAACAATTTTCATGGTAATAACAAAAACTTAAAAAAAAACTTTTCCACAAAACACACTTCAATACTTGTATTAATTCTCTAGAAGTAAGTTCAAAATTCTTAAAAATGAAAATTAAAATCCTTATAATCCCGAAAACATAGGAAGAATTCACTACGAAAGCCTTGTTTTTTTAAATTTCATATGAAGAAATGTAAATTACAAAAACAAAACACATATTTATAAAATTTGTCAACGCTTCAGGCTATGACTAACTATCCTACATAATCGCACGATCTACGAATGAATACAATCATGATCTGATGAATTCTTATTGCCTTTTAAACATTTTCATAAACTCCAATATACCAGGGTTGTATTTTCCCAAAAATTGCACGACTGTGTATGATAGTGTATCACGGTCTTTAGCGTTTCGTTTTACAAAATAAAGTCTTTTTTAACCCCCGACAAAGAAAGGGGTGTAATAAGTTTGTAGTGTGTGTCTGTGTACCTGTGTGTCTGTACGAGTCCACGTACAGACCAAACGGCTAAACCGATTTTGATTTAGTTTTTTCTGTTTGAAAGGTGACTTGATCGCGAGATTGTTTTAATAAAATCGGTCCAGCCGCTTAAAAGATATCACATCTTTTCTCGAAATATTGGGGTTTTATTTTAATTTTTAATTTTTGTTATTTAATGAATTCATTTACATATGTATGTATATTTTTTAATTTTATGCATTTTATTTTTCAATATCAATTACAGATTGGAAGAGTCAACTTAAATTAGCTACACCCACAAGCGGGGGATCATTGAAAACTCCGGCTGCGTATAAGCTTTTAAATACCCCATTTAAGCCGCATCATCACATCAATCATCCACATCATCATCATCATCATCATATTCATCCTCATCATCACCATCAACGAAAGCAACAAAATCTAAAAACATCTAACAGTAATAAAAACACCTCCAACTCCTCAAACAAATTAAACTGTGATACAATTGTAACAAAAACAACAACAACAAAAACTACAACAACAAATACAACAATAACTGCAACAGCGAGCAAAACAATTAACGCTAAGTTGCTACAAACCGAAGCTGTCCAAGACCTATCGTTGCGTTTATTGGACGAACTGCGTGCAGCCAAGTCCCAGCACTTGGCCTGTACCGAGGTATCGCTACCCTGTGATCTCACACCACGCATAGCGTTGGAAATCTTACGTTTAGCTCGCGAGGAAGCAAATGGCCTGAGCGACTGCACCATCTACATTGAGTTCGAGGATGAGCCGAACAATTCTAGGCGCATAGCTACACTGGACTTGAACAATAAACGCTCGGGCAATACTGGCTATGAAATATATGTGACCATTAGCCAGGATCATAGCGGCTGGACTGCCTTATTGCCACAGTTCATGAAGAATCTATCGCGCACCATCACCATAAGTCCCGAATTCAATATAACCAAACACAGGCCATACTACAAGAGTGTGTGTTAAATGGTAAACATTTTGCAGTTATAAAAAATATTATGAAATTTGAAAGCAAATAACAAAAAAAAACAATTTGGTTGGCATACAAAAATATCATTAAAATATTAACAATTTTATATTCATACATACTAGACGTATACATAGATACTTTTTGGTATAGTTAACCAAAATTAAATAACCTTTTTCTTATGCAAAAAAAAAACAAAAACAAATAAATAAAAAACACTTACACTAACACAAACACTAACACAGACCAAAATGTCTAAATAATTTAAAAGAAAGAAAAAGAAGATAAAGAACCACCCACCTTTTTATTAGATTTCTACTTTTGAAAGTGAAAGCAGAAAAGAACTTAAACATAAAACTCAACAAAACCCACTAAATATTAACCTGTTAAAAATGGTATATCCTTTATATATTTTGAATTTCTCAAGTAAAAAAAAATAATTTCCTTTTAGAATTTTAGAATCTTAATAAATCTCATTGATACATTTGTTCAAATTAGGTTTTAATGAATTATTTATTTTTTTTTATACAAACAAACTTACATTAATTTTTTTTTAATATCAATAATTTTTGTCAAAATTTTGTGGTATAAGTATTAAAAACAAAAACAAAACAATGGCAGCACTTATACATTTCAAAACTAAAACAAAATTAAAATGAATTTTTATTAAGAAAAAAGAAAACAAATAAAATTAATGAAACGATATGAAGTATTTGCCAAGATCTCCAACTCATAAAAATGTGATACTGATTAAGTAGCTTAGGTTAAGAAATCAATTACAAAATAATTAACTATTAAACAAACAACAACAAAAAATTAAAATACACACAAATTACAAATTCAAAACACATCCATTTTAAATTAAAAGAACAAAAAAAAACACAAAATTCAAAATTACAAAATTTTTACATGTACTCGTACTAACTACAAATAAAAAAAATCAATCAACTCAAGGCTGCATTACTGGCTTAATGTTTAGGACCCAACTAAATTACAATTAATCAATTAACAATTGTGCATTTTTGATGAAAATGGAAACAAATAACAAATAAAGAAAACTGCGATATATGAAAACGTCTTGATATCAAATTTCAAATTTATAACAACAATTTTTTTATCATTTGAAAACTACAAAACAAAAAAAAAAACAACATATGAAATTTATATCTCCTAGTTTGTAAGTTTCAGAATACATACAGAAAAAAATTACAATAAAAAAAAAACTAAAGTATATTTGTCTAACCTTCTCTCCGTTTGCTTTAGCTCGCTACACCCAATTCTACAGACATACTCGTACATACTCGTGTGTATATCCACACTTATAAAAATCATTTAAAAGATACACACTAACAGAAATGGTTGTTTGCATAAACAACAAACAACTTATTTATTGAAGTGTGTTGTAATAATTCTCACCACTTACCTCCCTCCCTCCCTCCATCGTTTAATTAACAACACCCAACACTCAAATGAACTGTGTAGCCTCACGAGCCCCCATACAACTCTTGCAAAAAAAGCAACAAAGTAAAAACAAAAACGAATAAATTTAAATTAAAACTACAAGTATTTATTAGAAATGTGTTATCAAATCCAACCAACAAATAAATATATCACTTTATTACAACAACAAAAAATATTACATAATAAATTATCTCTTAACTAATTTTCACATTTAACAACAGCCTCAATCAATAAATAAAAATTTGTGTATTTCTAATTTAAGCATCTGTCTGTCCTCAAGGAAACCGAATACAATTTGTGTAACTTTACTTTTTATATCAAAATGATCATTGTAAAGATCAATTCAATTGCAAATTTATGCAAATGTGTATTTTAATTATAACAATTACAATTATTATTATTATTATTATTAATTACTATTGCAATTATTATTATTGTACTTATTACAGTTAAGTTTTTGTTCGTATTAACGAAACGTATTAATTATTACATACTATGAATTTTTTTTCTTCTTCAAATTTTGTTTGTCCCTTAAATTAGTATTTTATCTCTCTCTCTCTCTCTGTCTCTCTCTCTCTCTCTCTCTCTTTCAATTAAGGTATTAATAATTTTTTTTAATTTTAAACAAAACAAAAGAGAACTGTGACATCTTAAATATTCGTTAATAATGAATTAATAAATTTTTAAGCAAAAAAAAAAAAAAAAAAACAAAAACAAAAACAAAAAAAAAACAAAGTATATTAATGCCTAATAAATTTTCTAGGATAACAAATTTAATGAATAATCATCATTTTTGTATGAATTATTAAACAAAACATTTTAGACCAACCAACAAATTTGTAATAATAAAAAATTAAAAAAAAATTAAATCTTTTTATTTTTATTTCTTTGTGCAAAATGGGTGGGGGGTTAAGTGATAAAATTATCTAGGCTTCATCGTATGGGATTTATTTACATCCAAAAGATGTTGATTTTGTGAATGTTTTTTTTTTTTTAATTAATAAAAACAATGTAATTTCTAATAAAAAAATAATTGTATAAAAAATGGGTTAAAATATAGACCCCTGCACAAAACCACGTACAAGAACTTTTAAGACAGGAGGGATTTTTCAAGTGCAGCGAAATCTTCTAAAACAAACGCTAAACAACACTGTTGGCAAGACATTTGTTTCAGTTATTACAGGTATAGGCGTAAAGAAGAAAATACTTCGTGATGAAAAAATTTGTGATGCTTGCTTCTTTATACGCATGGGCGCGTATACAAACGTCATGCATTGTACATATATATGCACATACATTGTGTGTATGATCTTTTATTTTTCTACGCACATACAAACGCACACATGCATTGACAGTAGTTGTGCGCGCTTGCTTAAAAAAAACCACCCTTAAACACATAATAGCTCCCTGCAGATAATGCGAATAGTCCATACATGCATGCAAGGACCAGAGAAGCGCAATGAGTAGTGAAAAGGTAAGGACTAGTCCAAAGAGGAGTTGAAGTACTCCAAAACTATTCCAAATATATGAAAAATAAGGTAATCGTTTTAACCTTGCGATGTCCTAGGGTTGGACCACATGGTCCAACTTTGCATTACATCGGACTAACCCCAAAACTACTCCATATGGAATAGTTATAGACTACTCCATGGGTGAACATGATGTAGCAAATTTTTGCAAATCGAATTCACACGTATGCTTATTCTCTTTCATTAAGTCTTATCTGAGATAAATTTTTGCTTATCTTTTTACTCATTTTTCTCAAACGCACTGCGAGAAATTTATTATGTATGCTGTTTATGTTAAAAAATGGTTTTGCCTACATACAAAACAAAACTTAATTTAATCTTCACTGAAACAGCGAAGAGTGTACATGCATAACGGGAGTAATTGTTCATTATTCTTGCAAAAAATTCTATCTTATTCAAAAAATTCTTTCATAAAAAATTCATATAAGAATTACTTTTATTAATTGTTTCTGGCTGTGTGTTTATCTTTTTCGCTCACTTACACAACCTTAAATTTATCTTGGTCACCCATGGACTACTCGCATAAAATTTGTGAGTGCCTAAAAAGAACGATTATATTCGTTTAAACACGAACACATATCGTGCAGCATTGAATGATTCTATGAAAACGACATGATCCATGACTAACGTGACCAGATGGTTTTTGCAAAAAGCGGGACAGGATCGATAAAAAAGCGGGATTTTGAAGAAAATGACGCCAAAAAGCGGGATTTCAAAATAAATATCCTTTATAAAGCGGGATGTGTAATATTCACACACACAGTATCGTATGTACTTAGGAACACAGCTTTCAACTCAAAATAAAAGATTTTAAATAAACAAAAATATGTACCTATATAAATAAAAATCAAATGATATTTCTTGTTATTTTTAATTTTTGATGTGTAAACATCTATACGCTAGGGGGTAAAAATTTCTTTGCTGAGATTTCTTTGCATTGTCAAATCAGTGTGAGCTATGTATGAGTGTATTAGTGTTTGAAAGAAGCAATACCAAGCAGAGAAACAAGTTGACCAGCTCGAAGCCGACGGTGCGCCGCCGCCGGTTATTTTTCTGTATATTTCCGTACACCAAAGGTGAAGATGAACCGTAAGAGCTACGGAATTGAAATTTGGACACAATGTGTAGACATTTGGCCACTACAACAACAAATACATGAGAGTTAAAAACTAAAGGGTGTTCCAAAACGAGCAACGAAAAATGTTAAAATCCCATGTAATACACATACAATTGTATGTACATGTAAACAATTGAAATTTTAAAAGTTAGTGTATTTTGATACAGACTACAACAATTAACACTAAATTTAAAAAATTTAAATCAATGGGTGTTCCATCAGTTAATGCAATTTTGACTTTGTAATTTGGTCAACTTGCTGTATCTTCGAAACCGTAAGAGCAAAACTCTTGAAATTTTCAAAAACGGTAAAACTAAAAAATCAAAAAAATATAAAATCGCCAAACATAAAAAAATCGCCAAAATAAAAAAAAATCGCCAAATCGAAAAAAGCACCAAATTAAAAAAAAATCTCTAGAACTAAAATAAATCGCGAAAAAACGGAAAAATCGCCAAAATAAAAAAAAATCCTTAAACAAAAAAAATCGCCAAAATGAAAAAATCACATAAATAAAAAACCCCAAAAACAGAAAAAAATCGCCAAAATGACAAAACCCCAAAAAAACAGAAAACAAGTCGCCAAAATGAAAAAATCGCCAAAATGAAAAAAGTGCGAAAATGAAAAAAAAAACCCAAAAAGAGAAAAAAAAGCCAAAACGAGAAAAAAGCGATAAAATTGAAAAAAATCGTTTAAACTGAAAAAACTTAAAAAAGGAAGAAAGCTAAATAAAAAAAAATTATCAAAACCGAATGTGCGCGAGTCAAAGTCGCACTTTACTGAATTTATTTTAATTGCAATGCATACACAACAACAAGAACAGCAACAACTAAACGATGAACAACAGGAATTAAAAATTAAAAAGTAAAAGTAAAGGCATTTACCATAGATGAGCACTGCAGTACCACTAAAGTTTCAGTAAAAACAATAAAAAATTTTTAACAAGTAAATTTTTACTGATTACTAAAAATTTTTCTACAATTTTTATAAATTGCCTAAATGATTTGTTATATGATGAGGTGCATTGAATTTTCAGTAACCAGTAATGCCCGTATTCATAATGAAATTATACCAAGTGGCTAAATGTTTTTCATACAAAAGTTTCAAAATTTGAACGAAAAAACTTTGCCACTTGCTACAATTTTATTATGATTACGGCCCTACGATTTTACTGGTAATGCAAATTAAATTTCATTAGCAGTAAAAATTTACTGAATTTTTTTAGTAATCAGTAAATTTACTGCTTACTGCAATTTTGAATGCAGTACATATACATATACTGCAGTGTGCCCATTTACTAACCAAATAAGTTTAATAAAACAAACAAAAACCAACAAACTCATATGTATTTACAATATTGAAAGTTTTGATACTTTTAATTAATTAATTTAAAAAAAGATACTAAAAGCATAAGTACTTTCCAACTTAAAAATAAATTTCCATTGCTAGATGTTTATACATCTCCTCTGTGATCGGACTCACATTGCTTTTTTTTAATTTAATTAATTTAAAGAAATATTATTAAGGAGTGGACAAGTTTGTTTGGGAACTCTGTTTAGAGCTGCAAAACTATCGATAGTACTATCGATAGTATCGATAGTTTTGTTGTAAATGAAATATCGATAGTTTTTTCCACTATCGATACTATCGGCAAAAAAACAAGTAATTAAGAGTAAAAATAATCGAAGTCAGTAAACGGTAGCCGGCAGCTTTGAAGCAAATTATCCGTAGTTGATTTAAGCTTTTTTACAGCGATGGAAAAGTTGGTACAATTATATAATTTTAGCGCTATTTGAATGCCAAAAGTACCGTAGCACCGCAATGACCCATTTAGCACTACTGGAATCTCTTTATATTATATTACATGCCAAAATTGCATTAAAATATATTAACCCCCTTATGCAAAAAATAATGCGTGCTTGAAGTGTACATTAAAAAAAATTTCCATAGAAAAACCGGTTTTACGTTCACTTATTTTTTTGCACAAGGGGGTTAATCTTTAGCTCCAAGTTATTAGAAAATTAAGTAAATCAAACGATGTTTTCCGGTTCTTAAAGAATTGCTGGAGGAATGTTATTTATTCCAAAGTCATCTGCAAATGTGTAAATTTTATTTTCGTACCAAGGAGAGAAGCCGACTATTTGCATCGACTGTGAACAATCGAATAAAAAAAAAGGTTATAAACGTAGTATATCGTAAATGTTACTTTTATATTCAGATCCCAGCAACTAATATTCTTTATGCACCTTCTGGCGTTTTGTTAATTGATTTTTAGTTAATTAAAAAGTACAAGTATTAAAAAAATATAAATAAAGAATTAGGTACAATCGTACTGAAAAAAATAAAATTGTTTTTGAAAGTTAGTACAATTTGTAAATATGACATCGCATCCCTGCTTATGTATACACAAGTACTTAAATATATATGTATGTATATGAATTTATTTATAAATCCAAGTGTTATTCGACAAATAGTAGTCACAAGATTCTTAATAAATTCAACATCATCGACACAAAGATAAATTTTGGTGGTACTGATATCGCGACGGCCGCCAATCGTCTCTTACGATAAAACTTTACAGTTAGTGTCTTAAAAGTTATCAACAATTTTCGCATTTTGATAATTCTAAACCATGGGTATGGTAGGCCCATAAAATTTTAAGTTCAATAAAAAAGTATATTTTCGATAATATGCCCAGCTTACGATAAAATCGAAAAAAAGGCTTGATATATTTTTATATACTAATGAAAATGTTGAGGATTCTGGATTTTTTTTCGAGTCACATGTAGTTTATGGCAACTTTTATAAAACTGTTCGATACTATCGATAGTATCGATAGTTTTACATAAAACTATCGAAACTATCGAGTGGAGCGACTATCGATAGTTTTGCAGCTCTAACTCTGTTGTCCTTACAACCTGTTCAAAAAGAAAAGGTCGGGATAAAAAAATTGGACGTCGCGCCTTCCATATAATATAATTTATAAATATCTTTGCATCTAACGCAGCAACAGAGGTGAAATTTTTAACGACTCGTATAATGTGCGTTGTCATACGAAAAAAGTTCTACTTGGACATGCGGATGTGACACCTCCCATAAAGAACATATATTTACTTTGAGATATCTGGGAAACTAGTATAAGGAGAACGTTGAAATTTTGTAGGGGTAACTCTTTTGATAATGTGTAGTCTCTGGAAATAATTTCAGAATTGAAAAATTAGGCGTGCTATTTCTCATAAAGTACAATTTTTTGTTTGTTTTCAAAAATAATACCAGTGTAAGAAATTTATTATTCGACATATTGTCAAATATTTCAATAATAATAATATTTCAAATTAAAATAATACCAGTGTACTGATCTTGCTGATTTGCTCACAGAGTATTACTGATGGCCTATTAGCCCATTAATTTTTGAATGCCTAAACTTGACATGGCGCTTCCCACATAAAATAAACATTCATTTGAAGATATCATGAAAGCCAAGCCAGTCAAAATTTTGAAATTTTTTCGAAATCAGTAACGCCAATAACGGGAAAAGTATTATAAAAATAAGTCAATAATGGAGCCAAAAGTGTATCATCTCTTAAGTAGGTTAGGAAGGGTGGTGCTATAACGCACCTCCAGTTGGGTCCATTGTGAATACCTCTTAAGTAAATTAAACATTAATTTTATAATCTTTTTCTTGGTGATCTGCCGATGATAGAAAATAAGAGGTATTGGAGAAGTGCGCGTAGCTCCGCTCAATTAGCGAGAATTTTGAAAATCATCATGACTATTTGTGTCAATATTGAGAATTGTATTCCACAAAATAGTGTAGCACTTTTGGTATAAAAAGTTTTATTTTCATCTCAAAACATAGCGAAGCGAGGCACAAATGGTTTTAGCTAGTTCAGCAATAACTACACTTGGAAAAATATTTATAATGAATTTTTATCAGTTACATTTTAGTAAAAATTGAGGTTGAAAATTTCAAAACTCTAAATGCGGGATAAAGCGGGATAAAATTTCGAGGCGGGATCGAGCTATGAAAAGCGGGATAATTCCGCCTAAAGCAGGATGTCTGGTCAGGTTATCCATGACTGCATTACATGGCACTATGATGTAACTAGTCTGTTTCATCTAGATTGGACCACGTACTCCAATATTTTTTTGCAGGGCTTACCGTCTACATCTTACAAACACACTCAAACGTACAATATGTAAAACAACAATCATAGACGCATCAACACTTGTTCTTTTGATTGTACATCAATACATCTATCTTAATTCGCCTATTAAACATCATTTATTATTGGTTTAGTAAAATACATGACACGGCAATACATTTCAAAACAACGCGTATTTACATTTCAAGTCTGTTTACGCAGCCTTCTAGTAAAATCAGTAACTTGCTACAGCGGGAAGTTAAAAAGATTATTGGATTTAAAAATGTATTATACATAAAAAAAAGTACAAAATCAATCAATACTTTAAACATGCTTGGCGCTCAATAATTCATTTCTCCTCACTAGGCAGGTGACCAGCCAAAACAACAAGAGGTACTTCTGTAGTCGTACTGCTGCCGGGCAGTCTACTTATATAAAGATTGATTTTTTAAGAGCTGCCAGATTTGATTAAAAAAAAACACACAATTTAGAGAAATGTATTAAATCTTTATTTGAATCGGTAGAACGATTTATATAATTTATGGCCTATTTCCCACCTGCGAAAGAAAACGTTCGACTTACAATTTATATTGAAAACAACAATAAAATACGAAAATTTGTTTTTGTTTTCAATATAAATTGTAAGTCGAACGTTTTCTTTCGCAGGTGGGAAATAGGCCATTAATGTTTGAAATGTTTCATAGGCTGAGTTTACATCTGGCATTTCTTGAACAAAAAAGCGTAACCAACTAATTACTAATGGAAAACTGTTTGATTCAGACATATATTTATTGATTTAAACAATTTCCAATCATTTTGGACTCTATAGAATTGTGTATTAGTTATGTATGGAACTATTTAACTTAATAAATACGTGTCTGAGTCAAACAGTTTTTCATTAGTAATTAGTGGTTCCGTTTTTTCACGCTTGTGTGGCACATGGCACACAGATGGAAACCCGGCCATACGCTGGGTGCAATTTTGGCATAATTTCTACATCATATCACCCGATGTCTCACGAATAAATTCTTCAATATTGTCTTCCAGTGCGTCAACCGTTGCGGGCACGATCTAGGCGTCCAATTGGCCGGCCCCAAACGTGAAATAAACTGTTCAAAGAACTCGCCTTTCAATTGGGTCATTATTTCGCGTTCTGTGTGACATGTGGCACCATCTTGCGGAAACCACATGTCAGCCAAGTCCAGCTCTTCCATTTGGGGAAAAAAAGTTAAAGAGGGCCAATTTTTGTCATCAACAGCACTGGCGGCTACAGCGTCAGTGTTGCCCAAACTGACCATGGAATAGAAGAAGAGCTCGTTGTTCATTTGTAAATCGATTCATGGTTAAACTACACTGGTCTACAAATTTGGGGAAAAAAATTTGACTGCGGAAACGAAGCATGTTTTTCAACTAATCTGGGTGAGCTAAATTTGAATCTGGCATAAAAATTGGGCTATCACGTCTTGTTCGTTTTCTATCGCATACTTGAACTCCAATTTCACAATTGTTAATTTGACATAATTGCACATTCATTCTAAATATGAACATTTAAACATGTCAGGGAGATCATGCGTTACTGACTCAAGCTTTTTTGGTTTCTGTGGTGAATATTTGGTTGGAAAAAAGAACATGCAATATCAAAATCAAAATGCATATTTATATTATTTTAGTTTTGCTGTCAGATAATTGAACAAACCGTGGACACCGACAATATTTTGCAATAGTTGCAGAATATTGTCGTATAAAAGTGGTCAAATGACAAGAAGATCTATTTCGATTCAAGTATTTTGGAGAGTCAAGTAACCACCAAACCGATTGTTTTTTCTGTTTAACAAAAGTTGCTGGATTCAATATGAAAAACCGAACAAATTCTACTTACGCGAATATCCCATCAATTTCCAAACCAGTTCCACGTCCACCAAATGATCCATTACCAGTCAATTCCAGAGCGACGAACAAGGTGATTGTGCTGATCAAGATTTAATGAAAATTTAAAGAAATTATTAAGGATTTTGAGACAAAAGCATGCTGGGAGACGTTTGCTGGACTCTAATATATGAAACCGAACCAACAAAATTCAAACGACGTTTAAATAACAACATTCACTTTTGAAAATACATTGATTTTGAAAGAAACTAATAATTTTTTATATCAAAAGCGAATAAAAACATTTTTTTTTGTATCTCGAAAGTCTGACGTGATAGAGAAAAACCAATTATAGATTCGAATTCAGCCCAGCAAATTACCCTATGAAAGATATATGATTGCTCCAGTCCAAATTCTTGTTGGCTAGTTTTATAGACCAAACTGAACATGTTCAACAGTAACATGTTACACGAAAACAGCTGAGTTGCCGAAAACAGTGTTGACAAAAAGAAAGTTGCTAAAAAATCACCCTTTATGAGCTTAAATTAGCCTTGCCATAACCACAAACATACAAAACAGCTCACAGTGGTGACTTTTGCAAAATAAATGGTAATAAATCTGGAACTTCTAAACTACTGATTGGATTTATATGAAACTTCGAACATCTGTAGAGGAGGACTCAGGCTTTTAACAAATGCCTTGGCAGCCATCTGGCCTAAGCTGGACAGGAGTTACAGTGGGCCTAAGTTGACAACATGGGACTCAAAAAAAATTCTGAGGCTTGTAACTTTTAGAAAACTTATCCGATTTTTATGAGATAAAGCGTTTTGATCTAAGCTTAACATTTTTAATAAATAATGTCCTAAGATGTGTTTTCGTATCTCTCATAACTTAGAAGATATTTGACTTTTAACAAAAAAAATTTTTTTTTTGCCTTGACTTTTTTTAGTATTTCACCTACAACTTTTTAGTTAATTGTTGGATTTTAAATTAAAAGACAGCATTAAATTGCTGATCAAATTTTAAATAAAAATAAGTAAAAAACTTATTAATATCTGCAGTCGTAAAACGGGAATAGGCAAAGAATTCAAAGTTTTAAAATTTTTCTGGAAAAGGCACGTTTTTTTAAGAAAAAATATCTTCATTATTTTTAATTTTGTGAAAAACTTTGTTTAACACATACACTTTTAAACCACATAGCGCTAAAAACAATCTATTCAGAATATGCTAAGAGCCAATTAATTTGTATTTTGGGCATGCACCCTACACTCAGCAGTGTCCGAAAATTGCCAATTTCAAAATTTTTTTTGTGCTTATGCGCTTATAAAAAGTTGTGACAGTATATTTTGAAAGCTTTAGCTATATCATTTAATTATTAGGATAGTTAGCAACATGTTAAACTTAAATTTTTAACAGCCTTTTCATAAATGCGAGGATGCGCGCAAATTTTCTGAAAAAAGTCAAAATTTTGGAAAAATTTTGTTTTGTTCCATAAAAATATATATAAAAATAATTTTCTTTTTTATGTTGGCATTTTTAGCTTTCATGTGAGTCCTTTTACTTTGCCTGAAAAAATTATTCCAATATAATTAACTCATCTCGAGATATTCCAATTGTAGGGTGAATTTAAAAAAATATGTAGAATGCGCTTAACTTTTTTCCCTTTATTCACACATCAGCTGTTTAAACTTTTATGAATTCTGAAATTCAACCTAAATAGAAAAACAAAAATAAATTTGGAATGTTATCCAATAAGTCTATGTATATTTTTCGCAATAAAAAATATTTATGGTAATTATACCACATGTTTTCCATGTAAGTGTAGTTAATGTTAATAACAGGTAAGCATTTAACGAATAACAACACACATGTTTAGTGGATTAAAAAAAGGTTTTCGCGGATTTTATTACAGCAACATCGGGAGGTGCTACCTGATTGTGCTACTACTACTTAATAACACTTCACAGTACTAGGTAATTAGACAAAATTAGGAAAGGTTCTTATAAATTATGCTGTATTGCATAAAAACGCAGGGTTCTTTTATAAGAACAATCACTCTATATTGAACTGTTATGGAGATTAGTATTAAATATAACGCGGTATGTAAACTTCTATGGGAATACGTTCCTTT
Source organism: Tachina grossa (assembly GCA_949987645.1). Lineage (NCBI taxonomy): Eukaryota > Metazoa > Arthropoda > Insecta > Diptera > Tachinidae > Tachina > Tachina grossa. The sequence goes on along the minus strand of OX465276.1, from coordinate 134,187,204 downwards.
TAGTTTATTGCGCCAAGAAAAATGTTCTAAAATCATAGATATAATTGACAACTCATTTGGATTAAAACTAAATGAAGATGCTACTAAAAAAATAGAGAACTTTTTGGTAGCGTACGAAAGAAAAATGAAAGAATTAAACTATAACAAAACTAAGTTCCAAAAACAAAATGAACAATGGCTAAAAACCGAGATAGTTACACAGATTGGTATGTAACAATTGGGAAGGCCTAATAAATTATACGAGGAACTTCAACCAAGAAGCCAGAAAAGAAAGCAAGAAGACCTCATTGAAAACCACTCTTTTGGCCTTATAAAGGATGCCTTTAGAAGTACCTTAACCAAAAACAAACCGAAGGAAGTTGGCAAAATTGTAGATGCTCTTCCAAAAGCATCTCCAAAGAGAATACAACGTATGGTGGAAAGCATACCAACGCCTAAATCTAAAACAGATTTTACTAATGAAGATGCATTAGCCCTTATTCTAAACTTGGGTCTAACAAGGAATGAATATGAAATATTAAGAAAAGCTATGACTGAAAAGAAATGGGGAAATTTGCCATCTACAAAGTCATTGAAGGCAACAAAGGATGTAATTTTGCCATCGGTTTCGAACGTTAGTAGCACGGGCGCCACTATTGAGTTATGCAGTCTCCTCGTAAATACTGCTTCTAGGATAATTTCAACCTTTAGCAAAGAAGACATAAGTAAATGCCACAAGTCCGAGCTAGTATTAATTTGTAAATGGGGTTGTGATGGGACTACTGGATTTTCTGAATATAGACAACAAAGCGAAGATAATATATCTTTTTCATCGATATTTATGTCTACGTTGGTACCTCTTAGAATGCGTTTATATACAAATTCATCATCATCATCCACTGTACCTGCATTTGAAGACGTATGGATAAATAGGACGCCTGCATCAAAGTTATTATGTCGACCAATAAAATTTGAATATATGAAAGAAAATAGAGATGAAACTCAAAATATTGTAGTTACTATATCAGAAGAAATAAGGAACTTACCAAGCATTGCAATAAAAATTTCAGACTGCATTATAAATGTCACATTTGATTTACAATTGACTATGATAGATGGAAAAGTTGCCAATGCCCTAAAGGATACCAAGTCATACTGGAAATGCAATATATGTGGGAAAAAAAGCTCTGAGTTTGAAGATAAATCTGATGAAACTATAAAAGAGGAAGCCCTTAAATTTGGAATTCCCCCACTTCATGCTCGCATTAGATTTATGGAGTATTGCTTGCATCTATCATATGATATAAAATATAGAAATATCAAAGGTAATGAAACTGCCTCCTCACGAAACAACAAAGACTTAGCAGATACACGAAGAACTGAGAAGAAAAGGATGCAAGATGAATTTAGAAAGCATGGGCTTATAATTGATAAGCCAATTAACGGTAATGGTAGCTCGACTAATGGAAATACTGCTAGACGCTTTTTGAGGATCCTGAGACTACATCCTTGATAACCGGCTTGGATAAAAAACTAATAAGGAACTTCAAAATAATACTGGCAACTATTAACAGTAAAAAGCAAATTAATGCAGAAAAATTTGATGCTTTTGCTAATGAAACAAAAGTATTGATAAAAAATTTATATCCATGGAGATTGATGACGCCAACTGTACATAAGGTATTATCTCATGGAAAAGAAATCATTGAAACCAACATCCTACCTCTGGGAGAACTTACAGAAGAAGCTCAAGAAGCAAGGAACAAAGATGTAAAGCAGTACAGATTATTTAATAGTCGAAAGTGTTCAAAATTAGCAGAAAATTATGATTTAATGCTTCACTTATTGTTATCCTCAGATCCAGTTTTACAAGCAATACGGTTGAAATGGTTACCAAAGATAACTAAAGAAATAGAGAAAGACGACAGTGAAGCAAATCAAATAAAAAACCTCTTAAGCTTCGATATTTCGGATTGTTTTCTTAAAAATAATTGAAATAAATAAATTGTAAAATTATGGTAATTAACATAGCTCAAACATGTAATTTAAAAATAAATAAATTATTTAGTGTTAAATAGTTTTTCTTAGCTATAGCCTAATATTTAATAGATTATCTATTGGTAAATAATAATAAAAAAACAATACACACAAATAAAACTTTTCACATTTTTTATGCAATACAGCATAATTTATAAGCACCTTTGCTAATTTTGTCTAATTACCTAGTACTGTGAAGTGTTATTAAGCAGTAGTAGCACAATCAGGTAGCACCTCCCGATGTTGCTGTAATAAAATCCGCAAAAACCTTTTTTTAATCCATTAAACATGTGTGTTGTTATTCGTTAAATGCTTACCTGTTATTAACATTAACTACACTTACATGGAAAAACATGTGGTATAATTACCATAAATATTTTTTATTGCGAAAAATATACATAGACTTATTGGATAACATTCCAAATTTATTTTTGTTTTTCTATTTAGGTTGAATTTCAGAATTCATAAAAGTTTTAAACAGCTGATGTGTGAATAAAGGGAAAAAAGTTAAGCGCATTCTACATATTTTTTGAATTGCACCCTACAATCGGAATATCTCGAGATCAGTTAATTATATTGGAATAATTTTTTCAGGCAAAGTAAAAGGACTCACATGAAAGCTAAAAATGCCAACATAAAAGAGAAAATTATTTTTATATATATATTTTTATGGTACAAAACAAAATTTTTCCAAAATTTTGAATTTTTTCAGAAAATTTGCGCGCATCCTCGCATTTATGAAAAGGCTGTTAAAAATTTAAGTTTAACATGTTGCTAACTATCCTAATAATTAAATGATATAGCTAGAGCTTTCAAAATATACCGTCACAACTTTTTATAAGCGCATAAGCACAAAAAAAATTTTGAAATTGGCAATTTTCGGACACTGCTGAGTGTAGGGTGCATGCCCAAAATACAAATTAATTGGCTCTTAGCATATTCTGAATAGATTGTTTTTAGCGCTATGTGGTTTAAAAGTGTATGTGTTAAACAAAGTTTTTCACAAAATTTAAAATAATGAAGATACTTTTTCTTAAAAAAACGTGCCTTTTCCAGAAAAATTTTAAAACTTTGAATTCTTTGCCTTTTCCCGTTTTTACGACTGCAGATATTAATAAGTTTTTTACTTATTTTTATTTAAAATTTGATCAGAAATTTAATGCTGTCTTTTAATTTAAAATCCAACAATTAACTAAAAAGTTGTAGGTGAAATACTAAAAAAAGTCAAGGCAAAAAAAAAAATTTTTTTTTGTTAAAAGTCAAATATCTTCTAAGTTATGAGAGATACGAAAACACATCTTAGGACATTATTTATTAAAAATGTTAAGCTTAGATCAAAACGCTTTATCTCATAAAAATCGGATAAGTTTTCTAAAAGTTACAAGCCTCAGAATTTTTTTTGAGTCCCATGTTGTCAACTTAGGCCCACTGTAACTCCTGTCCAGCTTAGGCCAGACGGCTGACAAGGCATTTGTTAAAAGCCTGAGTCCACCTCTACGGATGTTCCAAGTTTCATATAAATCCAATCAGTAGTTTAGAAGTTCCAGATTTATTACCATTTATTTTGCAAAAGTCCCCACTGTGCAGCTGTTCGTTAAAGCAGCAATCAGCTTTAAAAATAAAGTTCATCAAGATTTTCTTCATACATAATAACAGCGTATTTTTATACGTTTTGAAATATATTATAATATTGGCAAATTAATATTTTAAAATGTTGAAAAATATCGCCCTAGAATATCGGGAAATTAATAGCGAATGAACACCAGCGGTCCTTTGGATTGCGTTGGCTTTACAAAATCGTTAGCATGATGATGGGGCTGTGACCAATGCTGTTACCCAAAATTAATAGAGGTGACACAAGAATAGATGAAATACTATGCGCGTTTTTATTTTTCAAAATCAATGAAAGCTTGACTACACAAATATTAGAATATACGGGTGAATTTTTCTTTGACTTTTGTTTTGAAATGACGTGCAAGACACACAGAAAAATCTCATATTAACATTGTGGAAAACAAGGTTTATTTAAAATATTTCAATAATGATTTTGTTCCATATGTGTTTCATTTTAATTCAACATGATTCACAATAACCTTCAAAGACAATTTTTTCCTTTTTGACATAAGATGCTTTAGTATGTGTAATTTAATCTCATTAAATTTCTCTCAACGCAGCTACAAAAATTATCAGTCAAATATCTATAGTAAGAAGCCCATATCTACCATGAAATCCAGCTAAGCTTATGCAAAATTTACACGAGGAAAGCTTATTGGCAATTCTTTACCACAACACTTAATAATCACATCACTCATTAGGGATCTACATTTAAAGATGAAATCTAGCATAATGATGCTCAAATGGAGGACCTTATTTATTATACAGTGACCATCAGAGAGTTTCGAACAATAAATGTGATGTTCTTTCTATCCACTAACAAACAATTCATGTTAGTTAGAAATTGAAACTGGCATTGATCCATGATTCCATAATATCATATCTTGCAGCCACTACTTCTACCTACATGCATACATAATACTCGTATTATGTAACAAACATATTAAATATCACAATCACACATGTATTCAAAAACTTAACAATAGTTTTCGATTATGATTCCATTAATCATAAGCTTTCTTTGCGTGCTGTTAAAATAAATAATAAAAACGAATAAATAAATGAATTCATTAACGCTTTTCAGATCTCGTCGCTTTGTTGCAACAATTTGGGTGAAAATTTAATTTAATATTTAAATTGTATAGATATTAATGTGCTCCATTGTACTCGTAAGTATAGAGTATCTTTTTTGCTGTTTGCTTTTTCGATAATGAAAATCAGTTGCAGTTCCAAGAAAGGTTTGGTCCGCTTGAATAAATACTTGATGAGATAAGCGCAGCCATTAAATAATGACATAAGTATAATTTATTTTAGGCAAATATTTATTAAGTGCAGCCAGCCCAGTGTCGAATTCAAATAAAAGACCGTCCCGTCCGTCCATGCAACGAGTGAATTTGTTTGTTTGATTTTTTCTTAAGCACGAGTGTGTTATAAGAGAAAAATAAATAATTGCTAAAAGTGGCAATTATAGTCGTATTTACTTTGTTAAGTTTAACAATTCTTAAAAACTATAATGTTTTGTCATGCAATGACTTACACAACTACGGCCTTAAATTGTCATAAATCAATAAAAACTCTACAAGAAAAGCGTTTCGCTAATTATTCCCATGTTTCGCGTGATAAACATCTTTCGTTTTTGATAGTTTAAGGGGTACTCCGCATATTAAGCGAGCTTAAAAAACATTTAAATTATATTGATACTTAGATTATCTGTTTATCCCTCTTATTACTGTTAAGTAGAGAATACTATGTCTTCTGAAAAACCACTTAAGACTAAGACTACAAAATAGTACGACTTTTACAAAACTACAGAAGTCAAAAGTCGTTCTAGCCCTTGGAAACACTCACAGGAAGCAGGGACCAAGAAACAAAATATAGCATTCGATGTGCTATGCGATAATATGCCTTACTAAAGTCTAAGGTCTTCGATAGATCCGGAGGGCATCTAAAATTTGAGGGTAGCGCTGGCTGAAGTAGTTGGCACGTTGACTACAAAACCGAAGGTTGGAGCCCCCTATCGAACAGTCATTAAATAACAACTCCGCGCATATTTCTGAAGTGCATTAGTGTCCCTTTGTATCAGGTGTTGTAGGAACGTCCAAGTGACGAAGGCATAGTGACTGGTCACTGAACTATACCGACTTCAGCAGATACTAATCCTAATGTAACATCAGAGCTCCCTCCTTCGTCGGTATTGTGTAGCAGAATCGTCGGCGAACTAAAATAACAAATAAAATGGCTACATAGCTTCAAAAATTTAATACGCCTAATTGACACCAGAGGCGCTGAAACTCTACATTATTAAGAAAATACGTGCAAAACGACATAGTTTTAGAAAATAATGAAGCTTTCCTCTATTTTCCTAAAGATGATATCAGCTGTTAGTAGTAGTAGGCATTAATTGCCTGAGTGTTACTTCTCTTAAAAAAAATAAAATATCTATTCAATAAAGAGCGTAGTCGGTCGTAATCCAATACACGTGTGTTATTACATATTTTTTCTCTATAACCAGACAACTAGAACATTAGTCCTTATAGACCTGCAATTACAATCAAGGAATCTATCACTTATGTGCGCGAGATACCTAACAAGACGCAATGTTCTTTTCATATCAATACGAGAGCTACTGTTTGCATTTCGAGAACTGGCAACGCTAATGTAAGCGGATAAAATCTGGCAACACCATAATAAATTTTGACCTTTTTAGCATAAACGTACATACAACGTTTTGATGTATTCAAGTGCTATTTGTTTGTTTGCAGTGTGTTCAGAAAATCAATTTGACAACAAAAATGGAAATATCAAGAGCAGATTTTCGTTAGATTATACGCTATAAAAGACAAAAAAAAAAGACCTGTGCCTCCCAGTTTTGCCCAAAGTCAACTACTTTTTTTATGGGCCCCCAAAAACTTGGGGCCTCGGTGTTTAGGTAGCGCTTTGGTAGCCGCAAAAGGGAAAAATTTCCCGAAAATTTTTTTATTTAATTTTTTTTTTGTGGTAATTTTTTACTTTTGCGGCTACCTAAGCGCTACGTAAACGGTGCTAAGAATCCTTCCTAGGAAGTTCATATGCTCTACAAAGTAGTTTATTGAGATCTTGGGTAAATTTTCGAAGTTGATTGTTTCTTTTGATTTTTAACGGTTTGCTACCTATGGACCTGAACAGGGGAAGAAAGGTAAAAAATAGATTTTTTTTTAATTTTTTGCGATTTTAATTTTGAAGTTTTTTTATGTTATATGTTCACATTTTTTGTTGTTTATGACAAAAGCTACAAAAATACCGAGCCTTAGAAAATGCAAAAATGATACGGAGGCCCCAAATCTTTGAGAGACAATAAAAAAAATAGATGACTTTTGGCAAAACTGGGAGACACGGCTCTTTTTTCTTTTGGTCTTTTATCACGTAGTGGTACCCGTATATGGTTATATTTCCATAACTTGAAAAAATTACAGTGTTATTTTTCACAACTTTCGATGTGTATTATATCAACAAGAATGTGTCGATGAACTCAGTTCTTTGTATGGCGATAAAGCACCATCAAAAACCACAGTATATCGCTGGTACAGTGAATTCAAGCGTGGTCGCAGTTCCGTCGCCAACGAATTCCATGAAGGTTGTCAATCGTTGTGCCACAAAACATCAATGCAGTGCGTGAACTGATAATGTAAGATCGTCATGTGACATTTTATAAGATAGAAGCTTCCTTGTACATTAGTTCCACTTCAATACATTCGATTTTGCATGAAAACTTAGTTGTAAAAAAAATTTATTCTCGTTGGATACCCCATAATTTATTAATCGCTCAAAAAAAAAAAAGGTCGCGTCAAGTGGTGTAAAGAAATTATTAAAAAGTTCAACCGTGAGATTGTGACAGATGACGAATCATGGATATATGCTTAGGACCATGTGGGTATTCCAAGACGAGCTAAATCCAACAAACGTTCTTCGTGGAAAAGGCACAGTGAAGCAAATGGTCGCCTATTTCTCCGGCCGAATGGGTCAAGTGGTTACTGTTCCGCTTGAGCAACGTAGAAATGACAATTCTGAGTTGTAAACGACAATTATTTTGCCGGAAGTCTTCAGCAAAATTTGTAAAAATAACACCCGAATACGCATCATTCTTCATCATGACAATACGAGTTCTCACACATCTCGTCAAACAAGTGAATTTTTGAGCAGTCAAAACATGAAACTGATGACTCATCTTCCCTACAGTCCTGACTTGGCACCCAATAACTGCTTGTTTTTCCCGAATACCAAAACTAAATTGCGTTGTCAACGATTTACAAGCGCTCAAGAAGCAGTTGGAGCATTAAAAAACCATGTTTTAAAGGTGTCTAAGAGGAATGGAAAAAAATTCTATGGCAAATGGTTTGAAAGAATGTAAAAGTTTATTAATCATCAAGGGGAAAATTTCGAAAAACAATAAGGCCATTTTCATTTAAAAATTTTTGTTATTATTTACTATTCACGAAATGTAAATAGTAGCCATCGTAAGAGGTCACATTCTTTTCTATATAGACCATGTGGGCTCATATTGCCACTTGGTTTCTGCTATCGCTAAAAGTATATTGTCGACACCTTGCCATCAGTGACAGTTTTCACATCTTGGGTGATATATGCCAGATTATCAGCTATTAGATTTCCATTTATAGTCCAATGTCCCCGTGACTTTGGAGTAATGGAGACATAATCGATCAAAAAGCGGGATTTTGAAGAAAATACAGCCAAAAAACGGGATTTCAAGATAAATATATTTTAGAAAGCGGGATGTATAATAGTGTCCTGCACAAGATATCTTATAAGAACTTTCAGGGATTTTTCAAATGCTTTACTACAGCGAAATCTTATAAAACAAACGTTAACAACACTGTTTGCAAGAAATTTGTTTCAGTATTGTAGGTATAAGAGTAAAGAAGAAAACACTTCGTGACGGAAGAATTTGTGATACTAGCTTCTTTCTACGCATAAGCGCGTGTACAAACGTCATGCATGCATGTGTGTATGATCTTTTATTTTTATGCGCACATGCAAAGGCACACACATGCATTAACATTAGTTGGATGCGGTTAATCACATAATAGCTTGCCATCTACATATTACACGCACACTCAAACGTACAATATGAAAAATAACAAGCATACACTAATCAACAGTACTTCTTTTGAGTGTTTGTTACAAACAAGCTGTCTTGGCGACATCGCTTGTTAACACTGATATACACGTACACCAATACATCCATCGTGCTTCGCTTATAGTACGACAGCATTTATTATTGGTTTAGTATAATGCATGCGACGTGAATACATTTAAAAATTATAACGTAGTTACATTTAAAGACTGCTTACGCAGGTCTCTAATGTGTAATATGCAGAAACAGTATTGTATGTACTTAGGAAACAAAGTATTCAATTCAATAAATAAACAAAAGTACCCGGCTAAAAAAAATATGTATGGAGCATATATGATATCCCATATATGGTTCGGATTCGAAAAATGGGAGTATATGGGCATATATGATTATATATATTCACACATTTTCATACATGTATGTGAAATATTTCCTCTGCAGTATTCAAAGTTCATATTCATACTCTCTTGATTCACAAAGCGCACTGCTGTGCAATATATTAAATTACTAAAATTACTTTTTTTTTAGATTTTGAACAGGGAGGTTGTATTTAATGAAACATTTGTTTGTAAATACAAATAATGAAAAACGAAGCAAAAGTCATTTCGTTCATCATTTTAAGCCAAAAGGTGAATCAGTTATTTAAAAAACACAAAAAAGTCGTACATAAAATTTAATTAAAGAAATCAGATTAAAAACTAATGTAATTAATTATAAAGGAAAAAATAAACCGTCTAACAATATAATTTCAATATAATATTTTGCAGTAATATGAACTTTGTTTATTATCTAGAGAATTTTGTTATTTTCTATAAAATTAATGACTGGATTATCCGTTTGATTATTTGATTTATTAAATGGGGCCACAATGTATAAAAACATATAAGAATGGTTTTTTTGTAACAAAAGTTTTTTTTTAACGCACTAATAATCCCAAATTAATATTATACTTATTAAGTAAAATATTTTTTTATTAAAAATACATTGAAATTGATTATTGAGGGGTTTAGCTGGATCCTATGCGCATTTCACTGTTGCTAATGCAGATCATCAGGGAACCTTTACCCAAAGCTTCTTAGAACAACTAGAGTTATTATGTTATAAACTTTCATTTAAACAAATGAGAAGCTTAAAACAAATAACAAAGTTGAAACAAGAACTCAATAATCAACATGTTTTTTTATTTTCTTTACCATTACTACATTGGCTGACTTTTTTTCAGCTTCAAATTGCAGTTGTAAAAGTATGTAAAAAGAAAATAAATGTAAATAACGACAACAGCTATTTAAGAATAGAGTGTTGCCACACAAGTATTTTTTGACCTGGTGCAGTCAATTTAATAATTAGTGATTTTTTTATGGGAATTGTTAAAATTTAAGTTTAAATTTTGGATCCATATATGAACTCATACATTATAATACATTTCATATATTAGTTCATATATAATAGTTTTGCAATGTATAATCCCATATATTTACATACATGAATTCATACAGGCTCATATATAGTTATATACATTCATATATTAAAAATATATGAACCATATATAATTTTTTTAGCTGGGTATTTATAAAAAATTATTTATCTATACAAATAAAAATCCAATGTCGTTCATTGGTAATCACATCAACTGAGAGCAGCTGCACCGATTTCGATATGTTTTTAATGCGCCGCTTCCATTATAATTTTCTTATTATTTTGAAATATCTTTCAGCAAGAAACGTGACATTTTGTGTCATTAACGACTTTTATATTGTCCGTTCTCTTATAAAAAAAAGTTCGAATTAAGCATGTTGGGTGTGAAACCTGCCGTAAAGAAAAAATATTTTCTGTGAGATATCTGAAAAACTAATATAGTGAGAGCCTTGATATTGTGAATTTTATCTGGAAACAATTACAGAATTTACAAAGTAGGCGTGCTGCCTACCGGTCTTGCTTCTTTGCTTAGATAGTATTACTGATGGTCTAGAAGAGACAAGAGGATATTACTCAAGATATCTTGGAAGCCAAAACAGTCTAAATTTTGTTTTTTTTTTTCATAAGCAGTAACGCCTATAAAGAGAAAAGTATTATAAAAAGGAGTGTATAATAGAGCAAAAATGCTTCACCTTCCAAGTAAATTAAATATTTATTTTTATAATATCTTGCTATCTGCTGCAAACACAAACTTGAAATTCCACTGAATCTGCCGATGATATTAAATAATAGGGATTGGAGAAGTAGCATGGCTCCTCTCAAATAGAGAATATGTTTACATAAAAAATATCTTGAAAACTAATGCAATGAGAATTTTGAAACTCTTGTTATGTTAATAATGAGAATTGTATTCTACAAAATAGAACCGCAAGCGTGGCACTTCTAATAAAAAAAATTATTTTCATCTCAAATCGTTTATGGGGTGCACACAGGATTTTGGCTAGTTAAGCAATAACCGCACTTAAAAAAATATTTTATTAAAAAACTAACAAGAAATTAAATTCTTTAAACTCTTAAAACCGGGATAGAAATTCGAGGCGGGATCGACCTGTGAAAAGCGGGATAATTCCGCCTAAAGCGGGATGTCTGGTCAAGTTACAGGTGACTAAAGCCACTAATATTCAGATTTAATAGTTTGATTTGAAATGCTAGTTTTGTGTTTTTTTTTCTTCATAACCAAACAGTAAAAAAGTTCTCCTATATTCTAAAAAAATACTCTTATTGTATTTGTGCTTTAAGTGTTACAATTTTCATTAATTATTCAATCTGCCAAACACCATCACTAACGGTTCATATTTACAAAAGAATTATTTTTTCTCTATTTTTAATCTATTGTTTTATTTACATCAGTATAAATGTACTATGTAAATATGTGTAAGTAAATACATATAAAAGTACATATTAATATACATATGTATGTATGCATACTCGTATTTGTATAGTTTTTTTTCTTAAAATTTCATATTATGTAAAAGTCTATTCGTTGTAACCACTTAAAAATAGAATGAAAAGAAGCGTTGTAAGCATTGTAATTCCATTTATTTTTATTTTTTTCAGCATTTGTTTGAACAGTTATATTGTTTGCTTTGAAATCTATGAATATATAATGTTTAAATTGAAATGTATTCGTATTGTAAAAGTAAAATGAAATAAAATAAATTAAATTTTTCTTTTTTCGAAACATTGTTGAAAGGATGTAGGTGCGAGCATTTTCAACACGCATGAGTAAATTTCCGACCATTAGGTCGTCAAATGTTGGCAATAAAATATATTTGATGTGCATAAAAAATATACACACAAAAGCATACAAATGAACTTTTAAATTGAACAGCGCTGGTCAACTCAAGGCACGTGTTAAAAAGTTAAAAAAATTAATTGAGGAGTTATCGAAGATGATGTAAAAATCTTAGATTTGGTTTTTTGTTATAATAAGCCAAAATATTTATTCTATACTTATTATAGTTCATAGACGGACGGCTGCAGTGACAGCTAAACGGAAAATTTTCTTTCCAAATTACCGTACGCAACATTCATTTTATTATTTCACTTTTGTGGGAAAAATTTGCATTTTGTTTTACATTTGTATAGATATGCGAGTATATATGCACATAAATACTTAAGTATATGCATCCTAATATGCATAAGCAATGATCGGTGATATCAGTGGTCTCGAAGAAGCAATTCTTGCTGAAAAGTATAATGAGTGAGTCAAGGAGAAATTGCGGACTATGGAGCAAGAACTAATGTCGAATGACGACGGTTTACGAAAAGTAAAGAAGTAGTCTGTCCACTTTTTAACCGACTTCAAAACAAAGAGGAGTTCAACAATTCGTCTCTATTTTTAATTTTTTTTTTGGAATGTTAGTTCATAACTCAGTACATTTTAGACAGATTGTAAAAATTCTTTTTTTATCTGAGAGGGTATAGCTTCTTATTGGTCCCATTTAAAAAAAGTGGGCGGAGACACGCCCATACATTTTTTAAATTTAATTTTATGGTATTCTACTTATTGATTGATTAAAATTAATAATAGACACAATCTCCCATTTAAAAAAAGTGGAGGAGTTACGCCCATTAAAATTTAATATTTTATTTTAAGCGGTTCTATTTTACCGATTTTTACATGATACAACAAGCACCCTGACGTCTGAAAAACACAAAATATTTCATTTAAAAAATGGGCGGAAGTACGCCCATTAAATTTTAATTTTATATTTCACGTACTTCTTCTATCAGATGTTTGCATTGAAGTCAGTTTTTTTCTTTACAGAAAGAATTATTATTTAAAGAAGTGTAGTCAAAATTGGCATCCAAGGCCATGTGATAGAACTATTTATTTTTGGAAGCATACACTCATTGGTTTAAGCGGAACAACAGCATGTGGACTGGTGCCGAAAAATTGCTCGACTTGCCTTAATACCAACGAAATGCATCTAGACGAGCGTAACCAACAACAAACAAAATTTTTTTTAAATTTGTAGAAGTAAAAATTAAAAATTACATTAAGGGCCATTATTACAACTTACAAATAGTTAATTTTAGGATGTTATCTGACAGGTAAATATTTTTTGATTATTACAAGTAAACATTAATGTAAAAGTGACTGATAAGCTAACAGCAGGTTTATCCTCATGGTAACTTTCAAAGTGAACTTTAAGCATTTTAACAGTCAAAGTAGCCTGTATGTACACCAGAGTTTCCACAATTGTAATAATGCCCCTAACAGCCATCCCTAAACAAAAGCGGCAATCGTTTTTTTAGCTGTCAAAAGTTCTCATGTCCATACATACCGAAATAACGCGGCGGCAACGCTTTGCTATTGGAAAATCCGATTTTGACATCGCGTTTCACAATGAGGTTAGTTGCAAAAGAAAACAATTGCCTTCTGTTTGCCATCATCAGTGTTACCATATGTGAAGATTTATCTTATATTCGAAGTTTTTCAGGATGTTAAAAATACCAAAAAATATCTTTGTTAAAAATAAGATTTTTAAGAATATGATATTTAATACTTTTAATATAGCATTTAATGTCCTTTTGACTAAAGTATTGACATATTTTCTTCTTTCCTTCATTGAAAGTATGAATTATGTGCATATATATATTTATCTTATACATGTTCTATTCCAAAAATATTTTGTGTTATTTACCTTTACGTTTGTTCCCTACAAGATGTGAATAACTGAAACTAACACAAACAGAATTTTTTCACTACATAGCACATTTCCAGCAATTTTACACTGAATCCAATAGTGACAGTCAATTGACTGGTCATTTGATCGGAAGTGATGACGGATTTATATATTAATTATAGTTGCTCCACTCTAGCATATATGTATGCATGTTAGAGTGGGACATCTGATATAAATATGGCAAAACTTTTAAAAATCGAGTTTTATTACAAAAAATACAAATCATTCTGTCTGTGAAAATTAAAATTTATAAGTGATAAAAAAGATAAGTAAGAACAATAGTGAATAAAAGAAATTTACAAAATTTAATTTAATATATAGATATTGCTTTTCAAAGTTGTAGATATTTGTAAAAAGCAGGATGCGTTGGCGGTGAAAAGGTGTGAAGAGGGCTGGATACCGCCTAGGTTATTCTGTTTTTTAATATAATAAAAATAATAATTTAATTAATATTAGTGTTCGCCCAGTGGTTGAAATTCAACCATTATTGCAATAATACAAACCGCTGAGATAAAATATCATATATTTCTTCATTTCTAATAAAATGTATTACCGTACTTACTCCAGTCTTTAATAGTTGTATCTATTAATGTGAGCTTTCCAAATAAATAATAGAAACGGTTTTGATGTTCATTTTTTCTCCGGTTTATGTTTTTCAACTTTTTTTCTCCAAAATGGATTCTATTGCATTTAACTTTTTGTCGTTTTTATTCTGTCAGCTGTTCAGAGATGCCACTTGCTTATTACTCATGCCAAAGTGCATGCAAAATTTTCAAGATTTTACTCATCACCCTCTTAAAGCTGATTCAGCTTAAAACCGGTTCTAATTTTGACTATAGTTGAAAGAAAGCTAACAACAGATGTTAAAATTTAAGTTGTCTCTAAAAACAACCGACTTTAATGTTTGTCTATGGTTATTGCCCATTATTTTTAAGCATCTAAAGAAAAATAATGCAGTACCGTAATGTATTTAACTTACTCGTTATTTAAATATCCAAATTTTATTAGTTTCAGCAATAATCGTTTAAGTACATACAAAAATGGAAATAAGAATAGAATGAACAAATAAAATAAGTATTTCCTTCTGAGCAGTGATGGAAAAGTTGGTACAATCGTACCTTTTTTGATACTATTTGACATGAAAAAGTACCGTAGTACTCCCGCAATACATTTGATACTCTCTCGGCCAACCCAGAAATACAGTCAATGGCACGAAACTTTATTAGTAAAGATATTTTAGAAAATTGTAACCCTTCACAATTAAATATACATATGTAAATAAAAACCATATTTCTTTTAATGATATTTTCTGTGGTACAGAAGTTGATCTATGTTTTAGATCAGTTTAAAGAATATTGTAAAAAGTTTATATTAAATTCTGTCAAGTTCTAAGGGCAAAACTGGACTTTGACAATGAAATGTTAACTTAGCTTAGTAAGTTTCCCCTGAAAATGATTTATCTGTTAAAACCAATAGCATTATATCGCTTTGAATAAAAATGTTTCCCAGCGAAAAGCAACATTTTGAAAATATTAACAATCAATATAGAGCATTGGCTGATTTGGAGGAATTAAAACTATTAACAACAGAAAATATCGGGCTTGTTCTAAAAATCACGGTGGTGTTAAAAACAAACTACTAATAGCTGACTTGTTCGTGGGTATTTATTGTATTTTAAGTTATAGTCATGTATAAACCATAAATCGAGAAATTTACAAAAGCAATAATTTAGCTTTTATTAATTTTTTTGAAATCACCGTGATTTGACATATCATGATTTGCAGAACAGGCCTGTATATGCAGTTTTTGGCCTACCGATGCTAAAACTAAAAAGGCATTAGATGAATACATGTTTCCAGGTAAATCGACAGTAGCTTACCGAATTTTGTCTATACCTCACTCCTCGGTAAATGTCGAAAGGATTTTCTCTTACAAAATGTCATGAAAACAAAACAAAGGAACATACTTTATGTTCCAACAGTATCAAGTCTTATCCAGGCCTAAGATTTATTGAAATCTTAAAACACTTCTTGTTATAACTTTAGCACTTGTACCTATGAACGAGTACATACATACATATGTGTGTATGCATATTAGAGTGATTCTAAAAAAATCAATTCAATTTTCTACAAAAGCATACCAAGAAGTTTATTGTAGGACATTCCGTTCTTTACTTATGACAATCAGAATAAATAAAATCAATTTATACCATGTAAGTCGTATGGGAAATCGAACGGACCATCTCACCATTAATATAATGAGCTGATATTTTAACAGGCCTATTTTTTACCTAACAAAAGTTTGAAACCTGGTTCTGAGAAAAACAAACGATTTTTTTAGGATCATCCTATCCATATGCTTTGTGTTTCATTTTTATTTCTTTGTAAATTAATTTTACATAAATTTTTTGTTAAAAAAAGTACTCAAAAAAATTGTTTTTGATACCGAAATGCAAATCTCATTTCCCATCACTACTTCTGAGTGTTTACGGAGTTGCTAGGCCAAATTTAATTTAGTTAATTTTGAGTTTTTTGTTGTATTTTTTTAGCAAATTAAGAGAGAAAGAGAGATCATGGCTTTATGATTGGCTAATATTCTTAACTGTTTTTAACTATCTTAGACACAAAAATGTAGAAGAAAAAATACATTCTGCACTGCTCCTATTGACAATCTATCAACCAAAAAAAAATCAAGCAAGTACGTTGAGTTTAAGTCAGTTAAAATGGTTCTTAACTTTTTCACTTGCCTATTTATATATAGAAGATAATAAAAATTATATTTTTTACCAGTATATCAATCATGTATGATAGCTCAACTGTGGGGGATATATTAGTCAATTATGATCATTCAAACTTGATTAATATTTGTGCTATCATTGATTAGTAAAAAGCACTCGTGAGCAGTTCGACTACATTTTTCATTTTGCCCTTAATAATGTGATAGCAACTTTGTTCTGCGCAATGATGAATATATCCTGCATGACTTCCCATCAGTTGACTGATACTATTCATGTAGAGTTAGTTCATTTGAAACAAAATAAATTTTTTCTGAATTCGAATTCAGTAAAATCAATGCATGCATATTAATATATTTTGAGTAAAATCACTAAAAAAGATTTTTAATTTTTGTCCGACTTGAAGGTTTTTGAGAACAAATATGGCAACGCTGGCCATAATCCTTAACACAAGCAAGTTTTTCAAATCTTATAAATAAATAATTTTTTCAAACTTTAATTATTTTAATTTAAGTAACAAAATTTATGTAACAAAATTTTAATAACAAAATCACATGCAACAATGTCGTCCGTGCAGCAGTTAAAATAATCAGGGTTGTTTTATTTATTTGTTTGATAACCCTGCTTTTGACATAACACTGATGCTTTTGTTTAGGTATGGCATTTCAGAGTTAAAGCTCGGCGGAAAAAAATGTTCCGCTTTCCGTCCTTGTTTAGGGATGGTCTTACAGCCATTTCAGCATAAAGCTAGTTTTCAGCATAAAGGTAAACTCTACTTGTCAGTTAACTGTAGTTTAAACTTAAAATACTGTTTTTCAAATAAGGATTATGTCATTGATAATCTTACTGCTGTATTCATAAAAAATATTTTAGGTTTATTAAAAGCTTATTTGACTTATTTCTATGGGATATTTATCAAATAAACCTGTAATAAACCTAAAATATTTTTTATGAATAGGGTAGTTAGAATTTTTGGTTGTTTGTTGATTTATTTTTCTGATAGAAATATCTTAGTATATATATGATCGTAGTTTATATCAAACTATATTTGGGGGTGGCGTTGGCTGAAGTAGTTAGCACGTTGACTACAAAACCGAAGGTCCTGGGTTCGAGCCCGATTCTGACAGACATTAAATAACAATACCACGCATTTCTCTGATGTGCATTAGCGTCTCTTTGTATGAGTTGTTGTAGAAAAAGTTCTAGTGATGAAGGCATAGACATGGTCACTGAACTACAACGGTTTCAGCGGATTCTAATCCTAATTAAACATCAGAGCGCGCTCCTTCGTCGGTATTGTGTAGCAGCATTATCGGTGAAGTAAAATAACCACTAAATAAATCGAAAATTTAATACGCCTCCTTGACACTAAAGGTGCTGCAACACTGCATTGTCAAAAACGTGCAAAAAGCACGTGCTTCACCACCGCTCTATCTCTATCACTATCCGTAACACCTGGTAATAGTAGTAGACATTCATTGTCTGAGTATAAATTACTTCTTAAAAAAATCTTAGTTTAACCGAGCAACAGTGCTCAGTTAAACTCATGTTATGACTGTCAAGTGATAAAAATATGAAATAGATATTACGAAATTTAAACATTCATATAAAAATTAAACGAAGATTTCAGAGATTATTAAACCTTTAAGAACTTGGATAGGACAATTGTGAGAAAAATAAGAGAGTTAAGAACAAGTCCAAATAACTTCTATGTGTATAATGAATTGGAGTTCTTGCGCAGATTTCCTTTAACAAAGAGGTCTGTGTATGATGATTTTAGAATTAATTGAAAAGAAAGTCTATTTGGTTGGATTTAAAATTTTATGATCTTTTTTGGTTTTATTTTTGGAGCGCCACTACATTTTAAGGCCGTATTATTAATTTTTAACTCTTCAAAAATTCAGACAATAGTTCAATAGTTGAAGTTTTTTTTTAAAATAAATTTAAAGAATTGTCACATAGACTTTTAACTGTTGTTCTATTTACATTGAACATTTTCAAAAATGCCACATCTAGATTTAAAACAAAGTATGGCATTTCTGGCCAAATTGACATTTCTAGCCAAATCCCGATTAAACCCCGATTAAATTTGTTTTTTAGTTAACTCAAACATATGTATGTTAAACTAAGTTTAATTAATTAGTAAGACACTGGCCCTACACTCTCAGGGAAAAGCTGCAACTTAAAAATAAGAACGGGTCACATTAATTTAAAAGTTTTTAATATAATAGAAAATGTATATTAAGATACTTAAAAATAAATAAAATTCATTAATTAATAATGTAAATTAATATTTTTCCATATTGCAATAAGAAATTTAAACATGACTAGACTTTCGTTAATGTTTCTTATTAATTCATTATAGTTTTTATTGATTTTAAGCTTTTTTTCTCTGGGTGAAAGTGTTTATTTTGTATAAATGTATTACTTTGGCGAATGAAGGATTAGTTATGGTACTCGTACGAATAAGATAGATCGATCGAAGCACAAGTGGGTGGGAAGTGGAGCCAGATATTGAGGTTTTTTACCAACAACATTTTTGTCATACTACAAACTATTTTCCTTCTTGTAATTAACTTTTATATATCTATATATCTCCCTCTAAACATCAGTACCTGGATTCTGTTACTTTTTGCGAACCGAAAATCGTAATATTTATCGACATATTTATTCGTTTGTGGTAACGATAATGTGATTCCGTAATTTCTTTTTTACGATAGTCTCCAACATTATCTTAATCGCCATTTAATTCAATATTTTGTGGTATCTCTGTATAGAAAATATAAAAATAAGCGAAAAGCATAAATAGTGTTAAAGAAAAACTCAATGAATTTGATTTTGGGACTTTATTTTATTTTAATCCAATCGACAGCGAATATCGTTAAAATATGTCGATAAATTTTCGTTATATTTATTATAGCGATACGATTATCGTAATAAAAGTTAGTGAATCCAGGTACAGGTTTAACTACATATTTAATATATGCAAATATATGTCTCTCAGGCGTATGTATGTATGTATAATAAATAGGCAGTTAGGAAATTAATTTTAACGATTGATCCAATTCTTTGGAAATAATGTAGGCTACACCTGTTACATATGTTTGAAAAGGAAAAAAAAGGGCCTAATTTAATACACACAGAGAGTTTTTGTTTTCACTTAAAATGCACAAGTGTAAAAATCATTTATATTCAGGAAAATAAAATAAGACTCCATCAAGTAATGCAACAGCAAAAAATAAAAAATAAAAAAATTAAATAAATAAACAAGGAAAAAACAGTTAGTAGGTATGGCTAGACGTCGGACGTAAAATGAATTCATGTAGTGCCTTCATTTCCGTTCGAATTTGTAATTTACGTAAAGGTCAAATAAACACGTAAATATGTAGTTGTGTGTTGATACATTGTAGGTACGCATGTATGTACATATGTAAGTGTATAAGCAACATCCAAATGTAAATTCTTACATTTAATTTAATATTTGTGATACACTAGAGTGCGAGTAAATAACTTAAATACATAAAACAACAAAAATAAATATTTATGATTAAACGAACAACAAACACAATACGGTTAAAACTCTACCTGTCTTAAAATATTAAAAATCCCTAAAAGAAAGTGTGTAAAATAAATTTTATTTTTTAGGTAAACTTTGACGAAAGAATAATACTACGAGTAATAAAATATAAAATAATACAACGATAAATTGTAGCACAAGCAGAAAACTACATGTGCGTGAATTTCACTAAAATACATAAACGTATATTTGTTAAATAGCAACATATAAAAAAAGTTAAATAAAATATGTATGCAATACATATGTATGTTTTTACATACATATGTTTATATTTTTGTTTTATGTTCGGAATCCAAAAATAGAAGAAATATGTTGCCCAACCATACAAGTATAAATATCCGTAGCAGAGGGACAGCCAACAATTACAGTTGAAGGTAAAAAAGTGTTAATTATTAAATGATTTTCTTTCAAAGATAAGAGTTGTGGTTTTAAGGTATACACAGCAAAAAAAAAAAAAAAAAAAAACAAAAAACAGGAACACACACTTACACTCACAAATATCAGTAGTTAAAGAAAAGGGCAAAGTGAATTCCCCTATTGTCCTCTCACTCAAATTTTAGATTGGCATTGCCATTCACAACTTAAATAACAGTCGATTTTGTTATTAATTGATACAAAGTCAGATTCGCAATAATCCATTAAGAGTTTGTCTAAATTTTAGACTCTAAAAGCATTGGGGTTTTGTAAACTTTTTTGAAATGTAGTTGTAATCTACTGATGAGCTGCTTGAGCAACCATTTTTTTAGTTAATTTAATTATTAATTAATCAAATCATAAAGTTTGAGTGCACTTTATGACTTGATTAGATTTTAGGCTAAAATTAGTATCGCTCGTTTTTTTTTTATTTTAACTTCCCACTATCGGATTAAGCCGATCAAGTTCAAAATCCACTCTGCTCTTAACATCATAAAGATATGTCGATTACTGCTTATTTGACTAAAATCGGATGAAAAAATTGATTTTTTAATAACTTCAAAAGTCTTCTTCAAATCTATTTTCAATATCCACTAATTTTTTGTAGACATAAAAAGTGTATCGGAAACAATAAATTTTTATAAAATCTGTAAATTATCTGAAATTTTCAGGGATGGCGTTACACGCCGGTCAACCGATTACTATACTCGTATTTGTTTTGTAAAGGTGGCCTTACACCAGATATAATGTATAAATAAATATATAAATATAAATAATGTGTGTTTTTTATTGAGGTATAGAACTTTAAGTTGGCATCACTTTTTTAACTGCCGGCCATTTTGTCAGCTGTCAAGTGATTAATATTTAGTTTGTTTTGCCATTTCATCATGAACAGGTTGACAAAAGAAGAACGCTTGCAAATCGTGCAAATTTATTTCGAAAATAATGGTTCAGTTCGCGAAGTTTACCGCAAGCTCCGTCCATTTTATGGTCGACATAATCGTCCATCAGAGCAATTAATTCGGTTAACCATGGATCGTTTTCGCACTACGTTTACTCTATGTGATAATACGCATCCGCAGAGACGTCGAACAGTGCGCACCGAAGAAACAGTTGCCGCCGTAGAGCAAAGTGTTGAAGAGGACCCGAATGAATCGATTCGCCACCGTGCACAGCAATTGGAGCTTTGTCCATCAACTTTATGGAAGATTTTGCGCAAAGATCTTGGCTTGCGACCTTACAAGATCCAGCTTGTGCAAGAATTAAAGCCGCGAGACCATGCAATGCGTCGTGATTTTGGTGTATGGGCCGAAAATGAGATTGATCTCGATGCTGATTTTCATCGCAAAATTTTGTTCAGTGATGAGGCTCATTTTTGGTTGAATGGCTACGTAAACAAGCAAAATTGCCGCATTTGGAGTGAAGAGAATCTACATGAGACCCTTGAGACGCCATTACATCCACAAAAACTGACTGTTTGGTGTGCTCTATGGGCTGGTGGAGTCATTGGGCCATACTTCTTCCGAAATAATGCTGGAGAGTCAGTTACCGTTAATGGAGACCGGTATAGAGCCATGATAACCGACTATTTTGTTCCCGAATTGGATGGCATGAATGTGGATGAGTTGTGGTTCCAACAAGACGGCGCTACATGCCACACAGCGCACGTCACAATCGATTTATTGAAGGAAACATTCGATGAGCGCATAATTTCGCGGAATGGACCTGTCAATTTGCCACCAAGATCGTGTGATTTGACACCATTGGATTATTTTCTTTGGGGATATGTGAAGTCGCTCGTCTACGCCAACAAACCAGAAACGTTAGGGGACTTGGAAGCCAACATTCGTGGCGTTATTGCCAACATACGGCCCCATATGCTCGAAAAAGTGGTTGAAAATTGGACCTGTAGAATTGGCTTTATTCGAGCCAGCCGCGGCGGCCACATGCCCGAAATCATATTTAAACATTAATGGCATAAAATTATCCTTCCAATAAAGCCAAATTGATGGACATTAAAACGATTTTCTTGTGTTTTATTTCAATTCGAAGTTCTATACCTCTAAAAAAAACACCCGTTATAAGTAATGCTAGGAACAGAACTCGGACGAACGACGAATTCGTTCATAAGAGTTCGCTGCGTAAATTCGTCATGTGAAGCACAACAACGCGTATAAATAACATGTATTATGCATTAAACACATTCAGCACAGCAAGCTACCGACTACCAAATGTCAAGGATAGAATACACATGTTTATATGAGAAGGACGCAACCGGGCAGGACAGGTTGTTTGTTGTCTATGCTGATTTTGTCGTTGTAGTCCAATTAAACTAATTTCTATTTCTTTGCCTACAATGAGAAAATTCAGTGTTGCCAGTTTAATACAAAATCTTGAATGAATGATTTTGTGCAATTTTTAATATTATTTAACATAAACAATATCCAAAAATTGACGTACAGAATAAATTGATTCGTTATTGTACTTTTACGTGAGATAAGAACATATTAAAAGAGCAATTAATTTTTATAAATGCAAAATATATGAAAGTGGCAATACTGAACTATGTATTTGTACTTGAATATCAGGTGCAGATGGTGCTGCTGCCGTTTCTAAAATAATTCAGCCTTATTCCAGTTGTCGACATCGACGTCACTTTAACACAATACCCAAAAATTGGGGCATGTGTACCTGTTGTCGAAAACAACTGACCCCTTTTGGCAGGTTGATGCTACTTTCTAGACCTTAGAGAACGGAAATAGATTGTCACTAGCACAAAATTGTTATCGAGAGCGCGTAAACAACTCTCAATTTTTTGGTCTTGTGTTAAAGTGACGTCGATGTCGACAACTAGAATAAAGCATTAAACACATTCACCACAGCAAGCTAACGACTACCAAATGAGAATAATTATTTTGAAGACAGTACTTTAATATCAGGTGCAGATGGTGCTGCTGCCGTCTCCAAAATAATTAAGTAGCCGGCTACGAGGCGACAAATGCTGCTAGCGGCATTTGGAGTCGTGTGTTCGTGTAGCCTGCTGTGGTCAATGTGCTTATGGCATTATAATTGATAAAGTTGTTGTGCAAATAAAGAGAGAGGTTTTCTCTATCGCAGAATTCGTCACGCACTACGAATTTCATTCGACGGCGGCATTATTGCCAATTTAGCATTTTCACTGCTAGATCTGGCATTTTCATTAGTTAAAAAGCATTAAACTTTCAAAAAATTCTGCTAAATGCTTTCTGGCAGAATTTGTTGAAAATAAAAAAATTTAATTTGTTAAAAGAAATCTCCTATATAGAGGATTTTTCTCATAAATGTACATGTATTGAAGGATATAGTTTCCCTAATGATCGGCACTAGCAACAGTGAAATGAGCATAGGATCCAGCTAACCCCTCAATAATCAATTTCAATGTATTTTTAATAAAAAAAAATATTTTACTGAATAAGCAAAATAATAATTTGGGATTATTAGTGCGTTGAAAAAATAATTGTAACATTTACAAAAACACCAATTATTAACTATTTTATGTTTGTATGTGCTATAAAAATACCTATAAATACTAACCGCCTTATTTATAAAACTTAAAAAGTCTTTATAAAGGGGTTTTAAAACAAATTTTCATAAAAAAATTTTCTTAAAAAGCCTTTTTAATTTTTATAAATAAGGCTGTAATAATTTTGTATAAACATGAAACTCAAAGCTATTTCATTATTTTTTCCTACATTTAAATCTGGCATTATACTTTTCTTCGTTTTAGCAGAATTTTTTGACCGATTTAGCATTTTTTGGCAACACTGCACAAATGTGTTTTATTTCTGGTGACGACAGTTTGCAACGAAAAATTCGTCGTTCGTCCCAATTGTGTTCCCAGCATAACTTTCACCAAATTGAACATTTTTGTCTTTCAAGGCGCCGGCAGACCTACATATATTTTTTGTTGGCCTCATTTACCAGAATCAATCGTCAGAACACCGCAGGTTTTGCTATAAATTTCGAAACTATTTAAATTAATTTTATTTGGTGGTGGAAATAGTAAAATAACTTATTTCGGTGAGGATAGTAACAAAGAGCTATACCTCTTGTAAAGAAAGAGGCTAAAAATTTGTTTTGACATCGGACCCAAGACCCCTGCACATACAAACACTATTCTAGCGGAACACCCTTCGTTTCTCTAACAATCGCCTAATCCAAGAACAGCTTCATTTCTATATATAATTGAATTGAATTGAGTGGAAGTAATTTATTTTTTGTTAAGAGTAAATTTATTTCAAATATAATTTAAATCCTAAATTTGCATTTTCTTTCGAAAGAGCCTGCGAAGAAAATAAGGGTTTAAATAAAATATGCAAATTTTGCAGGCGTCCCAAAAATTTCAAATAAAATTTAAATTGAATAGAAAACACACTTTATATTTAAATTGCATTTTTAGAATAAAGCATAAAACAAAATCTTTTAATACATACAAATATAGTACATATCGTTACCTTAATATAAAAAGGCCCTAATTCATTATTTTTTTTAAAATAACATTAATAATTGCCACCGTCCCTTTTGGAATATCCGTTATTGAAAACAGTGAAAAAAATTTTTTAAGCAGCCAATAATTTAAAATTTTAAAGTAAGACAATAAGTAATTTCAATGTATTTTTAAGAATTAATTGATATTTTACTAAAAAAAGTTAAATCTTAATTTTGGAAAAAAATCAGATAAAAATATTAAAACTTAATATAAAGAAATCGCCGAAACCGCAAAAATAAAATAAATAAATATGTAAAAGCTCTTAATAACAGTAACGAGTAAATAAAGCAGTCTAATTACGTATGTAAGAGTTTCTTTTTTTATAGCAAATTGTCCGTAAAAATCGGGTAACTTTCAGAACAAAAATCGGTCAAGTAGAAGCAAGTGAAATTTAATATTAATATTTAATGGGCATGGTACCGCCTACTTTTTTAAACGCAAATTTATGTCATTCGTAGAGCCGATACTCTGCTAAGTTTTTTTGTTTTGTTTTTGAAAAAAGAGAAGTAACACTCAGCCAATGAATGGCTATTACTTGGTGTTGCCTTTTTTACGAAAGGCAACGTGATAGAGAAGTCATGTGGTGACAACTCTTCTTTTTGCACGTTTTTAAAAATACAATGTTGCAGCGCCTCTGGTGTCAATAAGGCGTATTAAATTTTTCGAAGCTGTACTAAGTATTTTTTGGTTATTTTACTTCAGCTATACAATACCGACGAAGGAGGGCGCTCTTGAACACAAGGTCATGTAAGTATTTTCAGAGCTCAATGTGTGTACCAAGCGCGCGATACATAATATTAAAATTTAATGAACGTACACCCAGTCCATTTTTTTAATGCAAGCTTGTGTCTTTCTAGAGCTCTGGCGCGCATTTTTTTAACTTCGATATTGTGTCGTTACGAGATGCTAATGTGTAGGGTAAGTTTCGTAGCAATCGGTTAAGCAAAAGAACCATAACATCACTTTTAATTACAATGGGACCAAATGGAAGATATACTCTCGTATACAAAAGAGGAATTTAGAAAATTGCCCTAAAATTTACCGAGTTATGAAGTAATAAAAAAATTGATAACCTGCTCGTTTTTTTTTTTTTTTTTTTTTTTTTTGAAGTCGGTTAAGAAGAGAAGGAGACACGGGAATTTTGTAAGCGTTCGGCCTCGACTGTTTTTAATCCAAAATTTCTTTAACACAAAAATACTGTTTCATACATCGCACTTGTCTTCTGAAGGGAGTCAGGTCAAAACTTAAAATTTTTTAGTACAGCAAATTAACTGTTTCATATATGTATTCTTATAACCAGTGTTGCCACCAACGAAATGTTAAATTACACATGGATTATGTTAAAATTACACATGAAATTATGAATTGCACATGCTTTCTTTGCTTTTTGCAAAGTAACGTATTTTATTTTGAATTTAATAATGTAAGCTTTTTTGGTTTGTCGTCGATTTTGAAATGTTTTACCATACATTGACTTGTTTTGGTAAACATCTCAAGTAAGGTGTTTTAGATTTAAACACTTCGCTAAACACGTAAACGCCTACACAATATCAAGAAATAA
The DNA here is from genome assembly GCA_949987645.1 of Tachina grossa. Lineage (NCBI taxonomy): Eukaryota > Metazoa > Arthropoda > Insecta > Diptera > Tachinidae > Tachina > Tachina grossa. The sequence goes on along the minus strand of OX465276.1, from coordinate 134,160,461 downwards.
ATATGCTGGTGTTTTGTGTGTTTGAAGTTACAAAATATTCAATTTTTGCTCTACTGGAAATTAATTCATACATACTTTACATCTAAAATCGTTTCGTGTTTTTCGTATCAATTTTACTCAACACGAAGAGACCCGAACACGCACGAAATCAGATTTTTTGTCACGAATACTTCGTGTTGAGTCGTGCATGTTCGTGTTACGAAAAAACACGACACGCGCCCATCTCTAGTTGTAACAAAAACCGGGGAAACACATAAGAATTTAAGGAGTCTGATTCTTCAACTATAATTGTACCATTCATTTACCATATTTGTAATGCGAAATTATAATAATCGCAATAAATATTCTTATGTGTTAGAAAAGGACGTCGATATGTACGCACATTTACTTTTTTAAATTCAAGGATTGAAAACTGTTAAAAAAAAGTAATAAAGAAGTATTGCTCAAAAACGAAAAATTACACTTAAGTTACACATGCAGCCAATTACACATGGACTATACATGAAAGAAATTACACATGAAATTACGCGTGTAGACACGAAAAAATTTGGATGGAAAACATTGTTTGGGAGCAATTTACGACTGGGGAAGAAAATCATTTTTGTGTTCGGTACTCAGCGACACGCTTTGTTTTTATATTCTGTGTTACTTAATGATTAAACAGAATACCGGCTTCAACACATTTTCCATACAAATTGACACAAAAAAAACAGCCGCAGAAACCGGTCGTTAGATAGAATCTATTTTATTTAAAGAGCGTTTTTTCTTATACTCTCACATATCAATGTTCATTCTCACAAATATGTTACCATACTTTCAATAAATTTCATACATTTTGTAAACAAAACTAAAAAGAAAAATAAGCACAAAAGAAAATAAAACAAAAATTAGAGAGCATTTGAAGTTACTGCCGTCGATGTTATTATGGGCTTGATTAATTTGTCAGCGATTTTCCTGAAGTTGCAGACTTTATTCTGTTTCTACATTTATACACATATACATAAACAAATATGCTTGCTATTTTTCAATAATATTGGAATCTCGCTGGCAACATTTTCGTCTGTGTGAAAGCGAAGGAAATAACAAAAGAGAATTCCAGATGTTTTCCTTCCAAATGTTCGCCCGTCTAAACTCAGACGTATGTGTTATTACACATAAGGTGGCAACACTGATTATATCACAAAGAGGGATATTTTTTTGACGAAAGCGCTGATTTGCACGAGCATAATTGTGCTGGCATAACATGCCAGTTTGTTGGTGAGAGAGGCAAAGAGAGTGGTTTTGCGGTTGGCATAACTTTTCAACCAGCTACAACCCCGCATTAGCAGCATAAAACCAATACACACACAAATTAAAAAACAGCAAGTGTTAAATGAATACGAAAAACACTAAACACACAAAGCTGTGTATACGTATACATTTTGTGCCAGATGAATTAGTCTCGTGTAATTTGGAAAAGAACAAAAATTGTGCGGCTTAAAAATTGTTCTCGTCTAAACTACCTCAAAGAGTAGAGAGAGAAGAAGTATGTCAGAAACAGTGCTGCCAGAAAAACTTTGCCTCTTGTGCCCAATTTAAATCATCATGTCTCCAAAAAATCCCCATTTCAAAAGAAAAATCCTAACTTTTGTCCCCAAAAATATTTTGTCAATATTGTTGTTTATCATTTTAAAATGATGCTGTAACTCAATCCATTGCTTCAAAACTCTTTGCACAGCTTTTCTTATGCTAACCATCTAGTGTTTGTACTAGTACAAGTTTGTCAAATTTATTTGAGTCCACACCTAAATTTATTAAATCGAATACAGTCAAATCCCGATAATTCGTAATCGCAAGGGACCGGCCGTTTCTAACGAATTATAGGTGGTTAAAATAAAATAAATGCTAATTAACGGGGTTTTTCAATTTATATACTAAAACGATAAAAAAAACATAAAAAACTATTGCTAAAAATAAAATACAAAATAAAAATTTGTTGTTTTTGTAACACCGACAGAGTTTTATGCATACGCTTTGACATTTTTCTTTATTCATTAAAAAACTGATCTCAAGAAAATAAACACACACAAGCAAAAGCAAAAACTTACGCAAAAAAATAGCGGTAAACAAAAAATCATTCCTTCCATGTTTCTGTTGTTTCTATTTTATATTATAATTATAAGCGGTAGTCAGCAAACAATTACGATTTATAAGAGGTAAAGAAGTTTTTTTTTTGAAAAAAAGTTACGAATTAGCGAGGGCACCAAAATGTATGGAAATTTTACGAATTAACGAATTTTCATCAAGGGGACCGACAGTTTATTACAAATTATCAAGAATTTCGATTTAGCGGGGTACGAATTATCGGCATTTGACTGTATTTATTTGTACTTAAGCGTTCGCAACGGAGAGTGCGAGAAATAACAAAAAAATTCTACAGAAGTAGGAATTGATTTTGCCACTTTTGAGCTGCAAAAGTTCAGTGAATGTCAAACACATTTAACCATTTTGATGGAATTATTTTAATTTTTTAACAAAATATTCTTTGGTATAAACTAAGTCATTAGACTCAAAAAAAAAAAACTAACTAAAACTTTGGAAAATTTTCTAAATTTGAATAAACAAATGTTGTCGTATGGCGCCAAAGCTGTTTTTTACTTGAAACCAGTAAAATATTTACTAAATTTCTAGTTCATGAATGAACTAGTTAATAGTAATTATATTTTTATATTTGAGTAAAATTTTTCTAAAATTAAGTAAAATTTTCCCATAAAATTCGGAGCTTTGTAAAAAATTTTGTTTCATCTTTGATTTCAAATTTAGTAAATTTTTCAAAGTTTTTTATGTCTTTAATTCTGGTACTTTTTTATTTTTTATTAAATTCTATACCGCATGGTATGTTTTTTTATTATATCTTCATATTATATTCTTAATTAATTCACCATACATACATATTAATTCCTTGAGAGGAGACAAGTATTGAACCAACAACCTTCTGAATGATAGGCAAGCACTTTAACCAATTGCCTAACAGGGCAGCCTGAATAAGCATTGAAATTTTTGAGTTTTAAAATTTTATTTTATTTTCAAAAAATATATTTCAAGTTCAAATATTCCTCGGAAGAATGAAAAATTTACTTAAATTTTTTGCTTAATGCAAATAAAAAATATATTCTATAATTTAAAGAAGAAATACTTAAAACTGGTAAATATTTTTCTAAAATTTAGAATACCTTTTTATATCTTTCGAGTAAGTCAAATTTGATGAACTACTCAGGAGTAAGTCATTTCCTGAAATTTATTTTTTAATTTAAGACGAGATTGACTAGTTCTTAGGATACATTTTCCCAAAACTTTTAAACCATTTTCTAATTTTTGGTACATATTTCCTTTAAGCAAGTAAACTTGTCCTTGAATGTCAGATTTTTTGTGTGTATTTTTGTGAACTACTTTTAAGGATATGAACTTTTAATTTTTTACTCATATTAAGTAATTTTTACTAGATTTTTGTAAAAATTTATTTAAACTTAGAAAAAATTACTTAAATTTGGAAATTTTTTTTACTTAAATTTAGAAACTTTTTTTCCTTAATAATAGTATATGTCTTTTTTTTTTGAGTGTAGAACTTATACATTAAACACATACACCACAGCAGGCTATACGACAACAAGTGCCAATGGCAAAAAGTGTTGCCTGGTAGCCAGATACTTAATTATTTTAAAAACGGAAGTAACACCACAAGATCCTGATATTGAAGTAGTTATAAATATACATACATATATTTCAGTGGTGCCGCTTTCAAATATTTCACATACATATATAAAAATAAAAGTGTTTATTCAAAAGTATAAAAAGAAATAATTTTATTTTTGCGAATTTTACTATTTACAGGTTTAGTAATTTTTTTAATACATTTAGTAAATTTTCTTCGCGTTTTTACCAAAATTTTTGTATTTTTAATGGCTTTGGCGATTTTTAATCAACTTCTCGCGAATTTTTGCAAACTTTTTTTCTTTTTTTGTTAATAATATTAGACTTTATTATCATCTCGCTGTTAGTAAATTTTTGGGAATTTTCGTAAATTTTTGGCACACCTTAATCAATATTATGGTTTTTTTTTAATTTTGTAACTTTCCATTTTTTCGCTTTATAAAAATATAATTGCAGTAATAATACTATTTTAAAATAATCTGTAAAATTAGAAGAAACCCCATAAAACGTAAATATTGTATTCAGATAAAATGCTCTTATAAGAATGATGTTAGAGCTCTAAATGAAAAGTCCCCAAATCACTCCCCACGAATTTCTGTCCTCAAATGAGAAGCGAAATCCCCTTATCTGGTGGCACTGGTCAGAAACAGTAAGTAATTAGATATTACCACTGTGTATCGTTTTTTTTTTGCAAAAAGTGAAAATTGCAAAATTTTGAGTTGGCTCTTGTTGAGAAGAACAAGTGCGATATTTGAATCAGTGTTTTTACGTCGAAAACTTTTCGTCAACAATTTATAATAAAAAAGCAATGTGAGTCCGATCACAGAGGAGATGTGTAAACATCTAGTAATGAAAATTTTTTTTCAAGTTGGAAGTATTTATGCTTTTAGTATCTTTTTTTAAATTAATTAATTAAAAGTATCAAAACTTTCAATATTGTAAATACATATGAATTTGTTGGTTTTTGTTTGTTTTAGTCAACTTATTTGGTTAGTAAATGGGCACACTGCAGTATATGTATATGTACTGCATTCAAAATTGCAGTAAGCAGTAAATTTACTGATTACTAAAAATATTCAGTAAATTTTTACTGCTAATGAAATTTAATTTGCATTACCAGTAAAATCGTAGGGCCGTAATCATAATAAAATTGTAGCAAGTGGCAAAGTTTTTTCATTCAAATTCTGAAACTTTTGTATGAAAAACATTTAGCCAGCCACTTGGTAGAATTTCATTATGAATACAGGCATTACTGATTACTGAAAATTCAATGCACCTCATCATATAACAAATCATTTAGGCAATTTATAAAAACTGTAGAAAAACATTTTAGTAATCAGTAAAAATTTACTTGTTAAACATTTTTATTGTTTTTACTGAAACTTTAGTGGTACTGCAGTGCTCATCTATGGTAAATGCCTTTACTTTTACTTTTTAATTTTTAATTCCTGTTGTTCATCGTTTAGTTGTTGCTGTTCTTGTTGTTGTGTACGCATTGCAATTAAAATAAATTCAGTAAAGTGCGACTTTGACTCGCGCACATTCGGTTTTGATCTTTTTTTTTTGATTTAGCTTTCTTCCTTTTTTAAGTTTTTTCAGTTTAAGCAATTTTTTAAGTTTTATCGCTTTTTTCTCGTTTTTGGCGTTTTTTTTTCTTTTTTTGGGTTTTTTTAATTTTCGCAATTTTTGCTGTTTTTTGGGGTTTTTTTCATTTTGGCGATTTTTTTCTGTTTTTTCGGGGTTTTTTCATTTTGGCGATTTTTTCCTGTTTTTGGGGTTTTTTTATTTAGGCGATTTTTTCATTTTGGCGATTTTCCGGTTTTTCGCGATTTATTTTAGTCCTAGAGATTTTTTTTAATTTGGTGCTTTTTTCGATTTGGCGATTTTTTTATGTTTGGCGATTTTATATTTTTTTGATTTTTTAGTTTTACCGTTTTTGAAAATTTCAAGAGTTTTGGTCTTACGGTTTCCAAGATACAGCAAGTTGTCAAAATTACAAAGTCAAAATTGCATTAAATGATGGAACGCCCATTGATTTAAATTTTTTAAATTTAGTGTTAATTGTTGTAGTCTGTATAAAAATACACTAACTTTTAAAATTTCAATTGTTTATATGTACATACAATTGTATGTATATTACATGGGATTTTAACATTTTTCGTTGCTCGTTTTGGAACACCCTTTAGTTTTTAACTCTCATGTATTTGTTGTTGTAGTGGCCAAATGTCAAATTTCAAGTCCGTAGCTCTTACGGTTCATTTTCACCTTTGGTGTACGGAAATATACAGAAAAATAACCGGCGGCGGCTCACCGTCGGCTTCGAGCCGGTCGACTTGTTTCTCTGCTTGGTATTGCTTCTTCCAAACACTAATACACTCATACATAGCTCACACCGATTTGACAATGCTGTGAAAGAAAAGCAAAGAAATCTCAGCAAAGAAATCTCAGCAAAGAAATTAAAGTCAAAATATTTTTACCCCCTAGCGTATAGATGTTTACACATCAAAAAAACATGAAAGTTTTCTATTGCGATTAATGTAAATGGTTAAAAAGCCATTTTCTTTTGATATTATAGGATATTAGTGGATATTTTTTTTAGAGCTTCAAAATAATGTAACTTCAAGCAAAACAAATTTGGTATTATTTAAAGACAAGAGTTTGAGCAGAAACATGAGCCCTAGATTCAAAAAAAAAAAACAAAATGTTTAATCCTAATCATGTAGAAAGTACTCAATTTAGGGTTAAAGTTCCCTAATCAAAAAATAAAATGAGATACATATGTACATAAATATATACATATGTATGGATGTATGCTACTCGTATAATTTATAATTTATATTATACCATTTGCATAATCAACAATAAGCCAGCTTAGTTTACTATGTATTTATTATTCTTTTATCAACTTTTCATATTTAACACTTCAGGGTTCGATCTGTAACTGAGTAGGTATTTATTTTTAGATATTTGATTAGATTAGAAGTACACATGCCGGTTAAAAACCGCAGCGAAGATACTCATAATCATATTTTACAACACACAGAAATTCGTAAAAAAAAACATTGAAAATATAAAACAATGAAAAGATACAATTTACAATTTAGTGGCATATGGAAACATAATTTATGCACTACATTTTATAAAAAAGAATTGATGTTGGCGTTGGTGTTAATGCCTGAGTTACAATGCTGGTACCCTTGAAAGTCTCTCTTATCGCACTTTCATGTAAATAATTATGAACATCATACACACAAAATATCTTGTGGGTTAATGCAACCCAATTCAGTTATTAATTTAACTGTAACTTAAAGTAGGTTTTGCGATTTAGATAATAAAAACTGATACTATAGTTAGTGGAACCAATTTTGGTCGGTTTGAAGCGTTGGATAACTGAAATACAATAAAATTTCCTATTTTCTTATCCAATAAACATTGGCGTAGCTAGACATTTTTTCTGGGGGGGGGGGGGGCAAATACAATATTTTTTTAATTAGTGTTTTTTATGGGAATTGTTAAAATTTAAGCTTAAAATTTTTTAAACGCACTAATAATCCCAAATTAATATTTTACTTATTAATTTAAATATATATTTTTATTAAAAATACATTGAAATTGGAAATTAAAAAAATATATTTTACTTAATAAGTAAAATATTAATAAGTAAAATATTGGTTTAGGATTATTAGTGCGTTTAAAAAATTTTATACAGATTTTTTTATTTAACATTTTTTTATTTAAGTTAAAACATAAATTAACAGTCCAGTTTCAATAACAAAAATTAAGTTATAATTAAAACTAAAAAAAAACAAAACATTCAAAACAAAAACAATATATAGACAAAAAGTAAAGTATGTATTAGAAAAAAACTAAATAATAATAATAATAATCTAATAATAATAAACTAAATAATAATAAAATTAATATTCCTTTCCAACAAGTTCATATGTTCATATGGAAAAATTATTTACGTGTATACTATATTTGAATACAATATTTTGAAAAGATACAAGCAAGAAATGATTTCATAAAAAGTTTAAAATTCTTGAGAAGTATTAATATCAAAATAAATAATAATTAATTAAATAGTCTTTAATTTATTAGGAATTTTTGCTAAAGCAACGTTTGGTTCAGCAATGTCTATATGAATTTCGTTCCTGCTTATGGAACTAGCCAGTAGACTTCACCCTAATAGTTTTTGAAAAAAGCTAAAAAAAACTTCATATGCTTATGGAGGCCTCAAGAATCATTATGTTTTTATATTACAATTCTCAACATATTAAGAGTCTTACTATATATAAGCATATACAGGTTTTCAGCATATTTCTAAAACTTTTGGGTTGAAGTCTACTGATGAGTTACACAAGCAGGAAAGAAATGCATATAGATATTGCTTAACAAAAAAGCCCAAATTCCTTATTATTTACATACTTTTTTATAAAAATTTTCTATTTTTCTTAAGAAAAGTGTTTAATATAATATCAGCAGATATTTCGTTTTTAACCAAATCGTTTTCAATATTTAAAATTGCCAAATTTGAAAATCTTTCTTGATGTGTAGTGTTCAACAGTAAATTGCAATCCTTGCCCCAAATCTTGACATGAATGCTGCAATCAGGGCCCATGGCCAATGTAGGACCAATCCTGCCAACTCTTTTTCTATCATTTTCACAGTTTCTTCCACAGAGTGTTTAACACCAGCTTTTTCAGGATACGTGTGAATCCTTAGGTAGCTTAATGGCATAATCCACTACACGTTTAACACCGACCAAAACGAAAGAATAGAATTAAATTTAATTAAAAAAACGAAGCTATAGAAGAGCCAAAAACAAAATAGTTCTTAATTTATTTGTCAATTGTGTTTTCATTAATGGACATGAATAGGGTTGCCGTTTTTTTAAGCTAAAATAACAATTTCATATGAAAAAATTTAGACAAAAGCTTTTTTTTAACATGTTGGCAACAGTAAGATTTAGTACATACTTGACATATGGGCGAATTAACGTAAGCTGCACGACAAAGTCGAGTCGCGTTATACAAACGCTTTTCATTACGTAATCGTCCATGAACTGGCTCGTCGTGAGTCGCCTTTGTCGCGTTCTACAAACAGGCTGTAAATTAAGTTTTTAAATGTATTTCAAATTAGTAAAACCCATATAACATTACACTCAATTCCAGTTAATTTGTACTAAAGTATGAATAGGGCAACACTGTTATCTAACTTTTCATTTACTTGCTACAAGTGAAACAAGTCACTGTCTTGTAAAATTCCTTTGCAGTTGAGTTGGAAGTAGACTGCAAGTGCCGAAAGTGTAGTTGTGTTAGTAAAAGAGTTTGAGTGTATTGAGTTTTTCGAACTTGCACTTGCATGTGTAAACCCTAAGTAAAATTGACGATTTTTCAATAGTCTAAAAAGGGCAGCTATTTATGAAAAATCTGCTGTTAGAATTCATGTATGCATAACAATAAAAGATTTTGGTGAAGTTTTGCAGACTCTTTCTTAATAATTTATTATTTAATTTAAAAAAAATTTATGTGTTGATGCATAAATAAAAATAGAAAATTGCCATTTATTATTTAGTTACCCTTCCAATATTGAAGTTCTGAATCAATACTATATTCTTGCGATGAATGAACATACATACATAAATAAGTACAAACATATGTATGCAAGTAACTATGTATGTATACGTGTTCAATTGAAAAAATTTTATGTGCATATATATACATGCATACACACCGATAGTTGAGTTTTTTAGTGATTTCAATAAATTTCACACTAATACACCTCATCACAAAAATTTATTGCAATAGTGTAAAAAATAGCGCTTTTACAAGCAGTTGTACAAAAAAGTTACATTTTGAATATTACACTTTCTATTATGTTTTACCTTCTCCTGTAAAGTCACAATTATTTTCGTTAGGGCCTTTCCATTTGAGACCAACGATATATTGGCCTGTGTAAGTTGATATCCTATCAAAAATTTCGGTCATCAAAAGTACTGATACCAAAATTTGGACCTGCTAACTTAGGAATATTTTTCACAAGTTTTCCACTAGTCTAACAAAGTTGTATTTGAACATGAATTGTTTTGTTTTGTTTTCTAATAAAAATAAAACATACCTATGTATACATGTTTAAAGAGGAAATTTTGTTTTGTTCGATTTTCTGACGATTTTTCGGACATGAAATGACGATTATTTTATATTTTATCGGGATTTCGGCGATTTTTCCATCATTTTATCTGGCAGCCCTGAACCATAAATATGCACACATACATACATACATGTGTGTGTACGAGTATATATACAGGGTGGTCCAAAAGAAACCAAGGGGTGTAAAAGTTTAATAACTTTTTTGTTTATTAACTTTTTTTATTTTTTCTTACAGATTATATAATATACAGGGTGGGCCAAAAGAAACCAAGGGGTGTAAAATTTTTTAATAACTTTTTTGTTTATTAATTTTTTTTTATTTTTTTTCATATTATATAGACAACACTTGGAGAATTTATAATGGAGAGGTTCACAACTGAACAGAGAACCAGAACAATAGAATTTTATTATTTAAACTAGAGATGAAAATTTGATTATGAGTGATAAAGCTCATTTTCATTTGAATGGCTTTGTTAATAAGCAGAACTGTAAGTTCTGGGGTTCTCAAAATCCAAGAGCCATTCATCAACGCCAATTGCACCCCATCAGGTGTACAGTATGCTGTGGGATCACATCTGAAAATGTCATTGGGCCCTACTTCTTCGAGAATGAAGATGGAAGTGCTGTAACCGTAAATGGAAAGCGGTATCGGTTTATGATAGAAAATTTTTTACGTCCTGCTCTTGAAAACAGACCTGGTATGTAGTTTCAGCAGGACGGAGCCACTGCCCATACTGCCCGAGATACAATGGCACTTTTAAGTCAAATTTTTGGAGGGCGAATAATTTCTCGAAATTCGGAAATTATTTGGCCAGCGCGATTGACAGATTTGACAGCACCCGACTATTTTCTTTGGGGGTTTTTGAAGGAGCGAGTATATGTGAACAAGCCAGAGACAATCCTTGAACTCAAGGCAAACATTGTTGCAGAAATTCGAACGCTACAGCCACAAGTTTTGAAAGATGTTATGGAAAATGCTCTAAGAAGAGCACCTCAGTGCGAAGCTGAAAACGGTGGTCATTTAAGAGACATCATTTTTCATACTTAATGTAAAAAAATTTCCATTTTGTATATTATAAAATCTGAAAGAAAAAATAAAAAAAGTCAATAAACAAAAAAGTTATTAAACTTTTACACCCCTTGGTTTCTTTTGGCCCACCCTGTACAAAATGGAAATTTTTTTACACTAAGTATGAAAAATGATGTCTCTTAAATGACCACCGTTTTCAGCTTCGCACTGATGGGCTCTTTTTAGAGCATTTTCCATAACATCTTTCAAAACTTGTGGCTGTAGCGTTCGAATTTCTGCAACAATGTTTGCCTTGAGTTCAAGGATTGTCTCTGGCTTGTTCACATACACTCGCTCCTTCAAAAAACCCCAAAGAAAATAGTCGGGTGCTGTCAAATCTGGCGATCGCGCTGGCCAAATAATTTCCGAATTTCGAGAAATTATTCGCTCTCCAAAAATTTGACTTAAAAGTGCCATTGTGTCTCGGGCAGTATGGGCAGTGGCTCTGTCCTGCTGAAACCACATACCAGGTCTGTTTTCAAGAGCAGGACGTAAAAAATTTTCTATCATAAACCGATACCGCTTTCCATTTACGGTTACAGCACTTCCATCTTCATTCTCGAAGAAGTAGGGCCCAATGACATTTTCAGATGTGATCCCACACCATACTGTACACCTGACGGGGTGCAATTGGCGTTGATGAATGGCTCTTGGATTTTGAGAACCCCAGAACCATCGCTTCAGAGGGCGAAATTCTGACGTTAAAATGTCGACGATATGCTCTTGGCGTTAAAATAATCAAGTCAGAAAGGCCTAGCTATGCCTATGCCAATAAAATACAGTAATGACAAAACTAAATCCAGAAAATAATGAAGGTGAGATAATTTGAGTTGTTAAGTTTGCTGTACGAAATATTTTTGTTAATCTGATTACGTTTAGTTGTAATTATGATATATTTAATCAATGAAATTTTGTAAATTACTGTCTGATTAGTTGAAAGCTTTTTTTCTCTCTCTGTCGTGCTTTCTTCCCCACCACCCTTCTATTCAATTAATTCCCACGGAAAAAGTAGTCATTGTCCAGAGGAAAAGAAGTAATGAGTAAGAAACGAGAGGGTAATGCACTAAGTATAACTTTTCATTTCAGAATTCATTATTATTAACACTGAACATTTCCTGAAAAAGTAATGAAATATTTTCATGCAAATATATTTCATAATTAATTTTCTTTATGAATTAAAACTAATTCATGGCACAATTATACTAGGTACATGCACGACCACAACAAAATTACAACACCAAAAAACACATGCATTTTGTTGGTATAAACAAACGTATAATTGTCAGAAACAGATGCCTTTTGTTTATAAAAATAACAATTACAGGGTAACTAAAGTACAATTGCAGACGCGACATTCATGAATGATTAAAGTCATTCAGTGTTGCCAATAGGTTTGTAATTACACAGAGTGTGCAATTACTCTCATGTGTAGGCCATGTAATTAGATTCATGTATAATCTGTGTGTAATTCTATTTTAGCTTGTATTTTTATTTAGTTTTGTTTTCATTTTAACCTACAAAAAACATGTGTAGTGAAATTCTCTTCAATGTGTAATTGGAAACACATCCATGTGTAAACTCAATGGCAACACTGTAATCATTTTATTCACACACATACACTAACATTTTTTGCAGCTTGTAAACAAAGTTTGACAACTAATTGTATCGTATTAAATAACAGGCTGGGCTTGTGCATGTACCTGTTATACTTGTATCATGAACTAATTCGTTGCATTTTATTCACCCTTATTCCATTAGTCGACATCGACGTCAATTTAACACAATACCAAATAAATTGCGGCTTGTTTACACGCTCTCGAGAACAATTTTGTGCTACTGACAATCTATTTCTGTTCCCTAAGGTCTAGAAAATATCATAAACCTGCCAAATGGAGTCATTTGTTTTCGACAACGGGTACACAAGCACCAATTTTTTGGTATTGTGTTAAAGTGACTTCGATGACGACAACTGGAGTAAGGGTATTATTTATGTGTTCATTATATAATTATATATAATTTTTCTATATTTATGATTTGATTAGGTTAACATTCGTATCTCTCTGTAAGGCAAATTGCATTTGATAATTATTAATAAAAAAATAACATTAAAGTTAATTGTAAATATTCTGACAAACGCGTAGTAGAACGGAACAACTAGCTGTTTTCGAAGGTCGCAACACTTTTGTAACACGATGAATGAAAACAATTCACATATTCCATTTGCACGGAAAAGCTAAGTATATAAAGCAGAAATCAACATCAACTGACAGCAGTGTTGCCAGTTTTTTTTCTAGAGTTTATTCCCAATTTTTGATTTGTCATCCCCGAAAATCCCTAAATTGAGTTTTTTTCGATTAAAATTTTTTCTTTTGAAAAATAAATAAAATTGTTTAATTTTATTTCAAAAATAATGTCAAAAATAACATATTTATTCAATAGAAATTCATTTATATCGATAGCTATATTTACATTCATATTAATTTAATTTGTACTTATAACACTTGTAAAGAAAAAGTATAAAAAAATTTTTAACCAAGGTTTACCATTTCAAAAACTTTAGAATCGAAATCTTCTAATTCATCAGCCTTAGCAGAAGGATTAAATTTGTCACAACAAATTGAATTATTTTTAAAGTGTGTGCAGAGGTTCCATTCGTGTGGCTCCAGCCGCCGCCGATCTAATTCTCATTGACAAAGCCGACGCCGATGCATGCGGCTGACATCGGCTTGTTTTCGTCAGCGGTGCTTACACAACTAGATGGCTGAGCCGAATTTTGCAAATTAATAATTTTTTTTAATCTTTATTCATATTTTTATATATTTTAAGTTATATTTTTATAAGTTAAGTTATATTATTATCAATTTCAATATTTAAACCTGACTGACGCAGCTTTGCATACGTGTATGCACAAAGTTAAAAATATGCAGCTGCCAACTAGCTATTATGAACAAATTGTATGTACATACAATGTAAAAATAATAAAAGCGTTTTAAGTACAAATTTTCTTGATTGATAAAAATACAACATATCGCTCATTTACTCAAACAACTTCATAACTCACATGGCAGAAAAAGAGTTTAAAGTTTTCAATTTACGCACAACTTATTGAGAAAAAAATTATTTTGCTTTTCGGAATTGTGTACACAAGATCTTCGCATGAAATTTTGATATGAGGATAAATTCTGCATCATTAACTCAAAACTTCCAGCTTTTGAGTTATGACTTTTTTTGAGTAAATGAGACTTGCAAATTTTGTGCAAATTTGCTGCAACTTGAAGTTATAACTAAGTTGTTAAAACAAATGCACTAACAATTATAAAAAAAGCATTAACTTCAGCAATCTACACATAACACTAACTTGAAGTTAAAGTTAGTAATTCTGTCTTTTCTTTTATAAATATTTTATCTACAAACACACATCTCCTTACATACATATGTATGTACATATCAAGGCCTACATACACACATGCAAAACATTACAAAATATCGGCTCCTGCCGGCTAGCCGCCGCCGCCGGTATATATTGCCTCAACCGCCGCCGCCGGCAATTTTGTGAGGAATGGAACCTCTGGTCATATTGCTTTTTGTTATGTATTTTTGTTTTGGTAGTGTTCATTATTGGTTAATCTTCTTTGATACTTATCCTTTATTAGGAACCGATTCTCTATGAATAGTAACACACATTTTTAGACTTGCCAGACGCAAATTTCTTAGCTCAAAAATCATTCTTGCTACCATCAGTTATAAAAAAAATCCCCAAAAAAACCCTAAAATTTGGTTATCATCCCCAACAAATCCCCAGATCTCCAACACGAAATTTGCATCCACAATTGCGAAAAAAATACCAAATTTGGGGACAAATCTCCTAAACTGCCATTACTGCCTGACAGTACACTCAGTGGACAAAACACAAAGAATTCTGATGTTGAAAGAGATGCGACCTTCGAAAACAGCTAGTTGTTCCGTTCTACTAACAAATAACTGTTTTTTATTTAAAAATCTGCGTCTTTTATTGTCTTAAGGTACGGTCACACTTGTCAAACATTTGCCTAAAAAAGCGTAACCAACAAAAACTAATGAAATAAGTTTTGATCCAGTCACTTGTTTTTCAAATTAAACAGTTTCGAGCGCAACTAATAGACAATGTTATATAATCCAACATTATTGAATACTCTTTAACTTGACAAACTTTAGTCTGAATTGAAAGATTTTTCATTAGCATTTACTGGTTACGCTTTTTTGGGCAAATGTTTAACAAGTGTGACCGTAGCTTAACACATTTCTGTTTTTATTTTTATGAATTGCGTTAGAACTAAATTATGAATATCGTGTTCCGCTTTTAACAAAGAAAGGTTCCTATCGTTTCAGATATTCAAAAATAAATGTGCTTTTGGTAATAGCCATTACATAAAAGTCCATAATTTTTGGCTAGTTTAGAAACTAAGACACTTAAATTTTCTTTCTTATTAGAATATTTTTCCAATGTTTTGTGTTTTTTACAAATGTTTTTTATTTTATAATTTTAGAGCTTTAATTACAATTTAATGAATTTTGCCTAAGAGGCGAATAAGGACACTAGTATATTTACTCTTATACACTGAAAATTACATTTTCATTTATTATAGAAAATTAATTCACAGAATTACTTACAAAATGGACTACTATCGTGTCACCATCGCATTCATAATATGAATAACTACACTCGCGCATCAAGACATATGTTCGAATAAACTAAATTTGCCATAATAAAATAAAAATAAAGAATTCCGGGGATTCCTCCAAAAATTTCCCGGGATTTTGGAATATGTGCGGGATCCCAGGAATTTTTTTTTCCCGAAAATCCCAAATGAAGAACACTGAATACAAGTCGAGCTTCAACAAAATTAACGTCACAGAAAAAACAGCACAAACTCAACCTCGGATAGACTTTCCCTATTGCAGAATGAATATGAGTGGCAAGTGCTGTGACATCTGTCAAAAGGTATATACGACTGAAAAATTGACATAGAAGGTTATTTAGGAAAGTGAGAAATAGGGTTTGGAAATATAACGGAGCCTTGCCAAACCCTTGAATTTTGCCTTGATCAGAGGGAAAGCTCGAAATAAATCGAAAGAAGACCTCAGCCACACCAAAAGCTTATAGAGAAATAGACTGAAATTTTTCATATGCGCGTTAAGCTGACCTCCAAGCACCCACGTAATACTGCGGCCTATTTGCTAATGCCAACAATTAGTGTACTAAGCAATAGTCTAGTTAATTAATATGTGCTTACGGCTTAGAAGAACAATAATTTTTGATTACTTTTTATGTGTCTAATTTAGCCAAAGCCAGAGTATGTCCTCGGCATTGAGCCTATAATTAACAATTCACATAAATCCAGCACATACAAACTAGTGTCCTGCACAAGACTATTTATAAGACCTTTCAAGACATGAGAGATTTTTTCAAATGCTTTACTACAGCGAAATATTCTAAAAGAATCGCTAAGCAACACTGTTGGCAAGTAAATTTTTTCGGTGGTTTGTCTTGCCAACAGTGTTGTTTAGCGATTCTTTTAGAATATTTCGCTGTAGTAAAGTATTGGAAAAAATCTCTCATGTCTTGAAAAGTCTTATAAATACTCTTGTGCAGGACACTAATAGTTACAAACTGTACTAGTGCTTAGCTTTCCAACTTCATCACTGTGCTAAAAAAAAAGTAAACTTTTAATTTTCGTCCCCCATTCATGTGCTTTTGCATTTTAAATGCCCATTTACATTTATTGTATGAATTTCCTAGTTTAACAATTTAGCCACAATTACTGCTAATGAGCGCAACTAATAAATTTAAATTAGCTACGTACTAACAACGGCTAAAAAGACCTAATACTTGAAGTCAGTTGGAAACTCGCATAAGGCTGTGTACAATATTTTGCTCTGGGGTACGTACGTACAGTACGTATGCCTGTCAAGTATTTGTTTCATGTTCATTTTTTTTTTCACTTGATATGTGATTAGCAGCTTTTAGTTGTTGGGTTTGTTTCCCCTGTCTTCAAGGTTTTACTTAGGTCTTATGAAACGCGTTGTTTGTTTGTTTGTTTGTTTGTTTTTGGTAAATTAATATTTAAGTAACTTTTTCGATTTCTTTGTTTCATTTTTTTTCTCTCCAGAATTTGGTTTAAAAGAAATTTAAGTGAAATTCTTAGGTACTGGGAAGATGTGTAAATACGTTTCGTATCATTAACACCTCCACGCAGCACACCACCACCTGAATAGACTGTAATTGAAACATAAATCAACACTTTGATAGGCAGGCATTAAGAGCATCTAAGTACACGCTTAGTATCATTTTATTATATTTATGTATTATAAAAAAACATTATTTTTTTTTTACTTTTTTGTTGGAAAAAGTCCTAAAGTAATATTAATTTGCATTTAATGTGGAGGAACTTTAAAAGGAACAGCTTTAAAGCATCATTAGAACATGTTAAAGATATTACAAGTTCAAAAATTAGGAGAATTTTACATGATCTAGGTCTAGGTTGATGGAAAGCAATGTATAACATTTATTTTTAAGCGAAATCTTAGAATGTTTATTTAATTGCTAAATGTAAGGAGAAAGGAACGCCATTATTTATGGAAACAATGCTCCTTATCGTGGTTGGTGTATTTCATTTTTTTCTCGATTAAAGAAATAAATTCAGGAAATTGTAACTATGACTCCCACAGGAAGGGCTCCGTATATATGTATATGTGTAATAGTGATGTACGAATATTTGTATTCGTATTCGAATTGTCGAATATTCGGCCATTTTCAGGCGAATACGAATATTTTTCCAAAGAAATTAAATAAATAAATGCATGAATCCTAAACGAAATTTAAATAAATTACTAAAAATTTTAGTTTGTACAAATACATTAATATTTTATTGAAAATTGTGCTTTGTATCATTTTCAAATATTATTTAATGACGATCATTAAAATTTTGGGTACTTTTTATTAACTTTAAAGTACGCCAGCAAGAGTGTGAAGTCCTTTTTCATAACAATCTTTTAATATTTCATATTGCATATAATATTCGTATTCGCGAATACGAATATTTCACGTGAAATTTATAGACATTAAATTAGGGCTCTATTTACGCCTGCAATATGAAATATTAAAAAATTGTTATGAAAAAGAACTTCATACTCCTGTTGGAAGTTAAAGTTAATAAAAACTACCCAAAATCTTAATGATCATCAGTAAATAATATCTGAAAATGACACAAAGCACAAATTTCTATAAAAAATTTAATGGATGCGTACAAACTAATATTTTTATCCATTTATTTAAATTTAGTTTAGGATTTATGAATTTATTTATTTAATTTTTTTGGAAATATATTCGTATTCGCCTGAATTTGACGAATACGAATGCTTCGTACTCGCATTAAAAATGGCCGAATATTCGGCAATTCGAATACGAATACGCATATTCGTGCATCAATAGTTTGTAATACAATACGAAATTTATGCAGATATTTTCAAAAATATTTTTATAGCTATGCTATTTATTGCGCGAACAGGAGTTAGTACGTGATTTTCACAACAAAAATAATCGACACAATTAAGGTTATAAATTTATTTATTTTTTATTTCTTTGTACTTAAAAACAGAGTACGAAAATAAACCAAACAAATTGTATTTGATTTTGCTTTGTTTCGTTTTTTGAAGTGAGCAAAACAAAAATATAAGCAATAAGAACGATTGCTCAATTTGTATTTGTTTTGTTTTTGCATATGAGCATAAAACACAGCTAATCGGCTGTAAGCCGGCTAATAGCCGCCACCGGCCACAAACAATACATTAATATAATCGTACGCCCCTAGAAAAGAAAATAATGGGAAATAAATAGAAACGTTTTGAAATATTTTCAGAGAATTTGATATCATCATATAATATAATTTTATTGCATTGTTATTTCACACATTCGAAGTGTCATTGTTTGACATTTGAACAATTGTTATTGTTTGCTAGTAGAAGGTACGAGGTTAGTAAAAATGAAGCGCTACACGAATTAACAACGCATTCTCATTGTGAAATTGTTTTACAAAAATGGTGAAAGTTTTGCGGCTACAGTTCGCAAATTTGCGATCAATTCGGGGTCACAATAATGCTCCAAAAGAGTAAACCGTAAAGACATTAATGGATAAATTTGCCGAAACTGGGTCTGTTAGTGATGTAAGGACAACAACGCGCCTTCGACCAGGTCGATCGACCGAAAATGTCGCAGCTGTACGTGATGATGTCGCTCAAACTCAGGTCAAGCGCAAACAGTCAATGGTGTTCGGTATCGTGAAATGATAACCAGTTTGTTCGTGCCTAGAAATGAAGAAATGAATGTGGAGGGCATGTGGTTTCAACAAGACGGCGCCACATGTCATACAGCCAGAGAAACAATTCAATTGCTACATCAGTCATTTCCCGGTCGTGTTATTGCGCGCTTTGGAGACCAGAATTGGCCGCCTAGATCGTGCGATTTAACACCATTAGACTTTTTTTCTTTGGGGTTTTTTGAAGTCGATGGTTTACGCGAATAAGCCGACGACGACTCAAGCCTTAAAAGAGGAAATTGGACGCTGCATTAATGAAATACCGCAGCATTTATGCAAAACGGCCATTGAAAATTTCATTAAAAGATAGCGTGTGTGCCAGCAAATCCGCGGCGGCCATCTGCCCGATTTGTTGTTCCACACATAACCTCATTTTGTGTACTTTACGATATAATAAAGTTTCACGATTTTTTTTAAATATCTGTGTTTTATATAAAATTTAAATCTTGCGTTCTTGTTGGGACACCCTTTATAAGAAAGCAGCATAGTTATAACCGGGTGTCCTAAGACACCTCTCTTCTTTTTTTTGGGATTTTTATAGTTTTAACGCTTTTTTCGGGGTTTTTTTCGATGTTTGCGATATATTTCGATTTTTGTTTTTTTTTGTTTAAGCGATTTTAGTTTTAGTTTTGACGTTCTTTTTCGTTTTGGTGGTTTTTTTAGTTTTTTTTTCTGGCGAACTTTGTTTGTTGGCTTTTTTCCATATTAGCGATTTATTTCATTTTTGATAATATTTTTCCTTTTTTAATTTTAGCAATTTTTCGCCTCGGCATTTTTTTAATTTTAGGATTTTTTAGTTTAAGCGTTTTTGAAAATTTTAAGAGTTTGTCTCTTACGGTCAAAATTACATTAACTGATAAAATACCCTTCAACTTTGTTTTTTAGTGCATAAAAATACACTTCACACCCTTCAATTTATGTATTTGTTGTTGTAGCGGCAAAATTTTTGTATATTCTGTGAAAATTTCAGTTCCGTAGCTCTTAAAGTTCTCGAGAAAAAAAGATGTGACATTTAGAGAGACGGAAATCGTAGTAAAAATAACAAGGTTTCCTTTCACGTGACTGAAATCTGATGCTGGATTTCTTTCTGAACCCCCAGAATTTAATAGATGATGCATCCTAAGGGGGCGGAGTTGCGCACATTAAAATTTATTATAATATTTCACGCGGTTCTACTTAACCGATTTTTACGAAACTTACCACACGCACCCTGAGCTTTGACAAACACACAATCTTGCATTAGAAAAATGGGCGGCAGTACGCCCATTAAAATTTAATTTTATATTTTGCGTACTTCTGCTTATCTTCTTCTATCAGGCCTTTGCATTTACGTCAGATTTTTTTTTGCAGAAAGAATTATTTTATTTCAAATTTGACTTAATACTACTTTTATCTTTAATTCGAATATTAAATTTTTGCTACTAAGTTTAAATGTAAAAGTCCTTGGGTCAGATGATCACTCCCCCATCCATCTTTCAAGTCATGTAAATTTTCTGGTATTCCTAGTGATAAATTAGGGTCCTAATCAAGTCACCAAAATAATTTTTACATGGAAACAAAACAAAATTTTTAATATATGAAAAAAATATTGATTTTATTAAGTCTTTCATACAGGTTCTAAAATTTGTGTAAGTCTATTTATTTATTACTCTGCAGGTACACAGAAAAAAATTATTTGTAAATACAATTAATTTTTTTGTTATATCAATTAAATAATTAATTGATTTTGAACCTACAACGATTTTTGTAAATTCAATTAACGAAATTGTAAGTTGAAAAAAAATCTTAAAAATATTTTCAATTAAATATATCAACAAATAATTTGTTGAAATTGATTTTTTTTCAAAATTTATTTTTGTTGAATTTCAAAGTTATTTCAATTAAATTTATTGTTATATTAACAATATGAATTGTTGAATTTCCGTATCATAATTGTTATATTAACATGCTTTTTACCTGGAAACGATTTTTGCTTGTCTGCGAAAAACACTAAACGTCTTTGGGCGGAGTTGAACCGGCAACATCAACACTAATAAACTGACTCACTTACCTCTCAGCTAAAGAGCAACACTTTAGTAAATACGCAAATGATGAATACACACAAAATATGATTTCTTGTTTCTTCTACATGTGCTCATTCCATTATGATATAATTTAACATATAATTTTGTTGAGTAATTTAATTGACTACAAACATTTAAATTTGTTATATAAACAATGATGATTGTTAACTTTAAAATTAAATGTTAACAATTTGTTTTGTTGGTTGCATTTCGATGATATTTTTTTCTGTGTAATAATGGCTTAGTTTGTTTAATGGATAAAAATTACTAGAGTTATCGTGGATTGAAGTTGAATTTGCCGGAATTTTTCAACTGATTTGCAACAATTGCTGTCATTTCATAGTCTGTTTTATACAACCAATAAAACAAAATCAAATGTTTTGTATTATCATTGAATAGCAAATAGTTCTCAATTTTAAATTAAGAACTTGCATAACACTTTGTCTTGAAGATTACCTGAATTGGTTTCAAATTATCTTCAATGATGATTTCTTGTAGTAATGCGCAAACAATAACTTGTTTAAGAAGAAAAACTAATTTCTAGATTTTGTTTTAATTTCCTCTTATTAATCAAATAAATCACAAAAACTAAAATGTGTCCCATTTAATAACAAAAGAACTAGATACGACTTGGAAAAGTGTATGTTCGTTTGATTTGTGTTAAGCATTACAGATGAGATACTAAATCCTTAATTACATAGATAGAAACTTGTTAAAATTTATTGCATGCACATGAGCTCTTGGGTCGGTTTCAGAAAGCAATTATAAATTTATTTCCTTCATAATCCTTAATTCCATGTTAATTTAGGATTTAATATTAACATTAAAACTTTTTCTTAACTATACATATTAAAAAACTTTCAAACAATAAAAACTTTAATGATTCTGCTCGTGTGTTTTGCTTTCCTTTAAAACTTTTAAAATTGCCTTTAATTAAACTTAAAAGTTGTATGTAGCCAAAAGAGGTTGTTAAGTACTTTGGGCTTAAAATTTAGAAAATAATCCTTCGAAATGTAATTTAAGAGTACGGGCGGGCGGGTTCTTCTAATCAAAACAAACAAAGGAAAGAAAAAGACTTAATACCTATTTTAAGTTCTTACTTGTAATCTTAAGAGGAATTAGAAACACAAAAAAAAACAACAACAGCAAAAGAAAGAAACCCAAATCTCATATGCACGTATATTATATCTGCAATTTGATACATACACATTCATATATAAATTAGGGTGGCACATCTTTGCTAAGAAAAAATATATTTTTTTTAAATTTATTAATGCAAATTGCTGCTTTCAAAAATCTATTATCCTTTTTAATCTTACACTTCCCTTCAATTAGCTAACTGTTAAAAAGCAATAATGCTTAATCTATAATAACCACCTTAATTTATAAATATAGGCATACATTGTGTTTACAACATGTGTATTTCAGTAACACACACAAACACAAACACTTTTCCACATATACATACATACATACATATTTTACATACATATGTACATATGTACATACATCCTTCGTTAGAAACCCACATAATAGAACAAGCAAAACAGCACGACACGTGTAGTAAAAAATTTATAAATGTTGATGAAATTGTGTGAATGTGTTTCTTGTCAAATAAGACATATGTATGAAAAAAAGTAATAATACATAATACAAAATAAAGGATTTTTTAAGGTTTCCTTATAAAAATTCTTGTGATTTTATTTCACTTAAGACCCTCACGCTCACCCACACAAAACCAAATCAATATTAATTTTAATATTTTATTTGGTACTAAAGAGTAATAGTTCTATATTCGGCTGTGTCGAATCTTAAATACCCTTCACCGATGTACATATATACATATATACATATGTATATGAATAAGTACATGCATACATATACATATATATGGGCATTTCCATGATGTCGAACGTGACCTTCATACACAGAGTGTATGAAAGAAGTCAAAACATAACAACGTATTTTTATTTTGACATTAAGCGCACCTAAAATAAGCCCTATAATTGGTGTTAAGTTTGATTGCTAGATTATATTCGCGATATTAGCAATAGTTGAATATTTTATTCCGCACTCTGCATTTAAGAAATTTTTTACATTATTAATATAATTTATATTTATAATGAATGAAAGTAAATTAATAACAGCACTTTAACAGAGATCAGCCCTTTCCGATGAAATTTACTTTTAATTTCGTTTTATGACGAAAACCTACTACCTACGATCGTAAATATGTATGTAGTCGATTTTCGTAAAAAAATAAGCTCGAAAATTATGTTGTAATTATAAGCTTTTTGCATGGTTATGGCACGATATATTTTTGTATGTACATATATAATATAAAAAAATATTTATTTCGAAATCCATGCCGAAATCCACGTGCGAAAATCAAAACACTTATTGTCAGTCGTGTAGAAAAAGAGCTAAACAATGTCTACCCAACAAATAAAAAATTACAAAAAAAAATTAATTACTTAAAATTATAGAATGTAACCTTAAACTAAAATGTGCAAAAAATACTACCGAGAAGTTTCCATTTTTGGTTTATGCGGCATTTATGTACTAACATACATACGTACAGCAAAAAAAACTCAAGCCTTCTTGGCAGTCGGGTAAACACAAGATCACTTTTCATCGAAATCCAAGCCCTGGGGGCAAATTACGGCATCCGATACGACTCGTAATTTAAAAATATTTCAATAGAGTTTATATAGAAATATTTTTAAATTACGAGTCGTATCGAATGCCGTGATTTGCCCCATGGTTATAACATATTATAAAACTCTTAATTCCTCCATGTTCGCCTTGTACTAAACTATAGTATCCCACCACCTTATTTACTAATCCTATTGAACATAATCCACACTGTTATGGTAAAATCCACCATTACTAAAATAATAAGAGCAATAAAAAAATGTTGCTAAAATTATGTTTTTGGGTTAACATAGGAAGACACATGTGTACTTACATACATACAGACATACATATGTATTTGTCAAACAATTTTTCTGAGACATTTCTGCACTTTTGTTTCATTATTTTCAACATATTTAAACAATATTTTTACACATTTATAAACTTTAAACACTTTTTAACAAAATAATCCACTTTTTTATAAAAACTTTACATTGAAAAATGCATATTTATTTAATTAGTTATTAATTTTAATATTCGCGATCCACTTACAAGTGCCTTCTGTGCGAATACAATAATTAAACTAATAAAAGAAAAAGAGCAAATAAAAGGGTTGCCAGAGGTTAGGGAAATATGATGAGACTAGAAAGCAGACGAAAAGAAATTTTTCATTTGGTTTTGTTTCAGCGTTGTCAACTAGTTCCGTTTGGCATCATTTTAATGTTTTTTTAATTTTTTTGAGCGAAAAATTCCTTAATTGGTGTGCGGTGCGTTTTTTTAATTTCGTTGCTTTTTTTTAATTTTTGGTGGCACCAAAGCAAGTTCAACACAACTTTTTGTTTCAGTGTGAGAAAAAAATATTTGTGCAATAAAATAAGCCTGTTTCAATACTATTTCATTCAACAGTGCAAAATTTTTACAATCAATTTTACAGACCACTATAAGAACAAAAACTAATGATGTACCCCTTTTAGACACGCAAGCTTACTGTGCAAGGTCTTAATTCAGCTGCTAAAAAGACAGAAAGAGATATTATTCCTTCCTCTGTCTTTCACACAGGTGAGCTAAGACTTTGCAAAGTAAACTTTGTGTGTCTAAAACGGGTAATAATTTGTGTTATGTAAAGAAAAAAAAACATTTCATTATATCGAGCCCTATTTCTTATTTAATACAAGCGATAAAAATAAAAGTTATCATGAGAAGGTTACATACATACGTAAATTAACGCATACTATAAAATTTTAAAGCTGTAGTTGACTACCAGGCGATGAGTTCCGAGTTTAAATCTTGGCAGGGGAAGTCAATTTATATATACAAACATTTTTCTGATGTCTATGTCATCCACACATAAGTTAAACAATTAAAAAAATACAATTACTACATTAAATTTAATTCATGTTGTTCCAACTGTAAATAACTTTAATTCAACATGATTCTTCATTTTGATTTTAGCGGAACGTAAATATTAAATCAACGTATAATAAAATTATTTCAAAAGAAAAAATTTTCATTGCAAATTATTACAAATCAAGTTAGATTAACATGATATACATATGAAGCAAAATTATTGCTGAAAAATAATTAGATTAACCTTGTTTGTGTAGTCAATCAAAAAATAAAGACTTATTTATATGAAACTGAAACGTTTCTAATTCCGCAAAAACGATATTACTGTGTTCTAGAAAAATAATGAAACTTTTTCCCACGACGATTTCATTCCCAGTTTATTTCAACATGGAAAAAACCATATTATGCTATAAACACAATTGGGACAAATGGCGAACTTGCCTTCAAGAATTCGTGGCGTAAATTCGTCTTTTGAAACACAATTATATTTGACGACCTATCTGTCTTGCTATGGATATCTTTGTGGCCCATGGATACCGAATTCACGGTGCTTCTGATGCTCCAAGAGTTGGCATCACTGGTTTTTGCACAGGAGTAAAAACTATACATTAATTTAATGATTAAATTAAATATTAATGGTACGCAGCTAGAAAAGAAACCAATGGGAAATAAATGGAAACGTTTTGAAAAGTACAACAAACGTTTGCCGATTGAATTGTTCATTAGTCCCCTTCCATGAATCAAGAAAACAAGATTGCGCACTCAGCCGTACAAAAAATTTTCCATTGTACAACTACGTCAATATAGAATACACACGGGTGTTTGTTGTAAAAATCGTGTGAGAGAGAGCACATTCCACAAACAAATGTCTGTACTTTGTTTACAACGAAATTCTATGTCTACGTCACAAGCAGAAAATAAAATAACGGATCTGCGCAATGCGTAATATTTTTTTTTCATAATAAGCTAGCCGCCGCTGAAGAGTGTGGCAATGAAATGCCATAGTAATGCCCATCAGTCTCAGCTGCCGCCGATTTGACCGATTTGGTCTTAGCCTCCGCCGACCAAAATTATACATCGGCTTTGTTCTCTGCCCCTTCCACACAGTAAAACAGTTGTACCAAGGTGTATCTAACTAGGTGGCAGCGCTACTTCAGCTGATAGTTTTTTGCTCTGTGTGCTTTGTAGCTGTAGAATGTCAAAAACTTCGTTTTGTTTTGGTTTTAGTACAATTATTTTTGTATCCTGTCACCTGTATAATTACACCATGAGTTGTACCAAACATTTCTAAATTCTCTTTTAAAACTGCATTCGAGTCAGTGTTTCCATAAAATTATGATGAGAGATGATATATCGGTAAAAATAATTCTGATAAAGTGTTCTACAGTAGAAAGGTATAAATAAATGCTAGCTTAAATTTAAAAAATTATGGAAATAGATTGGAATTTCATGTTTGTACCAAGTAATAAGTATGTATTTATAGATATTTTTATAGCACATACATACATATGTACATACATACATAGATATATATGTATTCCTTATTATACACAGAATATTAATGTTTCCTTTCAAGTTTCATAATACTAAGTTAGCGAATTAAAAGCTTTTGCACAATAAATTAAAAAATAATGTAGTATTTTTTACTTCAGACCCGCTTCCAGTTTGCTCGCTGGGTTACTGGTTGTAATTTTTTGCGATATGTATTTGCAACAAGGTGTGTACCAGTGTTGGTATCTCTACGAAGAGCAAAAGCACATTAAGCTGTTGCAAAAAGGGTAAAAAGCGCAAAAAAATACGAAAAAGAGGGTAAAAAAGCACCAAAATAGTTTTTTTTTAATTTTAATACATTAAGCCATTTAAAAAGGAGAGTTTAGTGTGTAAAAGCTCAAAATATAATTTAAAATTTTTGCTTCGAAATAAACAAAGTATTTGAGATGTAATAACAGAATTTATTAACATATTAATCATGATACAATAATATAAAGGTAAAACCACATTTGACGTATAAAATTAATTCTGACTTTTGTCCCAATTATTTGATTACTGTTTTTTTGTAAACAGAGAGGAAAGCGTTGCCACACACATATAATGGCAACTTTTATTTAAGAATGTTTTTTGAAATGTGTAATTTGAGTTTAGAAATTGTAATTAAACACATATTTTTTTAATGTTAATTGAACATGAGAATAACGAAATCTGTGTGTAATAAGACCTACAAAAGCAAATATTTGATTAATTATTTAATTCAATAGATAACACAAAAAAAAGCCTCACGGCTTGGGATGCAATTTCGTTCTTAAAAACATCGATATAAAGATACGGCGTTTCTTAGAAGCGATAATTCGATGTTTTATTAGCGGAATTCACGGTTGTTCCATACATATAATACACATTCGCATATACTTCGTGTGTAAATTTATTGCTGGTTTACATCAAGCACAACACACATACTGCGACATTTGTATTTGAGGTAAACACCTTTCTCTTTGTTATTGTTTCTTTGCAAAGTAGCAGCAAGCATTGTTGTCGCCGAGATCTGGTAGGCTGTTTTGGTCTCGTCGATGTGAAAGTACAAAAAGCTCTTTATAAAAGTTTGCACATTGTGCATATGGCTTGGACGTAGATAAGACGTGAATAAGAGTTAATGCTTTGTTGATATATACAACAAACACTGTACTTCTTTTTTGTTTGCTAAGGACATGGCCTATGATTAGACTAGGAACATGTAATTATCATATTTCTCCTTAAAATGGACCACGTGGTCTAATAATATCCGTAAGGATGCTACATCCGAATAATGTAAGGCAGCTACGTCTAAACTCACATACTGTGATATACAGCTTTGTTATTGTTTCTTTGCAAAGACCAAAGATGTCGCCGAGATCTGGGGCAAATCGCGGCACTCGTTATCGAATTACGAAATATTTCCATATAAATTCTATTGAAATATTTCGTAACTACGTTCGATAGCGATTACCGCGATTTTACCCCCTGCTTGGATATTGTGCTCTCGTCAGTGTGAAAACACAAAAGGTCTTTTGTAAAACTTTGCACATAGTGCGTATAGCTTGGACGCAGTTGATGTAAGGCAGTACACCAGAGAGTATAAAGACCAAGTTCCGCCTTGATTCAGTTGGAAATTTCCTTCCTGTTGTATCTTGCTTGCTGCCGTTGTTGGTGCTGCTGTAACTTTTTTGCTGTTTATTTGTTTAAATTTATGAAATAATTAAAATATTTTCCATTATTTTTAATTTAATAAACAAGAACGTCGAAAAAATAAAAAAAAACTCGGATTCCATAAATTAATAAGGTAGCATTAATTTTGAGAGTAAAAATAATCGGGACAAACGTCAGAAGGTTAATGTGGCGACGAAAAGAGAGAACGGTTTTACCTTTATATTATTGTATCATGATATTAATTAAAACAAAATATTGTTTAATTTAATAAAAATAAGTATGTGAAAACAAATAATAAAAAACATGAGTCAAATAATTGGGTATGTTCTGCATTCCACGTGAAATTAAAACGTGTGGAATTGCCGTAGAATTGTTGTTGGAAATATGTATTTACAACAACAATGTTATGGCAATTCCGAACGATTTAATTTAACGTGAAATTCAGAACATACCCGAATATAGTAGCATATACTCGCATACATACATACATACAATAGTAGGTGAAGCTTAGGTAGGCTTAGATTAAGATATGTATGTTACTGAAAAATCATTTACACATAAAGAATGCATTAAAAGCGTCACTCTTTTCTTAAGTACTCTTAACATAAAAGTTTTTGTTTTTGCGATATTCCCCTTATTATAGTTGTCAACATTGACAGCACGTCAATACGATATGAAAAAAATTAGGGGTTGGCTACGCGCTGTCTAAAACAACTGACTGCTATTGATAACCTCATGCTTTCAATCGAAATCGGCCCTTAAAATTTAACCACCCTATAGTATGATTAAATATTTGTGTAAGCTTTATCAAATGTGTTATTCCCTACTACTTTCAATCAATTATTATGCAGAGAATTATGTGGTACTTTCCAGTTACTTCCGTTTTTTATTTTCCAAAAAAAAATTTAATTTTTTAATCCCAATTATGAAAAGTTTTCTAGATTATTTTTAACATAGTTTCCGTTATTGTCATTAAAACCAATTTAATAAGCCTCAGTTAAAAGATGCTGATATTAGCGCTTAAAAATATTTTAGTTTTTTAAATTAAAAATATTTTTATTTAACAAAAAAGCACCAAAAGCACTGTAAGAAATTGTTAAAAGCACTGTAAATACCCGCTTTTTAAAAAAGGGTATTAGCAAACATTTCGCGTTTATGAAGAGGCAAAAAGCACCAAAAAATACCCGTAACGCACCAAAATACCATCACTGGTGTGTACACATGTGTACAAATGTTCTAGCATAATGTACGCACATAAATAAGGAAGTTTATGATTTTAGAGATTATTAAGGATATATTATATATCATATTACAGATACATGCACATACATATGTATTTAAACATATTAGCCCAATTCACAATCTTGTGCAAATGGTCTTGGATCGTTGCATGTGCAAAGTAGTATAGCATATTAATATTCACCACTTAACAATTTTTAGTGGTGAGTATCAATATACTATACCACTTTGCACAAGCAACGATGCAAGACCATTTGCACAAGATTGTGAATTGGACTATTGTGTACATATGGAATTTGTATAGATGCAAGCGAAATTATATGTACATTAACAGTCATATATGTACATATCGTTAGCTAAAATGCAAAAAGTCGTAACTAACAAACTATATAAGCCCAATTCACAATCTTGTGTAAATGGTCTTGCATCGTTGCATGTGCAAAATTTGTAAGTGGTGAGAATTGTTAAGTGGTGAGTATTAACATACTATACCATTTTGCACATGCAACGATGCAAGACCATTTGCACAAGATTATGAATTGGGCTATAATTTTACAGTAAAAGCAAAAAACTAAAAAAAAATTAAACAAGCTTCTAAATGTTAAGTCCCGTTGTTTTTTTTTTTTTTTTTTTTTTTTTTTTTTTTTTTTTTTTTTTTTTTTTTTTTTTTTGTTAATAAAAGTGTATTTTTTTATCGCAGAATTTAGTCAAAAGATGTACATAGACTGAAGCCATTCACAATAATGAATCAAAAACTCATTTTTGAATTTTTTGTTAGTTATGCATTTTTA
This sequence comes from Tachina grossa, assembly GCA_949987645.1. Classification (NCBI taxonomy): domain Eukaryota; kingdom Metazoa; phylum Arthropoda; class Insecta; order Diptera; family Tachinidae; genus Tachina; species Tachina grossa. Next base: position 134,129,942 of record OX465276.1, on the reverse strand, counting down.
TGTACGTAAAAAGCAAAATTTTTATATAGTTTTTAACGGTTTAACGTTTAATTGAAGCACACGTTATTTTTTGCATATGGGGGTATATCTTTAAAGGAGACGGAGCCACAAAGCGGGCAACCTGGGGTTAATGAAAAATTCACGCTTATTTTATTTGGCGTCGGCAACATAACACGACGTCGTTTTTAATGTTTTTTTTTTTTTTTTGGCAAATCGGTATTCCCGTGGATAGTATTGCCATTTATCGATGACTGTCAACATATGTTTGGTATTCTGTAAGAAAAATTGTTGTTGATGTTGCCGTTCATTTTGTCGTCAGTGTTTTTGATGTCGTGTTCTGTTGTGTGCATGCCTCAATTTGAATTTGAAAAATAATTTAAATGGTAAAAAAGTGAAATATAAGAAATACCAAAGTAGATATAAAAATGTACATATTTATTTGAAAAAATTTCTTAAAAAAGGTGAAAAATATAATATGGACAAAATTAAAATTACCAATCCCAACCAATTTGAAAAGCTTGTGGAAGAGTTGAAAAAAAGTCCTTATTTTGCTAGAGAATTCCGCAGGTGTAGTGTTCCTAATTATTTCAAGGTACAGTGGGAAAGTGTTGCGACTGCACTAAATTCCTCCACCACCACCACCAATTAGAACTATGTAGTGGTGTAAGGCAAAATGTCAGGTAAATAGTGTGTTGGGAAAGTATACTGACTGTATGATAAAATCATTTTTACAGATCTGGTGGGACTTGAGGATTAAATTAAAAAAAAAGGTTACAATTACAATTAGCACTGAGCCCGTTTGGAGAAAGCTCCAATCTCCAATAAACATTGATCTGATCACTTTTGTTTTGAAAATTAGGCTCCACTGTATCCAATACATGCCTAAATGATGTTTTGTTCAGCCGAAAATAACTTTAAAATCTTAAAAGGATGAATGAACATTACTCATTATTTACCAAAAACATGTCAGAATTTATCATTTACTTTTGCTTGGGTAACTGCCAAATGAATGACTTTTGTCTGAGAAATCTTATTTTCACTATTAAATTTTTTTATTTTCATCTTCCCAATAGGAAAGAAAAACATTTTATTTTAATTTATTTACAAAGCTTTTATTTATGCAAAAACACTTTTACTAAAAATACTAAGCAAAATGAATCAGCTGACTCAAATATTGGATATGTGTATTGTATTTATCGATAAACAGGCAACGTTCATAACACTGTTAAGCTGGGGTCACACGATTGGCACAATGTACCAATTTTCGTCGGCTCACTGCGATAGTCATAAGTAATAAGCCAAAATGACATTATTACTTAATTAATTCCTGGCTTTATTACTAATGCAGTGTGGTGCAGTTATGAAATTATATTTCAATTAGTTGAGAAATAATGCAAATTTACTTTGTTACTTATGAATTTATTTCATACAAAAATAGCACTGATATTGTGTTATATTGATGTTGTTTCAAAAATGACGACGATGTTGCCGACGCCAAATAGAATAAGGGTGATTAAAACCGATGCCAAGCTGATGTTTTTGATCTGATAAAAAAAAATTTTTAAAGTGGATTTTTTTCTATCCAACAACTAAAAATAGTCTGCTACATTATGAGTTTTCGCTTCGAGAAAAAAAAAATTTTTGGCTTTTTTACCAATCTTGGTCCACTGTCCTGCCAATGAAGAAGTCAAATCTTGTTCGATTTAGAAAAGGAAAATCATTATGAATAAAAAACAAAATTTTTAATATTTAAAAAAAATTGGTATCAAAATCATATTAAGTCAAAAATCATATGCAATTCAAAATAAAATTTTGAAAAAGTCGATTTTCGTCGTTTTTTTGCAAAAAAAAAAATTGCAAAAAAAACTAACACCATATTGTTACTTATTCGAAAGGTAATATTATAAGAAATATTACAAAGAACTTTTTTGTTCAAAATTTTCATTATTGAAGGTACCAGATAGTTTGGATTTAGACCTATTTTTGTTATAAATATCAAATTTAAGGCATTTTTTTTGTGAAATTAAAAAGTTATTATGCCACCACCTTAAGACAAGCTATGTTTTTAAATATTTCCAAAAATCTTATCTACGCCCGGCGAAAAAGAAGAAGAATACAGCAAAAATGCTGAAAAAATCCCATTTTTGGGATTTTGCGAATTTTTTGTGGGAATTTGCGGGAATTTAAAGCAAATTCTATTTGGTGGCAAGTTGCACTATAATGCTGAAACCAAACATCGTACACATCACTACAGAAAAATCGGTCATCATGGTGCGTCCTCAGTTTCAAAGAAAAGTGGGCCAATGATGCCTCCGCTCCACAAGCCGCACCAAACAGTCACTCGTAGTAGGTGCATCGGCTTCTGTAAGAACACGACAATTTTGCTTATTAACGTACACAGAAAAAAATATCATCGAAAAGCAACCAACAAAACAAATTGTTAATATTTAATTTAAAATTTTCCTATGATCATTGTTGATATAACAAATTAAAATTTTTGTAGTCAATTAAACTACTCAACAAAATTATTTGTTAAATTATTTAATAACGGAATGCGCACATGTAGAAGAAACAAGACATCATGTTTTGTGTGTATTAATTTTTTGCTTATCTAATAAAGTGTTGCTCTTTAGCTGAGAGGTAAGTGAGTTAGTTTATTAGTCCTGAGGTTGCCGGTTCAAGTCCGCCCAAAGACATTTAGTGTTTTTCGCAGACAAGCCAAAATCGTTTCCAGGTAAAAAGCTTGTTAATATAACAATTATGATACGGAAATTCAACAATTCATATTGTTATTATAACAATAACTTTAATTGAAATAACTTTGAAATTCAACAAAAATAAATGTTGAAAAAATAAATTAATTTCAACAAATTATTTGTTGATATATTTAATTGAAAATATTTTTAAGATTTTCCCTTAACTTACAATTTCGTTAATTGTATTTACAAAAATCGTTGTAGGTTCAAAATCAATTAATTATTTAATTGATATAACAAAAAAATTAATTGTATTTGCAAATCATTTTTTTCTGTGTACCCACCAACATGAGAATGAGTTTCATCCGAAAATATGTTTTTTTTTGCAAAATCTACATCATCGGCCAGTTTCCAAATTTTCAATAAATCCCCAAAGTTGCTTAAGTGTAAATCCATTCATTTCATTCAGTATAGATAAGATACAGAATTTTGTGACAGATAGAATGACATATATAAGTTCTGCCAGATTCTAAATAATAGGTGGTGCAAATTTAGAATTCGTTGCTTAAAAATACTGTTGTAGATCTTAATGTAATCGTGGAAATAAATAACACAGACACTCTTTTTTCAACTTGTTTATAATTTGTTAGCTTAGCAAAATTTTTAATTAATTATAATGTAGATTCAGCTCGAATATCTAATTTTTTTTTAATATAATATACGCAGAATCAAAAAACCTTTTTTTATCTAAACTTTTCAGCAGCGTAATTTAACTGCAATGTTAGTTGGGATATATATATTTTTGTAATATTAACACAACAACATTTGGTAATTTTAGAAGATAAATAAATTTTCTAGCACTTTTGTGCTTTTCACAAGTTTTTTTCTTTTCTTAATTCCCCAACCAGCAAACTTATGTATGTGTATCTTAAGGGCACGACTTCTCATAAGTTTAGCCACACATGGGTCTTAAATAATGTGTTTAATAATAAGCTGTTTCCTATTAACCAAAAATTAACTGCTAATGACAAATAATAATAAAATCAAATAGAATTAAGTTGTACATAATATATAAAAAAAAGTCAGTGAAACTTAAATAGGGTGCTAATCACATATATTATATATAAGTAGATACATACATGCAAGCATATATAAAGGATATTGAAATACGGACTTCTCAGCTTTGAGAGTTAATAGCCGGCATATTGTTTAAGATACAACTGTGGATTTTATGTTGTTTATTCGATCTGCTTTGCCAAATTACCATGTCGAGTTATATCGTTCAAAAGCATAGTGAATGTTGTGTTTAAGCAAAGTTCTACAGGCTTCTCTTGTTCCGCAGTCAAGAGCACTATGGGTCGGGGATTCCAAACTTCTTTTGACCAAAAATAAAGGATATGGACAACAACGACATAAGTTTGTAGCAGAATTCCTCTACGTAACACATAGCTCATGCCACATTTAACATTCTGCATGAGCTATTTGAGGATCTGGGCATCACACGCAAAGTTGATGTGTAGTCGACTGTTCGCATGCACGCCATCCAGCGAAGCTGTCCTAAAAATTTACAAAGTGGTATAATCCATATAAAATGTCATCGATAGACTATTTCACTAAAAAAATTTCAATGTTATCTCACACATCCTTTGTTTCAATCAAATTGAAAGATAGCAAGCGTTTAACGGAAGACTCTATAAATTCTATTTTGGATAATTGTGATAATTTTTGCGCATGGCTTCTTAAAAATTGAATGGTTATATTTCATCTTGTTTAATACAAAAATTATAATATATATATATATATTATTTATATGTGAATTTTTGTCCTCATACCACAAATTGCAAAGATATAATTGAGTCTAATTTCTATGCAACAGAAATAATTTAAACATTTTCTTACGTTTACCGCACCTGACTTTAACCACTTAAAATGTATTAGAATCGTTTCATTTAGGTAATTTATTTATGCGCAATTTCTAAAATTAAAAGTTGTATAATAATAATATCCTTCTCTCCAGGTTTCTTAATCCTTTTAGTAGCATCACTCAAAGAAATTAAATAATTATCCTTAAAAGAGTTATACAATACCGATCAAGATTCATCCGATATCTATCTATATACATATATATAAAACAGGATGTGTGTATGTAACGTATGGACTCCAAAACGGCTGGGTGACTTTGTTGAAATTTTCAGGGAATCTTCAGAAGATTCAGTCGGGTGACACTGTGAAGTCTGATTTTTGACGGACGGAGGGGTGGCAAAATCCATTTTTCATATTGCACCACCAATGCCATATATATATACATTTATTATTTTTTTGCTCTTTTAATTTTTATTTTTTTTTTTTTGAAAGCTGTTGTCATGTTTTTCAGAACGAGATATCAAACTCTTAAATCGGTTATGTAGTTCCGAACATATTTACAAAAAACCTTTGTTAATACTGATCCAATATCAAAATTTTAAAACTTTCGAAATGTTGCATTAAAAAATTAGAGTTTTCGGTTTATTTACAAAATATTTACATATATTCGATAACACGATGGGGGTAGCGAAGCACACCGGTTGTAGCTAGTAGGTGATAAAAAGTAGATATTCTTACAGCACGGAGGAAAAAAATCGATTGTTTAAAAACGACACTGACAACATCCGTTGCCAGGTTTATTCTAAATTTTCCAAGAAATAGTTTCAAAATTTTAAGAGCAACTATTCTTCTTCTGGTTAATTTTTTTTATTTTCTCATTTTAAAGAAAAACAAAATGAGTACGAATTAAAAAAAATAAACTTATTAGTTGTCTAGATGCATTTCGTTGCTGCTAAAGTTGTTGTGAGTGCAGTGTGTCCTTGTTTTGATAAATTTAATTCTCGTTTTGATATCATCAGGCAATTTTCATCGTTTTGTACTCGAATTGTTAAGTGTAATTTTTCATTTTGCTTTATTTTTAACCCCTGACAAAAAAGGGGTGTTATAAGTTTGTAGTTTGTGTCCGTCCGTGTCCACGCACAGACCAAACGCCTGGACCGATTTTGATTTAGTTTCTCCTGTTTGAAAGGAGACTTGATCGAGAGTGTTCTTAGCTATATTTGAAGAAATTTTTTCCAGACGCTTAGAAGATACTGCATCTTTTATAGATATGAATATTCGGGGGTTTTTAACATTTTTAATTTTTGTTATTAACCCTTTATATGTACATTAAGAAAAAACTTTATTTTCCCTTTTTAAAAATACATAAAAAGACACTTAATTCAGGCTATATTTCATGTATAAAAGGTAATCTAATATGAGATTTAATTTTGATATGCCGCTTGGTCGCTTTCAACTGTCAAGGTTCGCCTGTTCCTATAGAAAACCCTTCATAATTTTTTGTTTGTTATCATTCCATTTTATATCAAAAGTTGCATTCAGTATTGATCGAAAATTAAACACAAATGAAGCAGGGATTTTACTCTTTAAAATATATTTTTTTTTTGCTCAGTGTGAGAAAACAAGGAAAATATTACGCAAACGTTTTTTATAGAATATACATACATATATCTATATGTATAGGATATAAAATCTATGTATAGACAGAAAAATTCGAATAAATTTTCGAATAATTTTATACAAAAAGAAAACCAAAGCAAGTACTCTTCCAAAGAAAAAGAGCGGAAACAAAATACGATGAATTTTAATAATTCACATATTCTTTTTTCTCTGAAAAAAATGTGTGCACATTAGGGCGGGCCGATATTTTTTTTCAAAAATCGTATATTAAAACCGTAATCTACATGAAATTTATCTCATGCCTCTTGATATGAAAATTTCCTTTTCTTTAGTGTTTAAACGAATTTATGCTGCTTTGTCTCGGTCATCAGAACTCGTAACTATGCATTTTGAATTTAACTTCATTGTATATTTAGTATTTATTATTTACCAGTGTTTAAAAAACTGAAGTGATTTTCAATTCATTTCAATTTTCTTCTGTTATCGCTTTTGAAAAATACAACAGTTTCATTCAAAGTTAAATTACATAACGATTTTTGACCAATTCCGCAGTATTTGCAACAATCGATGATTTGAAAAGTTTGAATTTGATTTGCTTTTGCTTTTGGTTAATATCGCAAGTAAAAGCAGAAGCAGTCTATATGCTTATGAAAGTCACAAACAGTTACAGTCGAATAAGCAAAAAATCTTGCTTTAAGAAGTTTGAAGCAATCGCAGTAAAGTAGTTTTTGTTCTTGCTTCTTATTTGATGTGCAAAAACAACAACAAAAACATGAAAAACAGCACAAAATAGTTGATTGAACCTGCAGAAAGCTTTTAAAAGCAAAAGCTTTTGCTTCTTCGACTGTGACTGTACCAACAGACGACATGTTTTTCACATTGTATGTGCCAAAATTTACATATGTAAACGGAAACATGTCGTGTGTTACCTTTAAAACATTGCTTGTGTAAAAAACATGACAAAAGACATAAGACATTATTTGAAATAGAGCGTGCTCTATTTTCTTATGTTAAACATACAGCTCCAAATGTCTATGTCATGCGAACAAATTCGTCGGCGGTTGATTATGTGCACTATCATTAGCCGTCCGAATGAAGTATTTTGCAAGACAAATAAATTATATATTTTTTTTTAATTTAACGTTGTCGTTTTATAAAAATTAGTCCAAAAATGTATAGATTTTTAAATACAACCTCAACGTCTTGTTTAAAAAAGAAAAAATTAAAAAAGCACTTTTGCGTCGCCAGTACTTCAGCGACGGAACCAAAAAAGTTTCGACGGCTGCAAGCCATTTATAAAACAAACTACGTGGATATTTATGTACCGAAAAAGAAGAAGTGATACTACATGTACGTTTGTGACCAAAAATTATAAACCTTATGTAAATTAGCCAATATTGACAAGCATAAAGAAAAACATACGAATCGAAAACTTAAAAAACACATGTAAAAAACATGACGACTGCTACTTCGACTTAAGCTTTTTAAACACTGTTATTTACCTATCTATGAATATCACCCCTACATTAAGTAATTGTGAATTATTTTACAATGTAAAGTTAACACATTACTGGCTTAACGAACCTTAATGATTTTCGTGTAATGAATTTTTTAACGAAACTTTAATATCCTTTTTTGTAATTTTCATATACTTCACCTGTTGCTCAACTCTCTTTTTAATAAGTACGTAAAGCTTAAGAAAAGTTCTTACATCCCTTTTAATAAATGGTCATGTAAGTTATACATACATACATATATCTGAAAAGGTGTTGTTTTATTAATTTTAATAAAACTCGGTACATTTGAAATCCCCTCACATTCCTATTTCGCTGGTATTATCGTCCGCAGCTGTTTCTGTCCAATGAAGCAGGATGTTCTTACGTAATCTAGGACTTCTCTAATCTTAATCAACCGTCGAGAGAAGTATTTTTTAATTACATATGTATGAATAAACCATACAGATTTAAATATTGTTTTTTTGGTCCTTCGAGCCGGATATGAACCAGCGAAATATTTTCATTCGCTATGGACTCCAACAAAACAGAATTGGCACATGAGAATCCCCGAATAACTTTTTTCTCAACTTTTGTATCACAGTGTTATTATTACATTAGCAAACGGTTGCGTAACGTTTTTCCTGTAAACGATTCAATTTTGTTCGTTTCAATTTTTTTTTTTTTGCTTTTCTAGCTGCTCAAGTATAATAATTCATTAGACTTAGCGTTGTTCAAATATACTTTAGTGTATCAATATTTTGGACACTGCGATTTACAAAAAAAAAAAATATATGTATTTATTTTCCGAAAAATTTTGTTAAAAAGCTAACAGTTCCAGCATGGAAATCAAAAGGGAGGTGGAGCATTTTAATGTCGTGATTGACCTTTCATTTAAGGTTATTTGATTTAAAAATCTTAGCGTATTAAATCGTCTCTAGATAGTGTTTGAAGAGGATTTAGAGAAAATGTGTTAAGACTCTGGCGAATAATTCAAGTGATGGCCATTAAGTTGGTACAAATTTATTCTTAACATCACAATCATACTAAGCACAAAAACACACACTGCAAATCACTTAAATATGGAATTTAATTTTACAAATTTTGAAATAATATTTTTCTGATGACGAAATGTCTAAAATCGATGGATCAGATCAGAATAAGGAACAAAATATTTTTGCAACGAAGACACAGCAGGGCAGTGTTGCCAGAAAATGATGATAAGAGAATGCTAGATCCTAAAAAAATTCTGCTAAAATGCTCTACCGAACAAATGCATAATGCCAGATTTATATTTAAAAAATTTTATTAAAATAGCTTTGAAATTCATGTTTATACAAACTTATTAGTATTTACAGGTGTTTTTATAGTACATACAGTAATTACATTACATCAGTATACAGCAGAGAGAGAACAGATGTGGTGTATTTCTGGTGAATTTTTCAACAACTTGTCAATATACATAAATTTATATGTACGTAATATATAGAAATGTACCAGTAAAATTCTGGTTGGTATGTCTCCATGCCATAAGAAGTACGTAGTTAGTACCTCGTCAATTGTTTTAGTGTTACTAGTAGATTTCCAATGACAAGCACATGCTAACGGCCCTATCTATAAGCAAAAACTGGCATGAGGTTAGCATAAGTGACGAAATTGAATTGGGTGTTAACGAGTTGCTCTATACAAGTTGACATTAAAATTGGTCGCAATACGTAGCTTTAACCCACTACTAAGATATAGCGTGATTTTTAATGTTAAGTTTCGTGGCAAAACTTTTCAAGATCATGTTCAATTTTGCCACTTATGCTAACTTCATGCCAGTTTTTGCTTATACATACATACATATGACCGTAAATGTCTATACCACAAAGTATTATATGGAGAATAATTAGAGAGTAGGTAAATCTTACCATCGACATTTCCTTCAGGGTATATACATATAATATATATATGTATATCGAGACGTTGTAAAAATAAACTTTTTAATTGAAATTAAAACTATGGCCCACCCATAGTTTAGAATTATCAAAATGTCGAAATGTTTGATATCTTTTGAAATGCATGCAGTAAAATTTTATCTTAAGCGACAATTTATATATGGTAAAATATATTTGGATACTATACAAACCCGTCCTCTGAAAACTTTAATTTTTGTCGCTTACGGATAATTGAAAACAGGGCTCCATATACGTATGTATGTATACAATACATAGCATATAATACATTCGTTGTATCTACATTACGTAGGTAACACATAATTGTAAAAAAAAAAATTACATTTATTAATAAAATTACTCTCTACACTAAAAAAAATTTAAAAAATTAACATTTTTTATTTTAAGCAAAGCATTTGGCAGAATTTTTTAAAAGTTGAGTGCTTTTCAACTAACGAAAATGCCAGATCTGGCAGTGAAAATGCCAAAATGGCAACAATGCAGCAGGGAAGGCGTAGTTGTAACGGACAGAGACAAAAGTGACAAAAGTATCGTTTTAAGTATTCTCTGAGTATAGAACGTCGACAAAAGCGTGTCGAAATATTGAAAACAAATAAAAATATTTATTGTTAATTTGTTTATAAAAAGGCCTCAAGCTTAATTAAATAGTTGTTAAAAAACAACAACTATTTTTATATAATTAGTGTTTTTTATGGGAATTGTTACAATTTAAGTTTAAAATTTTTAAACGCACTAATATTCCCTAATTAATATTTTACTTATTAAGTAAAATATTTTTTTATTAAAAATACATTGAAATTGATTATTGAGGGGTTTAGCTGGATCCTATGCGCATTTCACTGTTGCTAATTCAGATCATCAGGGAACCTTTACCCAAAGCTTCTTAGAACAACTAGAGTTATTATATTATAAACTTTCATTTAAACAAATGAGAAGCTCAATAACAAATAACAAAGTTAAAACAAGAACTCAATAATCAACATGTTTTTTATTTTCTTACTTTACTATTGCTACATTGGCTGACGATTTTCAGCTTCAAATTGTAGTCGTAAGAGTATGTAAAAGAAAATAAATGTAAATAACAACAACAGCTATTTAAGAATAGAGTGTTGCCACAAAAGTATTTTTTTGACCGGGTGCAGTCATAAATATATTTTTTAAATTACGCAGCATAAACAACTGTAACGATAATGTAGAGACTGTATGATCTACAATCATACGCATGAGTAAAAAATACTCTGCGTAATAATTGGCTACACATGCGTGTATACAAGTCTATTTTGTTTACACACATAAAGCATGTTTTAAACAGCCACACACACGTACATCCATAAATTTTCCCATTCCATTTTATGTACACAGGTGTATGCGTATATTGGCGAATGATTAATCATCATCATGCGAACGTTTATTTGTCCGATTAAATATCCATAGCCTGAGTAAAAGCTTATTCATTTTATTTTTTATTTTTTGAGTATTTATTGTCATTCTCTAATAAGAAAACACATTTTCACAATTTAAAACTAGTTTGGAGGAGTAGAGCAGGCCTATCTAAATTCCTTATTTAAATGATTCCCAGTGTATATATTTTTGCTTTATTTTTTTTTTGTTATAAAGTTCGTGTTTGTTTTTATTCTGAGAAAAAATATTTTTGTACGCTGTTTTTTAATGTCTACGAAATAGGCCTTTTTGGGCCATTAAATTATCACAAAAAAAACAACATTAATAACATCAACAACAGCAGCAGCAACAGCAATAGCAACAGCAATAACAAGAGCAACTAAATAACACGCATATAAATCATGCAACATTGTTTATGTATCTTCAAAATATTATTTCTTGTTTTGTTCTTCATTTTAGTTTAATTTCGATGTTTTAGTCCAAAAAAAAGAAATTAAATAAAAAAAAATATAAAAATGAGAGAAGCAAAAATATGTTTAATGTGTTTAATGGCATAATTTTTCAAGAGTTGTAATTTAATGTTATTATGTGAGTTAATAGAGGGATAAGAAATTACGAAACAAACGAGATTTAATGGTTGTTTCTCTTTTCATTAAATTTATATTAAAACATATAACAACTTCTAAACAATATGTACTATTACGGTTCAAATCTCTTGGAGAAAACACTAAAAGCCTATAATTTGCAACAGAAAAGTAAAATTAAGTATTAAAGACGTTAATCTTTAGCAGAGCATAATTTAAAAATGTTTGTAATTTTTCAAATTCGTTTGAGTTTTAAAATCAATTTGTGTAAGTATAATATTTTCGAGTGTTCTTAAGCAGACCCCATTCTAGTTAATATTCAGCACCAGCGTTGTCAACTTGGTGCGTTTCGCACCATTTTGGGTGCTTTTTGAAATTTTTTGTGCGGAAAATTCCTTAGTTGGTGCGTGGTGCGCTTTTTTTAAATTTCGGTGCGTTTTTTAATTTTTGGTGGCACCAACGCAAATTTAACACAACAACGGGTTAAAACCGAAAATTTCTTGTTGTGAAACTTATCAACTTGCTGATTATGTTAATTACCATATTAATACTAATGATGTTTACAAAATATCACAATTTGAAATAAAATCTGTTATATGGTCCTATAATAACAATAATGATGAAGATATTGGCTTTATTTATTTGGAATAATTAATTTTTGTTCTCTTTTTAAAAAGTTTTAAACAGAATTTATAAAATTAATATACAAAAATGTATCATCTTGTACAAGTGAATCTAAATATATTTATGTGCCCTTAATTATGAAAGTTGTATAAGTCATATATTTCTTTGGTCGAGATATTTATATTTATTTATTACATTTGAACAAATCCAAAAATATTGTTGGAATTTATGCAACAGTTTAATTTAGAGTTACTAGTATAACTTTATTCAAAAATGCGTATGACTTAGACCACTTTCATAATTAAGGGCACATGTACATATACCATGTATGTCCGAATTCGTTTAGTACATATGTATATTGTTGAAGGCTATTTGTTTTAATTGTGATATTTTTAATATGGATACATTAAACTTCTGATAAAAAAAAAATTTAAAATATTTCAATAATATGATATATACTGAACTTTTATTAGTTTTGAATGCTTACTATTTATCATACATGGGCATACTGCATTACTTTTTCACTGCATTACGTGTTTCAATAATCAGTAAAAAGTACTGATTACTGAAAAAAATCAGTATTCAGTAAATTTTACTGGTTACTAAAAAGAGAAATCAGTGTTCAGAAAATTTTACTGGTTACTGAAAAGAGAAATCAGTATTCAGTAAATTTTAATGATTATTGAAAAAAAATCAGTATTCAGTAAAAAGTACTGATTGCTGAAAAAGGAAATCAGTATTCAGTAAAAAGTACTGATTGCTGAAAATAAGATCAGAATTCAGTAAATTTTACTGATTTGTGTAAAAAAAATGCAGTAATGTAAATGACTGACTGGCTAGTGCTGCTGATTTCCTCTCTAAATTATTTGCATTAAGCCAGTGGCATGTGTAGCCAAAAAATGATTTTTTCCCACTGGACCACACATCAGCAGTCATACAGACGTATTCAACTTTTTCTAAGTTAAATACAATGTCTTTTATAAATTTGTTCTGCTTATCTAAAAGCAACTTTGATATTGTACGTCTGCTTAGATTTTTTTTGCCGGGAAATAAGTTTTTGAAACTCTAGTCATCAATTATGGACAATGGAGAGGCAGTACAGCATATAAAATTCAAAATGTCCTCAACGAAGGAGCCTTAGCGACCTCTAATCCGCCTGTTCTCGTCCTTTCTTGCTTTTAAATCTCCAAGTTTTTGTGGATGTTCTTTTTTTAAATGTTTAATAAAATTGGAGCTCACATGCAGAGACCCTTTAATTTTTTTTGCAGCAAACTTGGTAAACAGCAATTAAGCCACCCATTTTCCGTTGGTGAGGGGTTTTGTCCATCTTAGTAAAATTGAAAATCAATAAATAACAATTGGGAGTGTTTTATTTTATATTAAGACTATAAAATATGCTTATGTATACTATATTATTTATTACCATTACAACAATTTTAAAAAACTCATCACTAAAAAGAATTTTATTAACACCATTGAGTTCTTCTAGTTATTTTTAAAAAATCTTTTGTCTTTTGAGGTTTCACTTAAAAACTTTGAAGATCTTGGAAGATCTTCTTCATACAAAAAATCCGGATCTCTAACCGATTCATCACTATCAAAATCGAAAATATCGCTCATTTTTTTAATATTTTTTTTTCACAACAAATAAAATTTTAGAAAAATTTCAAATATCTTCCGGACTTCTAACTTGTTTTTATGTTTTTATTAGTTGCAATTTTTTCAATTAATAAAGTAATTTATAGCACTTATGTATCAATATTAATTTACAATTTATATACAGTCCACAATTTCGTAAAATTAACACATATTTATATATTTAATTTTTTCAGTTATGCCACTATTCATGTAAGTGAGCAATGTGTACAAATCATTTTCAAAACACACAGTATCTACTATCAGTCATTTACTGATTACTGCATTTTTTTACACAAATCAATAAAATTTACTGAATTCTGATCTTATTTTCAGCAATCAGTACTTTTGACTGAATACTGATTTCCTTTTTCAGCAATCAGTACTTTTGACTGAATACTGATTTCCTTTTTCAGCAATCAGTACTTTTTACTGAATACTGATTTTTGTTTTTCAATAATCAGTAAAATTTACTGAATACTGATTTTTTTCAATAATCAGTAAAATTTACTGAATACTGATTTCTCTTTTCAGTAATCAGTAAAATTTACTGAATACTGATTTTTTTCCAGTAATCAGTAAAAAATGAAAATACTGAAAAAGTACTCGTACTGAAAAATGCCCATCTATGCTATTTATTAATCGTTGATCTATTTAAAAAATTTTGTACAGAATTTATGAAAATAAAAAAATATTATTAAACAAATTTGTTTAGTTTTTTTAGGTTTTACCCTTTTAACTTTGAACTGTAAAAACCTGTTTTAGTGTTAAATTTTTAATATAAAAAATATAATATTATACTTTTTATGCAAAATCAATTCAATAAACATTTTAAACTAAAGAAATCTTGGTGCGTTTTTTTGTAAATGACGCGATTTTTTCTCCATTTTGGTACGTTTTGAAATTTCAAAGTTGACAACGCTGTTCAGCACATAACCAAGCTAACGCATCATGCTCATTTATGGTCAATTTAACGCAGACCTGATTTAATGTTTTGCTTATGCATGTTCAGGCCCTTGTGGATCGAAAGAATACTTAAGCTTTGTACAGACGATTGTCAGATCTGGCAATGTGCTGAGAATGTACTGGCAATCGAAAATTGCCAGCACAATATTACTTGTCAGTTCTTACAATTTATTGCCAGACGGTTGTATGACAATAAATTCATCTGCCAAAATCGTCAGTCGAAAAATTGTCATTTCACATGGTTGCCATATGCACAAATAATCAGATCTGTTGATATGCGCTGCCAGACTCAAAACATTTGTTCGAAATTGTTAAATATCAATCGTTTGTATTTGTGTTAAATGTAAAAAGTGAAAGTATAAATTATTATGGACCATAAAGAAGCAGTTGCAATGATTTTGTTTGCATATATTTTATTATAGATTTTTTTCTTTAAAATCAAGCGTGTGCAATGTTGGCCATAGAAAGAATTCTCTTACAATGACGCCATTCTCAGATGCATAAACTTTGCACATCTGACAATATTAAAATGTCTGACAAATATCTGGCAATAATTTTACAATGTGTTCACACGATTGTAAGATGTCTAACAATTTGTTGTCAGCTGCTAGTCTTGCAATGAACTGACAATGCTTTTTCTGGCAACGACGTCTGACAAAAATTGTCAGTTCACACGGTTGTAAGAAATTTTGAGCAATATTGTAAGATTTTTTTTGGCAATATTGTAAGATCCGACAACCGTCTGTACATAGTTTTAGGCCCAATAATTGAAGTCCCAAAAATAATTATCTAATTGCCACTTAAATTAAAGTTGCATTTAAATGTAGTTTAATTTTTTCAGTGGTTAATAAAAGTACTTATTAAATTACATTAAAAGTACGGCAGCACTACAAAATTTCCCAGTATTATGCAAGGATTTTCAAACAACAGCTCTTTATCATAAATAAGAAAATTAGGTTATAAAATACAGAAAACTAAAATTGCATAGAAACACATTTTATGAAACAAAAAATCATCAGAACGAATTTTTCTATTTATTTTTATATAATATCAAACTATATACTGTATATATTATATATTTTTGAAAATTAAACGAAATTCTTATTAATACGACTACAAGATGTTCATGTACATGTTTTCGGTAAACACACACAAGCGCAATAACATATGGAATGCTCGTACAACTTAAGTATGATTTAAATATACAATGCATGCATTTAAGTTTCATTTAAGTGTCTTTAAAAAAATGAATTCGGTACTTAAATGGCACTTAAAGATAAATGACATATAAATTAGGACTCAATTATTGGGCCTTAGTCATGTTACAAGCGGGCGTGCAAGTTCTGATTGGACATTTAAAAAGTGTCGGAAAGAAAAAATGCACTAGATGCTGAATGCAATTTATTTTAACCACAGTATGTGTTTCTCATTATAAAATTTAATGTTAGTCCAAGTCGGTGCCAATCAGGTAAGCAAATTGTATATTTACTTATTTATGCATTTAGTTATTACATATTACTATTGTCACCGACATACATAGATAACAGATATAAGAATATTTTATTTAACTGAATATAAATTATCTTTAAAATTTTGGTGTTTATTTTTTAAGTCCGTTTTACTTTTCTTTAAGTTTTATTTTTAAATTTTTAGTCCCAATTTTATATTTTTAGGGGCGCGGTCACGCCTAAATCAGCAAATATTCGTGTACACCCTCTTTTTTAAATTCAACATCGCGTCGCTTTCAGAACTCAAGGTATGTGCCAAATTCCGTATAAATGGGTCAGCTGGAAGTACGTGAAATATAATATTAGGTAAAATATTATTTTATTCTAAGAGGCTAAACTCTGTGCTAAACTTCGTGGGAATCAAATAAGTAAAAGTATATAACGCTACCTCAATATAGAAAGGCCCTAACTCATTATTTTTTTCAAATCGAGATGTTTGTATATTTCGATAGGGGAACATATAATGTATCGAAAAATGCAAAAATTTCGATTTCAGAAAAATAATGAGTTAAGGCATTTATATATTAAGGTAACGGTATAATCTAATACTTACCTTTCATAGGCGTAGCCCCACCCATTTTTTTTTATTTTTTTTTTATTTTTTGAAAATAAGAGTAAATATTTTTAAAGCTCAAGGTTTGTGCCAAGTTTCGAAAAAATATATAACATTAAATTTAATGGGCGTGACTCTGCCCACTTTTTTGTAAGATTGTGTCTTTTTAAAAGCTTAAGATGTGAGCCAAGATTGTGTGTTTTGTTTCGGTTGTGTGCCAAGTTCCATAAAAATCTGTCATATAGAAGCAGATGAAGTAGAACATTAAAAGTTAATGGGCATGGCTCTTCCCACATTTTTTAAATGCACGATTGTGTCTTTTTAAAGGATCAAGGTGGATGTGCCAAGTTTTGTAAAAATCGGTCAAGTATAAGCACATGAAATATAATATTAAACTTAAATGGGCATGGCCCCGCCTACTTTTTTGAGCTCAAGCTCCCGCTGTTTTAAGAGTTTAGGATGTGGGCCAAGTTTCGTAGAAATCGGTTAAAAATAAGCACGTGATTTTATTTTATTAAGTTTTAATGGACGTGGATCCGCCCATTTTTTTAACTTCGAAATTGTGCCGTTACGAGAGCCTAATATGTTTGATAAGCTTCTTAGCAATCATATAAGTAAGATATCATAAAATCAAAGGAAAAAATTAATGTGAATATCCCCAACCACATTTTTTTTTATAAAGGGACCAAAAAGAAACTATACCCTCTCAGATAAAAAATTCATTTTTAAAATCGATCTAAAAGGGAAGGTATTGAGAATTTTAAAATTGTACTAACAACTTTCAAAAATTGTAATTTGTTTACCTTAATTGTACTAAAAGATTTTTTTTAGTTCAAATTACATATTTTTATTTGTTTTTATTGAAATAATCAACTTTGTTCTGACTACCGAATCGTTTGCTTGTTTAAGTTGAAATTGAAAAAATACAAGTTAATAAAATTTGCTCTAGCACCCGAATTTAGAAAAAAAAAATTATTTGGAAAAGGACAATTTCAAATTTTTTGATTTTCTCGCTGCGTTTTGCTTTCACAGGACTGTTTTCAAGTGAGAATAATTCCCCTTATTGTGGTTGGCGTCGTCGACGTCACATTAAGACGACACTAAAAACTGTCACTTGTCTACTCTTTGTCGACAATAATTTACTACTACTAACATGTTCCATTAATTTACAAACCCTTAGAGATTAGTTAGAAATTCTAAATGAGATCCAATTTTTTGCCAATAAAGAGTATACAAGTGACCAAATTTACTGTCGTCTTGATGTGACGTCGACGACGCCATTCACAATAAGGGGGAATATGAGCTGCATGGTTCAAAAGTGAAACTGGGGAGATTTCATAAATGTACTTAATTAGTCATTGGTGTACTATTGTACTTTCCGAGCTTGAATAGTACCAAAAAAGATACAATTGTACCAACTTTGCCATCCCTGGTACCGAGTTATGAAGTGACATAATTAAATAAATACAGACGAATTAATAACCTCTTCCATTTTTGGAGACGGTTAAAAAATAAATTCGAACAAAAATTAATTAACTTTTGTAAAAAACGACAATATCAGAAAAGGGAATAAGCGCAATAATGGAAGTTGTTAGGTCTATAGAAAAAGAAACTACTTAAAAAGTAATTTTATTGTTTTTAAAAAAGCTTATTGACTCTACCTAGTATTAAATTGATTTGTAATTATTAAACCTTGCTATGGATAAACTAAGAATTTTGATTTAAAAAAAATAAACCTTTAGTTTAAAAATCATTTGCTTTGTTTTACAATTAGCAGACAAAATTTCAAATTAATTATATATAATTTGTATTCAAAACATTTTATTTTTAATAGAAAATAACAAAATTAATAACCCATTTCTTGTGTACGACTATACGACAGGTAAGAGTATCGAGTGTCATGTACGTAATACTTATAATTACCAATATTGGAAAATTAAAATTAAAAAAAAAATATACATATGTACAATAAACATTTAACAGCACACACCAAACACTTTGTTGTCAATGAAAAAACACAAACAAATGGACGGACGGACGGACCGACATTTCCTTCACTATTAAGGGTTTAGTTTCATTTCTTAGCAAGAGTTTTTATGTTAATTTATTCCAATAATAAGTTCGAGTATTTGTAACTTGTAACTTGTTGTTGAACACTCGAACAGTTTTCTATATTCCATATTCAATAGCGTTTCTTTTTCAAAGTTGATGTATTTAGAATTCAAATTAGTTAAATACAAAAAAATAAAGGTATAATTCTCCTCGCTAAGCCAAGTGTTAAAACATTTATCTTAGATTTCACAAAAAAAAAAAAAAAAAAAAATAAAATAAATAAATTAAATAAAAAACTAAACGCCCACCGAGCTGTGCTGTTGCCTATTTACTTTGTATAGAAGTTTGAATTTTCGAAACAAAGAGCAGGTTCCCACCAAAATCAAACATTTTCAATATTGTTAAGTTTATTGAAAAAAAAAAACACATTGACTGATATTGCATATTGAACAAAATGCTTATAAAAACAAAGAAATTAACCGCAGACACGATCAGCTTTATAATTTAAAAGCCTTGTACTTAATTTATTAATCATGTATTGAAAATTATAAGTGAAACAATGACTTAATTTTAATTTAAAAATTCTTGTATACATATCTTGAGCTTTTAATATGTTACACTTCATCTGGTGACATGACGTTGCAACATGATTTTCGAACAGGGCAACATGATTTTCTGCAATTCGAAACGAAAGCAAATGCTTTCGAATTGTAATATTAATAACATGCAAATTCGAAAGCATTTTCTTTTGTTTCGAAATATAGAGTAGACCCCCCAAAAACCAATTTTGCGATAGATTAGTTAAATCAAATATTTAAGCCTATTAAGTAGTATCGCTTGCAGAAAAACTATTTTCGCCGGGCTCTCACCTAGACATCTCAAAATAAAACCGACTCCTCTGAATGAATTGGATGATCATTATTTTTTTAAGCACCACCGTTATAACTCATATCATATCATATGAGAGAGATTTCTTACTCAAAATCAAATGGAATTAATATAAACGCAAGATGGCGAATTACTATTACGCGTTCTCACGATATGCGAGTCGAAAGCGCAAGATTTGATTTT
Source organism: Tachina grossa (assembly GCA_949987645.1). NCBI lineage: Eukaryota > Metazoa > Arthropoda > Insecta > Diptera > Tachinidae > Tachina > Tachina grossa. The sequence goes on along the minus strand of OX465276.1, from coordinate 134,109,918 downwards.
GTCGCCATTTGTGAAGTAAAATGTTTGCAACCCCCCGTGTGTCTTTGTTATTGAACAATATTTCAAAAACAATGAAAGTTTTTCGGCAGCAGTTCTTAAATTTTATACAAAATATGGTCGGAATAGTTTTTTAATTTCACCAACTGCGAAAAAATTAATTGAAACATTCAGGTAGACTGCATCCTTTGGATATGCCAAACACACTGGTCGTCCAAGCACAAGACGTTCAAATGTCAATGTTGACAATCCAGTACCCATGTTCTGTAATTTTGGTGAGGACTTCTCGCGTCGGAAAGATGTGAAACAAAATATTCCATCGTTTCTCGAAAAGTGAGATAAAAGTGTGTCTGTAACTCATGGCGACTATCAAACTATCAACATTAATTGCGTCATTACTCTAAAAATGTCATAATATACAACTCAAAGCCGATTTAAAATCGCAGACTTCGTGAACGCTTATCAAAAATGTCTTTGACGGCGACCAAAATTCACTAACAGTCGGAAACTTTCAACGACGGCGGCGAAAATACAACTGTCGCCTATACCAAATAATGTATAGTGCGGCTTTGATGATTGTTGTTTACAAAATTGTTGAAAACTATATTTTTAAAGTAACTTAACAATGAAAGTATCACTTCAGAACAAAATTCTTACCATTTTTGCGTTATTATTCATTGCATTTTTCATTTTGAACATGTATTTTTTGGTTAAAATTCTATCTCACCCCGTTTTTATTAGCGAGTATATTTGACAGTACAAAGTGGAAATATTTCTCACGAAAATTTTACAGACACACTTTTTCTGTGAATTGTAGAGTAATTTACTTACGTGACAGTTATTACTTGTCAAAAAAGTTACAGACACAGGTTAGTGAAAAAAACAGCTGTTTGTTTCAATTTATGTAATTTTTGTTTCATTTAACATGTTCCAAGTGAAAAATTTCTCGTGACGAGAGTTACAGAACATGGGTACAGTAACCTTACTTCAGCGTCAAGGACGAGAATTGCAAAATTTTAAGAATCTCTCTACAGCATATGTATACACTAAGAGAAAAAACATGCATGCAGCTAATGAAGTAGCATCATTAATAATGCTTCATTGCATGATCGAAATTGTTCCCTAAGCGGCTCATACACTACAACAGCATGCACGCACAATCAAGCGATTGAGCATTCATGCTCGAACCACACAACATACCAGCAAACTGGTACAATATTCATTTCTTACAAAATTTCGGGTCACTATGAATAGTGACACATATTTTGTTGCAATTATTATTGGTATGTTGTTAAAATTAGCAGCTATGTATAACTAAAGTTCTAAAATTCTGTTTACCATTGAAACAAATTATATTTCAACAAATTATATTACTTAAATGCATGTTTGCTCCATGAAAACTTTGCTCAACTGAGCTAATTTCACCATATACCACACCAGCGAGCTGGTACCATCAGCATAATATCAAACTCTACTTGACATCGCTACAGCAAACCGTACAATCGCACAAAATGCCCATACACGACCAAACCGCTGGCACAAACACTTGATTGTGCATGCATGCTGTTGTAGTGTATGGGCCCCTTTAGCTTCTTGAAAGTTTTCATTATATACATGAATTTATTCATTAATACAATTAATTTTTACGTTAGCTCGTTATTAATGACAAAATTCATTGATCATATCGAGCCATAACCGCTAAAATAGCTTAAGCGACACATTTTTTGGACTTCGTTTTTTCTTACGATCGCAAATAATCAATTTTGGTCAAAAATTGAAGTACGAAAATTATGTCGCTTAAGCTATTTTGGCGTTTAGAAGGTTTTTCTTTCATTGTACTCACTAAAGATTTGTGTCTATATGCTTAGAAAACTCCATTAACACAACTAAAGCCTAATGATCATGACAATTCAATTACTACATGAGACATTTCTATAATTGGTTCCCTAAATCGATTTAACACCACCCGTGCATTAAAGAGGGAGATTCAACGCTGCATCAACGAAATTCAGCCAAATTTATGCAAAATGGTCATGCAAAACTTTGACAAACGAGTGAGTGTGTGCATGCAAAGTCGTGAAGGCCATTTGCCCAATATATTATTCCACAAATAAGCCTATCCTACGTACTTTATGATTCAATAAAAACAAATAAGAATCAAAAGACAAAAAACTGTGTTTTCCGTTTAATTCAAATCTTGCGTTAATTTTGGGACTCCTTTACATTACAAGTAACTCAAAAATTTTGTTCATATGAGTACAAAAGTTGGCTTTGGGGTTCCATAAAACAAGTGTCAACTTTTTCTGAGTAAAAAAGGTAATACTTTTTTATTTTGTTGTTTCTAATTACATAACAATTCCAATTGTATCTAATGTCAAATACAGACAACCACAAAAAGGTACTTGTGTGGAAATTAAAATAGGTTTTTACTCATTAAATAAGAAATATAATGTCCTCACAATCGTCGAATGGAACCATTATGGAAACTGCAAGCATAAATCCAAACATTTTTACATTATATGCCATATGCCATGTATGAATTTTCATCACAATTTTATTTTCAATTTTGTTCACATATATTTGTTCAAGGTAAGTAATAATAGGTTTGTTCGAGTACTTGAAACTTTTTACTGAGCCTCGCTGTATTATATTGAATTTCGTTCGTTTATACAAAATATTGACAAAGTAATTTGAGTCTGAGTAATTGCAAGTTTTTACTGAATAAATGGTGCCGAAAATAGCGGTTACATTTTTCTTTTTTGTGAATTTTATTTTCAAATAAATTCTTCTTTCGTTTTCTTGTATGATGTGTAACATAATTAGAAAAAGAGCATAGGTTTTATGTATATCAAATATATTTTTTATATCTCTAATACATTTTTCTACATTTCAAATATATTAAAAGATATTAAACCCCAAAGTTGTCTCATGTCCATAATTTTCAAGTTAACTAAGCATTGCACCTTATTGTGATTGGCAAAGTTGCTGCGAAAGTCAGGCGTATTGTACTAGATTAGAGAAAAATATAGCTTTTTTTTCTTTAATCAACTACAAATCGTTGAATTTGAAGTCGAAAACCGCCAACCATGATAAGGCCCATTATTTTGTTTCATATATACATAAATTAATGTGCTTTGAACCAGATTTCAGTGTAAAGTTTTTTATTCATTATTATCTTGGATCTAGCTGTATTCAAAGCAAGAAGATTGGGAGCATGTCCATTAAATGCAGCAAATTAGTAACTATCTGGCGATATATGTATGTACATATCGTATTATAATGGATGAAATCCTTTTTCTTTTTATGTTTATTTAAGCAAATACAATAATTTGAACTACTTGAAAGACATAAAGCACGAAAGCTTTTTGACTTGTTTCAGCCAAATCTTAATGCTTTAATAATTTGTGAAAGAAATTATAATATACCGTAAATAAGAAAAAAAAAATAAGAGTGTCACTAACGATGTTATTAATTAAAAATCTACGATGCAGCCTTTTTTAATTTATACAAACATTATTTAATGCTTTCTAGGAAAAATAATCAGGATTTATTCAGTTATTCGATTTTGTTTGATAAATAAACGAACTGACCTAATATTGTAATTTAAAAGCAGCTGTTTTTTATTTTGTATGATTTTCTCCTAGGGCTGCCACTAAGTTATACTTCTAATATGGAAAAAAATTAACTCAAATACCAAATTGTATACTATGGCAATAATGAAATTAAAAATACAAAAAGTGATACCAAATACAACGTAAGCTAGACAAGTGTACTATAAAAACTCATTTTGTTACGTAATTGCCTGTGTACCGCTTGCTTGCCTGAGGGCTTACTTGTTATGTAGAAACAGGCCATAAAACTCTATATAGTAAACTTATGTGTAGTTTCCACAATGCAAGCAAGCGGATTGTCTAAAAAAAAATATATGAAAAGCACTCAAATTTTTGAGTGATTCCTATAAAAATTTTTGTAGACAATTCACTTGCTTGCATTATGGAAACTACACATTAAAGTTCATAAACGACTGAATATTAGAAAGATTTCAATAAAAACTTATTTATTTAGTAAATTTTCTTTTATTCCAGCTATAAATATTAGAAAATCAAGTTTTTTTTTCATCATATTTCGAGGTTTTGAAGTCCTGGGAGTCAATTCTAACTAATTTTGTAAGTATGTGCATGTGTTTGTATGTACATATGTATGAGATACATATATATGTATGTAAGCATATGTATGTAAGCATAGCATAACTTGAGAACGGTTGAACTGATAGGAAGCACATTTGACGCATTCAAAAGATTTTGAACTCACTTAAGGTGTACTTCGACGTGCCATAGTCATAATTCCATAGCTGTAACCAAACCAAAGTTAAATTGGTTTCTATGGCAATGGCAATAGCTATGGCGTTATGGCGAGTCACCTATAACCAAATATAGTGTTGCCCATTAGTTTGGTTCGAATGGCTGTTTTCTATGGTTATAGTTATGGCACGTCTGATTGCACTTTTAGCTGTCGTAAAAAAGCGAATATATTCGTTAGATTTCAAAAATTTTCGAATACAAAATTTTCCGAAAACGGGGTTTTTCTAATATATTTAAAACTATTAGAAGTACCGAAGTCTATTTATTGGACACAAGCCTTTATCTAAAAAAAAATTCAAAATCGAATAGAAATACTTCTGTTGTAAAAATTTTTGTTTGATGTTTACAAACTTATTATGTTTGTATATTGTGATTCTCAATAGTGTATTAAGAGTCTTGCTATAAAAATACGGAGTTTTTTTAGCTTATTTCAGAATCTTTTGGGTTACAGACTACTAACAATTTACGTGAAGCAGGAATGAAACGAATATAAACGTTGCTTAACCCATTTTGCGCCGACCGGTTATTATAATTACCAGAAGTTCTACTATCAATAACCGACAAACAAAATAGTTTTGATTCGAAAGACTTTTTTTAATAAGTTATTTGGGGACTAGTTTGTTTATTAAATACTCAGTTAAGTTCCTTTTGCTACTTAAATTTCTTATTTTTGGTAATTTTAGAGATTAGCAATTAAAGGGAATAGAAAAACATGGAGATAAAGTACCAAGACTTTATTATATCTATCAATTACACCTATGTTTATAAAACTAAACGTTTACTTTTATCTTTTGTGTACTATTTACCAAAAATAATATTCATTTATAATGTAAAAGTTCATTATGAATAATGTGGTAATTATAATCACCACTGGCGAAAAACGTGCACACCTTATAGTACGTCTTATTCACATGCCTTGATGTATACGCTCTCTCTGAAGAAGTATATAGTACATAAATTGACCTCGGTTCTCTCGTGGCCTTAAACTTAATCGAATATGTGAAGCATCCTGAGCGTCTGTCTACTATCTGAAATGAAATTTAATGCAGTTGGCTCAGCGCGCAAAAACAGATTGCCAGCTAATTAATCTAGAAATTAAATATGTCAACGGCTTATCAAAAAAGAATACAACTTCATGTTCGATCACGCAAATGAGATATATATTCCAAAATAGCATGATAAAGTAATTTTTACCTTAGCAATCGGATTTTGATACCATCGATCCTCCTACAACTGACCGACGTTACCAAGAGTTACATAAGTATATAATGTTGAATAATCTAATATATGATACAAAGTTATAAATTGAATATGGGGTGGGGGTGGGCGTAGATATAGAAGGTAATACAGCATCGAACTACCGCATAAATGTTAGAAGCAAGAAGTGGTGATAGAGAAGGGATAGTGACAGAAAAGATTGGTGGTGAAGGAAGAGATAGAGGAAAACTGCATTCTTTTACAACTCTGCTTTTTGCACGTTTTTAATGACGCAGTGTTGAAGCGCCTCTGGTGTCAATGAGGCGTATTAAATTTTGAAGGTGTATCAGCGTGCCAACGCTTTTGGATCAGTAGTGTACCGTTCGATGTTTTCGTTCATTCAGTTTGTGTTTCAAGTCTTTTACGTCAAATTTGCTTTCGTTCATGTTTGCTATTTATGTTATGTCTTTTTGTTTGAGTTGAGTTTTTCTGTTTTAAAAGGTTTAGGTACGTGTATACTAAATTCTATTTAGCATCGCTGTGGCAATGCCATCATTCTTTTTATAATTTTATTTAATATTCTTTTCACAAGAAGTATTTTTACTAATGCTTTTTTATAAAGTGTTTTTACAAAGTAAAGATGTTAGACCTTAACTGTATATATGTTTATACATACATTTCATTACCTCAATCTAAAATGAATTTGTAGTGCTTGAGATATTTTTTTGTTTCCGGTAAAATATTTTTGAGGACAAAATTTTAACTTCAACTTTGAGAAGTAACATTCAAACATTGATGAGCTTTTGATATATGTATAAATAACGATAAAAGTTTTACAATGCTTTTATTAATTATCGGACGAAAAAAATAGTAAAACCAAACAAAAGTACATTTTTTAATCTTAATATTAAACTAAATATTAAGCCAAAATAAAATGCACAATATTCTAGTCGAAAGAACAAGAAATTACTTATAAAATGAATTTAAATATAATTTTTTAAATAAATAATTCAACTTTTTTTTAATCAATTCTTCAATTAATTCATTCGCATTATTTAAATACTCGTATATACAACCGATTTTATTATTCTTACAAAATAGCATTGTTTCATACTGTCGTTCAAAAGTGAACGATTGAACAAACGGGTCAATTTTTTGCTAATTGAACGAAAATGACCGGTCACTGAAAAGAACGATTTGGCACAGCTCTACTTCACATTACCGACGAAGGAGGGTGTTCTGATGTTGGCGGATACTAACTGATCCAAATGTAGTTCAATAACCAGTGTCTTTGCCTTCATCACTCGAACTTTCCTACAACAACTGACACAAAGGGACAATAATACACATCAGAAAAATGCCTGGAGTTATATTGAATGACTTCGTCAGTGACCGGGCTCGAACCCAGGACCTTCGGTTTTGTAGTAAACGTGCCAACTACTTCAGCCAGCTCCACCGTCAGCAAGAAGTGGTGATGGCATCTTTTTTTCGGAAGTAGTGAACTCGGTTGTTGTGAATCCTTGCAAGTTGATTATTTTTTTTTTTGCAACATTAGAAAAATTGAGGGAAAAACCAACACCGATTTCGGTCGGAAATTACTAGAACTCTTCTGGTTTGCTAGGATTCCGACGAACAGTAAATGGAAAGAGAGGTACAAGGACCAAAACGCATGTAAGTGACCCAATACGTTATTGTAAGCCAGATGAAGGTGAAATTATCGGTGCAAGAAATGCCACATCCGCACCCCATTTGTGTGTAAAAAATGTGAGGAGCACCTGCATACGAATTGTTTTAAAGTTTACCATAATAAAAACATTTTATCATTAAATAAAATGCCTTCTAGTTACCTTTGAAAAATCGTACACCTGTATACATGTTACACCGATGGTGATTATAATTACCACTTATTTTCGAGGAAACGGGAAAAGCAACTTAGTCCAAAGTTGGAAATTTTCTTAATTAGTATTAGAATATGTTAAAATTAAAATTGGTTTCTATGGCAATGGCAATGGCTATGGCGTTATGGCGAGTCACCTATAACCAAATACAGTGTTGCCCATTAGTTCGGATCGAATGGCTGTTTTCCATGGCTATGGTTATGTCACGTCTGATTGAGCCTTAAATCGGGTGATTCGCTTGACAGATAGTTATAATTAAAGAAAGATTTAAAAAGAATAGTTTTTTTTTAAGATTCAAAACTCTTCGATTTTAGTCGATTTTATATATTCACTCAGTCTTATAAATAAATAAAGTTTCAGAGATGGCCTGCAAGATTAACTGGCATATTCTATTTTATACAATTGGGGTATTCACAAGGGTGTCCTAAGTGCCATTAAGTCATAAAGTCCTAACATTTTAAACCAATTTAAAATTATTTTTATTTTCTTTCATATAAAAGGAGTACTATATCAATACAATTTTTCACTGTATGTATTTGTTACTGTCATAACTAATTATTTTGCTTTTTACTTTTCTCTTTCAATAAAATGTCCATTTACGTTTAAATACGTGGCATTTTTCTTTAGCAAATTTCTACTCAAATCATTATATATTGCAAAAAATATAAAAATTCGCAAGGGATTAAAATAATGGAAACAATCTCCCAAAGCTGATTATATAGACAGCAAAAAAAGTAATAACTCGAGTATAGACTTACAGCATATAAAACGCAAAAACTTGCAAAAATGCGAATATCTTCAAAAAATTTCCAACGCCTCAAAAACTATAAACGAGCAAACTCAGTAGATTTTATGAATCAAAAATTATCTCACGTGCAAAAAATTTGCGAAAATTCGCGAATAATTTTTTAATTGAAAAATAACCTTAAATTTATTTAAAAATTGCTTAAATTGAAAGGAATGCAAAAAACTTTTAAGAATCCGCAATTGCTAAAATTCGCAAAAACTTGGTAACATACGAAATATATTAAAGTCAGATACTTATTAAAAAAAGTTTAAATCTCTTTAAAAAAAACAAAGAATTGGGAACAATCACTTTTATTGGAAAAATTTGCAACAAATTTCAAAATTGCAAAGAAGCTACAAAATTACTTACAAATACTTAAAGATCTAAGAAATTCCAAAAATCGCAGAAAATTTACATAATTCATAATTGAAAATTCGCACAAATAGATAGATGTACTAAAAATCGGTAAAATGGTAAAAAGGCAAGCCCTAAAATAACACATAAATACCTAAAGATATAAGAAATTCCAAAAAATCTGAAAAATTCGCGAAAATTAAAATTTTTCAAAAACTTGCTAATACCAAAATGATAGCAAAGTGTGATATATGTAAAACAAAAGTCGTCAAATGTGTAAAAAAAAGGCAAAAACTGCAACAACAAAAATACTTCAATCAGACAATGATGTGGCTTGATTCAATCCTAGTTTGTTAAAATTAAACACAAGAGCAATAAGTTTTATCAAAAATTACCTGATCGCAAAACTTTGAAAATTTGCAAATAAATTCCAAAGCCTTAAAACTTTAAAAGATCACATGCTCGAAAAAATTTTGTTTTTCATATTGCAAAAATTCGCAAATAATTTTCGGAAACAGATAGAAGCCGTTAAATAATTTTCTCATAATTTTGCATTTTCGTACCAAATATTATTTAATTTTTGTAATATTTTTTCTCATTTGTTTTGTATCATATTGTTTATGTTTCAACTTACACACTAAAATATGAGGGGTTGCTCGCAGCAGTCGTATTTTAAACAAGTTTAAAAGTTTAGAACATTATGACCTTATGACTTTAACACTACCGTTTGAAAACCCCAAATACAGGACGGGCCAAAAGAAACCAAGGGTATAAAAGTTTAATAACTTTTTTGTTTATTAATTTTTTTTTTATTTTTTCTTTCAGATTATATAGACAACACTTGGAGAATTTATAATGGAGAGGTTCACAACTGAACAGAGAACCAGAACAATAGAATTTTATTATTTAAACCAGAGATCAATTATTTTATCGCAAAGAGCATATCGTCGACATTTTAACGTCAGAATTTCGCCCTCTGAAGCGATGATTCGTTGCTTAGTTAATCGTCATCACCAACATGGCAGCGTAAGAGATTTGCCTCGAACCGGTAGACCACGTTTAAGTCGCACTGCGGAAAATATTGAACGAGTACAGCAAAGTGTTAACGAAGCACCAGAAACATCTGGCAGAAGGCGTTCTGCTCAGCTAGAAATGTCTCGCACGTCACTACGGCGCATTTTAAAAAAAGATTTACAGTTATACCCATATAAGGTGCAATTGGTCCAAGAATTAAAACCCGCAGATCATCGGCAACGTCTAAATTTTGCAGTTAAATTTCAAGAGTTGGCCAGAAATGAAATCAACTTTATTGAAAATTTGATGATGAGTGATGAAGCTCAATTTCAATTGAATGGCTTTGCTAATAAGCAGAACTGTAGGTTCTGGGGTTCTCAAAATCCAAGAGCCATTCATCAACGCCAATTGCACCCCATCAGGTGTACAGTATGGTGTGGGATCACATCTGAAAATGTCATTGGGCCCTACTTCTTCAAGAATGAAGATGGAAGTGCTGTAACCGTAAATGAAGAGCGGTATCGGTTTATGATAGAAAATTTTTTACGTCCTGCTCTTGAAAACAGACCTGGTATGTGGTTTCAGCAGGACGGAGCCACTGCCCATACTGCCCGAGACACAATGGCACTTTTAAGTAAAATTTTTGGAGAGCGAATAATTTCTCGAAATTCGGAAATTATTTGGCCAGCGCGATCGCCAGATTTGACAGCACCCGACTATTTTCTTTGGGGTTTTTTGAAGGAGCGAGTGTATGTGAACAAGCCAGAGACAATCCTTGAAGTCAAGGCAAACATTGTTGCAGAAATTCGAACGCTACAGCCACAAGTTTTGAAAGATGTTATGGAAAATGCTCTAAAAAGAGCCCATCAGTGCGAAGCTGAAAACGGTGGTCATTTAAGGGACATCATTTTTCATACTTAGTGTAAAAAAATTTCCATTTTGTATATTATATAATCTGAAAGAAAAAATAAAAAAAAGTTAATAAACAAAAAGTTATTAAACTTTTACACCCCTTGGTTTCTTTTGGCCCACCCTGTATATATAAAAAAAAAATTGTGAGCACATACATTAAAGGCAAAGAGTTTTTATTTGGCAGATGCGTTATATAAATGCTTCCAAAATGTTGTCGTTTTTACTGGAAATGGTTAATCAGTTGCATAGATGTTTCTCACAACCTTATCTATGTTCATCAAATTTTTTTTTAACAAATACTTTTCAGTACATACCTGATATTCTTTATTTTCTCTTTCTTGCACTTGTATTTAAGACAAGATATTGTGCTAAGATTAAGTTACTCTATTTGATGGCTAAAGTTAAATTTCATTCATCAAATATAATCGTACAATTTCTATAGCAATAATGACAACAAACGCAGATACTTATCTTGATTATTTTTCTTGCTAATGAAATTAATATTTTAATGTTCCTTTGAAATTGTGTAACCAAAGAAGATTTACTTAAATAATTTCATTTTTTTTATTTCATAAGCATTTACCAGCTTATCTCTTGCGATAAGAAACTTTATATTTTTATTTATTTTGTAAATAAATTTTGCTCTAAGCGAAACGATAAAGCTTGAATGTACGTGATTGGGTTAACCAAAGATTTGTGTAATAAAAAGAACATTATTATTGATTATTTTTTATGAACTGTATCTGCGGGCGTTGTGAGGAGTAGAATCTTAATCAAATACTACGCTTTAAAAAAATTACAGATTAATCTTCAAGGTCAATGAGAAATATCTTTCAGTTTGAGGTAAAAAAATTAAGATTTTACAAGATTTATTTAAAACGAAAGGAAGTAAAGAAGTCTTTAACAAATTGCTTAAGGTCAAAGAGGAGAAATTGAAGGAATTATTTCATTCTTTGAAATACTCTCTTTCACATACATATATATATTTTTTGCAACTTCATCAAATAGCTCTACATCAAAAAATGTCTACACTTATGGTCTTCAACGTCTCAGCAAAAAATTTCAAAAAGATAACTGAGTTTCGAATTAAGCATTTTTGGTGGAAGCTCTTTCCTACTGGATTACCAACTTATACTTTTTTTTAAATGTATCACAGCTGGAAAGGACAACAATGAGAACAAAATTTAATTATTTCGCGATAGAACGTTTGGCAAACGTTCTGCAAACCAAATCCGAGTAAATTTTTTTTAAAAAATAAATAATGTTCCTTTCGACGTGTACACGATAATTTTCTTTCAGATATGATATTTGGGAATCTTTAAAATAAAAAAAATTAAAAAAAAAATCTAAAGAAATATTTCTATCATGCGGTTTCAAATCGATCGGTTTACAGAATAGGACCGTTTATATTTGTACACTTTTCACCAAAAATGGCAAGAGTTTATATAGGTTTGTCATTTCTTGTATAATTTTTCACAATATTCATATGCGATCCCAGAAAGTATATTTATATATTATGGAACTTTATGTATGTTTAATCGATTTTCGGAAGCCCACACAAAGTCTGGAGGCTCTGGTCTCAAACTGATGTGTCAGAATTTGTCCTAAGGAAATTGGTAATGAAAATCTAGAAAATCAAAGAGACTGATCCAGGACAAAAAAATCAATTTTTTTTAACAAATAAAATTAAAAAGCTAAAACTAATTATTTTTCTTAATTAATTAAATATGTTTTATCTTTTTGGAAAGAAAAGTATTATTATGGAAAATCGATGAAATCAAAACGAAGTTTCCAGGGTTGGAAAATTTAAACTTTTCCAGTTAAACATATTTTAAATGTTAGAAAAAAAATAATGGTTTTGAAAATCACCAAATTAAAAAAAAACGGTTGTAGGGCCTTTAGGTGGCGTTGGCTGAAGTAGTAAGCACGTTGAATACAAAACCGAAGGCCCTGGGTTCGAAACCAGGTCTCCGACAGACATTTAATAACAACAGCATGCATTTTTCTGATGTGCATTAGTGTCCCTTTATATCAGTTGTTATAGGACAAGTACGAGTGATGAAGGCATAGACACTGGTCACTGAACTACACAGGCTTCAGAGGATGATAATCCTAATGCGATATCAGAGTGCCACACTTCGTCGGTATTGTGTAGCAGAATCATCGGGGAAGTAAAATTACCAATAAAGTGGCTACTAAACACAGCTTAAATAAATTTAATACGCCTCATTGACATCAGGGGCGCTGCAACACTGCATTATTGAAAAAAAAAATTGCAAAATGCAGAGTTGTTAGACGATGAAGCTTTCCTCTATCTCTTCCTTCACATGTCATAGCTTTCACTATTCCTTCCCTTTCACCCTATATATCTCTATCTCCTATTCGACTCGCAGGTAACCCCATGGGATCATCGTATTTCATCGTAAATTTCAGCAGCCAGCTAACCTAACCTAACCTTTATAAAGCCTTAATAATTTTTATAAATGAGGCTTTTGAATTTTACCTTTTACTCACAAAAAAGCACATAACCAATGAAGCCACAAAGTATGAAATGAAAATACATTAAAATAATACCACGAGAAATAAACAGTGAAGAGGATTTGACGCACAGTCGAGCGAGACATATAGAAAGCACTTCTTTCCGTCTCGTGTCACCTCTACTATCATTTGTGTTTTCGGAGTTCGTATTAACATGGTAAGGGCTTGCAAAAGGTTTAACTTAACTAGTATCCATTTTTCGGTGTCAGAAGTAAAGTTAAATAAAGCTTTGATTTCGAGGAACCTTTTTCATCTACCATATTTTCGCACATTTTGGGCGGTATCCCGGCGATACCGTAATCAAGGCAGGTTTTTAAATACTCTAACGTCAGCCTCACAAAAATAGTTTAACGCCGTCAAATCGTATGAATTTGGTGGCCAATAGACGCCGCCAAAACGTGAAATTATGTGTTCTGAAAACTTCCCTAGCATGGGATAGCGATAAAATCGGTCATGTTGTGTGGTTCGTGGCAGCGCCTTATTTAAACCACATATCATACAGTTCATAATCTGCAATTGCAGCCTAAGAAAAGTCGGCTATCGCACGGTGATAGCGCTCTCAATTGACGATAACCACTCTTAAAGATTAATTTTCGAAAAAAAAAACGGCCCTATGACACCTGCAGACATAAGACGCACCAAACGGTCACTTTTCCAGGATGCAATGGCTTTTTCAGAATCACTTCTGGGTTCTCAGAGCACCATATAAAACAATTTTGCTTGTTGACAAAATTATCGAGTGAGAAATAATCTTAACCGATGCAGAAAATTTTGTTCGAAAAATCAGTACTGAAAGCCTTCTTGCTTTAGAACTCAATCAGCATATCTACGATCAGCTTAATATGGATGGAGGTGCAAGTCCAAATACCAATTACGCCATAATGAGCCTTAAGATATACCCAATTACTGAGAACTCACTGACATAGACAAATTTAGGTTATACGTCACTCTTTCAGTGAGTTTTAACTATTTTTACGCGTTCTTCGATTGTCAAACGATCCATATTCTTAAATGACAAGCCCTTCACTAAGCAAATGACAGTTTAGATGACAGATATTTAACAGCGGACAGCCTTGCCAGATCAGCGATTTCGAAGCCACTAAATGGATAAATGAATCATTAAAAAAACTAATCATTACTCGTAAGCTTTTATTTTTATTTGTTTGTACGATTGTAATGGTGTAAAGCTAACTTTGAACTTTGGTTGCTCTCTTTGTCGTTGGAGACATATTGGTTTCGGATTTCGCAATGAACAAAACGATTAACAGAGAAACAAGCCGACCGGCTCACAGCCGGCTCAAGAGCCGCCGCCGACTTTTAATGTAATTAAAATGCATGCGGCTCAAAATTCGCCGCCGATGCATGCGACTAGCGTCGGCTCAAAGTTTCAGCCGGCTAATTGCTTTTGTGGTGGTAAGAGCATCTGTTTGATATGCCTTGCAATGTATATTAGTAGAAATATTTGACAATGCTTTTTATTTTTTTTTTTTGACAACTTGTTTTTTAACTTGAACAGGGTTGCTTATTTATTTGTGGGGGTGGCAACCACTAGGTTGTCTTAAATATAACCGCCTTTTTGTTATAGAAATAATTCCAGCATTCATCAAAATGACTCAAAGAAATATAGAAAGTTTTTTTTTATCCAAAAAAGTGTTTTAGAAAGTGACTCTTCTGAATCCAATGAAACTGTAGAGATTCAGGAGTTAATATTAGCCACAAATGATGTAATGCAATTCAATGAATTCTTAAAAAATAGAGAAAAACTAAAAAGTATTTGCAAGGTGGTGGTGAGTGTTAATAAATACAATTTCGGAAAGCATTGTAAAACATTTGCCCAAAAAAGCGTAACCAACAAACACTAATGAAAAAAGTTTTGATCTAGACAATTGTTTATCAAATTAAACATTTTCGGACACAACTAATAGACAATATCATTGAATCCTACATTATTCTATACTCTTTAACTTGAAAAACTTTCGTCTGAATTGAAAGCTTTTTCGTTAGCATATAGTGGTTACGCTATTTTGGGCAAATGTTTGACAAGTGTGACCGTAGCTTTATACGTCAGTGATAAGAAGATGTTGGAAAAATATAGTTTCTGCAAACCATGTTTCGATAAAAAAGAAATGGTGCTAAAAAAGTATATATTCCTATCATATTTAGTATAATATATGTATGTATATTGATGGTCTCAAGTAGAAGGGCCCCAAGTCGTGTTTTATTTATTTATTTTTATACGTTATACAAAGTAAATTTGCATAATATGGTTGCGCAAATATGGGCGGAGTAACTAGACCATATGCCCAAGATATTATTAACAGTATTTTAAAAAGGTTTTGTGACTGACTGTACACTTCATATAGGAAGTAATAGAAACGTGGTTGTTAAAGAACCGCAAGAATATACGGTTATCCGTGGCCGATCAGTAAACCAGTGCGAGCGAGACGAAAAACTCTCGAAGACCAAACAACACACAAGAGCCTGACCGCACTTAGTAAATAATGACGTTAGGGGCTTTCTGCTTGAGACCAACGATATGTAGCTAAAGTCCCAAAAAGTTTGTGTGAAGATGAAATTGGAGTGAGTTTTAACGAGTTCTTTCATAAAAGTCTACATTGAAAATCAGGGAAGAATGTAGTCCCGACTTGTGTCTATATTATGCTCTAAGCACATAGCCCACAGCAGGATACACGACTACAACTGCCGCTGGCAACAAATGTTGCCTGGTAGATAACTACTTAATTATTTTGAAAATGGCAGTAGCACTACAAGAACCTGATACTGAAGTATAAATACATATCGTCACCTTAAATGCAAACGGACGTAACTACACAAAAATTCGAAATCGAGTTTTTGATTGATTCTGTTTCATTTTATGCAACTACACGTACACGAATGTATTTAGACCTCTGCGATCAAAAATGACGACTTATTAAAGAAATTCAAGCGGACGTAATTACGAATGAATCTATTTTTTATTGCAAAAAAAAAAAAACGTAACTAACATAAAAGCTTCAATATATATAAAAAGGAAATAAATGGATAAAAGCATATAAGTATCCATACTACAAGTAAATTTCGAAGAAAAATTTCAAGAAGACTTTAATATTATTGATTTTGAAACGTTTTTTGTTTCTCCTGTTAAAAATAAAAAAGTGTAGTTACGTCCGTTTGCATTTAAGGTGACGATGTATATATCAGTGATGCCGCAAAGAATTTTTTTAATATTTTTTATAAGAAAATCAGTTTATTTCTTTAAAATTTTTTTGCGAATTTTACTTTTTACAGGTTTAGTAATTTCTTTTTTTAAACAATTTTTCACTAACTTGCGATTTTTTGCGTTTTTTTCCAAACTTTTTATATTTTTGAAGGCTTTTTCGATTTCAAATCAATTTTAGGGATTTCTTCAGATTTTGGACGTTTTCAGCTTCCTGACAGTTTTGCCGTTTTTTAAACAATATTAGACTTTATATTTATAATTTGAACAGGCTAAAGATCGTATCGCTTTTTAAGCCAAATTACATGTGATAATTATTAATGAACAAATAACACCAAAGTTAATTGTAAATATTCTGACAACACATAGTTGAACGGAACAGCCAGCCGTTTTCGAAGGCCACTAAACCTTCATCATCAGCGTTCTTTTTGTGTTTGGTTCACTGTGTGTGGTGTCAGTAGATGTAGATTTCTGCTTTATATACTTAGCATTATTGCAAATGGAATGTGTGAATTGTTTTGATTCATCTTATTTCAATTCGCTGAAAGCTTTTTTGTAGTGAAAGCTCAATTTTACCAACTCTATATTTACAACAGTCTTACCATTGTCGTTTGTTCTTTACTAATTATACACATGTTAGTTAATTTGCTTATTTTTGTTCTACTTAAGACAAACTTTTTTGGTTTGTTACTATTAATTATATTTATTTAATTTTTGCCGCAAGCCAATGGCTATTAGTTAATTTAATTATTATTTTTCGAACTTCATTTGTTTCTATATTTATAATTTGAACAGGCTAAAGTTCGTATCGCTTTTTAAGCCAAATTATTAGACTTTGTTATTATCTCGCTGTTCGTAATGCCGAGTTCACACTATGGCATTTTCTGACATCGCAATAGTGTATACTGGTGGCAACGTTTGTCATTTCCGATGTTTTTCGTTGTGTGACATTACCATGGCAAACAACGTTCCCATGAAATTCGGTATAGAAAATTTCCCTTCATGGGGAATGAAAATTTCATGGGAACAAAAATTTGTATATTTTATTCACGATATGGGATCATTTGGATTCGCTTTGCATGTTCATAAATTAATCTTCATTTTCAATGCGACCCAAATATAAAATGTTACTAGGGGAAAAATAATTTTGGATTTTAAAAAATTCAAATTCTTGATATAGTAATAAAATATTTTTCAAATTTCAAAAATGAAAATTTTTATTATAAAAAGATAAAATTATTTCTAAAATATTTAACAAAAAAACTAATTTTTAAAATGAAGGTCTATATTTTTAACCCCCGACCAAAAAAAGTGGTGTTATAAGTTTGTAGTGTGTGTCTGTGTATACGTGTGTCTGTACAAGTCCATGTACAGACCAAACGGCCGAACCGATTTCTTTCTGTTTTAAAGCTGACTTGATGGAGAGTGTTCTTAGCTATATTTGAAGGAAATCGGGCCACCCGCTCAGAAGATACTATCATATATTTTCTAAATGTATTTGTGGCCTTTTAAAATGTTTAATTTTTGTTGTTGTTTTAAAACTGCTTCGTTATAAAAATAACAATGTAATACATATATTAATATTAAAGAAACATTCTTATTTTAAAACTGATTTTTAAAAATGCAGCATTTCTAAAACGAAAACGCAAAATTATTGTTTTTAGATTATTTTTTTGGTTCAGCGTACAAATCAAAACCATCGGCTAAACATGTCAGCCGGCTCAAGCCGGCTAATGAGCCGCCGCCGACTTTTTTATCCCAAGCCGCCGCCGCCGACTTTTTAAGGCGGCTTGTTTCTCTTTTAACAAAATATGAAAAGTTTTTTGCTTTGCAGGAGTTGCTTTGTTGACTTTCATACGCTAGTTAAAAGCAGGACATCTACACAAATCAAAAACGAAATGTTAATTACTTACATCTCAATCTCACTATATTTGTGAGTTACATATCGTTACCTTAATATAGAAAGGCCCCAACTAATTTTTTTTTTTTGAAATTGGGATTTTTGTATATTTCGTTAGAATAGCATCTAATTTATCGAAAAATGATAAAATTTCGATTTCAAAAAAATAATGAGTTGGGGCCTTTCTATATTAAGGTAACGACAGGCGGCCTTTTTGGGCCTTTTTGGGCAATATATGTATCTAGAATTATTTCCTACAACTTCGATAAAAAAAACCGAAATCATAAACTTTTTCTAAGCTTCAGCAATACTGAAAATTTTTAGTTCCTTTCTTGCAAGATATGGCCGCACCAGCGGTAATCGGTCGTAGTTTTCTTGCATAAATTAGTTTCATTGTACAAGGTGGATATTTGTTTTACAAGTTTGAGACCTTGGCTAATGTTAAACAGTGTCACGATTCCATATCTTATTTATATCTAGAGATAAATATTTGCCTAAAAGAAAGCTTTAGAAGCGTTTTCCTGCTTTTATATGTAGGTATGTATATTTGTATGTGTGTCAAGTGCCTGTACATAAAATACCACTCAGCCCAAAGTCCTCCTTCCTGAAATTTTCGTTTTAATTTGTAATAAAAACGATGCTGATTAAAATCGACAAAATAAATTGCAACATTAATAAAATAGAACAAATAAAAGAAAGAAACAGCAAAAGAAAAGTAAGTGATAGGTAAGAAAATCCCCGAAAATATTTAAAATTCAAAGGGATATTGTAAGAAAATGTTTTATTTTTAGATTGTGTGGTTTCTTGTTCTTAAGTTGCCTGTTTAACATTTAGATTGAATTATTTATGCGAAACAGGTAAATTGTGCGAGTAACAAGGGCAACAGCAATAAAATTTACTACTCTGCCATTGTATTTGAAGAATATTGAAGTATGTGCTTGTTTGCATTAGGGCGTGTGTGTGTGTGCATAAGTGTTGTTTTATCCTCGAGGACCCTTAAAGAAATTTGACACTTTTTTATTGCATGCCGGGGCTGTTGTCATCCAAAACTCAAATAAACAATGATTGAGAAATTGAACGGAAAACACATTTCACTATAAAATAATTTTTATAAAATAAAAATAAAAACTATGGATGACATAAGCGAAACTTAAACATATCAAAACATATTTGAAAACAGAAAAATTACACAAATAAATAGAAACATTAATTTAAAGTAAAAAATATGTCAAAAAAGGTTAAATTAATCATAAAAATTTATATTTTTTGTGTATCATCAAATGATTTTATCAACAAAAGAATATAGTGTTAAAAATATTTAGAAAAACTTCTTAATAATATCCAATACACTACGAAAAGTGAAAAGAAAAGCAACGAAAATGAAAACAGTCAACTACTGTTTAATCAAGATTAATGGAAATCTATATGCAGCAAAACGTTGCAGCATACTGTGCTGGTAAAATAAATTTCGTTTTTTGACCCACATTAACAAAAATAAGTATCACTTTAATTAATTTAATTGCTTTTTATGGACATTAAAACTTGTTTAATGTAGTTGCACTAGCTGTGCACAAATCAAGTAAAGGCGCATCATAATTTCAATAAATTAAGAAGACTTTTAATCCTTTAATGGTCTTTTAAGTTCTATAAAAAAATAAAATTTAATTATACTTACGACCCTTTTCACAATGTATGATTGATTAAGAGTTACAAAACTTGCCGTTAAAGTGCCTGTTAGCTTTTAATTGTATTTACATTGTGAAAAGGGCCGTTAACCTCCATTAATAATAGAGACTACGAGAAAGTTGCAGGTAAGTAAACTTTAACGCAATGCTTCTTACACATTGAAAAATTGGAATAATGTTTCCTTACATTTCATATCGTTAGCTGAAATGCAAGACCACGTAACTAACAAAAAATGTGAAATCGGTTTTTGATTGATTATGATGCCTATGGTCTAATAGTTTTGAATGGGTTGCCCTTGATAGAAATCTAACTTAGAAATGACATATTGAATTCATGGCGCTGAAAACCACTAGGGCGATCTGGTCGGTGGAGAGTTATGCTGGGTACACCTGCGGCATGGACCCAAGAATGGTAATGTGAATCTATACAATGACCGTTAGGTCAATCATAACATACGGCGCAATTGTTTGGAGGCAAACGACCCGACAGATGTGTTTTAGATTTACGTGAGCAACTGCCTTTATCGTCTAATCTCACTGCGGTTCAAATACCTGGTGAAGGTAACCGTCCAACCATCGCCCCTATGCACCCGTGGAAAACATCATGTGACACTCCACCAGCACATAGGCTGCAATCTTTGAACAGAGTTTTAACCCTGTACTACGAACAAGTACCTTGCTGAGGTACTTAGAGCTAACTCTTGCTGCTAAAGCATTGGCTGACCACGTCACGCCAATCACTAGCATTGCCAGTTTATTTTATTTTTAACACTGGGAAGCCAAGACTATTCTTCCAGCGTTTTTGGTAGCAACCACAGCCACCACGTACGATTCTACGTGACCATACGCCGCGAGTGTAATTGCCTACATTCACAGCGAAATCTCCAGAATTCCTCACCAATAACCGGCACAGCTCAACCACTTATCAGAGCCAGACGAATGCCTGAGCCGACACGATTCAGTACCTACCCCACACAGCTCATCATCATCCTTTTAACTCCTTTAAGTGGGACGAAATCGATCTTTAGGTAAAGGGTCATGACGATTGCTACACCCATCCAACTTCTAGAGCAGCTCGGCTGTCAGGCCACTGGCACCCGTGGTACCAGATACAAGCTTCTGGGTAAAAAGCCAAAAGTACGTCGACGGAAAAAGTTAAATTACCCCAGCTGGGGGGCCCTGGGATTGCCACATCCGTAATCTAATAACAGATCCCCTGGGGTGATTGACGATGACCTGGTTGTGATGGCAACTGGAAAAAAAGTTCTCTCAGACGTCATGAACGATGCTTTGTAAACTTTAACGCCATGATGTGGCAGACATGGCCTGGCGCTCAACTCTGATAAGACTATTCTGGTACCTTTTTCTCTTAAAAGAAAACTTGGCCTAGGGATAATATCGCTGAATAGGTGCAATATTCCCGGCGACAACTAAACTCTGCAAAGCTCAGAGATTGGAGTATCCTCTTGCAACAAGCGCAATGAAGTCATGTTCAACCTTAGCCATTGAGGCTTTGAATAAATTACCACCCATAGAACTCTTTATAAGATCTTCAGCGGCAATGGTTGTTTATAGGATGGGTATCATGAGATCTGCTCATACCCCCATATTCATAAAGAAATAAAATGAATTTGAAATTCATTTTAGGATAATTTTGTACGGAAAATTTTAAATAAAAAACATTTCAAATTCATTTAAAATTTTATGAATATGGGGGATAGTGTTGGTAAAATAGGCACAATGCCCAGCTTAGGGCTGCTATGAATGCCTAATGACAGGATAAACTGTGAACTGAGTTTCAACAGGAGAATTAGTGTTACAATTCCATCAAGGGAATTGTGGGACGAAAACGTTTCCGCTGTGGATCCCAGAAGTTTATGTTGGTGTACGGATGGATCCAAAAAGGAAGATGGAGTTTATCTCTTTGTCCAGTGGCAAATGGCCTACGCTATTGCAGGCATAACTACAGGCAATCACCAAATGTCTTGACATTAATTTAAATATGGGCATTAGAGGAGGCGCACTAATGGCTAAATTTTCCGATAGTCAAGCAGCTCTTAAGTCGCTCCTTTCATAGGAATTCTGTTCCAAGCTGGTTTTAGAGTGCTTTGACTCATAACGAAAGCTATCAATACAGAACAAGCTTTCCATTTACTAGATACCTGGCCACAGGGGTCATCTGGTGAACTAAATAAAAATTAGAATAAGAAATTTACAATTTCAGAACAATAAAAAGCGGGATAGAAATTTGAGGCAGAATGGACCTATGAAAAGCAGGATAATACCGCCTAAAGCAGGATGTCTGGTCAGGTTAGCCATACGGTAACCAGTTGATTATATTTTTGTCAGCTGCGCCTCATTTATAATTATGTGATTTATTTTCTATGGTGTGGGTATAGGTGTAGGTGGTCTATATGCCAACATTTCGCTTGTGCTTATATCTGATCATTATCTCCGTATGCTTACATAGAACTTTCAAAGATGAAATAGAATTTACGCTAATAAAAATATAAGGAGGTCTAATCAATTCTAGACTCTAACTATGAGGTGGCATAAGCACCACCGAAAGAGAATAATGTAGGGTATATAAAAAATATATACGCCTAGGTTCTACATTCGTAAAATGAAATGAAAGTGAAATTTTCTCTTGGTTTGTGTTCTCAGTTTCGTAAAAGTGATTCAAAAAGTAAAATTTCATTTTCAGTTTGTTTCAAATGAAATTGAAGTGTGCTGTAATCCAATTTCACTACGAAAAAAGTAATTTGAATTCGGCAGCAAACAACATTGTGAAAGAAAATACTTTTTAGTAAAAATTAAATATTTGTTACAATTTATTGCAAAAATACGAAAATGTAACCAAATAAATAACATTTTTATATAAATTATTTTTTATGGTTTATTTTATTTGTGTTTTAAAGGGGTAAGAACAAAAATCCGGAGTAAGAGGTTGGCGTTGTTAAAATATGTGGAAAAAATCAGCGATTAGCTAAAGGGTTCTGTAAGTGATTTCTTCAATGCGTTTAGAAATTTTTAGCGAACTTGCAATTTTTCACGAACTTGCGATTTTTCGCGTTTTTTGCGAGTTTATTTTATTTTTAACAGCTTTGGCGACTTCTAATGAATTTCATGGCTTGTTTCCGATTTTGCAACTTTTCGCGAATTTTTGCATTGTTCGCAATGAAAGCGAGTTTTTGCAAGAGTTCTGCTTCCTATGAGTTTTCGCGAATTTTAAACAATATTAGACTTTGCTATTATGCCACTGTTATTAAGTTTTTGCGAATTTTCGCGTTTTTGCTTACCGAATTTTTAATTTTGAAATTTTTCGCAAATTTCTGTTATTTTTGCGAAAGATGTAAGATTTGCAACGTTTTTGGCTTTATTTATCTATTTTAATTTTCTTTACTTATTTACATTTAGGGACTTAAAATTGAAATTATTGCAAGCTTTGGCGAATTATCATAATGTTTTGAGCTTTCTCCCGAGTTAACCTTGCAGTCTTAGCGAGTTTAATTAATTTAAGTTTATTGTTTGTTTCTAATATTGCGAATTTTCAACATTTTCGCGATGTGTGATTTATTCGACTTTTAATCAAGTTCAAGACTTGATATGGATTTTTGCATTTATTTTTATTGCAAGTTCATAATCATTTTTTTTTTTTTGGTGTGAATATATATGCAAATATTGGGTCGTCAAATTTAATTGTGCTTTAAAAGACGAATATTCGCAACGAATTCTTTAAGGTAAGTTCGTCGAACTATGCGAAGTTCGCAGTTAGTTCCAATTGTGTTTATAGCATAAGATGTGTTTTTTCTATGTTGCTTGAAATATTTATTTGAAATAAACTGGGAATGAAATCGTCGTGGAAAAAAAGTTTCATTACTTTTCTAGAACAAAGTGATATCGACTTTTCGGAATTAAAAACGTTTTCATTTTCATATTGTAGTGGAATGTAGAACCTGGCCGATAATCAAAAAAAAAATTATAATTTCTAAGTTAAAACATTATCTGTAAATATATCCTGCATTTGTCGAAAAAGTGGAACTTTGAACAAAAGTAGAAAAAACAACTACATAAGGTTTTTTCGTAAAATTAACACAAAACATAGTCAAACTTAGTATAGGTTTTTTAGTTACTAATCTTTTATATTTTTTAAATTACATAACTCTCCTTAAGGATGCTGTTTTTAAATACTTTTTTTTTTACATTAAACTAAAATATTTGCTAAGCACAGCTGGAAAAGAAAAACGAAAACTCTGTACAATTTTATAAAAATGTTTGTTTTACTTCGTCTGAATAAATATATTAAAAAAACACTAATTAGGAAGGTGTTCATATAAAAAATATCCTTCCACATGTACCTGAAAGTTTCCATTACAAAAAATTTTAAATTCTTAAGGCTGAATAAAGAGTTTATAAACAGATTTATAAAGCCTTAATATTTTTTTTATAAATAAGGCAGTATATTTTGTAGCTCTAAGTCTAACACGTAATTCACACGTTGATTTTTCAATGATTTTTTGAAACACGATTTTTAGAGTTTGTAGGTGAAGGGTATAGAAAAACAAAAGGGGAAGAAAAAAAATCACATTTTCCGTTCTACGAGTTTTTTTTTTTTAAATTTTCTTTACATATATTTTAATTTTTTTTTGTTGCTTTATTTTATTACTTTTTTTTTTTAATACAAAACAGTGTTACCTGTAGGTATTTTTGTAACTAATATATGAGTATAGGGAATATCGGAAAAATATTTTATTTTGGACAAAATGTAGGTATTTTTTAATCTCATATTTAATTTTTTGTGCATAAATGTAAAAATAACTATATTAAAAATATATTTTTGCTCACACCCCGTTTCAAAATTAGTTTTTGCTCGAAATTACATAGACTTTTATCTATTTTGGTGTTACAGTGCCTGTCTTTGGTAGCATTGTTGATAGAATATTTATTTATATGTGAGTGAATTAGAAAAAACGCTGTCAAATTAAAATAGATTCTATCTCTCGAATGCTTTCTGGCGCCACTTTTTTTTTATCAATTTGTATGGAAAATGTGTTTATGCGGCAATTCTGTTTGATCATTGAGGCCTTAAATGTTTTTAATTTATCTCTCTTTAAATTAAATTGCTAAAATTTGAAGATTTTCGTATGGGGTAAATTTTTTAACATGTAGGGAAAGAAAAAAAACGGATTTTTTAAAAAATACTGGCAACACTGATACAATTTTTGGAAGAAAAATAATAAAAACAAGTAAGAGTGCTATATTCGGCCGTACCGAATCTTATATACCCTTTACCAAAGTGTTTTTATGTAGTATAGAGATACATAAATAAGCACATACATAAAGTATAAACAAAAAGAAAAAAAATAATTTGACCTAGTTACTTTTATGTACAAAAAAAAAAAAATATTTTCAAACCCTAAAATCATCATTTTAGATTTTTCTGATTCCTTATATCAATATAGTAGTTCTTAAAAAAATATAAAAAGTAAGTTAAGTGAAAAAAGAAAAAACGAAATTCAAAAAAATGTTTTATTTATTTACTTTAATATCCAGAAAAAAAGTTCAAAGTTTCCAGATCTTTAGCTGTGGTTTTTTTTATAATTTTCTGCAAAAAAACTGTTCTTTCCAAAACGTAAAATATGTATAATTTGTAAAGAAAAATATAAAAGTTAATTAGACTTAGGCACTTTTATATATCACAAAAAGTGTAAGTTTTCCAACCCTGAAATCATCCTTTTCGATTTTCCTGATTTCTTACACCAACCTCTTTCTTTTAAGAATTTAATATATGTTTAATTTATAGAAATAAAAAGGAAAAATTTGTTTTAGTAAGTTACTTTTGTACCAAAAATAAGGTTTGCCAACCGTTTTCAACCAAACGTCGTTTCAATTTTTTTTTTTAAATTTGAAATACCAATTAAGTTTATTTATTTAAAAAAATAAAAATTAGTTTTCGGTAGTTAATTTTTTATATCACAAAAAGAGTAAGTTTCCCAACCCTGGAATCCTCCTTTTTGATTTTTCTGATTTCTTACACCAATCTCTTTTCTTTAAGAACATAAGATATATTTAATTTATAGAAAAAAATAAAAATAAGTTACTTTTGTATAAACAAAGTTAAAGTTTTCCAACCCTGGAAACATTTTTTTAATTTTTGAAGCCTAATTTTCAATTTGAAATATTCATTTTATTCGTACTGAAGCATAAAATAAGTTTATTTAATAAAAATAAATAAAAAGTAATTTTCGGTTGTTAATTTTTTATAGCACAAATAGTTTCAGTTTCCCAACCCTGGAATCATCCTTTTTGATTATTCTGGTTTCTGACATCAATCTTTTTCTTTTAAGAATATAAGAAATTTTTAATTTATAAACAAAAGGAAAAATTTGTTTAGTAAGTTGCTTTTGTATAAGAAAAAAGTGAAAGTTTTCCAACCCTGGAAACGTCTTTTTAAATTTTTTAATTTTTTTTAATTTAAATTTAATTTTAATTTAATTTTTTTATTTATTTTAATAAAAATAAATAATTGAAATTTATTTGCTGGTAGTTTAGCATGTCTATATACGTATTTCATTGGCGCTTGAACGAAATCATCAGTAGACTTTAACAACAAATTTTAAACAGCCACAAACCTCTTACTTTATGCATAGACTTTCAAAAACTATATGAGAATTCATAAAATAATTGATTTTCTTTAAAAATAAATAAAAAAGTTAGTATACGGTAGTTAATTTTATACTTCACAAAAATTTTAGGTTTTCCAACCCTGGAATAATCCTTTTTGTTTTTCTGGTTTCTTACGTCAATCTCTTTCTTTTAAGAACATAAGATATTTTTAATTTATATAAAAAAAAAAAAAATTTGTTTTATTTAGTTAAGTTACTTTTGTATATGAAAAAAGTTAAAGTTTTCCAACCCTGGAAACGTCTTTTTAATTTTTTCCTATTTTTTTTTTAATTAGAAATACAAATTTTATTCATACTGAAGTATAAAATGAGTTTATTTAATAAAAAAACAATAACAACTACATTTCGGTAGTTATTTTGTATGGCAAAATAAAGTTTAAGTTTTTCAGCTCTGAAACCGTCTGCTCGATTTTGCTGATTTTCAATACCAATCTTTTTTAGACCATTTCTGACACACCAGTCTTAGAACGAAGTCTCTAGATTTTCTGAAAGCTTCGGAAAACCGATTTCACTTACAGGCAGACGGACATTGCTTATTCGTCTTCCCTATGCAAAATGATCCAGAATATATATATTTTATGGCTCGCTTATTAATATTCTGGAAATTACAAACGGAATGACAAACCTATATATACCCTTTTACCATTTTTTGGCAAAGGGTATAACTAGAAACATGGAAAAAATCATCGTATGAATGTAAAATGTTTTTGGAAGCAACTTTTAAAGAGAATGAAAAATAAAACAAGATTTTTAAATCATCGTATGAATTGGGCCTAAGAAAGTAATTAAAAGTTAATTTTTTCTTTCTTGATTATAAAATTCCAAATTCAAATAAGTTTATTTTTATTCCGCCCGACTTACATATGTGACGCGCAAAATAGAAAGGGACATAAGGGTAAAAACCGGTTTTGTTCAAGACAGCCATTTTAAAGATTTAAATACGTGTATCTTTGGTGTACCGTCACATCATAAAACGCGCATATCTCTGAGAGGGAACACTTTTGGGGCATGGGATCGGTCTTATTCGATGCTCAGATGTTGTCCACATCAAAAAAAAAAAAAGTGAAAATTGATTTTTTTTACCCTTAGGTCCCTTTCTCTATGCGCTGTCACATAACTATATGTACATATATACGAGGGCGAATCAATAAGTCCGTGACTTTTTGAATGAAACACAGTTTTTTTTTTGCAAAACAAAAATTTATTTTTCAACATAATTTCATTTTAACTCAATACATATCCAACGTTTCTCCAGTTTTTTAATCCCTTCCAAAAAACAGGATTTTTTGAGGTCCTTAAAATGGGCCTTTGGTTGATAGTTGGAGCTAAATTTCTTTCCACCGAGCCATTTCTTTAGGTTTGGAAATAGGAAGTAGTCACTACCAATTCGTAGCTCAATTCATATAGTTTTGTCATTGAGACTGCACACGTGTGTACTCGTGCATTATCTTGATAAAAAAGATATTTTTTCTTGGTTATATGGGGTCGTTTTCTTTTTAAATCCTCATTAAAGCGGTCCAATAAGTTGGCATAATATTCGCCGTTTATTGTTCTTCTCTTTTGAAGGTAATCGATGTGGATTATGTCGCGTGCATGCCAAAAAACTGTTGCCATCACCTTATTGGCCGCCAAACTCACCTTGACCTTCTTCGGAGCAGGTTCAACCTGCTGCTTGGTCTCCGGAATACAGTAATGGATCCAAGTTTCATCCACAATTGCAAAACGCCGCAAGAACTCATTCGAATTGCGGTTAAACACCTCCAAATAATTCTTTGAAATCGTCACACGTTTACGTTTATGGTTAGTTGAGAGCAAACGCGGCACCAAAATTGCAGACAACTTGCTTAAACCCAGTTGATCATTTAAAATCGAAACTACTCTGCCATATGAAATGCCTACGGCATCAACATTCTCACTCACTTTTACTCTTCGATCGGCCAATACCATATCGTGGATTTTTTCAACATTTTCGGGTGTACTGAGCTCAATTGGCCGTCCAGAACATTCAGCGTCATTTGTACTTGTGCGACCACAACGAAAGCCAGTTAACCATTTTTTACCATTGAAATCGATGGTGCAGAGTCCCCATAGTATTTATGGAGATTTTCCTTGGTTTAATGTTTAATGAGCACACGAAATTCGCTTTTTTCCATTTTTTTCTCAAAAGGCGAGGTAGTCTATTACCAATGGCTGCCAAACACAAACCAAATGACACAGTTTGTTCAAATTTATACAGTAGTCCACTGATAGTTGCCTCTTGACAGGAGCAGTGTTTCTATTCCAATCAAGAGGCGGGAAATTCAAAATGACACGAGTTAATGATCCACCCTCGAATACAGAAAAAAGTAATTTGAATTTTTTTTTATAATACCAATTAAAATATTGTACTATCAATTACGAAGTTAATTAAATTTTCACGTGTGAAAAATTGGATAATATCATTTAAGTTTTTCCACTCGAATTAATTAATTAAAGCAATTGCCATAAAATTCATAATTGAAAATATTAATAGGGGCAGATTTTTTTCAGAGTACATACATAAATTTTTATTTCATAAACTTTACGAAAATGCTTAAAGGCGAAATTCGATGTACATATTTCGTAAAATATTTTAATTTAACCGCCTGTCCCACGATGTCACTCGCAAACCTTCGAATGACAACTTATATTGAAAACAACAACAAATTTTCTAAAGCTAAGTCTAGACGATATGTTGAATCAGCAAATGTATGCTTATGTTCATATGCTTTAAAATAACAACAAATCCTGATGTCAGCATATATATATATATATATGTTAGCCGTCTACACAGTATGCTGAAAGTACCACATTTTTTAAAGTCAACATATGTCAGCAAATGATAATACAACATATGAGTTAGCATAAAATTTTTGTGTCTACATGATATGTTGAATTTCGTATTCTAATATATATGTTGAGTCATGTGAGCATTTGCTTAGATATAAAATAAATTTTGACAATTCTTTTTCTTTATTATAAATTTATGTATGTACATATATCAATTATCGCTTTCAGTGCAAAAAATTATATTTTTGGTTAATACAAATTAGTGCAATTATACATGTATATAAATAAAAAGAAATTCGCGAAATGACGGAAATTGGCAAAAAGCTACAACAGCAAGATGACAAAGTCTAATAATGTTTTAAACTCTTTAAAATTGTTAAAACTTCTAAAAAAAACCACCGCCTTTATTGCAAACTTTGCAAAAAATCGCAAAAAATTTGCAAAATTTTAAGCAAGTCATAATATGGATTGAAAACCGCTAAAACTGTAAGGAATGCAAAAAATTCGGCTAAAATCGCGAAAATTACCTAAATTCGCAAAAAGTTACTAACAGCGGGATGATGACAAATTCCAATATTTCTTAAAAATCGGCAACATTTTTAAGAGGCTGAAAGCATCCAAAAATTCGCTTATATCTCGAACTACAAAAAGTCGCGAGAAGTTGCAAAATTTTAAACAAACCATAATGTTGATTAAAAATCGCCAAAACTGTAAGGAATACACAAAATTCAATAAAAGTCGCAAAAATGGCGAAAAGTCCCGAAAAGTTACTAACAGCGGGATGTTAACGAATTCCAATATTTTTTAAAAATCGCCAAAACTTTTAGGAGGCTGAAAGCATGCAAAAAGTCGATTTTATTGCGAAGTTTGCTGGAATAAGATTGATTGTCTTCTTCAGAATCGCCTGAAATTTTTTTTTTATGAAATTTTAATTTCCCTTATTTTTTATTCACCTGAATTTACTATGAACATTTCTACAGTATATTTTTCGCGTAATGTAGAATTTTTTTTTTTGTTTTGTTTTTATTCTACTATATTTGTTATTTTAATATTTACGTTATTTTTATTTTAAAAATGCCAAATTAGGTAACACTGTTCATACCTGAGCAGAGTTAAAATATCAATTCTATATGCTATCAAATTTGCCGTATGCTGAAAAGCTTACATAGGCTTTTCAACAAATAACATATCTGACAGCATACATAGGAAATTTGTTAAAAAGGAAATAAATGGTGGCTACACGATATGCTAAAATCTTGAAAATACGTTTGTTGACAACGTTAACAAATGCCCTTCATATGTCGTTAAGCATACGTGTGTTGAAAAAATTTAGTGTCTACACGATATGTTGGCACTGGTAACAAATGTTGTATCATAAATATGCTGATTCAACATATCGTCTAGACTAAGCTTAATATTATTGTTGTTTGCAATACAAGTTGTCGATCGAACGTTGGCGAGTGACATCGTGGGACTGGCAGTAAATTTTTTTTTTCAGTGTAAGATAGTTTATTTATTTTACCTTTTGTTTCGCTCGTTTCCGTATTCGTTATTTGTAGTCTACCTACACTCAAAAAAAAAAGACATATACTATTATTAAGGAAAATTTTTTTCTAAATTAAAGTAAAAAAAATTCCTAAGTTTAAGTATTTTTTTCTAAGTTTAAGTAAATTTTTACAAAAATCTAGTAAAAATTACTTAATATGAGTAAAAAATAAAAAGTTCATATTCTCAAAAGTAGTTCATAAAAATACACACAAAAATTCTCACATTCAAGGTCAAGTTTACTGGTTTAAAGGAAATATTTACCAAAAATTGGAAAATGGTTTAAAAGTTGAGGGAAATTGTATCCTAAAAACTAGTCAATCTCGTTATAAATCAAAAAATAAATTTTATGACATGATTTACTCCTAATTAGTTCATCAAATTAGACTAACTTGAAAGATATAAAAAGTTATTCTAAATTTTAGAAATATATTTACCAGTTTTAAGTATTTTTTCTTTGAATTATAGAATATATTTTTTATTTGCATTAAGCAAAAAATTCAAGTACATTTTTCATATATCCGACGAATATTTGAACTTGAAATAAATTTTTTTTGAAAATAAAATAAAATTTTAAAACACAAAAATTTCAATGCTTATTCAGGCTGCCTGTTAGGCAATTGGTTAGAGTGCTTTCCTATCAGTCAGGAGGTTGTTGGTTCAATACTTGCCCCCTCTCAAGGAATTAATACGTATGTATGATGAATTAATTAAGAATATAATATGAAGATATAATAAAAAACATACCACGTGGTATAGAATTTAATTAAAAACAAAAAAGTACCAAAATTAAAGACAAAAAAAAAAAACTGAAAAATTTACTAAATTTGAAATAAAAGATGAAAAACCTTTTTTGCAATTCTCCGAATTTTATGGAGAAATTTGACTTAATTTTAGAAAAATTTTATTTAAATATAAAAATATAATTACTATGTATAAACTAGTTCATTAATGAACTAAAAATTTAGTAAATATTTTACTGGTTTCGAGTAAAAAACAGCTTTGGCGCCATACGACAACTTTTTTTTACTCAAATTTAGAAAATTTTCCAAAGTTTTAGTTAGTTTTTTTTTTGAGTATACTCTACGTAGTATAAAGTATAAATTGTGTCCAGTTCATTTCAGTCCTTTGCGATTTGAGAAAGTTTCAAGGCAGTGAAAAATAAACGCACCTCGATGGGCTCCATTTTGAGGCACATTGCACATATTAAGCTTTATCTGAAAATAAAAATATAGAATTACTGCCATAAATCCTTATGTATTAAGTTAATACTAAAGAAAAAACATTTTAAAATGTAGTGTTTTGGCACTTGGTATAATCTGCCTCTAAGCGCTCTATATGCCCTCAAACAAATTTCAATAGAATTAGCAACTAAATAATTCTTTACTCGTTTAATGTACCGTAAACTACGTTTCTATAAATAAATAAATACATGTACATGAACCTTATGTTTTTACTTCCGGTTAACTTTCTATTACTCGTAGTTAAACTAGAAAGAAATCCTTCGACTTAAGTTCTGACACATCTCAACAAGTTTCTTAAGAAGTTAAAGCAGACGAAGAAGAAGAAGAGAAAAAAAGGAAAATCATAACAACCCTGTGTATAAATTTCTTTAAAACAATGACATTGATTTAAATCTAGTTTCGATAAAACTACAAAAGAAACTTCAAGGATTACAAAATTTCCATAAAACATATAGAAGAAAAGTATTTTTAAATAAGCGCAAAACAATCACCAACTGTGGAAGTAAACGAAGGGAGGAGTGAATGGCTAAAGAGTTGCTGGAACATGTGAATAGATTAGGAGCAAATATAGAACAAAAGGATTGCTTTTGTTGTTTTATTTTCGTAATGTTGCCTTATGCAAGAAGTAATAACAGCAACAAAACAAAAAAAAACAAAAGAAAAACAAGTTGCAAAAGAAGTTGTTGACTATGGCATGAAAGTTGTATGTAGTTGCAGGAACAGGAACAAAAACTAGAAAAGAAAGACAAATAATAATAATAATAATAGAAGAATTATTATTATTGTTCATTTTGTTTTGTATTACTATGGTCATTAAGAGCACAAGAAACTTCTAAGTAATTTACACCAAAAAAATTTACATACAACAATGACGATGTAATAGTCAGCACAAATATTACACATACAAACATACGTATGAGTGTATGTATATGTGTACTTGCAGCAATTACACCGAAACATTTTAAGGAAGAAGTAGTAAAAATAATTTAACTCAACTCACACTGCTGGTAAGAATGGAGTTTGTAACATCTTCCATATTCTATTGTTATATGGATGAATGTGTTGTTAAGTATTTATGGTTGAAATTTTGTGAATGAATTTATTTTTATGGGTTTCGCCAAAGCCATTTTATTCCACTACTTTTATTCCGGCTCCGTTGCACAGGTATTGTCGTTTATTAAGTAGAGATGGTAACGTGAGCAATTTCATTCACATAATCATGCTGACTCATAGGTAAGACCATATTTTACAGAGTTATACGAGCATTTAATGGTTTCAAAACCACAGGACTGGCAAGGCTGACAGCTGTTAAATATCTGTCATCTGAAGTATCATTTATTTAGTGAAAGGTTTGCCTGTTAGGAATATAGATCGTTTAACGACCTGGTGCAAAATTGCCACTTTTTAGGGTTATTATGATCCTCATAACCAGTGATGCTAATCCATTTTCTGGCTAAATTTAGCCATTTTTCATCTCATTTAGCCGGAAGAAAAGTGAGTTTAGCTATTAGCTATTTTTTAGCCATTTTTATTTTAATCTAGCTATTTTTCCAAACATGAAATTTGTTTGTGATTTTTCACAAAAAAATTTAAACTCGGAACCAGTGATGGTATTTTGGTGCGTTTCGGGTATTTTTTGGTGCTTTTTGTCTGTTCTTAAACGCGAAATTTTGGCTAATACCCTTTTTTTTAAAGCGGGTATTTACAGTGCTTTTTACAATTTCTTACAGTGCTTTTGGTGCTTGTTTGTTAAATAAAAATATTTTTAGTTAGTTGTTTTTTTTTAAACTTAAATTTTAAAAATATTTTTAATTTATAAAACTAAGTTAATTTTAAGCGCTAATAGCAGCATTTTTTGACTGAGCCTTCTTAAATTGTTTTTAATAATAATAACGGAAACTATGTTAAAAACAATTAGAAAATTTTTCATAATTGGGATTAAAAAATTAATTTTTTTTTTTTGCAAAATTGAAAACGGAGGTAACTGGAGAGTACCAAATAATTCTCTGTATAATAATTGATTGAAAGTAGTATGCAATAAGCATTTGTTAAAGCTTACATAAATATTTAATCATACTAGAATAATTGAAATCATTATGTTATCAAAAGCAGTCAGTTGTTTTAGACAACGGCTAGCCAAGTCCCAATTTTTTGATATCGTATTGACGTGCTGTCAATGTTGACAACTACAATAAGGGTGAATATCGCAAAAACAAAAACTTTTAAGCTACGAGTACTTAAGAAAAAAGTGATGGTTTTAATGCATTTTTTATGTGTAAATTATTTTTCAGTAACATACATATCTTAATCTAAGCCTTAGCTTCACCTACTATTGTATGTATGTACATATGTATGTGTGTAAGAATCTATATTAATTGACTCGTAGTTTTTTTATTATTTGTTTTAACATACTTATTTTTTATTAAATTAATCATGATTTTGGGCTTAAATCAAGTTTAGGGGCACCTCCCAGAAATTTAAAAGCAGTATCCTATCTTATAGAAAATTAAAAAATAAGACGAAAAAATTAAATAAAAAATTGGCGGCGAGGCTTACTTTCCGAGTTATGGGCCTCTGAAATTCTCATACAATATTGTGATTATACGGTGTTTTCCAACGAACATGACCAATATTGGTATCTCTTAAAGCTTTTGAGAATACCTTTCATGAAATGGTAAAAATAGACTCTTTGTCGGCCATGCAGGAAAATGCTATTAAGCAAGAAAACTTTGCAAGACAGAACATCTTTACTAGGCTGCGACGTCTCGGGAAATATCATGGTGGAGAAAATTCTTAAGCAGGAAAACGTTATAAGGAAAGAAAACTTTGCAAGGCAGAACATCTTTACTAAGCTGCGCCGTCTAGGGAAACACCATAATTATATATTAAATTATAATTTTAATTACAATTTTAGAGGCCCATAACTCAGAAATTAAGCCTCGCCACCAGTGTTTTTGTTGAATTTTTTCTTCTTATTTTTCAATTTTCTATAAGATACGGTACTTTTTTAAATTTTTAGGATACAAATATTGGCCATATTTGTATAGGATAGGATACTGTTTTTAAATTTCTGGGAGGTGCCCTTAACTTGATTTGTTCCATTTTAAATTATACTTTCAGCTTTTACACTCTAAACTCTCCTCTTTAAATGGCTTAATGTATTAAAATTAAAAAAAAAATATTTTCGTGCTTTTTTACCCGCTTTATCGTATTTTTTTGCGCTTTTTACCCTTTTTGCAACAGCTTAATGTGCTTTTGCTCTTCGTAGAGATACCAACACTGCTCTAAACATGGGAACATTAATTAACTACCAAAAAAAAAACACAACAGAGTAATATGTTATTGTTTTCGCATTAATATCTATAAATCTCGGTACAACTTTTGTTGCAGCAGTCTAAAAGCGCTTATATGAAAGAAATGGCTCAATTGGTAACAATAAGATTTGCTACTGCATTCTTATAATCGTTGCAAGGCGTTTATAAGTTGTCGGGTCTACAGTGAAACCGCTCATAACGGTCACATCCTATAACCGGACACCTCTAATAACCGTACAATTTTTGTAGATCCAACACGTTCATTAGTTTTTCCATACATAATGCACTCCCATAACCTGACACTCCCATAAAAGCACAGAATCTGTGAAACGCGGCAACAACTGTTGCATTTAAATAGTAGGTCTTTCTTTATTCAACTCTGATTCATATTTATATTAGTGTCAATGATATTGCTGGTTCCCTGGTTAATGCATATGTAAATACTGATGCGTTGGAGACGCAAAGAAATTGCTGTTTATACGAAAAAGTTGTTTGCTCAGCTGGTGTTCCAAAATGGCAATGAAAAAATTGTTTTTATCAATTACAGAAAAAAAATTATATTTTAAACGAGTTTGAAAAAGGAAAATATTCGGTGCACGAACTTGTGAAGACATAAAGTTTCTTGTGTATTTTAACAATTCATATTGCTACATTTCTTATACAAACTGCCTTTTCAAAGCATTTTTCTAGAGACGACTTTGTTGCATTCCAACAAATAAAATCATTGAAAGTCATTTGAAATCCAAATGCTGAAACTATACAAATCTAATTTGAAGAATTCTACTCTTAAAATAATTTTTCAACTACAGGGTGGGCCAAAAGAAACCAAGGGGTGCAAAAGTTTAATAACTTTTTTGTTTATTAATTTTTTTTTATTTTTTCTTTCAGATTATATAGACAACACTTGGAGAATTTATAATGGAAAGCTTCACAACTGAACAGAGAACCAGAAAAATAGAATTTTATTATTTAAACCAGAAATCAACTTTATTGAAAATTTGATTATGAGTGATGAAGCTCATTTTCATTTGAATGGCTTTGTTAATAAGCAGAACTGTAGGTTCTGGGGATCTCAAAATCCAAGAGCCATTCATTAACGCCAATTGCACCCCATCAGGTGTACAGTATGGTGTGGGATCACGTCTGAAAATGTCATTGGGCCCTACTTCTTCGAGAATGAAGATGGAAGTGCTGTAACCGTAAATGGAGAACGGTATCGGTTTATGATAGAAAATTTTTAACATCCTGCTCTTGAAAACAGACCTGGTATGTGGTTTCAGCAGGACGGAGCCACTGCCCATACTGCCCGAGACACAATGGCACTTTTAAGTCAAATTTTTGGAGAGCGAATAATTTCTCGAAATTCGGAAATTATTTGGCCAGCGCGATCGCCAGATTTGACATCACCCGACTATTTTCTTTGGGGTTTTTAGAAGGAGCGAGTGTATGTGAACAAGCCAGAGACAATCCTTGAACTCAAGGCAAACATTGCTGCAGAAATTCGAACGCTACAGCCACAAGTTTTGAAAGATGTTATGGAAAATGCTCTAAAAAGAGCCCATCAGTGCGAAGCTGAAAACGGTGGTCATTTAAGAGACATCATTTTTCATACTTAGTGTAAAAAAATTTCTATTTTGTATATTAT
The DNA here is from genome assembly GCA_949987645.1 of Tachina grossa. Lineage (NCBI taxonomy): Eukaryota > Metazoa > Arthropoda > Insecta > Diptera > Tachinidae > Tachina > Tachina grossa. The sequence continues at coordinate 134,072,816 of OX465276.1, read as the reverse complement.
ATAATCTGAAAGAAAAAATAAAAAAAAGTTAATAAACAAAAAAGTTATTAAACTTTTACACCTCTTGGTTTCTTTTGGCCCACCCTGTGCAATGAAATCCAAAAAATGTGTAACTCTCTCATAAGCGGACACCTCTAATCTAATAAACAGACAAAAACAGGGCGACCATGATTGTCCGGTTATGAGAAATTTCACTGTAATTGATGGTTTATGATATCAATCAAACGAGGGTCATATTTGTTTTACACGAGTGAAAATATCAAGAAAAACCAAAGTTTAAATGAAAGTTTAAAAAATAGAAAGTTAAGAAAAAGTAAAAACAAAAATTTCGCAAGGAATGGATTAGTATCCCAAAAATTTAAAGACTTAATAGCAGAATGTACAAATGAATAGAAGGCGTAATGCAAGTATTGTAAGTTTGCACTATATGCGCAGTTTTTTTTTATTAACTGAAGAAAAATTATTTTATTTATTACTTCAATTTATTGTTTTTATTTACTTTAAAAAGTTCCTGATTTGCCTTAAAAAACAATATATGAAATACCTTCTTGTTTTTGCTAAAGTTCATGATTTTTGTATTGGATTTTGCTTAGCCATTTTTAGCCATTTTTTTGTCTACATTTAGCCATTTTTGGTGGAGGAATTCTGGCATCACTGCTCATAACCAACCTCCTGTGCAAGGAATTGCCAAGATTATAAAGAATTTTTTTTTAACAAACATCCGACTAAGCGTTTAGCTTGTCTGCAGAAAACACTCAGGGTATATGGCGGGAATCGAACCCACAACCTCTGTACTGAAAGGATAGCATCGCTATCGCTCAGCGACAGGAATACTGAAGAAGCCCTAAAATTGCAATTGAGCCTACTACGCTTATTTTTCTTTTGTGATTTTCAAAAATATTATTATTTAAGAATTCTCAAATAATTTTTGAAAGTCTGTGCATAAGATAAGAGGTTTTTGACTGTTCAAAATATGTGGATGAAGTCTACTGATGATTTGGCAAAGCACAAATGAAATATGTACATAGACAATGCTTAACCACCAGCAAATCAATTTCAATTAAAATAAATTTAATAAAACAATAAATTTCTTAAATATTAACAGCCTTATTCATAAAAAAATATTTCAGGTTTATTAAGCGCTTATTTGATATATTTCCATGGGAAATTTGTCAAATAAACTTAAAATATTTTTTTATGAATTAGACCGTACAAATTTATAATACAATAATGCATCAATGCTTTTAAGGAGAGCAGGCTACCGACTACAACCTGTCAAAAATTTTTGGGTATTATTTAACATAAAGAACAGCTAAAACAGCATATAAAGAAATAAATAGTTTCTTTTTTTATAATTTTACATGATATAAGTACATTTTAAATAAGTAATTTTATTTTTATATATGCTAAATGCTTAAGTGACACGCTGTCGCTTTCAAAATACTTAAGCAGCTGGCTGAAGTGGCCAATGTGTCTAATACATTAAGCTCAATATTTTATTTGCTCACGTGATTAAAGAACTTTCAGAAGTGATGCAATCCAATCACCTTGAGCTAAACTCATCTCTTATAAGCAGAGGACGCAGTTAACGCAACAATAAAAACTTTTACATGTAAATGAACTAAAACCAACAGGAGGAAGAAATACAACAAGATGAAATATACATAACTTTAACTTGATACCTTTCACTAATACCCCAAGATTTATGGTAAATGTTTTCTATTCTATTGTTTTGCAATAGAATGTAAATCTAAAGCATCACAGTAACTAGTTTTTTTCAGTAGCTTCTTACAACAATGTTTTGTTTAAGTGCGTGCAAATGTATAAAGGCATCTTCCAGGCATTCAGGGTAGAGAGAAAGCACACGATTTTTTTTTTAAATAAATAATCTAAAAAGACTCTAAGGCAATTAAAATATTCTTCTGTATAATTATTTTTTTATTTCTACATTTTAGTTTATTAAAATTTTATGCAATAAAATGTTAAAAAATTTAGGAAGTAGAGGAAATTTAATATTCGAAATTCTGCACGAGTTTTCCTTTTTTTTTTGAACTAGAAGTTTAAATGTGTAATTTAGGAATTCACGAAATTTTAATAGCAATACGCAATTTTGACAATTAAACATATGGCATTTTCTTTTCTGGAAAAAAATGTTACACTTGTTACACTTGTTACACTTTTCTGAAATACACATTTTATTAGAAATTATTGTATCAATCCTTGCGAGCTTAATTTTTTCTTTCAACGAACTTAGCGTTGCATTTTTTTTAATAAAAAGTAAAAAAATGTTACACTTTTTTCAGAAAAGAAAACGCCAATAAACTCTGGAACTACCCTCAAATAAATGGATCGTTACCAGTCCCCAAGTGACTGAATCACCGCCTTCAAGTGCGTATGATTGTTTTTAGTAAACATGAAACAATAGCCTCTACAAGAGAACTACCTTGAAAATTGCTTTGAAAGCAACTCAATTTTTTTTAAATATAAATTTTTCTTCAAAAGCTTTAATAAGTACTCCTTGAGTATTGGCCATCAAACAACTGAGAATGCATACAGCTAAAACAACACGCTCATATGAAAGCACACGCATTATTTTCAAACCGAATACGCATAAAACAGCTACGTCCAAGCCATGTGCACAATGTGCAAACTTTTATAAAGATAGATCTTTTTTAGTGCTTTCACACCGACGAGAGTACAACATCCACAACAACACTAACACAACAGACAGCAATGCTTGCTCTTACTTTGCAAAGAAACAAGAACAAATTTAAGAGCTTTCAAAGGTGTTTACCTCAAATGCAAATATCAGTGTATGTGTGCCGGGACGTAGCTGGTATAAAACTATAAACAACCAACAACTAGAAATGGTCATACACATTTTTTAAAACACTCAAACAACTGCAACTAACATTTTGAGAATGCAAAGGTACAATTATTTGAATGAGTATAATAACACTATGACTATTAATTGGCTGCACATGCGTATAAACAGGGCTATATTATTTACGCGCACACATAAAATATCTTTTCAAACAGCCACAACATACTGATACATTTTCCATTCAATTTTATATACTCGTACACAAATTTATCTAAAGGCGGCGAATGATGAATAAATATCCCGAGTATCGTGCTATATTTTTTCCGACTAAATGTACATGCGACTAACAACAACAACAAGCCAACAAGCTTGATACGTATGCTCCTTTTTATTGATAGTAGTAGTATATTTTAGATTTTTTTTCATAAACACAGTACTCGTAGATATGCTGTTGTATATTGGAATTGGCTATAGTCATGGTAGCTAGAGAGAAAATATGTGAGCGCTAGAATTATGATTATATGCAGCTACTAAAATTAAGACTATTCACTTTTTTTGAATACTCATTGTCATTCCCTGATTCGTATGGATAATTTAAACTGAATTAAATGCCATTATATATTTGAAATAAAATTAACTTTTCTTTACTACGCTTTACACTCTACACACATTTTTTATACCCTTTACCAAAAAATGGTAAAAGGGTATATATAGGTTTGTCATTCCGCTTGTAATTTCTAGAATATTAATAAGCGAGTCATAAAGTATATATATTCTGGATCCTTATGTCTTCCTTAGGGAAGACGAATAAGCGATGTCCGTCTGTCCGTCTGTCTGTACGTGAAATCGGTTTTCCCAAGCTCCCAGAAAAGCTAGAGACTTCGTTCTTGAACTGGTGTGTCAGAAATGGGCGAAATAAGATTGGTATTGAAAATCAGCAAAATCGACCAGACGGTTTCAGAGCTGGGAAGCTTAAACTTCATTTGGCCATACAAAATAACTACCGAAAACTAGTTATTTTTTTTATTAAATAAACTTATTTTATACTTCAGTATGAATAAAATTAACATTTCTTAATAAAAAAATATAAAAAAAAATTTAAAAAATTAAATAGACGTTTCCAGGGTTGGAAAACTTTAACTGTTTTATACAAACTTATACAAAATTAATTTACTAAAAGAAATTTTTACTTTTTTCTATAAATTAAATATATCTTATATTCTAAGAAGAAATAGATTGGGTTAAAAAATCAGAAAAATGAAAAAGGATAATTCCAGGGTTGGAAAACTTAAAATTTTTGTGATATAAAAAATTAACTACCGTAAACTAATTTTTGTATATTTTTTTTAATTAAATTAACTTAGTTTATACTTCAGTACAAACTAAATTGGTGTTTCAAATTAAAAAAGGAAATTAAAAAAATTAAAAAGACGTTTCCAGGGTTGGAAAACGTTAATCTTTTCTCATATTCAAAAGTAACTTACTAAAACAAAATGTTTTCTTTTTCTCTATAAATTAAACATATCTTAGACTCTTAAAAGAAAGAAATTGGTGTAACAAATCAGAAAAATCAAAAAGGATGATTCCAGGGTTGGGAAACTTACACTTTTTGTAATATATAAAAGTAACTAGGTCTTACTATTTTTTAATTTTTTTATTAAATTAACTTATTTTATACTGCAGTACACATTAAATTGATATTAAAAATAAAAAAGAAGTTTAATACATGAAAAAGACATTTCCAGGGTTGGAAACCTCTAACTTTTTTCTTATGCAAAAGTAACTTACTAAAACAAATTTTTTCTTTTTCTCTATATATTAAACATAGCTTATATTCTTAAAAGAAACATATTGGTGTACGAAATCTGAAAAATCAAAAAGAACGGTTTCAGGTTTTATAAAATAAACTTATTTTATACTTCAGCACGAATGAATTTGGTATTTCAAATTAAAAAAAAAAAATAAAACGAAGTTTCCAGGGTTGGAAAACCCTAGTAACTTACTAAAACAAATTTTCCCTTTTTTTTTTACTATAAATTAAACATATCTTACATTCTTAAAAAAGAGATTGTTTTTAAGAATACAGAAAAATCAAAAAGGGAGATTCCAGGGTTGGGAAATTTACACTCTTTGTGATATAAAAAGTTAACTACCGAAAATTAATTTTTATTTTTTTTATTAAATAAACTTATTTTATGCTTGAGTACGAAAAAAAATTGGTATTTAAAATAAAAAATACAATTAAAAAAATTAAAAAGACGATTCCAGGGTTGGAAAACTTTAACTTTTTTTGTACAAAAGTAACTTACTAAAACAAATTTTTCCTTTTTTCTATAAATTAAACATATCTTAAATTCTTAAAAGAAAGATACAGGGTGGGCCAAAAGAAACCAAGGGGTGTAAAAGTTTAATAACTTTTTTGTTTATTAATTTTTTTTATTTTTTCTTTCAGATTATATAGACAACACTTGGAGAATTTATAATGGAGAGGTTCACAACTGAACTGAGAACCAGAACAATAGAACTTTATTATTTAAACCAGAGATCAATCATTTTAACGCAAAGAGCATATCGTCGACATTTTAACGTCAGAATTTCGCCCTCTGAAGCGATGATTCGTTGCTTAGTTAATCGTCATCACCAACATGGCAGCGTAAGAGATTTGCCTCGAACCGGTAGACCACGTTTAAGTCGCACTGCGGAAAATATTGAACGAGTACAGCAAAGTGTTAACGAAGCACCAGAAACATCTGGCAGAAGGCGTTCTGCTCAGCTAGAAATGTCTCGTACGTCACTACGGCGCATTTTAAAAAAAGATTTACAGTTATATCCATATAAGGTGCAACTGGTCCAAGAATTAAAACCCGCAGATCATCGGCAACGTCTAAATTTTGCAGTTAAATTTCAAGAGTTGGCCAGAAATGAAATCAACTTTATTGAAAATTTGATGATGAGTGATGAAGCTCAATTTCAATTGAATGGCTTTGCTAATAAGCAGAACTGTAGGTTCTGGGGTTCTCAAAATCCAAGAGCCATTCATCAACGCCAATTGCACCCCATCAGGTGTACAGTATGGTGTGGGATCACATCTGAAAATGTCATTGGGCCCTACTTCTTCAAGAATGAAGATGGAAGTGCTGTAACCGTAAATGAAGAGCGGTATCGGTTTATGATAGAAAATTTTTTACGTCCTGCTCTTGAAAACAGACCTGGTATGTGGTTTCAGCAGGACGGAGCCACTGCCCATACTGCCCGAGACACAATGGCACTTTTAAGTCAAATTTTTGGAGAGCGAATAATTTCTCGAAATTCGGAAATTATTTGGCCAGCGTGATCGCCAGATTTGACAGCACCCGACTATTTTCTTTGGGGTTTTTTGAAGGATCGAGTGTATGTGAACAAGCCAGAGACAATCCTTGAACTCAAGGCAAACATTGTTGCAGAAATTCGAACGCTACAGCCACAAGTTTTGAAAGATGTTATGGAAAATGTTCTAAAAAGAGCCCATCAGTGCGAAGCTGAAAACGGTGGTCATTTAAGAGACATCATTTTTCATACTTAGTGTAAAAAAATTTCCATTTTGTATATTATATAATTTGAAAGAAAAAATAAAAAAAAGTTAATAAACAAAAAAGTTATTAAACTTTTACACCTCTTGGTTTCTTTTGGCCCACCCTGTATTGGTGTAAGAAATCAGAAAAATCAAAAAGAATGATCTCAGGGTTGGGAAACTTACACTTTTTGTGATATATAAAAGTAACTAAGTCTAATTAATTTTTATCTTTTCCTTTATAGATTTTACATATTTTACGTTTTGGAAAGAAAAGTTTGCTGTAAAAAATTATAAAAATAAAAACCACAGCTCCAGAGCTGTAAACATTGACCTTTTTTTTTGGATATTAAAGTAACTAAATAAAACATTTCTTTTAATTTCCTTTTTTCTTTTTTTACTTAACACGCTTTCTATATTTTTTTAAGAACTACTAGATTGATATAAGGAATCAGAAAAATCTAATATAATGATTCTAGGGTTTGTAAATTTATTTTTTTGTACATAAAAGTAAAATTAAATTATTTTTTTCTTTTTGTTTATACTTTATGTATGTGCTTATGTATGTATCTCTATCCTAAGATTCGGCACAGCCGAATATAGCACTCTTACTTGTTTTTTTTTTAACTTTATTACCATTCATTTTGACTCTTTAGCTAAATTTGATTATTTTAAAATACTTCTTTTTAATTACGAAGTTTATTTTTTGCGTATTAAGCTTAAAACTGGCTTTCAAAGCGGCAGGCAGATTCTAACCTTAAATGGAATGAATCATCTCTCATCTTCATGCTTTGCTTTTCAATTAAATATTACAAATCTTTTACTGCAAATTCAATTTAAACCCCCCTAAATTTCATTTAAAACGGGGTAGTTATAAATTAAGGAAAAACGATACATTGTTACTAAGTACTTAGTGGGTTTTTTGTTTCCAAAGTTTTCCTTTTCATTTTGCACTAAATGTTTTATTTGTTTATTTAGTCGCTGTTGCTGCTGCTGTTGGTTGGCTTTTATGCTATTGAGTGAAAATGGCTACATTTAAGTTGAAAATTTGCATTTTAAGTAATTGGAAATTTTACTTGAAATAAATTACAAGCAATGGTATATTATTCAAACACGACTACTATGTATATTATATTGCAGGGTTGACTAGGTTAGATACAATAATAGCAAGGGTTTCTTTAGGAAAGGGTTAGAGGAAAAAAAATTGCAGTAATTGAAAAGATTTTTCAAAAAAAAAAAAAAAAAAACAGGAAAAGTTGTAAGTTACTTTAATGAAAAAAAAAAAATAAATAAATAAATAAAGCAAACTCTTTTGAAAACATACAGTTTCCCATTACATTTCCTTTGCGCTGCTACAATAAAAGACTTCATTCTGAGAAGCTGGCATACACTCAAAATAAAAATCAATCCATCCGTACTTAAATCAATCAAAAGCGGTGTCATAAGTACGGTAAGTACGGATTTACTCAAATCAAGTACAAAAGACTTAATTCAAGTACTGACTATTCAAGAGCTAAATACTTAATTTGATCCATATATAATCCCGATTCCGTACTTGAAATAAATCCAAAACCAGATTGGTTTCAGAAAACCTGAGATAGAATTAATTTCAAAATACGTTTGATTCAAGAATTTCTTTGTTGATTTAATGCGAATCCGTACTTGAAATACTCCCAAAACGAGATTGATTTAAGAAAATCTGAGATTGAATTAATCTAAAAATGGTGTTGATTTAATCCCGAATGCATACTTGAAATAATCCAAAAACGAGATTCATTTAAGAAACAATTAGATTGAATTAATCTCAATATGTGCATGTTTTAAGAAATGCTAACTTTATTTTTTGAATAAAAAGATTTAATATAATTTTTAATTGGCTTTTTATTGAATATCTATGGTAATAACAATTAAATTTAATGCAAAAGACCAAAAGCGGGTATTTTTTCCTTTACGTCGCTCTGTTACATGCATCGCTAACAGTGTTGCCAAAAAATTATGACGGAAGAATGCTAAGTGAGTCCAAGATGTCTGTTCTATGGAAGAAAAAATACTAGATTTTAAATTTATATAGGTTATTTGTTGGATGCTTTTTTACTAAATAATAATAGGCACTTGGCCTGCACAATACTGCCTCTTTGTCATCAATAAATAATTATATAAAGGGTGTCTCAACAAGAACGCAAGATTTAAATTTTAAATAAAACACAGATATTTAAAAAAAACGTGAAACTTTATTATATCGTAAAGTAGACAAAATGAGGTTATGTGTGGAACAAATCGGGCAGATGGCCGCCGCGGCTTTGCTGGCACACACGCGATCTTTTAATGAAATTTTCAATGGCCGTTTTGCATAAATGCTGCGGTATTTCATTAATGCAGCGTCCAATTTCCTCTTTTAAGGCTTCAGTCATCGTCGGCTTATTCGCGTAAACCATCGACTTCAAAAAACCCCAAAGAAAAAAGTTTAATGGTGTTAAATCGCACGATCTAGGCGGCCAATTCTGGTCTCCAAAGCGCGAAATAACACGACCGGGAAATGACTGATGTAGCAATTGAATTGTTTCTCTGGCTGTATGACATGTGGCGCCGTCTTGTTGAAACCACATGGCCTCCACATTCATTTCTTCAATTCTAGGCACGAACAAACTGGTTATCATTTCACGATACCGAACACCATTGACTGTTTGCGCTTGACCTGCGTTTGAGCGACATCATCACGTACAGCTGCGGCATTTTCGGTCGATCGACCTGGTCGAAGGCGCGTTGTTGTCTTTACATCACTAACAGACCCAGTTTCGGCAAATTTATCCATTAATCTCTTTACAGTTGACTCTTTTCGAGCATTATTGTGACCCCAAATTGATCGCAAATTTGCGAACTGTAGCCGCAAAACTTTCACCATTTTGATAAAACAATTTCACAATGAGAATGCGTTGTTCATTCACGTAGCGCTTGATTTTTACTAACATCTACTAGCAAACAATAACAATTGTTCAAATGTCAAACAATGACACTTCGAATGGCGCCAAATTTAAATCTTGCGTTCTTGTTGGGACACCCTTTATTTTGCTCTCAACTAAAGCCCACGTTTCTAAGTTGATTACATTTATAATCGTTATCGCTCCAAAAGTGCAACCCCATCAGTGCTCTAATCGAAACTTTGTCATTAAGAAGCTAGGGGTTCTTGGTCACCTAGAGCGATAGCATATTTCTGAGTCCGGTCTTACAGCGAGTTGAGCAAAATAAAATAATTATCAATGAGAACTTATGAGGCATGCGTTGCAGAAAGTTTTCGTACCTATTACTGTTTTTTACTTAATAATATTACGTATTATGTATGTATATTTATTTAGTATATAAAAAAAAACTACAGATTAAAATATACTTCTATATGTAAATCTTTCATTGACATTTTCATAATGTTAACAAAGTGTGTATTTTAGTTTTTTTATTATTTGCAAAGACGGGAGTAGAAGCAATTATTATACTGCGTTCACAGACGTCAATTTCTGTTGAGCAACTTATAATCTTATTAAAGATGAAAGAGAAGATAATGAAAATGGGAACTATCATATTTTTCTCTCCCGCTTATGAACTAAAAAGTTGCTCAACTAAAATTGCCGTGTTTGAAATGGGACTTGTTAAAAACAATACGCACAATCAATAACAAAAACTCATATTTTTACTTACTCTTTAAATAGAAACAGCTTCGCAATCTAAGTCCCTCAGAAGATTTAACAGTTTGGAGTCGCCCTTTGCTTTCACTTTTTGTCTTATTTATTTATTTATTAATTTACATTTTAATATTGATATTATAGTTTTATTTTGTTCACTTTTATATTATTAAAAACACTTTTGCACACGAGAAAAATCAAACGTCACTTTTAAATAAAACAGTTTCCGTTAAAAAGTACAATTATTATTTTTATTTTAATATATTAATTTTTTTTCATTTTATTGAATTACAATCACAAGCACACTAACGAACTTGAAATTTTTTGGTTAAAAGGTTTTTTATTCTTCTTTTCATATGTGTAGTAAGTACACAAAATCGTACTTTAAATAAGTTTTTTACTCAATTTAAGAACTTTGTACTTTGTTTTAATTTTTTTTACATAATTTAAGCTCTTCATACTCATTTACAGAAACTCCAGGATTGGTTTTCCAAAGTAATCCTGTTTTCGGTTCGTTTTAAGCAAACGTCAGTGCTATTCGTAGTTAAATTTTTAAGTATGATTCGTACTAAAAGTAATTAGAAAAAACTTAAATTTAGTACGGCTTTTTTCTTTCTGTGTAGGAAATACGAGTATCTATGTATGTGTATGTAAGTGAGTACTTATCTTGCAAAAAAAAAAAAAAAAAAAAAAAACAACTCCCTTTTATTTGTTATAATGTAATATCAAAGTGCCAAAATTTCACATGAACAAGAACTCTGGTATGATTTTGCTGTCATTGAAAAATTTTAAGTTAATTGAATAAGATTTGGAAAGCGAGATACATTTTTGTATGCTTTTGTCTTATAAAGAAAGTGTTACCGAGAATACAAAAAAAAAACAAAATATAAGTCCGCGACAGTTGGAAGCAAGTCTGTGCATTATGTATGATTTGAAAAATTTCCGAAATTTTCGGAACAACCTTGATAAATGCCAATTCATAGGTAAATACAGAGTGTATACTCTGTAATTCGAAACGAAATCAAATGCTTTCGAATTGTTATTTATTTTCTTTCGTTTAGAAATAGAGTAGACCCCCAGATAGTCGAAGCTAGTTTTTCTAGTTAATTTACACACTAGGAGAAAATTACGTTAATTTTAAATCTGTCGCAATTCAAAAACGCAATTTCACAAATTGCCGGATTTAAGAATATTTTTCTTTCGCAAGGATAAAAATCCAAGATGGTTTCGAATGTTTGCATTAAAGAGGAATCTAGCATATGCGAATACATACTATCGATAGTTTTGTTTTAAATATCGATAGTTTTTTCCACTATCGATACTATCGACAAAAAAAAAGTAGTTAAAAGAGTAAAAAATCGAAGTCGGTAAACAGTAGCCGTGGCAACTTTGAAGCTAATTATCCGCAGTTGCTTTACGCCTTATGTATATGCACTTAGGTACATGTTAGACCCCTGCACAAGAGCACTTACAAGAACTTTTAAGACATAAGGGATTTTTCAAATAATGCTTTACTTCAGCGAAATCTTCTACAACAAACGACAAAACAACAACGGGCGATTCTATTCTAGACAACTTTTAACATCAATTTTCAAATCATTTTTTGATACTTTTTTTGATGTCAATTTAAAGTAAAATATCTATATTTTATAATAATATAATTTTTTTATACGTAAGCTTTTAAGCTTTATTTAAAAATATAAATTTGTTGTGCACTTCGAAGCATTAAGATTCATAGACTTGATAATCATCGTCTGATATCTCATATAATACAATAAAAGTTTAAAAATTAACAAAGTTTTGTGTTTTTGTGGTATGTTCTTATGAAAGTGGGCCAATTTGGTTGCACCCGTCATTCACTTTAAAGCTCTCTCGTGGCTATTTGAGCGTTTCATATAAATTCTTGTAAATAGATAACAATAGTATATAAAAAAAATGTTACCCCTTCTAGAAATAACTTAATTGAAAATGTGTTTCTTTCTATTAGTAAAAAGCGTTTAAAGCGTCTAAATGTTGCACCCGTCAGAATAGAATCGCCCCACTGTTTGCAAGAAATTTGTTTCAATTATTTCAGGTATAGGAGCAAAGAAGAAAATAATTAGTGATGGAAGAATTTGTGATGCTTGCTTTTTCATAACATCGCGACGACCGACAATCGTCTCGGATTTATTTTGACAATTCTCCGGGTAACATACCAACACATGTTTCTGTACACATATTTTTAAGTAAACATTTTATACCTACATATGTATTGAAATATATTAACTATACTAAATGTCTTCAATGTGGCAACATTTATCGAAGTCAAGCAAAACGTTCGTCTATTTTTGTGACAGCAGACAATTTTACACTAACAAATATACACACGTGTTTTTTCTCCAATGTTGCATTTCTTGAATTCACCACAGGATGCTTAAAAAATTCAATTAAAATACGAGTAATGGGGACACACAGACAATTTGTGGAGTCATTTGGAACCAATAAATTTGTTGTTCTCTACATTCCTTGCATATTACTAAAAAAATCTATTATTTTTGATGTGTAAACATCTATACGCTAGGGGGTAAAAATCTTTTAACTTTGATTTCTTTGCTGAGATTTCTTTGCTGAGATTTCTTTGCTTTTCTTTCACAGCATTGTCAAATCGGTGTGAGCTATGTATGAGTGTATTAGTGTTTGAAAGAAGCAATACCAAGCAGAGAAACAAGTCGACTGGCTCGAAGCCGACGCTGCGCCGCCGCCGGTTATTTTTCTGTATATTTCCGTACACCAAAGGTGAAAATGAATCGTAAGAGCTACAGACTTGAAATTTGGACACAATATGTAGACATTTGGCCACTACAACAACAAATACATGAGAGTTAAAAACTAAAGGGTGTTCCAAAACGAGCAACGAAAAATGTTAAAATCCCATGTAATATACATACAATTGTATGTACATATATACACTTGAAATTTTAAAAGTTAGTGTATTTTTATACAGACTACAACAATTAACACTAAATTTAAAAAATTTAAATCAATGGGTTTTCCATCAGTTAATGCAATTTTGACTTTGTAATTTTGACAACTTGCTGTATCTTGGAAATCGTAAGAGCAAAACTCTTGAAATTTTCAAAAACGGTAAAACTAAAAAATCAAAAAAAATATAAAATCGCCAAATATAAAAAAAAATCGCCAAAACGAAAAAAACACCACATTAAAAAAAATCTCTAGGACTACAATAAATCGCGAAAAACCGCAAATATCGCCAAAATTAAAAAAAATCCTTAAACAAAAGAATCGCCAATATGAAAAAATCGCCTAAATAAAAAAACCATAAAAACAGAAAAAAATCGCCAAAGTGAAAAAAACCCCAAAAAACAAAAAAAAAATCGCCAAAATGAAAAAATCGCCAAAATGAAAAAAAATTGCGAAAATTAAAAAAACCCAAAAAGAGAAAAAAAACGCCAAAACGAGAAAAAAGCGATAAAACTGAAAAAAAATCGTTTAAGCTGCAAAAACTTAAAAAATTAAGAAAGCTAAATCAAAAAAAAAAAAAAAAATTATCAAAACCGAATGTGTGCGAGTCAAAGTCGCACTTTACTGAATTTATTTTAATTGCAATGCGTACACAACAACAAGAACAGCAACAACTAAACGATGAACAACAGAAATTAAAAATTAAAAAGTAAAAGTAAAGGCATTTACCATAGATGAGCACTGCAGTACCACTAAAGTTTCAGTAAAAACAAAAAAAAAATTTACTGATTACTAAAATGTTTTTCTACAATTTTTATAAATTGCCTAAATGATTTGTTATATGATGAGGTGCATTGAATTTTCAGTAATCAGTAATGCCCGTATTCATAATGAAATTCTAAAAAGTGGCTAAATGTTTTTCATACAAAAGTTTCAAAATTTGAATGAAAAAACTTTGCCACTTGCTACGGCCCTACGATTTTACTAGTAATGCAACTTAAATTTCATTAGCAGTAAAAATTTACTGAATTTTCTTAGTAATCAGTAAATTTACTGCTTACTGCAATTTTGAATGCAGTACATATACATATACTGCAGTGTGCCCAATTACTAACCAAATAAGTTTAATAAATCAAACAAAAACCAACAAATTCCTATGTATTTACAATATTGAAAGTTTTGATACTTTTAATTAATTAATTTAAAAAAAGATACTAAAAGCATAAGTACTTCCAACTTAAAAAAAAAATGTTTCATTACTAGATGTTTACACATCACCTCTGTGATCGGACTCACATTGCTTTCTTTTTCTTTGCAAATATTTCTTTGACAAACTGTATGCAGCCAAACATTTAGCACCTAAGTTTCTGTTTTATTAAATGTGCATGTGTATCGAGGTTTATTATTATTTTTTTATTTTAATTTTCATATAAATTTTTTTCAAATGTTAAGAACTTTCCGTAATAAAATCTAACTTTCTCATCATTTATATTAAAACTTCACCCCACCTAACTTTCTCATCATTTATATTAAAACTTCACCCCACCCCTACACGACGCAAACATTAGAGAGACTCCTTTATTATTATACATGCCCATTAACAATGATTACAACACCACTGTTTTCTATTTTTCTTTTGTTTTTATTTTATTTTTTCTTTATGAAATATGTAAAGCGTTCTCCACCATGTTTTCTTTGAAAGTCAGGAAACAGACAACCTTTTAACATTAAAATAACAATAGTAACAGAAACAACAAGATCAACAACAACAACAACAACAACAACAACAACAAAAACAGAGAAAAACAATAATCAAAACTTAACATTAATGGTCCCCGGATAATAATATTCTCCGAAACCACGCAGATACAAAATATTTAAATATATGTGTACATTTACTCGCATTCACATAATCTTTGATTGTTTTCATAAATATTTAATGCACCAGAACAGAACGTAATACAAGCAAATAAAGTGCGTGTGTGTACATGGACTGGTATGTATACCCAGCGGGAAAACTCAAAAGACTTTCTCTGTTCAGGCCTTATTAAAGGTCTGCTTAGGATTTCTTTAATTTAATTATTATTTCTATTATTTCTATTTCTATTATTTCTATCTATCTAAAGAATGCTTTATAGAAGGCCTCGATTTTTTCCACATTCCCTCCTATGAGAAAGGAGAAGAGAAGGAGTATCATTTTTGGTTTTGTTTTTATTATCAAAACAAAAGCAAAATCCATTAATTTCACAGAGAAAACAGATTCGTTGTGACAACCGATTTGTTGCCAATTGAATTTTGGCGGTTGCAGCAACTATCATAGAATTCTGCTATAGCCACTGAAATTTTCTTGTGGTACCACTATATTTTAATTATAACCCTCAATCCAATAGTTGCAGCAACAGAAAAAATTGGTTGACAGTATGGAATTTGAAATAAATGTTATTCTTGCTATCGAAAATTTGGTTAATATAATTAAAACAATATCATAATTGGTACCTGTAAAAGAAAAATTGGTATATAAATAAACAATAAACGCAAATAAAAATACACAATTTAAGAAATTTATTATTTGACATATTGTCATAAGTTTATATTAATTGAAATTTATTTCCTAATGGTGAAGCATGTCTATATACATTTCTTCAACCACACATTTTGAAAAGCCACAAACCTGTTATCTTATGCACAGACTTTCAAAAACCATTTGAGAATTCGCAAATCATAATATCTTTGAAAGTCACAAAAGTTAATTTTTTAATTTGATGCTATAAACTATGATAGTAAACACAACCTCTAGTTAGTTGGAGCAACTGATTGAAAGTTTTTATTTTAATTTTAATATAGAACGACAATTTTTTAGTTGCTAATACCAAAAGTTGGTAGTAAAATCCAATTCGTAATATTTAATTCGGTTGGGTTAACCAATCAGTTAATTAGTCATGACTAAAGCATACGCTCGGTTGATGCAATCAATTTAAGTATTGTCACAATCATATTTTTGTTACAATTATGCTTTTATGGCAATGAACATGGATTGTTTTCTGGATTAACAGAAAATTGATAGCGTGAACTGAAATATAGTTAATGCAAATAATATTTTATTGGACTAACCGTTTTTCAACCAATCTTTTTTCTGGGTGTTATAGGCCTTTCAATATCACTGGCGAGAGAAGTGAGATCGAAAGGAGAAGCAAAAGAAGTAAAAAAGCCTTCTAGAGGGCATCCTTACTCCTTTTTCAAAGGCCTTCTAAAAGGCATCTTTAGTCCTACTTTTTCCCGCTGGGTAAACACTACACTCAAAATATTATGTAGGTAAATTCAAATGAAAAATCATTTAAAACAATGGTATTTTCAGTTAAAAATATTTCATTTGAATCAAATGATTTTTTCCGTTATTTTTGAATGTTAATTTTTTAACATAAAATTTCAGTAAAAACGAATGTTTTTTTCTTTTATTTTAAACTACAAAAAACAACCTACATATCATTTAAAACTACTGGTTTTTCATTTTTTAACAACTAGAAAATAACTCACAAAATCAGTAAAAACGACTGTATTTTTCAATTGTTTTAGCCTACATAAATTAACTACCCAAAACAATAAAAACTTTGACTGACAAAAAATAACCTACAAAATCAATTAAAACTACTTCTTATTTCATTTTATTTTAATGCAATATATTTAACCCCCAAAAAATCTGGAGTTTTCAATACATGTCTTTTATGCGTACATAATTATATGTGAAACTTCAACAAATAAACATGCAATTATTACTCCAACTCTCTCACATAATAGGCTTCTCAATGAAATCCTCCTCCAACCTCTTATAGATGGTTACCGATGGAAATATTTTTCTATAAGAAAAATGCATTGAAATATTAAAAGTTTATATACTAGAGATGATTTCAGAAGTTGATATTAATATTAAGGTATTAGGTGCCAAATATTTGGGGTATTTAAACAGTAATCTTGAGTCTCATAAAGACATACATATGTCCTACTACTCGAAAATTAGCAAAAATGCGAATATTTTAAAAAAAAATTTAAAACAGCAACAACTGTAGACAAATAAACTGAGTAGCGATTTTAAGATTCAAAAACAATCTCATGTGCAAAAAATTGTGAAAATTCGCAAAAAATTATTGAATTGAGAAAAAAAACCTTAAAACTAATTAAAAAAAAAAATAAATGTGAGTCCGATCACAGAGGAGATGTATAAACATCTAGTAATGAAAATTTTTTTTAAGTTGGATGTAGTTATGCTTTTAGTATAATTTTTTTAAATTAATTAATTAAAAGTATCAAAACTTTCAATATTGTAAATACATATGAATTTGTTGGTTTTTGTTTGTTTTATTAAACTTATTTGATTAGTAAATGGGCACACTGCAGTATATGTATATGTACTGCATTCAAAATTGCAGTAAGCAGTAAATTTACTGATTACTAAAAAAATTCAGTAAATTTTTACTGCTAATGAAATTTAATTTGCATTACCAGTAAAATCGTAGGGCCGTAATCATAATAAAATTGTAGCAAGTGGCAAAGTTTTTTCATTCAAATTTTGAAACTTTTGTATGAAAAACATTTAGCCACTTGGTAGAATTTCATTATGAATACGGGCATTACTGATTACTGAAAATTCAATGCACCTCATCATATAACAATCAAATCATTTAGGCAATTTATAAAAATTGTAGAAAAAAATTTTAGTAATCAGTAAAAATTTACTTGTTAAACATTTGTTATTGTTTTTACTGAAACTTTAGTGGTACTGCAGTGCTCATCTATGGTAAATGCCTTTACTTTTACTTTTTAATTTTTGATTTCTGTTGTTCATCGTTTAGTTGTTGCTGTTCTTGTTGTTGTGTACGCATTGCAATTAAAATAAATTCAGTAAAGTGCGACTTTGACTCGCGCACATTCCGTTTTGATAATTTTTTTTTTTTTTTGATTTAGCTTTCTTCCTTTTTTAAGTTTTTTCAGTTTAAACGATTTTTTTCAGTTTTATCGCTTTTTTCTCGTTTTGGCAATTTTTTCCTCTTTTTGGGTTTTAATTGTCGCAATTTTTTTTCATTTTGGCGATTTTTTCATTTTGGCGATTTTTTCATTTTGGCGATTTTTTCTGTTCTTTTGGGGTTTTTTTCATTTTGGCGATTTTTTTCTGTTTTTGGGTTTTTTTTATTTAGGCGATTTTTTCATTTTGGCGATTTTTCCGTTTTTTCGCGATTTATTTTAGTCCTAGAGATTTTTTTTAATTTGGTGCTTTTTTTCGTTTTGACGATTTTTTTTTTGTTTTTGGCGATTTTTTTATATTTGGAGATTAAAAATTTATTGATATTTTAGTTTTACCGTTTTTGAAAATTTCAAGAGTTTTGCTCTTACGGTTTCCAAGATACAGCAAGTTGTCAAAATTACAAAGTAAAAATTGCATTAACTGATGGAACACCCATTGATTTAAATTTTTTAAATTTAGTGTTAATTGTTGTAGTCTGTATTAAAATACACTAACTTTTAAAATTTCAAGTGTATATATGTACATACAATTGTATGTATATTACATGGGATTTTAACATTTTTCGTTGCTCGTTTTGGAACACCCTTTAGTTTTTAATTCTCATGTATTTGTTGTTGTAGTGGCCAAATGTCTACATATTGTGTCCAAATTTCAAGTCCGTAGCTCTTACGGTTCATTTTCACCTTTGGTGTACGGAAATATACAGAAAAATAACCGCCGGCGGCGCACCGTCGGCTTGGAGCCGGTCGACTTGTTTCTCTGCTTGGTATTGCTTCTTTCAAACACTAATACACTCATACATAGCTCACACCGATTTGACAATGCAAAGCAAAAGCAAAAAGCAAAGAAATCTCAGCAAAGAAATCTCAGCAAAGAATCAAAGTCAAAAGATTTTTACCCGCTAGCGTATAGATGTTTACACATCAAAATGTTGCAATATTCTTTAGTCTTCTACAAAATTGTCATAGTCGAAGTCGTAATACGATACTCGTAATAAGGCTCATTATTTCCTTACCTTTTTTTGAGTTCGGTGAATGATAAACGAAGAAAGAAGTACAGCGGTTAGGAAAATATGTAATAGACCTGAATATAATTTAGTTCCAAAATATGCAATTTTTTATTCAAAAATATACTCACTTACATATGTATATGTATGTATGTATGTATATGTATGCCTGCATATGCAATTTATGAATTAGACCAGTCCCGCATTATTTAAAAAAATTTCACCTAGAAACATCATGACACACATATTATGTATATATCGCACACTAAATCATAACCGTCGCACTCAAAAATTTTAAATAATGAGTGATGGCAAACACCTGTTGATACTGAACAAATGATACACGTACGTAATATAAAAACAAATATAACGGTATTTTATATACTTCAAGAAGACTGTATTGCAAAAGAAATTATTGCGGTCGTTAGGGATTTGTTCAATTCACTGGTTAATAAAAAACAAAACCACTTTGAGCATTTTGAGTTAAGACTGTTTATGATTTACAGTGCGATATATATATGTATGTATATACATATTAATTGCAAATCATTTAACTTACCAATTCAAAGTTTCTTTTATGTTTTCTGTATTAGCAAATTGTTTAAGAATTTTTTATTTATTTTAATTTTAAAATATTTTTGAAGTTAGTTATGACAAGACAAATTCATAACAGGTGACCTTATCGCTACAACAATACAACAATACTAAAAACAACATGAATTCGTTTGGCTTCAAAAAACACCATCTGTCAAAAACAGTTGACTAAAATACCAATACATACATATTTATAAAAACACATTTTACTATCCATGTGCATCTACTATCAACATCACAGAAAATAATATTTGTAAAATAAATGTAATTAAAATGATGAAAGACGGTTCTGGTTAAATGATACTGATATTTTGGGACAACGTAAATAAACCTTACTTGCAGCCTCTCCTCTCCGATGGTTTTTTTTAACGCGAAATCAATGGTGTAAAATGTGTTTGACTGGCCATCATGGCCGTAAACAAAATGTTATGCTTAGATGCATGAAATTATTCACAAAAACGGACAATGAAATACTTAAGTGTACAACAAATAAACGTGCGTCTTATTTATACATACATACATATATAAGAAGTCAGCTAGTACTAGCTGAGCCCGAAAAAGTTGTCTTAACCCCACATTTAAGAATTTGCGGTTTGTTGAGTTGATACATGAGGAAATGCAGCGCATTGTGGCAATGAAGTGCAACAGGAAATGTTAAGGTATGCTTGAATATTTATTTCTATGTATAAACTTAATTTATAATATATACATACATACATATCTATTTAAGGTATCCCAAAATTGCACGGAAAAATTGTTGATGTGGTGACAAAGTTATTGTGTCGTCGTTTACCAGCCACCAATGTCATGGTTGAGAATTTGGGAGCCATTGAATTGGCCTATATAAATGTCCAATTTTCATAAACATGCCTAGTCTACTAAAAGCTGACACAATGGAACCATATGGACATCAGCAACCACGACGACGTGCAAATGCGTCGAATAGTATTAATTATTTGCCTCAAGGAATGCAGAACGTTTGATAAAATCTTATTTCTATATTGTGCGAAAATCCATACAAAATTCTGTACCAAATGCTATCATGCATTGGCAAGACACATGTGGTAGAAATATTTTATATTCGATACAATTTTTTTAAAAATCATCATCAATAAACTAATGGAGTTAATCATTTTGCAAGAGTTAATTTAGAATGCATAGGTTAGGAAGGGTGGTGCTATACAGCACCTCCACTCGGAGACCCAATTGGGTTCCATTGTTGTAAGTATTCATACATTATAATCCTTTTTACTTTAAAATATATTTTTTAAACATAAAGAACGATATAATTTTTTTCACTGTAAATGTAAACAAATGTCAGATAAAAGAAGAGATTTTGACAGTTGGGGTCTAAGCAGTCTTCGAACACCTGATAATCATCAGGACTGTTAAGGTCACCTGTTATGAATTCGCCTTGAGTTATGAAAGAAAATAACCCGAATACATACATACATACATTCATATGTATGTATGTATGTATGTATATTTCTAAATAACTGATTATATTGACTGCACAGAAAATCATTATTATATTGTAGTTTGTTTATTAAACAACATACACAAAAAGTTAAAATAGACATGGCTAGGTAAAATAACTAAATTTTCCTTTAATTTAAACTACACGGAAAACTTCTCAAATAACCTACCTTCAATTAATGTAAAACTTTTCTGAGTGTACCAGCTGCTTTTGTGTATCATGCCAAACTGAAGAGAAAAACAACTCTTTCAAACCCAACAAACACAAATTTGAGGGTTTATTGATAATATTAGTCTAAATTTAATCCAAATGCTATTCTTACATTTGCTGCCCTTGTCCTTTTCTACGCTTCATTTATAGTTGATCCTAATACAAATAAAATTTAGTAAATAACGTTTTCATTACTGTTACCATATTAAATACAACGCTCTACATCACGGAGTTGGCAGTATGAAACTATGTGGATGGCGTTGGCTGAAGTAGTTAGCACGTAGACTACAAAACCGACGGTTCAAAACTTAATAAAAAATAAACCCACGCATTTTTAATTAAATAACCACTTTTTTGTGTCAGTTGTTGTGGGAAAGCTCAAGTGATGAAATCATAGACACTGGTCACTGAACTACAACGAATTCAGCGGATTGTATAGTAGAATCATAGGCCAAGTAAAATAACCAATAAAATGCGTACTAAAACAGCTTCGAAAATTTAATTTGATACGCCTCATTGACACCAGAGGAGCTGCAATACTGCCATAATAAAAGCTTGCAAAAATTAAAATTTGTAAAAAGAATGAGACTTTGCTCTATCTCTTCCTCCGCCACCTTTCTTCTCTATCACTATTCCTTTCCTAAGTCCCAATTTACACTATGCAAGTCTTATTGCTAAGCTGATTAGTTTGTTAGGGGCGAGACGGGGGGAAAAGAAACGTTGCTGTTCCCCTCGTCTCTCTCTCCCTGAAACGAATCAGCTTAGCAATAAGACTTGCATAGTGCGATTTGGGACTAAAGAAAGTAACACCTAGTAATAGTAGTATGCACTCATTGCCTGGCTGTTAGGTTAGGTAAGGGTGGCAGTCTGAATCCCGAACTTACTTAGACCGTTTTGGTCCATTATGTGACTTTGAAGACCCTGCTTATGCGGATTCCCCACCGCCACTTAATATAATAATACGTTGCAGTTTATCGCTGACAGCGTCAGAAAGTTCCTGGAACGCAAGAGTGCCTATTGTGGCT
The DNA here is from genome assembly GCA_949987645.1 of Tachina grossa. Lineage (NCBI taxonomy): Eukaryota > Metazoa > Arthropoda > Insecta > Diptera > Tachinidae > Tachina > Tachina grossa. The sequence continues at coordinate 134,050,478 of OX465276.1, read as the reverse complement.
ATTCTCTATCTTGCTAGTACAGGACAGCGACACAGAAAATGTTTTACGCTTTCCTCTTCATCGATATCTTGGCAGCTGCAGCAAAAGTCATTGTTGAGACAGTGTTGGATTAACACGGACACTAGCAAAGAGATTTGTTTGGTATTTCTTAAAATCAAAGAAGCTGTATTTTTTATTTAGATGAGTACATAACTGCCTGGTGATCACGCAAGTATTTTTTGTGGCCCACCTATTTTTTTTTTTTTTTTTTTTTTTTTTTTTTAAAGAGAAGTAACACTCAGGCAATTAATGCCTACTACTATTACTAGGTGTTACATTCTTTCGGAAAGGGATAGTGATAGAAGACAGGTGGTGCAGGAAGAGATAGAAGAAAGCTTCATTCTTTTACAACTCTGCTTTTTTGCACGCTTTTTTGGAATAATGCAGTGTTGTAGCGCCTTCTGGTGTCAAATGAGGCGTATTAAACTTTGAAGCTGTGTTTAGTAGCCATTTCATTGGTTGTTTTACTTCGCCGATGATTCTGCTACACAATACCGACAAAGGAGGGCGCTCTGATGTTATATTAGGCTTAGCATCTGCTGAAATCGGCATAGTTCAGTGACGAGTGACTATGCCTTCATCACTTGAACTTTCCTACAACAACTGGTGCAAAGGGACACTAATGCACATCAGAAAAATGCGTGGTGTTGTTATTTAATGACTGTAGGATACAGGGATTGAAACCATGATCTTCGGTTTCGTAGACAACGTACTAACTACTTCAGCCAACGCCACCCTCCATTTGTTTTATATTTTGTCTCGCGCCTAAGTCTGAGTTTGCAAGACACATATTCCAATTCCGGTGGAACCTGTAAGGTTGTCCCAGTTCTAGCAAACTCATCAGCCCTGGAGTTCCTCTGAAAGACCTTATGCCCCGGGATCTAGATGATTCTAATACTAAACTGCTCTGCCATCTCGTTAAGGGCAGTCGAAGGCGGTTTTTGTTATTTGAAGCGTGGATTCAAAGGGAATAATAATACCTCCACTGTCACTGTATATGTAAATTAAATTCATTGAAGTGATATTCACTTTCAATTCATCTGAAACTTCCTTTATAGCAAGGATCTCTGCCTGATAGACATTGCAGTGATGCGGAAGTCGCTTTGCAATACGAAGACCTAATATCTCTGAAAAAAATCCTGAGTGTTACTTCTCTTTAAAAAAAATGGCTATAAAATTCAAAATAAGGGTAATACAACATACGGAAACATTTTCGAAAAGTGATCAAAAACAGCAGAGCAGTAAACTTAAATTATGAAAAAATAAATTTTTTATTCGCCAGAAGAAAATGTTTAATTCTTAAAGTTTTATGCACAATTTTAAGAATATGGACGCTATGATTGGATCGGACAAACTGCACTTTGATTTTTTTTAATTTGTTTAATTCGCATACATATATGACTAATAGAGTGACAGCCGAGCTTTGTGACATTTGGTCCAGAAGTTAAATGCTGAAAATTTTAACACACTCGGACAATGTTTTGGGGAGGCGCATAAAGGTCAAAGTTAAGATATGTACATATATGTATGCACAATTTACTATTAGGTTATTCAGTCAAATTGTAAGTAAATACTTACGACTAAAGGGTGCACACATACCCTCTTTTTATACTAATAAGTAAAGGTTTTGCTAGAAAGTTTCACGTTAAATAAAAATATCAACAACTAAGCTATGAAAACTCTTAAAAAAAGTATGATTCCTTTGTAAAAAAAAAATCATTAAAAACTTTGTTTTTCCCACAACTGTCAGCGTTATATCTAACATAAATGTTTACTGGGCTCTTACAATTTGTGTTTCACTTGAACAGCAACTTTAGGATTAATGTTTTACCTTGTAATTAAAATGTTTGTCACCACCAGCATTCCTCACCCGCTGCATTTGCAAGTGTTTCCTTAATTTTAATAGCGCGTTTAAGTAAAAATCGTTTATTTCTGGTAAAAGTGCCATGCAGTGCTTGAGAAAATTTAAAGTGCATAAACATTTTCAGCTTGAAATAATAATTGTTGTCAAGTCCTTTGAAAAGTAAATAATACATACCGATCAGGTGTGTTTTATGCGATGAATGGAAGCGGATAAAATTGTTGTAAACTCCAAATCTGCTTTAAATTGCAGCAAAAATAATTTCAAAGCTTATTTTGTAAATATTTAGTAAAAATGTTTTGCCGTTTTGCAATTTTCAAGAATGGAACATATCGCACGCTAAATCATAAAGTCACAATTAAAAAAAAAATTCTAGATGTTGAGGAGTGGCAACAAACTGTTGGCGCAAGTAATTTATATTGTTCAAGAAAAGACTGTGTTGCCAAATAAATTTTTGCGCACGTTAGAGATTTATTCATTGAACTGGTTTGTAAGAAAACAAGACCATTTTGATTTTGAGTTGTAACTCTTAATGACTCAGTGTGCGATATAAATTGTTTATAAGGACAGTTTAGGTGGCGAAATGGCTCACTTGGGTTTATCAATTCAGTAATCTTATTTTATACTGGTGGCAGTCGAGATTCGTTTAGGATAAATCCTGAGGTTTCACTGCCAGAATGAACCACCAAGGCTTCTTCCTAAGAAATGAGGACAGCTACTCCTACCAGCGAATAACAAAAAATAAATCTAGATCATATGTTATGATCGAGCTTCTAATGAAGGATTATATGGCAACTCAAATTTTTACTAACATCTGGGGGCATATTACGGCACTCGTTATCGAACGATATTACGAAACATTTCAATAGAGTTTATATGGAAACATTTTCAAATTTCGAACCGTATCGAATGCCGTAATTTGCCCCATGAACTTGAGAGCTTTCGTGCCGCCTGAAAAACTATTTTAGAAGTACTTTTCTTTTTTTTTTTGGCTGCAAGAGAATTATCGATATCGATAACTATTGTTTGACAGCTGAGAATGTCAAACTGTGTTGACATTTCTGTTCAGTAAAGCTTGGCAAACCAACATGAATTCTTTCGCGCCAGAACAATGCCTTCCAAACTTCGCGCCATAATCGCCAAAAAAAATGCTTAACCGACACACTTTCCGGAACTCGATTTTTGACGAAAATTTATTATTTACGAAAATAATAGATTTTGGTAAAAAAATGCAGTTAAAAAAGTATGTCGCTTAAGCTTTTTTTGGCGCTTATGGCACGACTTCGTCTATTTTAAAGTCAACATAATCAGCCTAGTGAGTAAACAATTCGTACAGTTATTGATCTTTTCCAACAAGCGAAGGATATATGCATACCGAAGAGAATATTGCTTCTGTAACACGAAGTATTGGAGAAGGCGCCGAAATGTCTACTCCTAACGCCATCGAGCCATGCTGATTAAATTTATCCATATTTGGTCCCAACAAGATGGCGCAATTTTCCATGCAGCGATTTATTGAAAAAATAATTTTGTGACAACTTTATTTCCAGAAGTGGTCCTGTTCAATAGCCCCCTCGTTCGTGCGATTTAACGCCTTTGGATAACCTTTTATGGGGCTATGTTAAGTCATTGCTTTATGCTGAGAAACTAACAACTCTTGAAGCATTGGTAGCCACCGTTCAAGCCACCATAGGCGCCAAACAACCATATTTATTGAAAACGTTGTCGAAAATTACACTTATCGAATGGACCATGTAAGTCGTAGCCGCGGCAGACATATGCCGGATATCATCACCCTTATTCCAGTTGTCACCATCGACATCACGTCAATACAATACCAAAAAATTTGAGCTTGTCTACTCGTCAGAAACAACTGACTGCTATTGACAGACTAATTCAATTTTCTACAGTTTAAGGAACCGAAATAGGTTAGGTTAGGTTAGGAAGGGTGGCGATATAACGCAGCTCCACAAGGAAACTGAGTTGGGTCCTTCTATTGCCCTTTAAAAGTAATACTTACCACCCATATGTATCCAGAAGTGCCCATTATCCGTCATTAAACCCAATTCTCATGATGAAGCTCCCTGATATCATCCAGTTTACAATTCCCGATATAACTAATACTCTATGGAAACGTCTGCTCAGCCATCTAAGCCTATGACGTTGCAGCTTCGGGCAGTGGCAGATAATATGTTCAATAGTTTCTGGTTCTTCTTCATCCTGCAGAAGTCTGGAGTGCTGGTTATTGCTCTGACCGAGCAGTGACCAGTCAACGTAGGGAATCAAAATCAATTCAAAACAAATTATTCAAGAAAGCAAGTAATTAAGTCCCAACTTTTTGGTGTTGTATTGACGTGACGTCGATGATGACAACTGGAATAAGGGTGCACAGTTAAAAAATAAATGCCACGAAATTAACTATCAAATTAAAATAAAAAAATTCATTGCAAAAATATTTGGATCGTTTATTTCAGAAACCCGTTAAACACCCGCGCTTTTAAAATCTGGGTTGACAGGTTTGTGCAATAAACGAGACATTTCTGTTTTGTATTATCATTTTTAGTTCTCACGCAGATAAAAAATACCATTTTTTAACCCCGATCAAAAGAAAAGGGGCGTTATAAATTTGTAATCTTTGTCTGTGTGCCTGTACTAGTCTACGTACAGACCGAACGGCCGGACTTATTTTGATCTAGTTTTTTCTGTTGGAAAGGTGACTTGACATGACTATGGAAGAATATATAAGATAGATAGAAGATATCACATTTTTCCTAGATATATTGGGGGATTTAAACATTTTTTATTTTTGTTATATTTTGCTTTATTATAAAAAATAATTATTCGCCAGTCTCTAATATAAAATTAACGACATTATTGCTGCCGGATTTAGAGTTGGGATGCAGTATGTATATAGAAACTAAAGATACATATGTACTTACATTTCATATTATTACGCAAATCCTAAGGTTTATGCAAATAACTACATATCTAGTAGAAATATTCGAAACAAATGAGATAATAATTATCAAAACCGAAATTTGTAAATAAATACTCAAGTCTACATAAAAAATCACAAAGTTGTTCTCTAAGCTCCTCTAAACACATTCTTTTCCTCTAGATGAAAACCAAATAAAATATTTAAGCGATAAGCGGCAATAAATTCACAGCTATAAAAAAAAACAATAAAGAAAAAAGAAATAATTTTTATCTTCCCTGAAGTATGTATGTGCTCCTCGTTTGCCATACCTTTTGAGCATTAAGCACAGACAACCAGTTGCCAAATCCATTTTTAGCTATTTCATTTTCGATTCAATTTATGCAAATTACTCAGCCATTGATTCCTTTATATCCCTCCGCAAAAGCAAGAAAAACAGCACGAACACCTCACAACAACAACTTACAAAACAGCGCAGAAAAGAAAACAATTTGGGTTATTAAAAACAAGATATAAAAAAGATTTAAAATTAAATATCAATAAATCAATTCCACGCTTTGCGTTTCATTTCAATATCCCCAGCATGCAAACGGAATACGAAGTACGATGATAACTAATGCTGCATAAACGAGCATAATAATTTTCTTATCGATAATTGTAACCAGGGATGATAAATGAGAAAACTAATTTCGTACTAATTAGCTTTTAAAATTGTACTTTTTCGACCCCAATAGTACTAAATTCGGTTTTTGTCTTAACTTTATTTTATTACATATTTAAAACACATCGCTCATTTATACAAATAACGTCATGACTAAAAAAAAACTAGTATGCCAGAACACAAGTTTAGAGTTTTTAATTTACACACAACTTAATGAAATAAGAAAATTTTGTTTTTGTTAAAAAAAAAAATAATCTTCATCACTGACTCAAAAATTAAAATTTATTAGAATTCTTCTTTCGCAGGATTTTTCTTTCGACATAGTGGAAGAGGCAGTGAAAACCTATCGTTGGTCTTAAGAAGAAAGATCCTAACTCAAATAATTGTTATTTTACAGAAGGTAAAAACACAGTAGAAACTGTAATATTCTTTCTGGGGTTTACTCTGTAATTCGAAACGAAAGGAAATGCTTTCGAATTTACATGTTATAAGCATTCAAACTGGCAAGCAATTTCTTTCGTTTCCAATTACACAGTAGACCCCCTGTAATATTTTTTATACCATTACAATAAATTTTTGTGACGAGGTGTATTTTATTTGTATTAGACTTTCGACTCTTCGTTTTAATTATGAAAATTTCTTTCCACATTCGCTGACAAATTCTATTGATAACTTTTGAAAGCTACGGATACATTACTTCATCCAATTAATTTTTCAAAGCTCGAAACTCGTGGGGAATATTTTTTAATAAGAAAAGTAATACAACAGATAAAATAAATGAAGGCGACGCTATAGCGCGCTATCATATTGAAAGCGAAACACCGGTGAAGTTATATGTAGTTCTTTATAATAAAACAAACAAGTGTAATGCATATATAACAAGGTAGTCGCTCTCAACAACAAATCAAATTCGCCACTTTTCTGTCAAACTCGATATACTTTAAATTATCGCTATTTATTTTTTGTATAAAAAAAAAGATTAGGTTCTCGCAAAGTTTTCAAATAGTACCAAATGAGTCACGGGGATACCAACGTACTTTTAAGGTTTAAATTGTACCAAAAAAGTACAATTATACCAACTTTATCATCCCTGATTGTAAAAGTCGCAATACACTCGCACGCACGCTAGTGGGAAATAAGGGTAATCACGAGTTATTCATGCCATATGTTACATGCTGTTTTCCAACACACTCACACAAAACATCAAACGGCTTTTGTTTTTCTTGTACATAAACTTGAATTGGTTTCCAGTTTATTTTATTGCGTATCTTCAATATTTCATGAACTGACAATGAGTATTGAGATTTTTTCTATTACAAATTACTAACCCTGAACAACAAAGAAAGAAAAAAAGAACAACGAATTGCGACTAAATCTGGGCGAGGAGACATACATACCTACATATATATACATTAGAGCGACTCAAGTTGTATGGAAGCAAAATTCGTGCTAGGTGTACCCCCCTCAAAATGAACATTGGTATCTTTTATGATGACATTTAAAATATTTCGGCTCCAGCTTTGACCTCTCGTGAGCTGGACCATTTTGAAAAAGGGTCTATTTTTTCATGTTTTGTTAATTTGAGAATCTGTTTCCTTACCAACATATACAATATGGGTATCATAAGAAAGGTTTTTTTTAAGGCGCGTCCAACTGTGTATACAATTTGTCCAAGGACTATCATCCATGTCCTTTTTTAAGGATATTCTGTTAAAAAAAAGGTTTTTGAATTTTTTGTTCGGGGTTGTTTGTAATAAAAATATCAAATTAACATATTTTTATCTTTGGTCGATTTAATTAAATACGGGTCTCAGCTTTTTTTTGAAATTCGCGCTAGTTCGCGTTTTCATCCATACATGATCTAGAAACTAAATCCGCTATCATATTAGAGTTACCAAAAAATTGCATTTATATAAATATATTTCAGAGCACCGTGTAAAATGCATCTAATTTGAAAAAATCTAAATTATTTATATATAAAGATGATGTACTTGGCAAAAGAAAAAATTCGATACCCATATTGCCCTATTTAAAAGGAAGGGTTACCACCCCATTGCATTTTTGTCAAAACGCGAACTAGCGCGAATTTCAAAAAAAGCTGAGACCCGTATTTAATTAAATCGACCAAAGATAAAAATATGTTAATTTGGCATTTTTATTACAAACAACCCAGAACAAAAAATTCAAAAACCGTTTTTTTTAACAGAATATCCTTTAAAAAAAGGACATGGACGATAGTCCTTGGACAAATTGTATACACAGTTGGACGCGCCTTAAAAACCCTTTCTTATGATACCCATATTGTATATGTTGGTAAGGAAACAGATTCTCAAATTGACAAAACATGAAAAAATAGACCCTTTTTCAAAATGGTCCAGCTCACGAGAGGTCAAAACTGGAACCGAAATATTTTAAAAGTCATCTTAAAAAAGTCCAAGGTTAATTTTTAGGAGGGTACATCGAGCACTTTTTTTGGTGAGTCGCTCTAATATACATATGTATATATGTATGTAGTACTTGTATGTGTATCGGTGTTTAAAACTTTTACATCAAGGTCTAATTCAAAGAGGTCTTTTAACTCCTTTCCTTTTTCAAGTCAAATACGAGTACTTGGAAACTGTAAGAGATAAAATGGTGCTTTAAGCATGTTTTATTTTTGTTTCTTAACGGTGATTGTCCCGCTGAAAAAATTATTAAGGGAAGCTAAAAAGAGAATACTCTCAATATTACGATATCACGTACGATGACCAATCAATTACAGATGAATGCAGTTAGAGTTTATTAACCTTTTAAGAAAGGTATGCTCCTCAAAAGCACATAAAGATATGAAGAAAAATTAAATTTTCTCTGTAATACAAGCATAATTGATAACTCAATGTACGTTACTGTCTATGGAACTGCCCATATGGGTAATCTAGACAACTCATGTCCATCTTTCATCTATGCACTGACATCGATGCCCGAACATATGGTTCAGCATCAATTTTTTGCCATGAGGTTGGCCCTCAAATGTCTGTTTTCTGCTTGACAGTTTCATTCTCATAATAAAATATTATTATGCACCAAATATATCATCAAAAAGCAAATCACAAATAATATTTTTAAATTTACAAATCACTTGAAAAATACAAAAAACAAGAACTTTGACAAACTAAAAATTATTGTTAGCCAGAACATGAACATCTACACGTCTTCGCCACTACAGCCTTATCATGAATTCCACATGTGAAAATTCCCGAATGTAATATTTCGTTCACATGGATTTTAATTTCGAATCTTCAATTCGAATAAAATTAAAAGCTTACATATTTCCAATTTTTCCAACATACAAATCTTTGTGAATGATTTCCTTCATAAATTGTCAAAATATTTCGCAATCTTATGAAGTTTTTTGACACCAACTGTTCACACGTTCGGAAATTTCCATGTGAAATTTTATTCATGATAAGCCTGATTGTTAGCCTTATTCTGAATAACATCTCCCCAAGAGTTTATTCATAGTTACCACATTTTAAAGTCATTTGCAGATTTCAGTTAAAATAAAACTACTGGCAACAAAATAGCTGACTTCGAACATTTTTAACTCAACCTGTTTAGTTAGGAAGGTGGTTATTATTTTCAGAAGAAAAAAAATAATTCCGTAGGAATTACTTTCCCAGGAGTATTTAGAATCGGGCTGTATTGTAATGTTGCTGTTCCGGCGTCAAATTCAAGTTGATGGCTAATGAAGATGCAGCGTTAAGGTCATTCAGCTACCACAATAAAAAAAAAACACCTCGAGATCAGAGAATGACAAACGTATCTTTTTGAGTATTGGCCGTAAAACAATTATGAATGCGTGCAGCAAAAAATAAAAAACATACTAATATCAAAACATACGCATTAATTTTAAACCAAATACGTACATATAACTCTGTGGCAATAAGGAAAAAGTGCTAAGTCATATTTTACTGTTTTACAGGAGAGCACTTTTAAACGTACAAGTCAATTTTCAGAATTTTTTTTTCTTTTACAGTTAAATTGTGAATTTCTCTATTTAACTTAATTTTTTTTTTAGCAAATATCGCTCTACACACTATACATTTAAGTTGAAATATACCAAAGTATAACCTCAATTAAGCTATTATTCCAAATGAGATTAGAAGTCTAAAAAAGATAAGCCGCAGATCATAGTGCTATAACTTCCTGAAAAATCACATAAATTAATTGAATTTTTGACCAGGGGTGCTTTCAAATATGCAGATTACGAAGGTACCATTAACTCAAAATCAGCTTATGTCGACTTAGGCACTTTTTCCTTTTCGCCACAGAACTATAAACATCTCCAATAACCATGTTTATACACATTTTTTAAATTACGCCGCACAAACGACATCAACTAAAATGTATAGACTGCGTGAGCTACAATCAGGCGCATGACTATAAAAATACTATTACTATTAATCGACTACACATGCGTGTATACAGGGCTATTTTATTTACACGCACACGCACCCAGACATTTTCCATTCCATTTTATATACGCAAATGTGCATATGTATACGGTGACGAATTAAGGCCGGGGCACAATGAATCCGTCATACGTTAAACTTCGCCTTTTTCAACTGACAACTAAGTTGAAATACATGGTTTCTTATGAGGGCTGTTACATTCAGTACGTGTCCGTCAACGCAAAGTACAAAAACTGGTCAACTTTTAACTTTTTGCGTACGTTGAGTAGTTTGACAGATATTGGTTGATTTTTTGGTATGTTCTGAATTAGGTTTTTGCAAAAGAAATAAACGAAATAAATAAAAAATTTTATTTAATAAATAAAATGGAGAATCAACCTATTGAAGCTGTTCAAATGCTTCCGTCAATGAAGTACTCATTGTGCCAACCTTCTCCGTCGTTGCGATAATGTCAGTTGAAAAAGGCGAAGTATAACGTATGACGGATACATTGTGCCCCGGCCTTTATGAATAAATATCCCAAGTATCATGCGTATATTTTTTTATCCGATTTTAATTAACTTTCACTTATGTATTTTTTTCTTTTTTTTTTTTTTTGTGAGTACTCACTATCGTTCTCTGCACGTGATCATAATTTTGCTACTCTCCACATTTACGCCATTTTTCTCTCGCTCTAAAATCTTACATTGCGGAAGACTTGATAAGGTGCATCGACGTAAAAAAGGATGACATGGAAAAATCATCCATGTAACTAATGTAAAATTAAATCTAAGAAAATTTAATTTCTGCTTCTGCACTTGACAACTTTTGGAAAAAATTTCTTTTGAAAAAAATTTTTATTTTTCTACTTGCTTAATGCAGTGTGTGTGACAAGTCTGACTGTATCGTACTTGTTATCTCTCAAAATTGAAATGTTAATAATTTGCAAAAATTGATATTTCATTATACAGCCCATGAACAGATTCAAGTGCTGAGTGAAGTATGTACTTCGTTCGCTGCTGAATTGAAATTATTGGGTCATGTGCGATTAACAATGGAAATGTTAATATTTAATAGGAAAAAGTGAAGCACAAGGGGGTGGGTTGGTTGCTTTTTGTGCTTAGAAAACTTTCTCTATTGAAATTAATCAAAAAAAAATAATAATAAAATAAAATAAAATAAAAATATGAAATTGAATTTTTGCTCTGTTTTCTATTTACATACAATTCGACGCAGTATGTTTGAGAAATTTAAACCAAATAAATATTATAAAGTCGCAATTTTATTACAAGTATTCCATACAGGAAAATCTTGCAACAAGTTTAAGCTTCAAGCGTTTTGGAACAAACCACGTTCAGTTTGTTAGCGTGCGTCTCTGTTTGTCAAAAAAAAAAAAAAAAATGAATGGAAAAATCATTATTGTACAAGTAACGATAAGTACTACGAAATTGAAATTTATGGAAAATCAACATATGCATACAAGTTATAAGGCACTTTATAGTATACCAGTTGGCCAACTTGTCGCAGAGGACACTTTCATCAAGGACTAAGTACACAGAAAAAAATGATTTTGATATTTGAATACGAAAATCGTTGATTCAATAAAAAAATCTTTCGAATTTTCTGTGATGACGATTTTTGCATTATTGATAAATAAAATTCTATGCACGTTTATTGAATATATTTTTTTTCAGTCAATAAAGAAATTTAATGAATCAAAGAACAAAGTTGTTGACTGAAATTTTATTTTCAGTGATAATTGTTATTGTGTTGTGTGTGTGGATGAATGTCACATTTTTCAACCCCTTTTTGTTTGCTTTTGCTTGGCTGCTATTAAAACTAAATGTGTTTGGGATGAGTCGAACCGGCAATCTTTTGACTAATAAACTAACGTACTTACCACTCAGCTAAAGAGCACATCGCTTTTGGATACTCAAATAATGAATACACGCAAAACATGATTTCTTTTGTTTCTTCTAATCTAAAAATAACTTTGTTGATTAAAAAAAAAACAAGCTACGATGTTTTTCGGCTTCTTGTCCGAACTCACACGTATACAACACCAACAATCAAAATGAACAACAAAATCAGCACATGACCAGGTTGAGTCAATCAACAAGCAAGGAAAACACCAACACAAATAAATGATATTTTTAAATGTGCGGAATTGATAAATACAATATTCAAGTTAATGTCAAATATTATTGAAACTAAAATTTTATTCAATAACATGGTTTTATTGAAAATAATTCTTGTCTATTTTTTTCTGTGTAGGGATATTTCGACACAATATTTGTCGATTACAGTTTCTTTTAAGACAATCGAACAGAAACCGAACTCAAAGACTTGTTAAAATGAAAACTACTCAACTGGTCATGCATACAACTAGTTTGTGGATATTGTCCGCAAGCTAGTCTTGCAACGTTCAATGTAAAATTGTAAATAGTTTCATTGATAAAAATTTTATAGAAATTGCCAGTTCTGCCGGGACAAGGAAAATATGAGTGAAAATGTTGCTGTTGTTGTCATGTTTAAACTTAGAGGCCGTTTGTTCGCGAATTTCCTCAATGATCTGTTTGAGCTGTCGCCAACAGGTCCTCCAAGCTTTTACATTGAAAGACTTGGCCAACTGGGATATTGTGGTCGTCTGTATGTATGTGTGGATGTGTAGATGCGTGAGTATTTGTTATGGAAATTTCTTTGGCTTTTCATTAACTTACGTTTGAACTAAATAAGTTCCACTGAATGGCGCAGTATAGATAAGTAATAAACAATATTAATATTTAAGAGCATAATAATGTATGTATGTATGTAGATTTAAATGAAGTTTTTCATTTCATCATTAAAGAAAAAAAGACATCCTGCTTAATTGTGTTTTACGCGTACATAAACAGTTTTGCTTAAGTTTATTGTAAAGTTCCCAGGGGAAATCTTCAATATTCGTTAATTTCTGTACTTTCTTTTTTTTTCATACATAGTTAACAAGTTTCTTTTGATCTCGACTCTGCTTGCCTGCTAGAACTGTTGCCACTTTCAATTTCTGTTAATATAATGGCTTTGTTCATTTTAATTTTGCATAAATTTAAAATTGATTACGATTAAATAACATGAAAGCCCACAATGATATTCTTATGTATGTAGATGAACCTTGGCACAAATACTGCCACGCAGTACTTTATTAATTTTCTTTGTATAAAAATTTCCTTGTCAAAACTTTTAAAATTTCTAAGAATTTATTTTACTTAATTAGAGTGTATGTATGTATGCAAGTAGTATTTATATTTCAAATTTTGTAGATATGTAAGCACTTAAATATAAAGTCGAAAATTTTTTTTTAAATACTTCAATTAATGTCAAAACGAAATTAAGTTAAAAGCCATTAAGCGTAAATTGGTGTCTTTTTCACAGTTCCTTTTGCTAAATTATTATTACGACATGGAAACTAGAGCAACTTTTCACTCACTTATTATTATGTAAAGCTGCATATTCAGATCTAATCAACATTTATTTACATACAGCAATGAAAAAAATCAAACAAGATAAAGCAATTAGAGTCCAATCAATTTAAATTTTTGAAAAACCTTAAAAAAAATTTTCTGTTCAAGGACTTGCTGCTCCTTGGAGGACACGACGTCTTTATAGCATTAATTACTAGTATTCTTAGCATATTCTAAGCATATCCCTAAAAATACCCGGCAGGAATTGTTTTTAAAATATTCCAGACAAAATCCTTCCGTAAACTGAAAAAAATTATAGTAATACATAAAGTTACAAGTCATGACATATTACATTTATCAATATTTTAGCCTGAAAATGCTCGTTTAGGTACAAATAATACAATGAAATGTTTCTGTTCCCCTCGTCTCTCTCTACATCAATCTAATCAGTTTAGCAATAAGACCTGCATAGTGTAGGACTAAGAATAGAATTTGTTTTGAGTTCCCGGCAATTCACAAAAAAATTCCCAAAATCCCAAAAATTGGATTATTTCAGTATTTTTGCTGTATTTTTATTATCTTTCACCGGGCGCAGATAATACTTTGGGAAATATTTAAAAACATATTATGTCTTAAGAGGCATGATAAAATATTTGGTTCCAGCGTTGTAATTTGAGAAAAAAAAGGCCTTAAATTTGATATTTATATCAAAAATAGGTCTATTTCGAAACGATATGGTTCCTTCAATAACTAAAATTTTTAACAAAAATTTTTTTTTGTAATTTTCCTTATATTATTACCTTCTAATATTTTTGAAATTTTTTTTTTATAATACCGAAATAGTTAACCCACTTTTTCTGCAAAAAATGGCGAAAAATTTACTTTTATCAAAATTTTAATTTAAATTGCGTATTGACTTAATCGTACGTTTATAATGTTAAAAATTTTGCTCTTAATCCATAATAAGTTTTTCTTTTCTAAATCGAACTAGATTTGACTTCTCCATTAGCAGAAAGAACAGTTGACAAATGTTGGTAAAAAAGCCAAAATTTTAATTTTTTCTCGGATATTTCTTTAATTGGAAACGAAACTGCATAAATGTAGGAAATTTTTTTTAGCTCTTGGATAGAGTAATCTACTTACAAAAAATCTTTTTTATCATTTCAAAAACATCAGCTTGGTATCGGTTTGAATTTTTCATTAACCCAAGGTTGCCCACTTCGGGTTTTGTTGCTCCGCCCCTTTAAACATATATGGAAAACTAATGTAAGACGTAAGTTCTGTGACACCTCCTCATATGCTGTATAAAATTTCATACCAATCGGACTGCTCGTTTAGAAACTGCAGAATTATTTAAATTTTTTTTAACAAAATCCCTCACTGTGTATCGGGCACTTTAGGTCCCACTGGGCTGTAGAAGGCACTGTCAGATGGAGCAAAAAAAAAAAGCAATGTGAGTCCGATCACAGGGGAGATATGTAAACATCTAGTAATGAAAAATGTTCTTAAGTTGGAAGTACTATGCTTTTAGTATATTTTTTTAAATTAATCAATTAAAAGTATCAAAACTTTCAATATTGCAAATACATAGGAATTTGGTGGTTTTTGTTTGTTTTATTTAACTTATTTGGTTAGTAAATGGGCACACTGCTGTTTAATGAAATGTAATGCATGTACATAGTTATTTTGCAGCGATGGTTTTCGAACTATACAGCTAGCACAATTATATGTTAGTGAAAATTAGTAGCTACTATTGCACACAAGATGGTGTTTATATGAAGCTGTTAAATTTCTCTGTACTTCTTGTTGTCCGCATGAATGACAATCTCAAAGACGATGAAGACTTTTAGTTTGACAAGTTTAGGTTTTTGTTTTCCTTATTTTGCTTTCTTTTAGTAAATTTCTTATTAAAAGTGCAAAAAATCTTTTTAAAAGTTATTAAGATTAAATGTTTTTGTATTCATTTTATTTATTTGTTTTTATTTGCGTATGATAACTTAATGTACGACAATTAGTAATAAATTCAGTAAAGTGCGACTTTGACCCGCGCACGAAGGGTTCCGTGCGGACACTTTAGCCTATATAACAAATAGTTTTGGCTTTTTTTTCGTTTATTGCGTTTTTTCGGTTTTTTGAGCTTTTTGTTATTTTTACTGAAATGTTAGTGGTACTGCACTGCTCATCTATGGTTGTTCGTCGTTTAGTTGTTGCTGTTTTTGTTGTTGTGTACGCATTGCAATTAAAATAAATTCAGTAAAGTGCGACTTTGACTCGCGCACGAAGGGTTCCGTACACTCGGTTTTGAGCATTTGTTTGATGTGGCTTTTTCCCTTTTTAAGTTTTTCCAGTTTAAACGATTTTTTCAGCTTTGTCGCTTTTTCTCTTTTTGGCGGTTTTTTTCTCTTTTTGGGTTCTTTTAATTTTTTTGGGGTTTTTTTTCATTTTGGCGTTTTGTTTTTGGGATTTTTTATTTAGGCGATTTTTTCATTTTGGCAATTTTTTTGTTTAAGGGGTTTTTTTTAATTTTTGCGATTTTTTTTTTATTTTGGCGATTTTTTTTCATTTTGGCGATTATTTTTCTGTTTTTGGATTTTTTTTCACTTTGGCGATTTTTTTCATTTTGATGGTTTTTCCGGTTTTTCGTGATTTATTTTAGTCATAGAGATTTTTTTTTAATTTTTTGCTTTTTTCGGTTTTGGCGACTTTTTGGCGATTTTTTTTAGATTTGGTGATTTTATAATTTTTTGATTTTTTAGTTTTACCGTTTTTGAAAATTTTAAGAGTTTTGCTCTTACGGTTTCCAAAATACAGCAAGTTGTTAAAGTTACAAAGTCAAAATTGCATTAACTGATGGAACACCCTTTAATTTAAATTTTTTAAATTTACTGTTATTTGTTGTAGTCTGTATAAAAATACACTAACTTTACAAAATTAGGTGTATGTATATTACATGGGATTTTAACATTTTTCGTTGCTCATTTTCAGGTCCGTAGCTCCTACGGTTATCGAGGAGATACCCTGTAACCGAGGAACGGACAGCGTAGCGAAAACAATAGGGTTCATTTTGACCGTTGCTGTACGGAACCCTAATAAAGCAAAAAAACCTAACGACCCTAACAAACAAAAACCAGCAAATTCCTATGTATTTACAATATTTTAAATAAGTTTGTATTCCTTCCCTCTAGTCAGGCTAGAACCATATGTCTCTATGTCAATACTCTTTCTCCAGCGACAATCGCACTAGTTAAAATGTCGACAACTTTCCTTTTATGCGCGAGTAAAGATTCGTTAGAGACAACAGTTCTAGTGTATTTCTGGTAATATTGTCAATGAACGCGTCAATAGTTTGTTTTTCTTTTTTATTATGCTCTGCAATAATATTAAATAAATATGTGCAGACGAGGTTCACAAAAATCTACTAGTGAATCCTTGGTTCAAATATTTCCATATGGTCGTAAAAAAACTACCTTCTCAATAGTGCTAAAGTCTACTGGTATATTTTCAATGACAAGCCTATGTTATATGTCAAATGGCGATTATATTGGCTGTGGTACACCTAGTCAGTAGCACTATCGACAATGTCTAGAAAATCACTATAATTTTACTATTGACAAACGAGCGAGGAAATATCGATTTTATAGACTAGAGCTCCTAAAATTTACTAGTGAATCTTTGGTGTCAATGTATCCATGTGGTCCCAAAAGAGCTATTTAGCCAGTAGTGCTACAGTCTAGTAGTGGATTTTCAATACCAAGCTAATGTTAAATGACAATAGATGATTACATTGGCTCGGGTACACTTGGTCAGTAGTACTGCTGACAATGTCACAAGTAAATCACTACAATTTCACTATTCGCATTTTCTGCAGGGTTCTTTCAAACACTAATACACTCATAAATAGCTCACACCGATTTGACAATGCTGTGTGCATCTCAGCAAAGAAATCTCAGTGAAAAAGATTTTTACCCGCTAGCGTATAGATGTTTACACATCAAAAATAAAGATAATGTGTATATGAATTAAAGAAAGAAAAAAAAATTGCGAGTAGTCTACTGTACATACTAGGTCCCCCAGGGGAGTCTATTTTTGACTGCGGGTGTGGCAATCCCGGGGCACCAGCTGGGGTGATGTGGCTTTTTCCATTAACGTACCTTTGGTACATTACCCATAGAAATTATGTGTTACTGCCCGATCTCTGGCAACAGAGCAAAGGATGTGCACATATTTATAAAAGGAAGACAGGTCCTGTTGATGTCAGTTAAGTGCAGCGTCACCTAGAACTGCCCCTAAGTTCAAAAGACGATAGAGGTGAAGCCCTTGTGGTGGAACTTCGAGGTCTGACCAGAGGCTACTTCTGGTGCCACGGTTTTGAGTGTATGTAGCGGTCGTCAGGATCCTTTGCTAAAATGCCGAGTTCGTCCTCCCCCACGGGGTTTTAGGTATGATTTTGGTATGTGTGGAGTGGCACTGGATTTTTGGCGACACAGACATGCGTTCAACTCGGATGAGTGGTTGAGCTGTGCCGGCAATGGTTGAGGAATTCTCCTTGGGGACCTCGCTACGGTTGTATACACAACACCCTAGCGTGAGAACCGGGAGAATAAACGTGGTGGCTGTGGTTGTTACCAAAATCGCTGGGAGAATAGCCTTGGCTTCCCAGTGTGAAATCAATGCTAGTGATTGGTCTGACGCGGTCAGCCAGACACTATTCTAGGTTCTGTTGCCATTCAACAGAAGCTGCTATGGGCACAGACATAGCAGCAGAGTTTAGATAGTTCAAATTACCTCAGCAAGGTAATTGAATATAGAACAGGGATAACTACATCAAAGATTGCTACCTATGTGCCTTGAGGAGTGGGCCTTAGGTTCATTCTAAAAGGGTGCATGGGTGCGATGGTCTGGCGTCTTACCTGCACCCGGTGCTTTGGCAGCCGTGAGATAAGGCCGTAATGGCAGGTGCTCACGGAAAGCTATTGCACATCTGTACATACTAGGTAGTATTTAACGAAAATTAATACAAACTAGAGGTGGAAAACTATCGATAGTGTCACTAAAATATTATCGATTTAAGACTATCAAAAGTTAGAAAAACTATCGATACTATCGTGATAGTATCAAAGTAGTATGGTTTCCGTGTAATGTATTTATTTAAACTAAAAATTCAAAAAGAAAATATTTATTCAACAAAACAAAACAGAGCTTTATTTCTCAGTTGAATTAATAACGAAATTAAAATAATTGTATGAAAAATAAGTGAGATGAGTGGCGGAGATTTTAAGTCATCTAGTTATTTCTGTTTATGAAAAGCAACATATGTGCCCTTAATTATGAAAGTGGTCTAAGTCATATATTGTTCTTGTCGAGATATTTTAGTAGACTACATTCGAACAAATGAAAAAGTATTTTTATATTAAGCAGCATTTTAATTTAGAGTTGTTCTAGTCTCGATTTATGTAAATTTATTTAATTATGTTTAAATATTTATTGAAGTTTTTCAAAGACTTATTTGATATTTCGAAGCAAAAATGCACATGACTTAGACTAGACCACTTTTTTGCTTTTAGTGGTGTATCATTTACTTTCGATTGTTTTCAAGTATTAATCGATTACAGAATAAGAACATAGATAGTAGCAAAGCAAGTTAACTATCGATGGTATCGATAGTGCCATCGAGAGTTTTTCACCTCTAATACAAGCTATAAAAGACTTTTTCAACAAGTCTGGGCTTTGGTATGCTCTATCTATCCTCTATCTATCCCATCTATGCACTTACATATCGTTTAAATTTTCTGTTTGTGTAGACGCAATAAAGTTAAAACTTGTTAAAATAATAAACTTAAAACAAATTGATTTCTTTATTTAAAAATTTATACAGTAACGAAGCGAGCAGCAACATAAGTAAACAGGCCGTAAGTAGGGCCTTATTTGGTGGATACTGATCTAACAATAATGAAAGAATTTGAGCTTCGAAAGGAATATGTTATTGAAATATTAAAATAGCTTTTATTTTCGACATTTAAAATAGGGGAAATAGTCTATACAATTACACAATGCAACACGAATAATATAACCGTATACGAACACCACTGCGTGATAAAAAAAAAAGACCCGTGTCTTCCAGTTTTGCCCCAACTCATGCACTTTTTCGAAATTCTGATTTACTCTCTGAGGCAAAATTGTAGCTTTTGTCATAAAGAACAAAAAAATAGCAATTTTAAATAATTAGATTTTTTACCTTTTTTCTCCTGTTCAGCTCCATAGGTAGCAAAGCGTTCAAAATTCAATTCAATCTATATATATAAAAATAAGTTGCATTGTGTTAGTAATTGATGTTCTCTGGAATGCGTGAACCGATTTTGATTCTGCAAAGTTTATATGAAAGGTGACGTCAATACCAAGGTTTTTATGTCCAAACAGTCTCTGTACGTGTATTGGTTCATGAGTTATATTTTAATGAACACTGCATTCATTTCGAAATATTTGAGTTAATCACCCTTATCGGGAATAAAAGTTCACGTGAAAAGTGTTCCCTTTCCCTAAAATTTTGATCGCCAGTGTTTGCGTTGTTGTTGTGTTAGTATACTATTTTCTAATTTTTTTCACCATATTTTTGTTCACGGGAAATATTTCACGTGAACAAACTGTTCGCCTTTTATTCCCGATAAGGATGAATATTTTGAAAAACTGAAATACAATTCGTTTTTAAATGCATCACAATTCAATTTTAGTCAAACCATTTATATACTTAGCTATTGTAAATCAAAACTTCGGGGATCTATGAAATAAATTACATATAAACACACCACTAAAAATTTAAATATTTAAATACATTATGCACAGCAATGAGCTTTCTTAAGTTTAAACATGAGGTATCTGGATTGTGTTGTTCGAACGGACAAGTTAAATAACCAGAATTGAATCCACCACCGTAGCCCTTGCATAATTTGATGACTGGTGGCACAGCAATTGCAAAGCATTTTCTGGCAAACATACAAGCTTATCACTCCGCATTTCAAATAACTTCATTTGGAGCGACAAATATTATTCGGAAATTTTTTGCCAACGTTCAAGCTATTTTTGTTTGTTTTTATGTTTATTTAGATAATCGCGAAAAGTACTTTTGTGAAAATTTCAATCTTCAATAGATTCAAGGCCAAGTTTACCATCGACTTGGTTCTTTGTTACCCTTTCCTGATCAAAGCTATCAATTTTTGCAAGTATACTTTATGGGTAACTCAAATGTGGAAATTGATTGTCGTTGTGATATTTCATCAAATTTGCGGAGGGATATTATTGAGCGTTTGCAGAATATGTTGCATGCTGAAAATGAATTAGTGCGACTTTTTCAAACTGCTCTCGATCAAATGCCATCTGATGAATATGCAATTGTGATTCGAGCTGATAAAACGCCTCCCGGGCAACATGTCAGACGATTTA
The DNA here is from genome assembly GCA_949987645.1 of Tachina grossa. Taxonomy (NCBI): domain Eukaryota; kingdom Metazoa; phylum Arthropoda; class Insecta; order Diptera; family Tachinidae; genus Tachina; species Tachina grossa. The sequence goes on along the minus strand of OX465276.1, from coordinate 134,029,678 downwards.
ATGCTCCCACAATGGATGATGTCGCTATTTTTATTTTCTTTTTTGCACTACGAAGTGTGCAGGGGTTCGCTAGTTGTCTATAAAAATGTATCTAAGATCTCAATAAACTATTTTCTAGAACAAATAAACTTCCTAGGAATGATTCTTAATACCGTTTAGGTAGACGCAAAAGTAAAAAATTTCCAAAAAAATGAGATTAAAAAATTTTTGGGAAAGAGGCTGTAAAATGAAAAATAATTTTGAGAATTAAGTACCTTTAAAAAGAGTGTAAACTAATACCGAGAAGCGAAGCAATAGAGAAATAACTTTTAAAGCCTCGCCGAAGGCCGTTTAACAGTGAAGCTAGTGTTTCACTTACCATAGATGAGAATATCTTCAATCATACTGTGCTGTGTTCGAAATACTAAAGCCTGGATCACACGATCGGCACAATGCACCAGTTTTCGTCGGCTCACCTCAATAAAGTCATAAGTAATAAGCCAAAATGACATTATTACTTAATAAATTCTTGAATAAGTCTATATTGCTATATATGTATTACTTTATTACCAATGCAATGTGGTGCAGTTATGTAATTATATTTCAATTATTTAAGAAATAAGGCAAATTTACCTGGTTACTTATGAATTTATTTCAGTGAGCCGACAAAAATTGGTACATTGTACCAATCGTGTGACCCAAGCTTAAAAGATTATTCGGAACACCCCCAGTTTAGTAAAGCTTGTCTTAGTAAAAACAACTATCATAAACACAATGCCAGCGAAATCCAAGAATTTGGTTATTCATTATTATAATTAATTGAAATTTATTTGCTGGTAGTTTAGCATGTCTATATACGTATTTCATTGGCGCTTGAACCAAATCATCAGTAGACTTTAACCACAAATTTTAAACAGTCACAAACCTCTTACTTTATGCATAGACTTTCAAGAACTATATGAGAAGTCATAAAATAATAATACTTTTGAAAATCACAAAAGAAAAAATAAGCTTAGTAGGCTTTGAAACTGATACAAAACCCAGCAAATAATTTATATCCAGGTGAACTCATTTTATTTTTCTACATCCTTATACAATTAGAAATCCATTATTATAATTGTTTTCTCGTTTCAAAAGGATTAGGAAATTATTAGGTCGGAAACAAACTATAAACATAACGTGAATTGACCCAAACCTGTGTTGACAATTTCAGCTCGACAGCTCTTACAGTTCTAGAGATCATGCAAACACAAAAACGATTTTATATACATACGTAACTATAAAGAGTCGGCAAATTTGAGGTTAGGAAGTAAATTGGTTGTCCAATGATCAGCGTTGTCAACTTTTAAATTTCAAAAAGCACCGAAATCAGGAAAAAAGCGCGTAATTTAATTAAAAAAGCACTAAATTTAAAATTTTATTGTTTTATTAAAAAAAATTTTACACATCGTCAATTGGTTATTGGTTTGCTGCAAACATATATAATTATACATTATAATGTATTTTGAATATACTGTGCCGCAAACGACTACATGTAGATAAAAAATATAGGAATCGGTTGACCTTGCAATCTATTCCTAAAATTTCGAATTTGAGGCATCCGATACACATTTTATTTCTATAAGAATAAGTGAATTCTTAAATCAATTTGACGAAGCATTTACAAGTAATTATAAAAAAAAATTAAATTGTTTTTTAGCCAATGAACAAACGAATTTCTCGAATCAGATGAACTATGTGACAAGGATAATAAATTTTTATCGAAATAAAAATGGTGTCAAAAGTCTTGTGCAGCAAAAACAATATAAATAACAAAGTTAATTATTTACAAAAATGATTTCCAATTTTATCAAGTTATATATAAAAAAAATATTCATATCGATTCATTCGATAGACCTCTGCGTTTCAATTTGGAAGTAACAGAAGTTTGATGGGAATGCAAGTTTTGATAATTGCATTAAGTCAATTAATCTTTCTCCATCCATTGTCTCTACTAGACAAAATATCGCTATTAGACTATATTTGAGTAAATACTTGTATTATGTCTTCTTTGTTGTATGGCAAAACACTGTTTACAGGAATTATGCTTAAAATGTTAAGGTTTAACTTCAGAGCTTATGTTTTTGAATGAAAAAGACTTCCTCGAAAAAAATATGTAAGGAACTTTTTCTATGAATTTTTCGTTTAGTGCCACCGCCTCGAAACAAAAAGCACCGAATATGAATTTAAAAAAGCACTGAGCACTAAATTCAAAATTTTTCGCGTCGAAAATTTCAAAAAGCACTAAAAACGGTGCGAAAAGCACCGAGTTGACAACGCTGCCAATGATTCAATGTCAAGAGTTGAGCCTTTCACATTTATTTAGTAAAAAGTTGGGAAATTCTAGCTGTGGCACGCTGCACTCTTGAACAATTTTAACTTGAAAGACCGAGTTTCCGGAAACAAACCAGAAACAGCTGACGCTCTGAAAGATGAAGTTCGGCGCTGCATTGACAAGATAAGCCAGCTTTGTAGCAAAATGTGGTTCAAAATTTTGTGTAGAGAGCCGGACGTTTGCCGACGTGCTAGAGGCGGACATTTGCTCGGCATGATATTGGATTATTAATTCCGATATTTTTACTTTACATTGGTATCAATAAAACTGAATAAAAAAAAATGTTTTTTAAGCCAATTTACTTCCTAACCTTAAATTCGCCCACCCTTTACGTTTAAAACCCCGTTTTTGTGTTTGTTAGTAACGCATGATCTCCGGAACTATTAGAGCTGTCGAGTTGAAATTGTCAACACAGGTTCGGGTCAATTTACGTTACGTTTATAGTTTGTCTCCGACCCAATAAGTGACCATTGAATATATTAATTTGAAAAATCCTATTCAAAATTAAAAAGCGATCCAATTCTTGAATTTCGCTGGCATTGTGTTCCAAATAATTAAAAATTGTCAATATGTATTTAAACAAAGATTTGCAATTTATAAGTGCTCCCAAAATTTATGACACAAGTGAGTGATAAGTAATACACAGATAATTTAATGGAGTAGATTTCATTAAATATTTATTCAATGAGTAGTTATAGTGCTGATGCAACCCCGTCCCAATATCAGACGCATTTAAATTGGTACTAAATGAAATCGCAGATAAAATGAAACTCCAGACCAGCGAAATCGAGTACGAAATGCCCATCAACAAATTAGTGACAGGAATAGAGACGCAATTGTGGTTGTAAAGTTGCCTTGAAATATGACCCAGAAATTAACTATCAGAGGTGTTAAACATATGACAAAAATAAAATAATTGAGTGTAAGAGAACTTTTACGGGCTCGACTAGTATTCATAAATAGTATGGTACTACTTTGGGCCAAAAGACACCAAACTGAAAAAAATATAAAAAATATATATGTATCTGTAAAAAAATTTTGTTAAAAAGCAACAACAAAAATTTTTTGAGGGCTGCTTTAAATTTTTTGTTTGGTAATATTTTTCATGTTTTAGTTTGGGGCCAGTTTTTGTTGGGACCAGTGTGCACACTTAATGTTTTTTTAAATTCGGTAGAATCGACAAAAAAAATCGGTAGAGTTTTTTTATTCAAAGAAACATAAAAAATAACAATTCAAAGAAACATAAAAATTAAATATATGTTCTTATATATAAAGGGTAAGTGCAAGGAGTATCAAACTAAACAGGTTCCAAAAGCGCATTTAAAACTTCACATGTGATTGGAAATTAAACTACCATAAACAATGAAGCATTTCCAATAAAAAAAAAAAAAGATCCCCAGTTATTTGCCCTTACCCTTTATATAGATATTCTATGCATATATAAAATAATATATGTACATAAATAACAAGAATTCAGTTTTTGTACATAGGTTGTATAAAGCTACTAAAATAACTTTTATTTTATTTTTTATTTGTAAGATCCATTTATGAATTTAAAATTTTGTGCGAAAATTATTAAATCATTGCTAGGAATAAATATCTCATCCCCAAGGCACAATTCTTTGGCAAATATTAGGTTACTTACAGTTTCAGTTTTTAACCGATTTCTTTGTTCTATTTTAGTGATTTTCATGATAAAAAATGACCGCTCTGCGGCCGCACTGCTATGTGGCAAAATAGGCAGTTTACACATATATCGACTTAAATTACTAAAGGCCGTGATACACTATCATACACAGTCGTACGATTGTTTCACTGGAAAATCAGATTGAATTATGTCACACTCCAAAAAAATCGCAACAAAATCTCTTATAGGTGCCACACTATTCCACAAAAAAGATGCAAAAACATTCAAAATAATTTTTATATATAATTATTTTGCATTTCTAAAGAAATAATAACGCAAAATGTAATTTTCAAAATGTATCTGTCTATCTTTAAATAAATGAAGCAGAATTTGCTGTTTTCTTATCAACTGCTTTACACAATGCATCTCTGATCTAATATAAATTATCATTTTATGAAAATTTTCATAAACTTTTGGAAATCGGACAGACTTGTCAAAAAATCTGTCACACATTTTAATCCAAACTATCATAATTTTTAAGCACACACGATTTTTTTGAGAGATCGAACGACTGTGTATGATAGAGCTGCAGAACTATCGATAGTCGCTCCACTCGATAGTTTCGATAGTTTTATGTAAAACTATCGATACTATCGAATAGTTTTATAAAAGTTGCCACATAAACTACATTTGACTCGAAAAAAAATCCAGAGTCCTCAACATTTTCATTAGTATATAAAAATATATCTAGCCTTTTTTTCGATTTTATCGTAAGCGGCACATTACGAAAATATACTTTTTTATTGAACTTATAATTTTATGGGCCTACCCATGGTTTAGAATTATCAAAATGCGAAAATTGTTGATAACTTTTAAGACACTAACTGTAAAGTTTTATCGTAAGCGACAATTTTAACCTTCTTCTAAAAATTTAATTTTTATCGCATGCGATTACATCGAAGATTAGGCTGGATATGTAGGTATGTAGGTACAATTAAAAAAAAAATTTTGTAAGGAAACACGCTATGGTATGTCAAAAAAAAAATCCAAGACGATTGGCGGCCGTCGCGATATCAGTACCACCAAAATTTATCTTTGTGTCGACGATGTTGAATTTATTAAGATACTTGTGACTACTATTTGCCGAATAACACTTGGATTTATAAATAAATTCATATACATACATATGTATGTATTTAAGTACTTATGTATACAGAAGCAGGGATGCGATGTCATATTTACAAATTGTACTAACTTTCAAAAAAAATTTAAATTTTTTCAGCACGATTGTATCTAATTCTTTATTTATATTTTTTTAAAACTTGTACTTTTTAATTAACTAAAAATCAATTAACAAAACGCCAGAAGGTGCACAAAGAATGTTAGTTGCTGGGATCTGAATATAAAAGTAACATTTACGATATACTACGTTTATAACCTTTTTTTATTCGATTGTTCACAGTCGATGCAAATAGTCGGCTTCTCCCTTTGGTACGAAAATAAAATTTCCACATTTGCAGATGAATTTGGAATAAATAACATTCCTCCAGCAATTCTTTAAGTAACGGAAATCATGGTTTGATTTACATAATTTTCTAATACCTTCGAGCTAAAGATTAACCCCCTTGTGCAAAAAAAATATGTAAGTGAACGTTAAAACCGGGTTTTCTATGGAAATTTTTTTAAATGTACAACCACGCATTATTTTTTGCATAAGGGGGTTAATATATTTTAATGCTATTTTTGGCATGTAATAAATATAAAGAGATTCCAGTAGAGCCAAATGGGTCATTGCGGTGCTACGGTACTTTTGGCATTCAAATAGCGCCAAAATTATACAATTGTACCAACTTTTGCATCGCTGCACAAAAGCTTAAATCAACGACGGATAATTTGCTTCAAAGTTGCCGGCTACTGTTTACTGACTTCGATTATTTTTACTCTTTTAATAACTTGTTTTTTTTACCGATAGTATCGATAGTGGAAAAAACTATCGATATTTCATTTACAACAAAACTATCGATACTATCGATAGTACTATCGATAGTTTTGCAGCTCTAGTGTATGATAGTGTATCACAGCCTTAACTAACAATATTCGGTAGATTTCAGGCCTTGTTCGGTAGAATTGTTAGATTGTTAAATTCACAAACATATTCGATAGAATCTACCGAATATCGGTAGAAGTGTGCACTGGTTGGGACCATTTTTTAAAAGAGCCATTTTTCATATTATAGGCATAACTCTACATCTTTCACATTTTGAGTGTATCGCTCTCACAGCGAGGCCGTAAAAAACTAGAGCTTAGAGTACAACTACAACGCATCCGAGGATTCTACGTAAGTAGCAAGTTATAGAGGTTAACAGAATTCGTCAAATGCTTAATTAGAAGGCCTTCTAAAGGGCCTGTCAGCTATTTTTCCATGCTTTTACTCAAAATGTTAAAGGTACATGTTGGTTCACAAATATTTATGAGCGTATACGAAATAAAATTAAATAAATAATAAAAGTAAATTATGTAAAGAGAAATTGATTTATGTTATTAGGATTGTGCTAGTGTTCCTGGTTTTTTTGTTTCAAATACAACTTTATTAACAATTCACAAAGTTTATACATACGTATAAATGTTCGAGCATACATAAATCTCAGTGCATGAACTACGAGTATACAAAAAGCAATTTCCTATTTGGCCACAATTACACATCATAGTCATGCCAACAGTAATATTCATTCATAGTAGTCACATTTCCAGCATCTATCTGCACAAGTTTGTCTTTTTAATTTGGAAAAGTTGTGACTGCGTTCTGTTGTAGCCAATCAGGAAAAGCGAAGGAGATTGTCGGTAGTATGCTGTTATTTAAAACTTGAAGTAAATTTTGTCTTTCTTCTTGGTCTATTCAAATGATTTATTTATCATTTTCGTGAATATCTTTTCTGGGTATTATAATTAAAATAAACAGCTTTCATTGTGGTAATATAATAGGCTTTAGCATCAGATTTTTCATTTTTCTTGTGGTTTTTCTCCATAGTAATGAAAGCATTTCTTCTTCTGTCATTTCTAATTTCCCCAAAGAGATGACCTTGTGGCATACAAAATAAATTTTAATTGGATTTCAATTAAGGCACGTTTTTTTTTTTTTTTGTTTTTTTTGCTAGGAGTGTTATTAAAAATACGACAATCTTTCATTTAGCAGTCAACAGCCAAATTGCGTTTTAGTTAAAAAAAAATAGAGAGCTGCACACCAGGGCTGTCAGATATGGCGATTTCTCGCCAAACGTGGCGATTTTTCAACTTGCGATTTTTATGGCGATAAATGAATTTGTTGGCGATTTTTCTGGCGATAAATGAATTTTTTGGCAATTATTATGGCTATTTTTTTTAACAAAATTGAATCTTAAAATTATTCTAATTCAGAAAAATTAGTTTGTTGAAGGAGTAGTTTCAAAAATAAATCCTATCAAAACTCGTCTGCAAGAAGTTAAAAAATTTGATTTTGATGATTTTTTTATATTAATTATAGTCATTGAATTTTAATGAGAAAAATTTACAAGAAATATTTTTTGGCGATTTTATTTCTAATTTTGGCGATTTTCTGATAGATTTTGATCCGATCATTTTATAAAAATTTATATTAAAAAAGTGTTATATGAAAACAAATTTATCATCAAATATTTACGAAGAAAAACTACATAAAACTGATTTTTGGCGACTTTTGGCGATTTTTAAAATCAATTTGGCGAAATAGGTCGGAAAAAATCTGACAACCCTGCTGCACACTATTAAAAAATTAAGATTAAGAAATTTATGTGTATGCATGTATATAATATGGCGATTAGAAACTTGTTATAGGATAGAATTAAGGAGATCACAGCATAAGCAGATTCAATTCGCTGCAGAAATATTTTTTTTTTGGAGATCAAAAACATCACAAATGGAATTAAGTTATTCATAAATGGAATTGGGTTAAGAAATGTTGCAAAATGGAACATGCAACTATACAGAAAAATTTGTGTATCTTATCTCAAAAACAAGGAAAGAATCAAAAATGAACTAAAATAGTATATATCTCTATATATATATTTTTTTTGCAACTACCGCCGATGTTACAATTATTTACTAAGTTAAAAAAATAATCAGGTATGTGATGGAAAACGATCGTTTTCAAAACGATTTCAAAACAATCGTTTTGAAAAGGTGTGATGAATTCCGGTCGATTTTGAGTATCATTTTTGAGTCAATCTCAAACAACTGATTTCGAAAAAGCACACTTGAAGATCAAATATAGACCATATAATAGAGCTGTGAAAAGAAGTATATCAAAATGTTTTGGAAAAACCATTAAAAACAAATTTTAAAATTATTGACAAAACGACTATAGACAACTCATCACACCTTTTATCGTTTTCAAATTGCTTTTGTGTCTTAATCGTTTTTCATCACATACCTGAATAATATAAAATTATTTGTTTGTCATTCAGCTTCAACAAATTTTTTAAATAACATTAAATTCAAATATTAACTGCCGTATTCATAAAAAAAATTATTTAGGTTCACAAAAGTTTTACAAATTGAATTTTTCATAAAAGTTTTGTAAACCTAACTTATTTTTTTATGAATACGATAGTATGTAACTGAATATTTCGACGTCTTAAAACGAAACATGTTGCAATTTTTGTTTAAGTTGTAGCTTATTATGTTTGGATATTTAACAATTCTCAATCATATTCTTGTATAATAAATTCTTATTTTTTTAAATTTAACTTCATATCTTTTGATGAGTTGGAAGTAGATCCTTAAAATACACTCAATCGATTTCATTAAAAGTTTCTATCAACCTGTAGTGCGGTTCAGTAACTTGCAGCAATCCGACAATCTTAATTTTTGTCTACACATTTTATCGCTTGCAATAGCGATTATCTGTCACTTCTTTTTAACGATACCACGCAGCTGATATTTTTTGTTGATTTTTGTCGCTAAAATTAACAGCACATACATTATTGTCGCTTAAAAATAACGATACAGTTGACATTAACCTACAGCGAACATCGTTAAAAATGTTACTGAATAGCAAATTCGATAAATTTTCGTTAAAATTATTTCGACGATGTGATTATCGTTAAAAAAAAGTTAGTGAATCGCAATACATTTTTTTGTATATCTCGGTCAACATTTGAATTATTTAATTCAATCATTAGAATAATTGATTTTGGATATGTTTTCAATTAAAATTTCAATTCATATAATTTAAATCTTTAATTATATAATTACAAATACAAATTACATTGATTGTAAAAATAGTAGCGAAAATAATTCTTTGTTGCAATATTATGCAAAAGGTAATCAATTTATACTTAAACGTTTAACAAACGAATTTTTAATAACTTTACTCTCATTTCCAAAGTCGTTCTCTAAATAATTTTTGAAAGAAAATTCATAGCAAATTGGAAGACAAGTATTTCCTTGTTGATAATTTGAAAGCAATACAAATAACAATGGCAAGATATTTCAGAAAATTGTAATACGTTGAATCAAAACAATTCACATATTCCATTTGCACTGAAAACTTAGTATATAAAACTGAAATTAGCATCAGGTGATCAAAAAAATCGAACCTTCAATTCATATTATGAGCACCGAAAATTTCGTTGCGCAACGAATTTTCTATTGAACAGAATTTAGCTTTCGATGAAATAATATGAAACTTATTTAAAACGATTAGTTTTTATTTTTAGGCAAAGTTGTTGCAAATTTTTAAAATCACTCTGAGTGATATTCACAATAAGGACATTCTTTGTCAAATGCTCCTCATAATGAAAATTCGTTTGATCAATACCTTCGACAACAGTCGAAGATCGTAAGTTGCTCATAATAAGAGCCATAAACGCTGATGATAAACGTGTGACGGCTTTCGAAAACAGCTAGTTGTTCCGTTCTGCTAGTGTTTATCAGAATATTTACAATTAACTTTAATGTTTTTTGTTCTTTAAATATTATAATTTGTAATTAGGCTTAAAGCATGTTACGAAGTTTAGCCTCATCAAATCATAAATACAGAGACAAAATGACATGAATTGGAAAAATATTAGAGGAAATTACACTTCGTTTTAATTCTGCAACTTTAGGATATATGTATGCAAAATGCAAAAAATTTTCTGCTACAAAGCGTGAGTATTGTTCTTAAACATTTAACAAACTTTACTTTCACATCTAAAGTGGTTCTCTAAAGGCATATTTTTTTTTTTTTTTTTAAAGAAAATTCACAGCAAATTTGAAGCCAAATACGCCCCTGTTGATAATTTGAAAGCAATAGGAATCCCATTCTATATAATTAAATAGTACGAAAGAGAGGTTTCAATTTCTTTAAGAATAATATTTCAAATCAGAGAAATAGTATGTGTATCTCTTTCAGATTTTGCTTGGAGACTTCAAAGCAATTAAGGTGTTCATAATATTTAAAAATAAATAATTATTCCTGCCAAAAAAAAAACCAACTTCAATGCAAAGATCTGATCGAAGATAAGAAGTACGTGAAATATAAAATAAAGTTTTAGTGGGCGTGGTTAAGTAGAACCACTTAAAATAAAATATTAAATTGTGATGGGCGTGACTCAGCCCACTTTTTTGAATGGAGGATTGTGTCTATTTTAGACCTCAAGGTGTGTGGTAAGTTTCGAAAAAAATAGGTTAAGTAGAGCCGCGTGAAATATTATAATAAATTTTTAATGGGCGTAACCCCGCCCATTTCTTCAACTTTTAGATTGTGTAATTACAAGAACCTAAGGAGTTTTGTAGGTTTCGTAACAATCAAATAAGTAGAATATCATAAAATTAAATTAAAAAAGGTGGGCGTGTCACCGGACACTTTTTTTTACAATGGGACCAATGGGAAGTTATACCCTCTCTCACAAAAAAAAAAATTTACAATCGGTCTAAAATGTACGGAGTTAGGAAATAACACCTAATAGAGACGAATTGTTAACCTCCTCCTTTTTTTTAAATTATATCCCCAGAACAATAAAATACATAGCAAACGAGCTTTTCCCCTTACGGGCTAATCACATAATACGTAGCGCTGATGGGGATGGGGTTAAGGATTTAATGCAGTTTAAAAAATTTATACTGAAAAGCAGAATAAACAAAGGTTGGGGGGGGGGGGGGGAGGGGGTGTATAAAAACTAAAAAAATTACGTTGCATAGCATGCTAACAGCCCCTTATTTGAGTTCATATAGATATGTATGAAAAAAAGTAAATAATTTTTCAATCAACTTAACACTAAATTAATCTTTTTCCAACCCCTTCGATTAAAGTGTTAATATATTTTCGAAAAGAGAAAACGACAATAATTATAACTCTAGAATAAGGACACGCGTAACGAACGACCTTTTTATTCCATATGTAAGAAAAACTAATTAATTTTTTAATTTTTCAATCAGTTTAGCAGTAAAACACTTTTACTTTTAACCCTTTTCATTTATTCAGCTCTATTTTCAGCATGTAACTGAAAAGAAAATTCGGCTCCTTCCTTTAGCTTTCACATTTCGGCTTATTAAATCATTAATGAGGTTGTATTCACATTAAATAATTTTTTTTCGTTCATTAAAATTTTATCACTAATAATCTTTCACTTCTTTAGCTGTCAGAAATAATAAGAAAAACAATTGTGAAACAACTTTTCATAGCTTTTATACACATGTAAATAATACACAGACGCACACGAACTCTTTTAGTAAAAATATACATACATACATACACACATAATCGTAAATACATACATACCTACCCTGCAGAAAGTGCGAATAGTGAAATTGTAATGATTTACTAGTGACATTGTCAGTAGTACTACTGACCAGGTGTACCCCAGCCAATGTAACATTAGCTTATCATTGAAAATCCACCACTAGACTGTAGCACTACTGACTAAGTAGTTCTTTTGGGACAACATGGAGGCATTGACACCAAAGATTCACTAGGAAATTTTAGGGGCTCTAGTCTACAATATCGATATTTCCTAGCTCATCAATACTAAAATTATAGTGATTTTCTAGTGATATTGTCAATAGTGCTACTGACTAAGTGCACCCCAGCCAATGTAATCGCCTATTGACATGTAACATAGGGTTGTCATTAAAAATCTACCAGTAGACTTTAGCTTAGCACTATTGAGAAGGTAGTTCTTTTACGACCATATGGATATATTTGAACCAAAGATTCACTAGTAGATTTTAGTAACCCTTGTTTACATATATTTTTTTTTTTTGATATTATTGCACAGGGTAATAAACAAGAAAAACAATCTATTGACACGTTCATAGACAATATCACCAGATATACACTAGAACTGTTGTCTCTTACGTATCTTTACTCGCACATAAAAGGAAAGTTGTCGACATTTAAACTAGTGCAATTGTCGCTGGAGAAAGAGTATTGACATAGAGACATATGGTTCTAGGCTGACTAGAGGGTAAGTATTAGGGTGATCGATTATTCGACTTTTTCCAGAAACCGGTTTTCGAATAGTTCGATTATTTGAAATTGTGAAAAACCTGGTTTCGGTTTTTACAATTCAGGAAAAACCGGTCAACCGGTTTTTTTTAGTAAGAAAATTATTATACAAAAGTTGATTTTAAATTGCTTTATTAAAAAGAAGATTTAACAGTTCATGTAAATATAATAAAACAATACTGAAATTAAAGCTAAAACATAAAAATTTACTTTATATACTTATCTATAATACATAAATATGTATATATAACATACAGTCGAGGAATAAACTCTACATACAACCATAATTTTTAGGGTTTGTGAAAATTTGGGAAGAAACTCAAAAAATTAATTATGCCAATATTTAGGGTACTAATAAATAGGTTTATACAAAAAAATAAAAGGTAAGTAGCAAAAATATTACAAATACATAGGAAAAAAGTCTACATACAGGCATAAAATACATGAGAAAATACGTGCAAAATGTTTGATGTCGTCAACTTGTTTGAAAATGCTGTGATTTCCGGTACCAAGCCGTCAACAAATGGTATCCAAATATGGTCTAATATGTTGTTCTTATTGTAATTATTTTTTAATTTTTATTTTTTGTATAAAATATTTATTAGCACCCTAAATATTGGCATAATTAGTTTTTTGAATTTCTTTCCAAGTTTCCTCAAACCCCAAAAATGATGGGTGTATGTAGAATTTATTCCTCAATGTTATATACATACATATGAACGCATGTATAAAATATGAAGAAAAATGTCAACAAAACTAAAAAAACACTTTTTGCAACTGTATTTTGACATCCATTGCACACCATAATGCCAATTAAATTCGCCTCTGCTATCACCTCATAAAATAATTTCGGTTAAATTTCATGTTTCAGTAAGTGTTGCCGTGCTAAAAAAAATGATTAGAACTTTTACACTGAAAAAAAATACATAGCAAAATCAACAGAACACGTTGGTCTAACATAGTGAAAATTAATTTTATTGCAAAATGTACAAATCGAAAAGTATTCGTCTCAGCCGGTTTTTAAATTGTAAAAATCCGTACTATTCGACATTCGAAAAATCAAAATTTTGAAAAAACTGACAACCGTATTGTAAAAAAACCGGGTTTTAAAACCGGTTGAAAAACCGAGTCGATCACCCTAGTAAGTACACATATATTTGTATGTACCTACATATGTTTGCATATTTAGCTGTACATGTAATTAAATATTTAATTGGTTCGCATTTTATTCTGGAAAATATTTTAAGGGGGAGTGAGGCTGACAAAATATGAATACATATTTACATACACTAGAAGAACAACGAATTACAATGGCAACGAAACCATTACGTTGAACCCCTTTCATGAATACAACGACAAATTTCATTCACACGACGAAACATTGTATTACATAGCACTATGGTTCAGTCGGACACTTTATTTGGTCAAAACTATATTTACCCGCCTGCGGTGGATACAATTCGACAGGTATCTGAAAATCATCTTACGAATTTACATTTCGAATGACCATTACGATGTTCCCTTCATCTACCGTTTAAGTTTTTCTAAAACTTACAATTAGAAAAGAAAATTTTTTTCAAGTTTTCGCCTGCAGATATTAGCTACAGGTACACAAATCAACATAAAAATAGAAATATAAATAGAAAAACACCATGAAAAATATGTTTGCGATATTTTAAATTCTATCGGTGTTTTTTTTTTTTTTAATTTACACATACTTCAAATATACAAAATTTTTAGCATAAGACTTCCAGAAGTTGTTAGTTTTGTGCTTAGGGATTTTAATTCAATTTTCCTTTCTAGCGTTTTTATTTTGTTGCGATTTTTGAGAATATTAAAGTTTTTTAAGAAATAAAAATTATCAAACATGTTGGAAAGTACAGTTGAAACATCGAAATTAAAATTTTTTTTAAATTAATAAATACAGAGGAATCTCTCTTGAGCGTACACCGAAGGGACTATCGAAATGTGTGCGTACCGGGGGGCTGTCCGGTTAAGAGAAATAAACGATTTTAAATTAGTAAAATTTTTCTAAGAATCGCTACGTTTTTATTTAAAAATACTTTTATCAAAAAAAAAAAAAAAAAAAAAAAAAAAAAAAAAAAACAATTAACAATTCAATTAGTTTTAATAACAAAAAAATCATTAATATGTAAATATTATTTCCATACTCAGCAAAAATAACATGACAAAATTCTTGCTGCTAAAAATAACCGACTTCAATGAAAAGATCTGATACAAAAAGATAAGAAGAAGTACGTGAAATATAAAATAAAATTTTATTAAGCGTGCCTCTGCCCATTTTTTAAATGCAATATTGTGTGTTTTTCATAGCTTAGGGTGCGAGTTAAGTCTTGTAAAAATCGGTTAAGTAGAACCACTTAAAATAAAATATTAAATTTTAGTGAGCGTGATTACGCCCATTTTTTTAAATGAAGCATTGTGTCTATTTTAGAGCTCAAAGTGTGTGGCAAGTTTCGTAAAAATCAGTGAAATATTATAATAAATTTTAATGGGCGTAACCCCACCCATTTTTTAAACTTTGAAATTTTGTGATTACTAGAACCAAAGGCATTTGATAGGTTTCGCAGCAATTAAGTAAGTGATATATCATACATTAAAAAATTTCTGGGCCTGTCCCCACTTTTTTACAATGGGACCAATGGGAAGCTTTGCCCTGTCGGACAAAAAAAGAATTTTTACAATCGGTCTAAAATTTGCCGAGTTATGAAGTAACAACGCCAAAAAAAAAAGTAGAGACGAATTGATAACCTCCTCCCTTTTTTGAAATCAGTTAAAAAAATAATAAAAAGTCATTCTTAAAATATATGTGAATTCATACAGAATTAGCGGAAAAAGTATAGTTCATAATATTTGAACTTTGACCTCAAATGGGTACGTTTTGTTTGATTCAGCTCAAATTTTCACCATATAAGTTTTACATCAAGTGCCATTAATAACCGCCCGGAACTTTAGGAAAATTCAAAGTTGAATTTCTCTCAGACTTATATTACAATGCGACTCTAATGAATACTTAATGTTTCTTCAATTCCCAAGCTCGCATTAAGGTCGTATGCGTTGTCTAAACGTTTAATTATACAATATTGTATTTTTGTTATCAATAATTTTCATTCAAAAGTGTGGTTTAAATGTTTTCCACTCTGGGAATATTCTATATGTTAGATAAATTTCTAAAAATATTTTACCAATGTGATAAATAGCACCAGAAAACTATTCCATCTTAGTGATAAATATATATTTAATAATTTCAATTGATTGCTTATAGAGAAAAACTTATAACAATTTCCCAATAAATTAAACTGCCCATACCAGGTTAAATTTAATATTTTCATATGAAATAAATTCCAATTTCAATTTTTGAAATTTAAAACTAAAATATTAAAACAACAATACAACAAATTTGTCTGTTCATAAGCGTATAAACAGATATCGTTGCTATTTAAACCATAAACCATACGACTGAGCTTGTGAATTTAACAATTATAACTGTTTTAATTAATTATCAACATTATTTTATTTGAAATAATATTCAAATTTTTTTACAGTTATTTTTTAACTATCCCAAAACTATAGAAATTACGGATGTGAAATTACAAAAAATACGCTGATGTTTTTTTTTTAGTTTAATTTTTTTACAGTAAACAGTAAAAATACATTTCCGCTCTTCAAAAAGTGTAACAACCTTTCATGCAAATTTATATTTTATGTTTGATTTTTTTATATTTTTTTTATTCGTATACATGTTTTTTCTTTATTTTAATCGATTTAGATACATACATGTTCGCACGAGTAGTTTTGTGAAAGCCATGATACACATTCAGTGATTTTTCTTCCACATAGCAACGAGTCAGTGGTGGTCCAGATTTGGCCCTTATTTTTTTCTCTTTTCAAATCTTAAGTGATTTTATTTTGCAATTACATATTCTTGGATGAAGGTTTAGTTAGCACTGGACAGCTTGTACAGTAAGTTATAATTGTTGACCATTACGCTTCACTGGATGTAACTTCGTTTATGTTAATTTCAATAGATTAAGATATGTATGTATATAATAATATTAGCAGTGATAAAATTATGCACAAAGAAGAATTGGTAGATGTGTGCAGAGTGTTACAATCTGATTAATATTAGTTTCTTTTTGTATCTCTGTTACATTTATTAATTACACAGAAAAAAGTAGTCACCAATTGATGTTATCAATTAAGAATTCAATTGATTGAATGAAACTTTTAATTATATTAATTAATTGGAGTGGAAAAAGTTAATTTATATTATAAAATTGTTTATGGGTGAAAATTTAGTTAATTTTTTAATTAATATTACAAAATCATTCATATTAATTTTTTATATGTATTTTCGACAATTTCGTATGCATGATTTTGTTAGTTACTTACAAAGTTCATCCACTGACTGACTGTTTGTAAATGTATTTTGGCGGCAATAATTTGGGATGGTTTGATGTTTGAACAACGCAAGAGAGTAATGTTAACGGTAATCTGTAAAAAACCGGTTTTGTAAAAATTGCCTTTTACAACGTTATTTGCGGCTATGTTTCAATTAAATAAACACTTGTTTCTTAAAAGAAATACATAGCAAGCTAGCCATCAAAAATAAGAAGTGAGTACATTGGGTCTCATGCATAAAAACGAGTAAAAGCGCTGAGTTGAGTCAGGTGAGCAATTGCTCGTACGTTGAGCTCGATCAAACAGCAACAGCTTTTGCTCAATTTCGTATGCATAAAAATGAGTTCAAACCAATTGCAATTACGTGAGCAAAAGGAGATCAAACGTCTAATGGTTATTGAAGTGCAAACATGTCGTCAAGTGAAAGTGAAGTAGAAGTAGAATCAAATAATAATAATAATACAATACAATCTGACGACATTTCTAAATTTTTAGTAGAAAAAATAAAATAAATATTTACTAGAAAAAAGTCAATTACCAAGCATTTACGGCCAGTCCCACGATGTCACCAGAAATCGTTCGATCGACAACTTGTATTGCAAAAAACAATAACATTAGAAAATTTTTCAATATAAGTATTCGATCGAACGATTTTTGGTGACATCGTGGGACAGGCCGTAAAAATAATAAAAAACAAATAATAGAAACATGTGTAACAGAAATTAAGCAATCTTATTTTAGACTTTGCTCTATGTAGTTTATTTTTGAAGGTTAAAAAAAGTCAACACCAGTTTTGAGTCGTTATGAAACTGATGAGACAAGGGAGTTGAATTTTCAAAGTCTGCAGAGGCTTGTTTTGTTAAAGCAAAACAAGGTGGGTGATTCCTTCAAAAATGCAGACTTTGCAAGAAAAACTTGTGGAAAGAAACTTGCGTCATTTGAGCATCTTTTATTTCATTTCGGGAATTTTATCCACTCGCTTATTTTGGCAGATATAAGTTTCGCAACTTCTGTGGCTATAAAGTTTTGGAATCCAGGATCTGCACAAAATCTTAAATACAGTCGAATTTTATCAATGTTGCTGAGGGCACCACACGTGTTTCTTCTGACTCCTCAAAAAAGTAATTAGCCAACCAGCAGGTGCTACTATCATCAAAGCTATGTATTTATTATTTTATTATTAATTATATTCAAAAACAATTAATAATTAAGAATACAAACCTGTATAATTTTTTATCCTCACTTGTTAAATTTTTTACGCTGTTGATACCATTTTCTATTTCCTTGTGTCACAAAATTTTCAGCCATGATTCCTTTTTAGTGTACGCGAGTCAACTTTAAGGCAGGCTCAACAAAATTTTGAGCAAGAACTCACAAAAGAAAGCAAAAGCTTGTTTTTATGCATATGAAAATGAGCACAAGCTCGTCTAACTTATTTCTGAGCAACTGAGCAACACGAGATCAAACGTGAGCAGTGAGTAAAAGCAAATACACCAATTTTTATTATGAAACGACAAGCACCTTTTACTCAAACAATCGAGTCCGAGCTCAAGCTCACGTTTTATGCATGAGACCCATTGTACTCACGATATCTTCAACTATATAATATCGCCGATATTCACGTTTGCAAAATATTAATTTATCTCAAATATCCCGTTCTAGTATATATTATGAACGAGGGGGGGGGGGGGGAAGGGTGTATAAAAAATAAAAAAATAACGTTACATAACATGTTAAAAGCTCCTTTATTTGAGCTCATATAGCTATGTATGAAAAAAGTAATTAATTTTTCAATCAACACTAAATTAATTTTTTTCCAACCAATTCGATTAAAGTGTTAATATATATTTTCCAAAAGAGAAAACGATAATAATTATAACCCCAGAATAAGGACACGCGTAATAAACGACCTTTTTATTTATTATTTACCCACCAGATCTAAGTTCCTACCACCCTAATTTTAGACACTTAAAGCTCACAAAAAATCATTAAACTCTTGCTAAGGAAGTATTTCAATAATAATGAGATAATTACGTGGCAAACAGGAAGAAACAGAATCTGATCAGGAAGTATCAGAAAATGCACTCAGAATTATATACACTATTCTGTAATTTTATTATATTAACAGTTTTTAAATAGACTTTATTTTGCATTTACACAAAAAAGTAATATGAATAATTTCGTAATATCAATTAAAACATTTGTAGTATCAATTAAAAAATTAATTAGATTTTCACCTAAAAACAATTCGATTTTATCAATTAAGTTTTTCCACTCAAATCTTCTAAAGGGTCCGCCAGATAACTTTTTTTTTTGAAAATGCTATAAAAAAAACTACTGAATATTTTCTCAAATTTCTTTTTTATTTGAAAGTAAATACAATCCTTCCGGTTAATAATGAAAAATAATTTCATTCAAATGGCTGCCTCGGCTGGCCATGCAGTAGCCTACACGATCGGTCCAATTTTTAAGCACATTATCGATTGTGTGCAGCTGTATTTCACCAATGGCTTCACGAATATTGTCCTTTAAAGAGTCAATTGTCTCTGGCTTGTCGGCGTAACATTTATCTTTGACGGCACCCCACAAATAATAGTCCAACGGTGTCACATCGCAGCTCCGAGGTGGCCAAACGACATCATCTCTGCTGCTGATAATGCGATCTTCAAAAAGAGGGCGCAACACATCGAGTGTAGCTTTGGCTGTGTGGCACGTGGCGCCGTCCTGTTGAAACCAAATGTTGCCAATATCCTCCTCTTCAATTTTTGTGAACAAAAATTCGTTCAACATGGCCCGATAACGATCGCCATTGACTGTAACGGCCACTCCTTGCTCAATGGCCCAATTATGCCTCTGGACCAATATCTGGGTCCAGATATTCAATGGGTCGGCTTTTCAATGTATGCGTGTGGGTTTTCTGTGCCCCAAATGCGACAATTTTGCTTGTTTACATACCCGCCAAGATCAAAATGAGCTTCATCTGAAAAGATGATTTTTTTTTTGGTAAAATCGGCATCTTCTGTAAGTCGATCGCAGGCCCACTTAGCGAAGCGAAAACGCATTGGATGGTCAGTTGGCTTAAACTCCTGAACCAATTGGACTTTGTATGGCGTCATACCAAAATATGCAAAATTCGTCTCAATGATGTCTCCGAAATGTTCAATTGTTGAGAACGACGGTAAATTGATGTTGATGGCGCTTCACGCACACTTTCTGCCACAGCAGCAATATTCTCGGGTGTACGCACTGTTTTCGGCTTTTCACGCTTTGGTTTATCGATGAGGATGCCAGTTTCTTTCACTTTTTTCACGAGATAACGAACATACGGAGCTGACGGTGCTTCTCATCTTCCAAAATCCGTATGCAATTTTCGCACACATTCTGCAACATTACCATGATTTTCAAAGTAATGTCGCAATATTTCCCAGCGTTGTTCAAGCGTATACTATATATGTATGTATGTATATAAAAGACCATGTGTGTATGTATGTATGTAACGTATGGACTCCAAAACGGCTGGACCGATTTTGATGAAATTTTCAGGGAATCTTCAGAATATTCAGGCGGCTGACACTGTGAAGTCTGATTTCTGATTTTCGGTCTGCGGCCGGAGGGGCGTGGCAAAATCCATTTTTCATATTGCACCACCAATGCCATATATATATATTATATTTTTTTCTTGCTTTTTTTATTTTATTTAATTTTTTTTTAAAGCTGTTGTCATGTTTTTCAGAACGAGATATCAAACTCTTAAATCGGTTATGTAGTTCCGAAGATATTTACAAAAAACCTTTGTTAATACTGATCCAATATCAAAATTTTAAAACTTTCGAAATGTTGCATTAAAAAATTCGAGTTTTCAGTTTATTTACAAAATATTTACATCTTTCGATAACACGATGGGGGTAGCGAAGCACACCGGGTGTAGCTAGTTAATTAATACAATTAAAAATTTGATTGAATCAATTAAATTCTTAATTGAAAACATTAATTCGTGATTACTTTTTTCTGTATACTATACTTCAATGTAATTGTAAGTATTTAATTAATAATTCTGATCTGTTATTGCTTATTCCGTTTGGTCAGGTCAATAAAAATTTCCAACACATTCCAAGGGGGGAAATGCCAGCGAACAAAGAAGGCTGGATGGAGTGTTCGAGGCGATCAGTTTTATTTGTGCCGTATGTTTCGAGCTGAGAAACTAGCCTGCGAGACGCCATGTCTGTTACCGATGAGCAACGCCCAAAACAGTGTTGCCAGTTTTTTTCTAAAGCTTATACCCAATTTTTGATTTTCACCCCCAAAAATCCCCAAATTGAGTTTTATTGATTCAATTTTTTTTTTTTAAATTAAATTATTTTGATTTTATTTAAAAAATAATGAAAAAAAAATAACATATTTATTCAATAAAATTCATTTATATCGAAAGATATATTTACATTCATATGTACTTAAAAAACTTGTAGTAAAGAAAAAATTACATAGTTTAATCTACACAAGTATAAAACAATTTTTAACTAAAGTTTACCATTTAAAAAAATTCAGAATCGCAACCTTCTGATTCATCAGCCTCAGATATTATAGTACTTGTATTAAATAGCTTTAGCATTTCAGCAGAAGGATTAAATTTGTCTCAACAAATTGAATTATTTTTAAAGTAAGCGTTTGTTCTAAGAAATGCTTTCAACAAGCCATATTGCATTTTGTTACGTATTTTTGTTTTGGTAGTGTTCATTATTGGTTAATCTGCCTTGATGCTTCTTCTTTATTAAAAACCATTCTCTACGAATTTTAACACACATTTTTTAAACTTGCCAGATGCACATATTTTCCCTCAAAAATCATTCTTTGTACCTTCAGTTACAAAAAAAAAAAAAAAAATCTCCAAGAATTCCCCTAAAATTTGCTTATCATCCCCAACAAAAAATTTTCATCCCCAATTGCCAAAAAAAATCCCCAATTCGGGGACAAATTCCCTAAACTGACAACACTGGGCCAAAATACAGCCAACTTGAATTATGTAAAAATATGATTGATTAAAATTTCATTATTTGATTTTGCATTAATTTTTTAACTCTTCTTGCATAAGTTGAGATATTTATGATGGGTAAGTACTAGGAAATGGTACTTGACGTCAATGGCTATTGAAGAAAAGAAAGGGCTCCCGAGACAAAAAACATCGAAATATCACACTTTATGATCTGACTGTAAATGCGGAAGATATACTGATAAATGTATTTTGGCAACCCCTACGTAACTGCCTTGCAAAAATACTTTATATTCGGTGATGTACGACGAACTTTTTTTTGCATGTAAAAAAAAGCCTGGTACTCTTTCAAAATTTCGTGCGAAATTTTGTCAAACTACATGTAAAAGTATTTGGTATGAAATATTTGCGAAATAAATTCGGAAAAACAGTACTCTGTTCTTATTGCGAAAAACACACAAAATCTATCTGACAGCATATTTTCCATGTAATATTAATCTGGCATCATTTTAGTTTCAGCTGCGAAACAACATGAAAAGTACTTTTTTCGCACGGAATTTTGACAATGTTGCATACTTTCAAGCAATAAAAGCGAGAAATTAAAAAAAAACCGGGAGTTGGGCTACATTTAGTGTATGCCAAATTTTTTACGCGAAATAATCAATCTTACTGAAAATTATTCACAACTTCGAAGAGAGTACCAGGCTTAAGGCGATACGGTCTAATGTACATACATACATACCTATGTAATATTTTTATTTTATCTAGAGTATTAAATTTGCTGTCCATGCAATTTTTACCCGGGTATTGCAACAAGCTTAGATTTTGCAACAGCCCTCGGTCCCAAGCTGCTGCACCGCCCGAGAGCGTACTACACTAACGTTTTAACTTAAAAAATATAAAAAAGCGAGTTTTTATATGATTATGAATATATTGTGCTATGTGGTGGCTCGGCAGATATAGTCTGGGATGACCGTCATTTTGTGAGGGATATTTTCTTTAAAACTAACAAGGAAGTCGGCTATAAGAAAAAATCCATCTAGCTTAAATCATAGAGCTTTGTAATGAAGATTTATAGACATTTAAAGCATTTCAGAATTTCCTAATTGAAATTTTAGAATCGCCATGACAGACTTGTTATTACTTTATCTTGATCAGCTGTATTTTGGTTTTCCAATGACGCATCATTTAAGTGGTGCAAACTTCATTCATACACGCCATTGGTTGTCGAAAGTATTGCGCTATAGGTTGGCTATCGCATGCAAACAAATTTGGTTTGGTTGTTATATCGTATGTGTTGCAAGTTTATTCGTATGAATTAATGTGACGACAACCCACAATAGGTAAACGTGACAAATGATGATGGGTTCTGTGACAGACAGCAAGTTGAGAGCAAAAAAAAAAAAAATTAAATATATAGAAAATATCAAGAACATACAGAAGACCGTGGTTGGGAAGTTTATAATGTTGATTCATTAGTAGATTCTGTTGTTATTTACGATTGTCTATTTGCTCGATTTGTTTATGTTTCAGTATTTGCATACGACAACCGCATAGCAAAAATATATAAATAAATGAAAACTTAATCAGACGTGTTTCCACTAGCCAAAAACCTTATTTATGGCTGTTAGTAATATCAAAGTATTATTGCCAATAAATCGTTATCTTTGATTTTAATTTAACTCAGATACTGCAGCATTCACTTATTTGACACCGAAAAGCAAAACTGGTTTTAATTAACTGTGATTTAAGCTTCATTGCCTGTGTGAACACAGTTTATAGTGTTTTCACACTGAAAGTTAAAACCTGGTTTTAACGTTAAGACCATAAACAGCTGATTTTGCTTTCACACTGCAAGTTTGTTAAATTCAGTTTTTAACTCACAGGCTGTCTAATAACTTTGCTCAAAATAAAATAAATCTCCTGCCGAAATGCGTGTATTTGTTGTTGCATTTTTTCTGCTTTTTAATAACACTTGTTGGACATACTGTTCAACTGTTTTTGTTTGTATGAAAAACTGAGATATTTCACAATGCGCTCTAAAATGGAAATTATTTTATATTTTGTAAATAAAATTTTTTTAAATTATGGAACTTCTTATACAGAATGAAGAAGTGCTTGGAAATATTGTTAATAATATAAAAATACACAAATACATTATAAGATAAACCTTTTTTATAGGCAGATGAATGTCAGTCATATTGTCTATTTTCACTTTCCACAGTTCAATTTAAAATATTTTCGTTGTTTTCCTTCGAAAAAGTTCTTTTTTTCCATAATTTTTTGATTATTGTTGCTGCTGCATTAATTTTTAAGTTGGAAATTTTGCAGGCGCCATCTATTGTTATTCACTGGCATACCATTACCAGCTGCTGTCGGTCATTTCAACTTGGCAGCACTGAATTTATCACAGCGAAAAAAAGGTTGCATTTCATAAAACCAACTTAAAACCAATTCAAAAATGGTTTTAATTTGGTTTTAACAAAAACAATTTGTATGGTAAAACCAGGTTTTAACAGTTGCTTTTAACGTTAAAATCAACTTTTATTAAAACCATGTCAGTGTGAAAACACTGTTAAGAAAACAAGCTGATATCGTACACATTTACTTCAATAGTGGCATAACTCGAAAAAACCAGTTTTGCAGAAATGAAAAAAAATTCTTCTCTCAGGAGGTGATGGATGGTACAAGCTATTTATATGAAATTTTTACACAAGATAAAGTACGAAATGCCGCATCTTTCTGCGTTATTAACTCAAAAAACTCATTTTTTGAGTTATGCCACTATTGAAGTAAATGTGCGATATGATGACAGTAAAAGAAAGATGTGTGTGTTGTTTTTTTTTTTTTTTTTTTGTTGATGACGATGATATCGTTGTTGTTAAATGATGATGGTGGCTTAGCAACAACACAGCACGAGAAAAAACAACATAAAATTGTAAGAAATAAAGTGAAAAAAGCAGCACCAGAAAACCGCTAAAACCGCTTAGCAACACCTTAAAAAAGTTTTGTATGTATTATTTGCAGTTGCATGAGCACAGCACAGCACAGTGGTGGTAGAGACAAAAAACATGTACATGATGAAAGAAATTTAAGAAATAAAAATTGGGCCTATGAACTCGGAAAATTACTACGATTGAGTTCACTGACGAACAGTGTTATTGACATTAGTGCTGCTAACGTATTTGTGTTGTTTCGCAATAATTTTTACCGTTTCTATTCGTGTGTTTTGCTATTTATATTTTTGCAAATTTGTTTTAAAGTTTTTTTTTTTTTGTAAAAAAAAAACAGCAGCAATGCGAAGTCATTATAAAAAAAATCAAATTTAAGTGCAAAATGATTGACGTCAAAGTTTCAATCAGTTTTTCTTAATTAAACTCAAAGCTACAAAAAATGGTTTTGCTTAGCAACAAATAATGGAAATTATAGAAATGGATAAAAAAAACAGTTGCTAATTAAAACAGTTGTAATGGGCATATTGCCCTATTGCCTTTAGCAAGATTGTAATTTTCTAAATGCAAGCCTAAACCAGCGATCTGCAATTTATCTAGGCGCACGGCAGTGCGCCATTCCAAGTTCTGGCCAATGCACGCATTGTGTATATTTATACGAAGCCATTCGAGCTGTTTTACCCCCCTCATAACTTTGTTCCCCGCGCCCTTAAAATTATGAAATTTAAATCATAATTAGAATAAATTCATATAACCTCATATGCGAAGTTTGAACGTTTTACAATGAAAGCTACCGGAGATATAGAGATGCAAAAAGTGTATATTTTACGACATACTCACTGACCACTGACCACTGACCACTGACACACTCATCAAATTGATGAAGCACTTCCGCTATAGCTAGAGAGCTAAAATTTGCTACACGAGAAGATCTAGGTGAGCAATGAACCAAAAAAATCTGAAATCCCGAAAAATTTAACCAGGAGGGCGGGGCTACGCCCATAAAAATTAAAATTGTGCTATTGAGCTGAAATTCGATACAGAGCTAGGTCTAGGTGAGAAATAAAATAAAATAAAAAAAATCGGGGCTACGCCCATAAATGTCAGAATTAAAAATGCTAATCTAAGGCGCTTCATAAAAGCTATTTTATTGCAATTCGGCATATATACTGCGGTAACGCAATGCTATAAATTTTTCATGAAAAAAGTTCGCGTTGACATGCCCATACAATTTAAACCTCAATTTAATGCCCTGCGGCTCAGCATATTTAGATATACTATTTATCTAGCTATTATTATCCGTTTGTAACGAAACGAGACACGAATAATTAGCACTGACCGAAAAAAATTTTGACTTTGGAAAAGTGGGCGGGGTTACGCACATAAAAATTAAACGTTAAAGGTTGCGCTACGGAGCTGCAATTTGATATACAAGTAGGTCTAAGTGAAAAACCAACTAGAAAAATCTGAAAACCCGAAAATTTTAGTTAGAGGGGCGGGGCTGCTCCCATAAAACTTAAAAATTAAAGGTTGCGCTAAGGAGCTGAAATTTGATATACAAGTAGGTCTAAGTGAGAAACAAACTGGAAAAATTTGAAAACCCAAAAAATGTTACCGGAATGGGCGGGGACACGCTAATATTATTTTGAACTAAATACTTAATATACAGCTTTTAATTCAAGCCAATTTAGTGAAATCTTGCATCACCTTAAAAATTGGGCGTGATCACTGCCATAAAGTGTTAGCCTTGTGTTTAATCTACATCGGTCTAGCATATTTTAGAAGAAACAGCATGAATTATAAGCGCTGCTCACAACAAAATTTTGAGTTAGGAATAGTGAGGAGAGGTAATGCTGATAAAATCTAAAGATATAATTCGCGCTAGAGAGCTGACATTTTATACACTAGTAAGTGTAGCTGCGTAACCCAATGGGAAAATCTTAAAATCAAAAAGTTTTACCCGGTATGCGGGGCCACGACGTTAAAACTCCAATTCGCACTAGCGAGCTTAAATTTGATACACAAATAAATCTAGATCACAGATCACTAAGAAAAACCTGAAAACCCAGAAGTTGCTATCAGAGGGCGGAAACAAGCACTTCAAATTGAAAATTAACATACATTTTATTAAAACTTTTCATACACATTGCACTTATCCCAAAAAAATTTCCTATTTTAAAAAGTAGCCGCGACTTCACCCATAAATCTTAGCTTTTTCGTTCGGATACTTCGGCTTAGCAGTTTTTAATTTAATACTCAGGTATTTGTTATTAACTTTTTAATACCAAACTTTGCATGAACCATAAGCACTAGCAGATATAAAAGTCAGCGGGGCCAGGCTCATGAAAATTTTACGTAATATTATACTATAGAGAGCTGACATTTTGTACACAAATAGTAATTGATTTACTCAATCGGAAAATACAAAAATTAAAAGCACCAGCTACCCTATTGAAACTTTGCATACACATTGGGCATATCCTTTTGATTTATGTAATTCGGCTAAGCAGACTTTATTTAACATGTAAATATATTGAGAAAATAGGCATGGTCATGCCCAGTAAAATTAACGCTGTATTTTACATGTTTCTTCCAGTCGCCTCTAAGTCCCAGTTTAGACGGACGAACATTTGGAAGGAAAACATCTGAAATTCTCTTTTGTTGTTTCCTTCTCGTCCACACAGACGAAAATGTTGCCGGCGACATTCCAATATTACTGCATAAGAGCAAGCATATTTGTACATGTATGCGTGTATATGTAGCAAAGAATTCATATTCATAACAAAGCGTGCCGCCGATTACCGAACACAAAAATGATTCTCTCTTCCCCACCCGTAAATTGCTCACAAACTAAATGTTTCCCTTCCAAATGTTTTCGTGTCTAAATACGGTCTTACCAAATTGTATACACACTGGCGACCCGTTGTAATGACACAAAGGTGCACATTTAAGGTCAACAATTCAACACCCATCACACTCTTACCCATTATTTTATGTAACTCTGCCATTTTCAACTGGCACAGTGATCATGAATAGAAATAAAATACACTAGAAATTTTAAGTTTAAAAATTGTTATTATAGAAATCTTTTCAAAAAGTAATCAGATCCTCACAAAAACATAAATGTGAAAAAAGGCCAAGTTCCTATCCAAAATTTCGGCCATTAAAAGTTGTGAGATATAAATTTTTACCAAGTTCTTCTTTGCCACAATACCTAACACAGAAATATATTATGTATGATATAAATTTGTAATCGTAAGGGTGTCATATAATTTCTAGATAATCTGATAACTTGGCAATATTTTTACCTTTACAAAAAAGGAGAAAATAATGTATAAATGTTCATTTCTTTATATTGATAAAATGGCCGAAATTTTGGATAGGAGCTTGGCCGTTTTTCACATTTATGTTTTTGTGAGGATACACTGTTACATTTTACGATTGCACGAGTTAAGGCCTCATTAGTTTTTACTTTGCGTTGGCATTCTGTGCCCTTCTTTTCTGTATAAAATATTCTGCAATTACTTTTTCTGTGCAAGGAATCAGCTAGCAACCTATAGAACTGATTACAGTTGTTGTCATACAAAATATCGTTTGGTAAACGAAAATTGTTTTTTTAAGACTACAAAAACCCCCCCCCCCCCCAATTTCGTAATTCATCAGAATCTCACAATATTAATTTGGTTACACAATTTTTCAAAGCTTTTCAAAGATCTAACGCCCTCCGCCCTTTAAAATTTTATTAAAAAATGAACGTTGTGTCCCACGATATCCACGACAAAAAAATAAAAAATAAAGTCTGTTTCATTATTTTGGGAATAGTTTATTTTTTCTTTCTTTAATAAAACTAAAATAAAAAAATTCAAAAATAATTATTTTTACCAAAAACAAACCGACTTTAATGCAAAGATCTGGGGGCAAATTACGGCATCCGATACGACTCGTAATTTAAAAATATTTCAATAGAGTTTATATGGAAATATTTTTAAATTACGAGTCGTATCGAATGCCGTGATTTGCCCCCTGATAAAACATTTTCGAAAAAAATTCTGTTGCAAAAAGGAAAAAGTGCTTAAGTCGAGATAAGCTGATTTTGAGCTAATGGTACCTTCATAATCTGCATATTTGAAAGTACCCCTGGTCAACATCTCAGTCAATTTGTGTGATTTTTCAGGAAGTTATAGCACTATGACTTGATACTTATCTTTTTTAGACTTCTAATCTCATTTAGAATCATAGCTTAATTGAGGTTATACTTTGGTATATTTCAACTTAAATGTATTACTCATAGTGTGTAGAACTTTGTTTGATTAAAAAAATTATATTTAAAACACAACATGATACAATTATAACAGATACATGCACAAGCCCAGCCTGTTATTGTATTCAATACAATTAGTTGTCAAACTTTGTTTACAAGCCAGTGTGCACACTTCTACCGATATTCGGTAGATTCTACCGAATATGTTTGTGAATTTAACAATCTACCAATTCTACCGAACAAGGTCTGAAATCTACCGAATATTGTTATTTAGTAATTTAAGTCGATATATGTGTAAAATGACTATTTTGCCAAATAGCAGTGCGGCCGCAGAGCGGTTATTTTCTGTCATGAAAATCATTAAAACAGAACAAAGAAATCTGTTAAAAACTGAAACTATAAGTAATCTAATATTTGCCAGAGAATTGTGCCTTGGGGATGAAATATTTATTCCTATATATTTATTCCAATGATTTAATAATTTTTGCGCAAAAGTTTAAATTCATAAATGGATCTTACATATAATCTTTATAGTTACAAATGTTTGTCAAATAATAATTATTTTAGTAGCTTTATAAAATCTATTGTAGTGTACCTCACTTACTATAATACACTGTATCATAGTTAATTACATTGCAACACAGTTCATTGTAATAATTAACAGAACGCTTACTTTATAATATTTAAATGACACACTTTTATTTTTATTAATAAATTATGTTGTTATAGCAAAACTAAAGACACAAAGAAACACAGAAATTGAAGAATGTAAAATAGTACTATATAAGCAGTCAAAATCTTAAATAAAATCAGACTTTAATTTCTAAACGCAAACTGGCAATAACTTGCCTTGTTTTTTAATTAAATTCTCCAAATCTTTTGACACCTCTTTCGAGCGCCTACTGACAAGCTGGTCTCCCTGACAGCTGTAAAAACAAAACAAGGGACTATAGGGCCACACACATACACTGACTACTACACGTTAGGGCCAACCTTTAAAGCCTACACGTTCAAACATTACACTATGTTCAAAAACTGAATTCCTGTTATTTATGTATATTATTTTATACATGTATGCATAGAATATCTATATAAAGGGTAAGGGCAAATAACTGGGGATGACACTTTTTTTTTATTGGAAATGCTTCATTTTTTATGGCAGTTTAATTTCCAATCACATGTGAAGTTTTAAATGCGCTTTTGGAACCTGTTTAGTTTGATACTCCTTGCACTTACCCTTTATATATAAGTGCATATATTTTGTTATTTTTTATGTTTCTTTGAATTGTTATTTTTTATGTTTCTCTGAATAAAAAAAATTTCTACCGAATTTCATTCAAATCTACCGATTTTTTTGTCGATTCTACCGAATTGAAAAAAATTAAATGTGCACACTGTTACAAGCTGCAAAAATGTTAGTGTATGTGTGTCAATAAAATGATTACAGTGTTGCCATTGAGTTTACACATGGATGTGTTTCCAATTACACATTGAAGAGAATTTCACTACACATGTTTTTTGTAGGTTAAAATGAAAACAAAACTAAATCAAAATAGAAGCTAAAATAGAATTACACACAGATTATACATGAATCTAATTACATGGCCTACACATGAGAGTAATTGCACACTCTGTGTAATTACAAACCTATTGGCAACACTGAATGACTTTAATCATTCATGAATGCCGCGTCTGCAATTGTACTTTAGTTACCCTGTAATTGTTATTTTTATAAACAAAAGGCATCTGTTTCTGACAATTATACGTTTGTTTATACCAACAAAATGCATGTGTTTTTTGGTGTTGTAATTTTGTTGTAGTCGTGCATGTACCTAGTATAATTGTACCATGACACACAATTTCTAAAATTAACTGTAAAAGAAATAAATTTCAGAAAATCGACTTGAACGCTTAAAAGTGCTCTCCTGGGAAAGAGTAAAATATAACTTAAGCACATTTTCCTTATTGCCACAGAATTTATGGGACATAAAATTAAATTTTAATGGGCGTGCCTCCGACCATTTTTTAAATGCAAGAGTCTGTATTTTTCAGAGCTCAGGGTGTGTGTTAAGTCTTGTAAAAATCGGTACAGTCGAACCACTTAAAATAAAATATTAAATTTTAATGGGCATGACTCCGCCCATTTTTTAAAATCGAGGATTGTGTTTTTTAAAGGTCAAGGTGTGTGATTTCGTAAAAATCGGTTAAGCAGAATCGTGAGAAATACTATAATAAATTTTAATGGGCGTAACCCCGCCCATATTTTCAACATTCAAATTGTGTAATTACAAGAATCAAAAATGTTTTATGGGATTCGCCGACTTTTTTACAATGGGACCAATAGGAAGCTATACCCTCTAAAGTTGGGGTCACACTGTTGGTACAATGTACCAATTTTCGTCGGCTCACTGAAATAAATTCATATGTAACCAAGTAAATTTGCCTTATTTCTCTACTAATTGAAATAGAATTAAATAACTGCACCACACTGCATTAGTAATAAAGACATTTAAAATTATTCATGAATTAATTAAGTAATACTGTCATTTTGGCTTATTACTTATGACTCTATCGAATTGAGCCGACGAAAATTGGTACATTGTACCAACCGTGTGACCCCAGCTTAAGACAAAAAAAAAAAGAATTTTTACAATCGGTCTAAAATGTGCCGAGTTAACACCGCCAAAAAAAAGAGACGAATTGTTAACCTCCTCCCTTTTTTGAAGTCGGTTAAAAATTTAGTTTAGGTGTTACTCCGACGAGAAGAGAATTTATAAGTTATTTAATTTTTATTAAATTGATATTTTCTTAGAAAAATTTTCGTCTTTGATGTACATAAGTACTTTCGAAAGCATTTCTGGTTTGGGCCCCAGGAGTTTACCCGTTTTTCATTCACGGTATGTTCAAAAATTTCACGTAGTGTCTTGATTGATCACAATAAATTGGTTTATTAGCCCATAATATAATTGGGACTTATTTCACATTTTGTGGGTGATATTTTATTTAGAAGTGATTAAGCCCTTTACAGTTTTTAGGCTTCCGTACACCAACGGTGAAAAGGAACCCTATTGTTTTCGCTACGCTGTCCGTCTGTCCGTCACACGGTATTTTCTCAGGAACCGTAAGAGCTACGGACCTGAAATTTGGACACAGTATGTAGAACCTTGGCCGCTACAACAACAAATACATGAGAATTAAAAATTAAATGGTGTTCAAAAACGAGCAACGAAAAATGTTAAAATCCCATGTAATATACATACAATTGTATGAACATATGTATGTATATTGAAAATTGAAATTTGTAAAATTAGTGTATTTTTATACAGACTACAGCAATTAACACTAAAATTTAAAAAAATTTTAATTAAAGGGTGGTCCATCAGTTAATGCAATTTTGACTATGTAATTTTGACAATTTGCTATATCTTGGAAACCGTAAGAAGCAAACAGTTGAAATTTTCAAAAATCGTAAAACTAAAAAAACCGAAAATTATAAAACCGCCAAACCAAAAAAAAAAAAAATCGCCAAAACGAAAAAAATCGCCAAAATTAAAAAAAAACTTTCTAACACTAAAATAAATCGCCAAATTCGAAAAAATCGCCAAAATGAAAAAAAACGCCAAAATAAAAAAAAAGCCAAAAATCTCCAAAACGCGAAAATGTCGCCAAAACTAAAAAAAAATTTAAATAAAAAACATCGCAAAAATGAAAAAAATCGCCAAAAATAAAGAACAATCGAAAAAAAATGAAAAAACGCCGAAAACCGAAAAAATCGCCAAAACAAGAAAATAAAGTGTCAAAACTAAAAAAAGAGCCAAAACTTAAAAAAATCGCCAAAATCGAAAAAACGCAAAAAACGCCAAAAGAAAAAAACCGAAAAGACCCCAAAAACGAAAAAAAAATGCTAAACTATATTTTATATAGGATGAAGTTTGTATTAAATTACATATCTAGTGTTCGTACGGAACCCTTCGTGCGCGAGTCAGAGTCTGAATTTTATTATTTATTATACTGAATTTATTTTTTACTAATCAGAGAAGTGATTTTTTGAAAATTTCTGTTTTGCTAGTTAGTACGTTCAATTAATGAAGTGTTTAATATCTTTTGCCTGCTTTTCCAAATAAAAAAAAATTTAATAAAGCGAAACGCAGCTTATCTTTAATATTGCACTCAATTGGATTGAAAATAACTTGTAAATGAACACCAATAAGTTATTACATTAGCCCAATTTTAGGATAACATGAATATTATAATAAATGAAATGCTTAAAAAACTTAGATAACATAATAATAACTTTATGGGAACATGCAACCCAACATAAAATATTGCTTTCACTTTGCCGAATATCTTGCATAAATATAATCTTCCAAAAGGTACTTCTAAGGTTTGACAGTTGAAGCTTTATCCGACGAATTGTCTATATTTTATTTTCTACTTTTCGTTGCCGTTCTGTGCCATTCTTTTCCGGAGAATTTATTTTGTAATTACTTTTTCTGTGAAAGCTGGCAGCTGACATGCCGAAGAATTTATTAAACTTGTTATGAAAAATACCATTTTGTTCCACTTAAATAATCCTTTCGCTTTTCATGTTATTCTATGTTTAGTTGACAAAAGTACATCAATTTTTTTTAATCTTTACGGTCCAAATTCACAGTTAGCTTACGCCCGTGTTTTAACTAACGATTTTGATTATCAATTTTATTGGTTAAACCACCTTCATTAGTTAACTACTGACTATGAATTTGAGCAACAGAACAGATTGAAAAATTAAAAACAAACCACACATCCAGATTTTCAATTGAACAGAA
This sequence comes from Tachina grossa, assembly GCA_949987645.1. Lineage (NCBI taxonomy): Eukaryota > Metazoa > Arthropoda > Insecta > Diptera > Tachinidae > Tachina > Tachina grossa. The sequence continues at coordinate 133,995,766 of OX465276.1, read as the reverse complement.
ACAATGTTAACAATTCAAAACTTTTATGATATTTTTAATTATATTTTGAAAAATTTATAATTTGAAATAAATTTTGATATTAAAAATAAACTTTAGTTGGAGAAAATATCTCCTCAAACAGTTTTATTTCAAACAAAACAGCTGATTCATAACAGAATATAAATTCTTCCTTTATTCAGCCTTTTATGCCACCCACATTACCACGGAGATAGATATCGTTAAACAACTGATGTTTCACCCAGCTAAAGTCCAGTTTAATTTTTCTTCTCTTCTTTAGAAAATCTCATTAGTTGAATTGAAAATACTGAACTTAAGCCCGATTAAGAAATTATTCCTGATTAATAGTGTTTTCACACTGAAAGTTAAAACCATAAACATCTGATTTTGCATTCACACTGCATGTTTGTTAAATTCAGGTTTTAACTCACAGACTGTCTAAGAACTTTTCTCAAAATAAAATAAATCTCCTGCAGAAATTCATGTTTTTGTTGATGTATTTTTGTTTGTATGAAAAACTCGGAAATTTTACAATGCGTTGTAAAATGGAAATTATTTTATATTATTATATATTATATTTTTTATAGTAATAAAAAGTGAAAAAGTTATTGTATATTAAAAATGCACAAATACATCACAAAAGAATACTTTTTTAATCGGCGTATCGATCGATGTCAGTCATATCGTCTATTTTCATTTCCCAGAGGTCAATGAAAATATTTTCGTTGTTTTTCATCCAAAAAACTTTTTTTTCCATAATTTTTTTGATTATTGTTGCTGCTGCATCCATTTTTAAGTTGAAAATCTTTCAAGCGGCATCTATTATTATTCACTGGCATAAACATTATCAGCTGCTTCCGGTCATTTCAACTTGGCAGCACTGAACTTAGCACAGCGAAAACAAGGTTGCAATTCATAAAACCGTTAACGTTAAAACCAACTTTTATTAAAACCATATCAGTGTGAAACACTATAAAACTCAGCAACAATATAACAAACAAATAATTTTTATCAAAATGTGTATTGTGGAAACGAAAAAGTTACGCGCACTTTACGCACATGGGCATAATCGTTTTACCGAAACGACTACTTGCGTTGTGTATTGGTGCTGCACCCAAGCAAATTTTATCTGACTCAGGAGCTAAAGCTAAATGCCCACAGACAACGACATAAATTAGCTGAATGTAGCCTGGAGCAGTTGGAAACTGGGAAATCTTCTTTAGCGATGAGGCCCACTTCCTGGATGAATGGGTACGTCAACAAAAAATTGCAGAATTTAGGACCATACCAATTAACAGTAGATTTGAATGCACCCAGATAAATTCACTGTTTAAATGGATTTTTTAAATTCGGAAGCTTCATTCTATATTAATTTGAAAAAAAACGTTTGTCAGGCCGCCACAGTCAACGACAAGCGCTAGAGATCCACGATTACCAACTTCTTTTAGCCAGAAGTGAATGATAAAGACACACTGTTATTGCCAGTACTCCACAAGACATAGCGTGCCTCAAAGCCGACCAATTTATGAGATCTTCAAACGTATAAAAATTTCGGGGATATATGTAAGATACTTTTTTAATTTTATTTAAATGTAAAGACTTGAAGCGCTTATCGAAAAATAATATGTTTGCCATAATATTTAATTACGATGTTCCACTTAACATCATTTACCGACAAATTAAGACAAACCGACCAGTGGGTAGTAAAGGGTGTTTTCATAGAGGTATAAAACTTCAAATTGGCAACACTTTTTTAACTGACGGCCATTTTGTCAGCTGTCAAATGATTTATGTTTAGTTTGGCTTGGCATTTCAACATGAATTGACTGACGCCTGAACAACGCTTCCAAATTGGGCGAATTTATTTTGAAAATCATGCTTCTGTTCGAAATATGTATGGCGCACTACGACCATTTTACGTTCAACATAATCCTCCATCAGAGCAATTAATTCGGTTAACTATGGAACGTTTTCGCACCACGTTTACTCTAAATGATAATACGCATCCACAGTGACGTCGTTGAGTGTATACAGAAGAATTTGTTGCTGCTATAGAGCGTAGCGTAGAGGAAGACTGGTCAGAACATTACAGTCTATGCTGATCGCTATATAGCCAAGATTACTCACTTCTACGTTCATCGATTGAACAACCATGATGTGCAGGAGCCATGGTTTCAACAAGATGGAGCAACATGCCACACATCTCGTGCCACAATTGATTTATTGAAGGGAACGTTTGGTAACTTCATAGTTTCACGTTTAGAATCCGTGAATTGGACAAAAAGATCGTATGATTTAACGTCGCTGGACTATTTGCTGTGGGAATATGAGAAGCCGCCGGTCTACGTCGATAAGCCCCGAAGCGATTGACCACTTGAAGGACAACATTCGCCGCGTTATTGTCAATATATACGGCCACAAATGTCGCTAGTCTACTCCGATAATCTCAAAAAGATTGAGCCCGGCCACAAATGTTGGAAAAAGTCATCGAAAATTTGACCTGCAGATTAGACTATGTCCGAACTGGAGATGCTAAACGGGAAATCCCGAGGCCGGAAATCCTGGGATTTTCAGGACTATGCAAATCCCGGAGCCCGGGATTTTTTAATTTTAAAGCCCGGGATTTTCTGAATCCCGTTTTTGCATATATGTATATATATATATATATGTTCTTGTGTTTTCTTTCAATTCGAAGTTCTATACCCCTCAAAAAAACACCCTTTATAATGTTTTTGACTGTCATCTTCTATGTAAAAATTATTACAATTATTTTATTTTAACTTTTTATAACAGGGAGATAAAAAGTTAAAATAAAAAATTTGCTTTGAATAAATATTTTAGTAGATAATATTGTATTGTGGCAAAAAGGAAAAAGTGATTAAGTCATATTTTACTGTTTTGCAGGAAAGCACTTTTGAACTTTCACGTCGATTTTCAGAAATTTGTTTCTTTTACAGTTAAATCGGGAAATTCTCTGTTAATCGTAAGTTTTTAAGCAAATATCATTCATTCTACACACTATAATTAATATATTTAAGTTGAAATATAATAAAGTATAATCTAAATCAAGCTATTGTTCCAAATGAGACTAGAAGTCTAAAAAAGATAAGTCGCAAGTCATAGCGCTATAACTTCCTGAAAAATCACGATTGAGATTTTAACCAGGGATAATTTCAAATATGCAGATTACGGAGGTACCATTAACTCAAAATCAGCTTATCTCGACTTAAGTACTTTTTCCTTTCTTGCAGCAGAAAAGAAAACGCTGTATTTTCTAGAAGAAAATATTACATGAAATGAAAATTTGCAATAAAATGTTTTTTTTTAAATTAAGAGTTTATTAGAAATTATTTTTATCACACAAACGCCAAATTTTATAGCAAAAAATACAAAATGTGAAACTTTTTCTAGAAACGAAAACGGCATTAGTGTCTAATATTTTAATTAAAAGTCTAAATTATATAAGTACATACATACATACATACATACATACATACATATGTACAAATGTTAGTCTGTATGCACCTTTTAAATATGCAAAAAAAAAAATAAATTGTTAAATAAAAATATTATTTTTAATATAAAGACGCACATTTGTTCACAATTTTTTTCGGGATTTTGTTAGACCCGAAAATCCCGGGGTCCCGGTTCGGGATTTCGAGACTCCATTATTAAATCCCGATGCCCGGGATTTCTAAAAACCTGTCCCGATTAGCAGCTCTAGTCCGAACCAGCCTTAGCGGTCATATGCTAGAATTCATATTTAAATTATAACGCCAGAAGATTACCTTTCAAATAAAGTAAATTTCATGTCAATTTAAAAAATTCATATTTGTTTTATTCCATTTCAAAGTTCCATACCGCTATAAAAAAAACACCCTTTGTTACGGAGTTATCACTTTTTTTCGCCAAATTATTCTTATTTTGTGATAAAATTTAACGTATGTACGAGTAATTACAGAAAATATTTAGCCCTTTTTATTTTCTATTCCTTCCAAATAGTACAATCGATACGACTGCTCTATAATTGTTTGCTGGGACATTAGGTTTGGCATATAAACATGTTTATGCATTGCGTACGGATAAATTATATTTATAAACAAGAAAATATTAATATAATTTAATATGCACATTATCATTTATTTCTCTTATTCGTAGTATATTCTTTTAAAAAAATTTCTGTGTTATTTTAATAATTTACAAATTTCACTTAATAACCTCTAAAAGTTTTTAGCGTTGCTTTTTTCGATTTGGAGTTTCTGCTTGTTAACATGCAACCAGCCTACAAATGAACGTAAGTTTATTTTTTTTTTTTTTTTTTTTTTTTTGATCTGGACGTGGTACTACATTAATACTTGTATGAAATAATGACCAAAGTACATTAAAGGCGCACATGATAAAGAAGTACGTGACACTTTTAAACACGCGATGTTGGTTGTTTTTCATTATTTTCTGTATTTTTTGAGAACAAATAACGTGTTGATGATACGATTATTTTGATGACGATGTTTGTGTATAAACGTTTGTAAAAGGTGTTGGTTCGTTTAAATAGGGAATTTAAAAGAAGTTATATATGAAAATCATTATAACAAATTAACTTGGTTGTCTGTAGATTTTCAGAGAACTTCATTTAACGTTATCGCCAAACTGAATTATCTTTGATAGTTTTTTCGTCTTTTAAATGATATTGTATTGCTATGAAACTTTCTCTTGTAAAGAGTTCATCATATTTTCAACAGCAAATAAAAATGATTATGGTTGCCCATTAGGGCGTTTCACAAAAAAAAAAAAAAAAAATTTGCAACTCTTGAAGCGGAATATTAAAGCTTGTGATCTAAAAGAATTTCGAAAATTTTTTGGATTTTTTGAAGATGGGTATGAGGTCGCTGAAATAGATTTTATCAAAAAATGAGGTTATGGAGAAAAAATTTTTATATTATTTTTTTCTGGTGCTTTTTGTTCATACAACTAAACAATTCTCTTCTTAATGATCCGATTCCACGACAAAAAATTTATTGGTGTGAAAAATTATTATATTAAGGACCACTTTGATAGTCTTAAAAGTGAAAAATAATTTTTCCTAGATTTCAAACCTCGATAACTTGAAAAGTTTTCAACATTTTTTCACGATGTAAAATGTGTTAGATAATTTAGATACCTTTATTTTGGTATATATAAGTTTATATCTTACTTGTGAAAAAATTTTGAAAAAAATAAAAAATAGAAAAAAAAAATAATTTTTTTTTAGTTAATTTTAATTATTATTCGAACTCCATTTTTTTCTATATTTGTGATTTGAACGGGCTAAAGTTCGTATCGCTTTTTAAGCCAAATTACATGTGATAATTATTAATGAACAAATAACACCAAAGTTAGTTGTAAATATTCTGACAACACATAGTTGAACGGAACAGCCAGCCGTTTTCGAAGGCTACTAAACCTTCATCATCAGCGTTCTTTTGTGTTTGGTCCACTGTGTGTGGTGTGTTCGGTGTTATTTGTTCATTAATAATTATCACATGTAATTTGGCTTAAAAAGCGATACGAACTTTAGCCCGTTCAAATCACAAATATATAAATAATGTTTTATTTCTAAATTCACACTATTTGAATTTTAAAATATTTGAAGTAGCCCTTTTTGAAATGTAACAAAATATACAAAAATAAAAATATTTCAGACTATTTGAATTTTGCGATACTTGAAGTCGGACTTCTTTAAAAGTAGGTAATTGGCAAAAATATTAAAGATTTCATTTACAATTGGTATACTGTATAAAGAAAATAATTAAAGCATGGGTAAGTAAAATATATATAAAACTGTAGAAAAACTATGTGTTGTGAATGATTTATCTGAAAGAGGCGTGGCGTCAGCTACAATATATAACAAAAAAAATTGCAAAGAATGAGGATGATTTTCAAAACTTATTGATTAGCGTTGATAACAGTAGAAAAATTATACGTAATGTTAACAAAAATGTCATTGAAAAAGCTCTTAAGAAACCAATTTGAAAATACTTCCACAGTTATTACACATTTAATGTTTAATGTACTGTAATTTTAGATACAAATTTACTTTTTAATTTTAATTTGTTCATTAAATATGTTGATTTTTTTATTTAATATCTTTTGATTTTGTATGGGAATACAAATATATTGAAAAATTGAATTATTGATATTTTTATTAAAGCAATGTATTTTAGATGTTTGTTTTACGTAACCAAGAACGAAACATAATGAAATTCTTTTATTTTTCATAAAATTTGATAAATAAAAAAAATTTTCTCAAACTTTAATTTTTTTCTTATATTTTTCCAACAAGTAAAAATAAATCTATGTACCGAATGAAAGGTAATTTAAAGACATTTCTAACGCATTTTACATCTTGAAAAAATTTTGAAAACTTTTCAAGTTATCGAGGTTTGAGATCTAGGAAAAATAATTTTTCACTTTTAAGACTATCAAAGTGGTCCTTCATATAATAATTTTTCACACCAATAATTTTTTGTCGTGGGATCGGATCCTTAAGAAGAGAATTGTTTAGTTGTATGAACAAAAAGCACCAGAAAAAAAATTTTTTCTCCATAACTTAATTTTTTTTGATAAAATCTATTTCAGCGGCCCCATCCATACCCATCTTCAAAAAATGCAAAATTTTTTTCGAAATTCTTTTACATCACAAGCCTTAATATTCCGCTTCAAGTGTTGCAAAAATCGCAAAAAACGTCTTTGGTGAAACGCCCTATTCCCTAGCTAGCTGAACTGCTTATTAATTAAACTAATTACGCAGGAATCCAGCGACATAAAAGTGTGCAGGTTTTGAAAGCAAGGACTAGATAGATATTTGCAGTTTATTTGTTAGTTAAGATTTGCATAACTTACTTTTTGCATGTTCTACATATTGTCCCTACCACGTCAAACTATCCAATATGCAAAATTGGGTTTTTAGATTCGTTATCCTGGTGCCCTAATTTTAACGACATGCCTCGTTTCAAAATGCTGAAATTCTCACGGACGATAGATAATTGAAAAATAAATATGCTAAGCCTGACACTTTTAGGAATACGCTGACTTTAAAATTCATAATTTACGGGTCTTCGCGCTCGTTTGAAAAGTTCAAATTTGCATATTGGATAGTTTGACGTGGTAGGGACGATATGCATATGCAAATTCGATATTTACCCCCTTATGCAAAAAAAATATTTTACTTTAGCTTTAAAGTTCATAGTAGTTGATAAGCACTTTAAGGCTAACATAGCTTTATTAAAAAATCATATGCAAAAGACAACTTTAAATATTTTGTGATTTAATAATAAATACTGGTATGGTAACACCACCGTGTTCAACAACCACTTCACAGCTTATGATGTACAAAATTGAATACAATTTCATTCGGGTATTCAAATATTTTTTTTTATTTTATTAAATAAATTTTTATTATCTTGAAGTAAAGCAACCTAATTTAAAAAATATGAGCTTCTGACTTAATAGGAAAACAGATAAACACAACCATGAAGCAAAAGTAAAAAAATGTGAAAAATTATCACAATTTGTTTTATTCGAATGAAACGAGTATTTGAATATTCAGCTTTTTTCGATTTGTTTTGATTGTATGTACATCACTAAAACATTTTTGTATAATTGTATTTATTTTAATATTTTTTTATGGATTTTGCTATGTATTTCGAAGCAGTTGGATAATTTGGTGATGTTTCCCATTACATGACAGAAATAATAAATTTAAGATAAGAGCTAGCACTACTAGCTCCATTTTCAGATGTAACATGAATCAATATGTGCTATATTAACAAAAATATTTGAGCTACAAAATACACATTTTGGAAATATCAACTTAAAGTAGCCTTAACAAACGTAGGTGCCTACTTTAGAATTTTGATATAATAATTTTTTTTGAATACAACTTTACTTAACATTGCTTTTTAAAGCTTTGTTAAGTTTTTTTGAATACGACCCTTAATATTTCAATATATTATTTTTTTTTGTAAAGAGAAGTAAGTAACACTCAGGCAATAAATGCATACAACTATTACTAGGTGTTACCTTCTTTAGGAAAAGGAAAGTGATAGAGAAGACAGGTGGTGAAGGAAGAGATTTTACTTCGCCGATCATTCTGCTACACAACATAGGAGGGCGCTCTGATGTTACATTAGAATTAGTAGATACTATCTGCTGAAGTCCGTGTAGTTCAGTGACCAGAGTGACTATGCATTCATCACTTGAACTTTCCTACATTTACTGATAGAAAGGGACACTAATGCACATTAGAAAAATGCGTGGTGTTGTTATTTTAATGACTGTCGGATACAGGGATTGAACCCAGGATCTTCTGTTTTGTAGTCAACGTGCTAACTACTTCAGCCAACGCCACGGATACGTATCTTTATAATATAAAGTTTATATTAAGTACATCTTCTTATACTTATAGTGACAAAAAAACAGGAATAAGTCCAATATTTTAAGTTAAGTCTCTTAACGATTTTTAAAGTTAAGGTTGGCTTAACGCAGGAATTTTGTATAAAAATATCTGTTTGTAGAATTGTTCAAGTTTAACAATCGTTTTTGAATACCGGTGTTCTTGTACATAGAACAATTAAATAAATGATTAATCTTGCAGCAATCAGTTAAAATAATTTCATTCCCTTAAAGCTTTGAGCCGTTTAGTCTACTGAGTGATTTTATTTTCTAATTTTTATCTGTCGTTCTACCAGCTCAATATACATAAGCACAAATACAGTGAAGCAAATTAAGATTATTATACCCTTCAACAAAACTGCTAAAGAATCCTTATGAATAGCGAAGACAAATAAGCGATGTCCGTCTGTCTGTCTGTACGTGAAATCGGTTTTCCGAAGCTCTCACAACAGCTAGAAGCTTCTGTCTTGTAATGAAATCCGCGAAATCGGGAAGACTTTTTCAGAGCTGGAAAGTTTAAACTTTTTCGGACGCATAAAAAAAATTAAATCTAATTAAATTGGTATTAAAAATAAAAATAAATCAAAAAGATTATTCCAGGGTTGGGAAATTGAAACTTTTTTGTTTTTATCAGTAACCTACTAAAAATATTTTTTTTCTTTCTCTCTATAAATTAAACATATTTTGTATTTAGAGAAAAATATGTCAGCAAAAAATATTAGAAAACACTAAAAAATGATTCCAGGGTTGGAAATTTTAGATTTTTTATAAAAGTAACCAGGCCAAATTAATTTTTTCTTTATCTTTTGTAATTAAAGTTCGGCACAAAAATTTAAAAAATAAAAAAATAACAGAGCATCAGAGCTGGAAAGCTTGAACTTTTCTTGGTATATAAAAGTAACTAATACCTAATTTACATTAAGCATTTTTTTTTCATGAAATTAGTTGCATGAAAATTTTTTATTTGTCAATAGGAGGCCTGGAGGAGCAACTCATAACAGAAAAGTTGTCAAAAATGCATCAGAGATTCTTTCTACGCCCTTTTTTTTATATAAAATTCTCTTTTATAGCGCTGCAATTAGCAAATGGAAAAAGTTGCGTGCAACAAAATTCATGAAAATTCATGAAAAAATGCTCAATATAAATCAGGTATAAATAAAACAAATTTTTTTTCTTTGTTAATTAAATATATTCTATACATATAAAATTAAGAAATTAGTATAAAAATAAGAAAAATCATAACCAAAATCTAGGGTTGGAATATCTTTTGAATATTTTTTTGGTATATGGAAGTAACTAAAAACTAATTGTTTATTCTTTTTAATTAAACATATTTTATATTATATTATATATTCATAAAAATTTTAAACAGCATTTCAAATATTGTTTAAGCAAAATTCGCTAAAATTGTATTCATAATAGAATTTTAGCTTAAAAAACGTTTTTTAAACCTTGCGTAAATCAGCAAATTTTAAAATTGATTGCACCCACGTTTAAACCAATTTTAAGATGACGTTGTTGTAATTTTGCTTCGTTTTTGTTTACATTTTTAACTCTGCCTGTATGTGTGTATGCATGTACTTATGTATGTGTGTATATGCTAGTGATATTTAGAAGAAAACAATGTAATTTATTTTATTGAAACTATTGCCGAAATATCAAATAGACTCCAAAAGAATATTTAAAAGAAAAGGAGCGATCCAGTTTCGATTCCGAGTCATTATTTTCTCATTTTATGTGTTAAAAAAATATTATAATTGTAGAAAATTAACTAGGGATGTATAAACACTCAGAACAAACAAAATAAAGCTCGTTATTCTAGTGCTTCTTAATCTACAATAAAATAAATCATATAAAAAGCACTTTTAACAAAGATTTGTTGTGAAATTTTTTTATTTTTTTATGAAATACAAGTTGGAACACATCTTTTATTTTAAAGAAACAACATTTCTCTGAAAAGCGACAAATAAACAAATATAGACATGAGTACTTTGTGAATTAACAATCGTTGTTTTGCAGAACTAATATGCAAGTGACAAATAAAGGATACAGAGTTGCCACGATATTTAAAAAAAACAAGTTAATTGATTTTTAGTTAAAATACTGATTATGGATACCAATATTTAAAAAACGATACTTAGCCTTAAAATGTTTTTTAACTAATATGAATTTTAAACCTCAATCAACTTTTTTTTATGAATACGGCTGTATATATTTTACTTTACTTGGGATTTTTTTTTATTTCTTTAATTTTCATATGAAAATGTAATTTAATCATAAACATGGAAGAAAACTCATTAGTCTTACGAAGCTTTGTGTTATGTTGCCTATTTTGCACAAATGCAGTAAGTGTAATTATTTTAAAATAGAAATTAGTTTTGTACCATTATGGATACTTATTTAATTCAGTTTTCAGTGTCGGGATCAATGTGGTAAAGGCTGGCAAAATCTTTAAATTATCTAGACATTTGTAGTTCAAGTTGCTTTAGATGTGGGTGAATAAATTTCCATTAGAAGGTATTTATCATTTCGAAAAGAAAGCATAATAATGCAAAAATCTTGAAAAAAAAAATTTAAATAGAGAGTGCAGAATAAAATACTTAACTATTACTAATATCGAAAATAAAATCTTTGAACCTTCTTTTGTCGAGAAATACTTACTCATAGGTCATTCACCATATAATGGGTGTTTTTTATTGAGGTATAGAACTTTAAGTTGGCATCACTTTTTTAACTGGCGGCCATTTTGTCAGCTGTCAAGTGATTAATATTTAGTTTGGTTTGCCATTTTATCATGAACAGGTTGACAAAAGAACAACGCTTGCAAATTGTGCAAATTTATTTCGAAAATAATGGTTCAGTTCGCGAAGTTTACCGCAAGCTCCGTCCATTTTATGGTCGACATAATCGTCAATCAGAGCAATTAATTAGGTTAACCATGAATCGTTTTCGCACTACGTTTACTCTATGTGATAATATGCATCCGCAGAGACGTCGAACAGTGCGCACCGAAGAAACAATTGTCTACGCCAACAAACCAGATACGTTAGGGGACTTGTATGTCAGGGATGATAAATGACAAAACTAATTTCGTACTTATTAGCTTTTAAAATTGTACCTTTTCGACCCCAATAGTACTAAATTCGGTTTTTTGTCTTAACTTTATTTTATTACATATTTAAAACACATCGCTCATTTATACAAATAACGTCATAACTAAAAAAAAAAAAAAACTAGTATGCCAGAACACAAGTTTAGAGTTTTTAATTTATACACAAGTTAATGAAATAAGAAAAGCAGAAATCTACATCAACTGACACCAAACACAGTGGACCAAACAAAACAAAAGAACGCTGATGATGAAGGTTTAGTGGCCTTCGAAAACAGCTGGCTGTTCCGTTCAACTATGTGTTGTCAGAATATTTACAACTAACTTTGGTGTTATTTGTTCATTAATAATTATCACATGTAATTTGGCTTAAAAAGCGATACGAACTTTAGCCTGTTAAAATCATAAATATAGAAAATTTTGTTTTGTTAAAAAAAAATAGAACTATATGAGGATTAATCTTCATCACTGACTCAAAAATTAAAATTTATTAGAATTCTTCTTTCGCAGGATTTTTCTTTCGACATAGTGGAAGAGGCAGTGAAAACTTATCGCTGGTCTCAAGAAGAAAGGTCCTAACTCAAATAATTGTTATTTTACAGAAGGTAAAAACACAGTAGAAACTGTAATATTTTTTCTGGGGTTTACTCTGTAATTCGAAACGAAAGGAAATACTTTCGAATTTACATGTTATAAGCATTCAAACTGGCAAGCAATTTCTTTCGTTTCGAATTACACAGTAGACCTCCTGCAATATTTTTGTAAAAATGATTGTAAAAGTTTTATTTTTTATACCATTGCAATAAATTTTTGTGACGAGGTGTATTTTATTTGTATTAGACTTTCGACTCTTCGTTTTAATTATGAAAATTTCTTTCCACATTCGCTGATGAGTTTGGAATTGACAAAATTTATTGATAACTTTTGAAAGCTACGGATACATTACTTCATCCAATTAATTTTTCAAAGCTCGAAACTCGTGGGGAATATCTTTTAATAAGAAAAGTAATACAACAGATAAAGTAAATGAAGGCGACGCTATAGCGCGCTATCATATTGAAAGCGAAACACCGGTGAAGTTATATGTAGTTCTTTATAATAAAACAAACAAGTGTAATGCATATATAATAAGGTAGTCGCTCTCAACAACAAATCAAATTCGCCACTTTTCTGTCAAACTCGATATACTTTAAATTATCGCTATTTATTTTTTGTATAAAAAAAATATTAGGTTCTCGCAAATTTTCAAATAGTACCAAATGAGTCACGGGGGTACCAACGTACTTTTAAGGTTTAAATTGTACCAAAAAAGCACAACTGTACCAACTTTATATCATCCCTGATGTATGTATAACTCCATACATACATACATACATACATACATACATACATTCGTCATAGCACACTAGATACCAAACAGCGGTCAGGAAGAAGTACCCAAACATAATAATAATATAACAAACCTTCCCCATTTTATTTATAAGTCGGCTTAAAAGCAATTACAATTTTATTATATTAAGAAGTTAAAAACATTAATGCCAATATTATGTCAAGATCTAAAAAGAATCAGAAGGCACTTGCGTAAGGAAAAAGTCCACCAGGACAATAGAAGGATGCAAACATGTTCAGTTTTCATGGCAAAATATGATGAACTGGGTTACAAATTGCTGCCTCATCTACCCAATTCTCCGTATTTGCTTCTAAACCGGAAGAAACCGCTGTTTGGAAAGAGATTTGAGTCCAACCATGAAATAATTTCATAAACAAATACCTTTTTTTGATAATTTCGATAATTCTTACTTATTTGGAAATTAAAATAAATTTTTAGAAAGGTTGAACAAAGTGCGCAGAGGTCAAATGAGAATACGATGCAAAATACAATTTGTGTGTTGTTTGGGGTACGAATGGTGCAGTGATGCGCCACAGCCTCTCCTGCACAACTGTCAACCTCACCTAAACGCGGTGTACCCTGTTCTTAGCTGACGACGCTCTGATGACCGACCATGGACGGTATAACCCTCACAAACGGTGGCGGACAAATTTCCACTGTCAACTGTTTTCCCCTTAAGGGGTTCTATTAGTAGATTACTGGTGTGGAAATCCCGGGGACCCTAGCCGAGCTAAAATAGCTTTTTCTAAAGGCGTACCTTTGGCTTTTTACCCATAAAACTTATGTGTTACTATCCAATCTCTGAAATAACAGAGCAATGGATGTGCACATATTTATAAAAAGGATTTAGCTTATTATGTTGCCTTACGGGTGCATTGTCACCTGGAACTGCTCTGAGTTCAAAAGACGACAGAGGTGAAGTCTTTCGGGGTGGAACTTCGAGGTTAAACCAGAAGCTTGTCTCTGCTGCTATAGGTTGAGCTGTGCCGGTTAATGGTGAGGAATTCTCTTGGAAACCTCACTGTGGGTTTTGTGATTTGTGGTTAGCCAGACACTATTCTAGGTGCTGTTGCCATACAACAGAAACTGTTTTAACAGCAACAGTTTGGATAGCTCTAACTACTTCTGCAAGATACTGCTTGGTAGTAAAGGGATAATTATGATCAAATATTGAAACCTATGTGTTCTTGGTAAGTCACATAGTGCTTTCTAAGGTTTAGCCGGTTTTTAGACCACCGCGAAAGAAGGCCATAAAGGCAGGTGCTCACGCTAATCTGAAACACATCTGTTAACTGTCTTCCTGCAGATGTACTGGCAGCCCCAGACTCAGGATCGAATGCAGAATCCCATCAAGTTACTCATTTTAAATTGAGCGGAGATTAAAGAAACCTCATGTGGACCTATGCTTCTTATAGGAGACAAAGGGACCAATATATATGCATACATACACAGAAAAAAGTTTTCAGCAATTAATGTTTTCAGTTAAGAATTCAATTGATTCAATTAAATTTTTAATGGTATTAATTAATTTGAGTGAAAAAACTGAATTGATATTATCAAATTGTTTATAGGTGAAAATTTAATTAAAGTTTTAGTTGATATTACAAATATTTTAATTAATATTACAAAATCACTCATATTACTTTTATGTGTGTATGCAAAAACCTGTGTTTCATTCGAAAAATCATGGACTTATTGACTCGCCCTCGTACATATACACACATTCCTATTTAAAGTAGCAAGTACATTCTTACGTACACGTCAATTTATCTTATGTTAATTTAATAAAGTTTTTATGATTTTAAATCTTTTCATTTATTTAGTTGTTTACTCTCTATTTTCGAGGTAGAGTTTTGTTTTTCTTCATTTCATAATTTTTCCATAGATTTCTAAAAGTATTAAGAGCTTTTCAATTTATTTGGCACGTTTTACTCGTAACAATAACACGCTGGCTGCCATGCATCCATCTATCTATCTATTTTTTCTATCTTTCCAAGGCAACCAACCAAGCATCATACTCCAACATTTGTCATTATTGTAAAGGAAAATTTTAAAATTTACGGTTTAAAAGCGTTGCCAGAAAACGCTTGCTTTGTTACTTGTCAATCGATTTGAGGGTCTTTAACCTTTTTAAACATGCTTAACAAAAAAGTTTATCCCAGAAAATCTAAAAAAAACAAATATAAAAAGGACAAAAAGGTGTTAGGGGGGGGGGGGGGTGGGGGGATGTGGTTGATTTCTTTGTAGATTTGACACGCACATTAACATATAAATGTTTGCTAAGTTAAATGGAGGAATTGATTTTTAAGGGTTATTTCAAATTTCCATTCAAAATATTTTAAGAAAGGTTAATCTTTTTCCCCCAAACTTTTTTATCCTGTTTAATACGAGAATTTATTCATTTTAGCTTGTTATAAGACTCTTAAAACTTTTAAATATTTTAAAACTTTTCTACCATATAAACTAAAGGGAAACAAATTCATTAGAAATCTTTTCAATTACTTTTGATACTTTTGATGTTTGCAATATATAGTTTTTAATTTAGCCCACATTTTTTTATAATTCTGCTGAACCAATAACCCAACAAATTAATGCCAACTAAATCACTCTTTATTAAAGAAACTTTTAATAAATATAAAAAAAAATCATTAAATATATTTACGCGTCAGGTATTTACACATAATGTGCGGTAATAAAAATACTTCTTTGAAAGATATTGTCATTTATTTCAATTAAGTACTTTGAAGGAGAAACAGATAAGAAATG
Organism: Tachina grossa; assembly: GCA_949987645.1. Classification (NCBI taxonomy): domain Eukaryota; kingdom Metazoa; phylum Arthropoda; class Insecta; order Diptera; family Tachinidae; genus Tachina; species Tachina grossa. Next base: position 133,980,074 of record OX465276.1, on the reverse strand, counting down.
CCGCCATTGTCTGCCATTAAGAATTTTAGTGTTGGCGATTTGGTTTCTTTTAAGGAATTCAATAATCAATAAATACGAGTAGGTATGTATGTATGTATATGCTTTTCATTTGGGTACTCGCTACTAATGGATGTTAAACATTTCAACAGAGCGATGCACAGTGGGGCATTGTAAGCACAATGTTATAAATCTGTGCCTAAAAGTACCTATTGGAAATAAAAATCATAAAAATATTACTATCCTTCACACCAGTGATGGAAAAGTTGGTACGATCGTACTTTTTTTGTTGAAACTATTTGACATGAAAAAGTACCGTAGTACTCCCCCAGCGCATTTGATACTCTCACGGTCTACTTAGAAATGCAGTCAGAAGACGCGCGTTTGCATATATTTTTGTCAATAATTAAATTTCTTTTTCGACAAATGGCATGAAACTTTATTAATAAAGATAAAGGCTAAATTTTGAAAATATTAACAACCAATATAGATCATTGGCTAATATGGAAGAACTGAAACCATTAACAAAATAATATATGCAGTTTCTGGTCTAGAGTGTCTAAAACTAAAAACGCATTAGATGAATACATGATTCCTGATATATCGAAAGCAGCTTACGGAATTTTGTCTATACCTCACTTCTCTGCGAATGTCGAAAGGATTTTTTTCTTATCAAAATCTCATGAAAACAAAACAAAGGAACAGACTTTATGTTCCGACAGTATCAAGTCTTAAGGCGGTGTCAGATACAACTTCAACGCTTTGCGTGACGTTTCTAACTTTGGGGAAAAGCATGACGCAAAATGTGTATGACACAATGAAAACTTTGACAACACTCACTGTTTGTTTCACTATTCGGTTTTATGTATAATTATTATTTAATCAAATTATTAAATTATAATTAATCTTCTTGTACTTTTTACGTTTTTAAATAATGAAAACTTAGTAGGATTTGAGGCTGACAACGGTTTGCCCGAAGACATTGACGATATATTAAAATGAATATATGTATAATTTTATTGGAACAGGTCATGTCGTAGAGATTATTTTTATAAATTTTTAGATATATTTCAACTCTGAAATTTATGAAATTCTTAAGTAATCCCCAAACCGTTGGTTGTCTCGTCAAGTTTTTTTTTCAGATAGAGTCTTTGAACAGGGAGAGCCCTTGAAATATTTTTCACATTATAAAATTTTCAGTCATAATGCAATGATACAACTATCTTCATATTAAATAATAATGTCTTTGAAATAGTAAATTATGGAAATGCAATCTAAAAATGTAGGAGCATATTTAATTTTAAAGGGTTTTTTTATTTCGTCATTTATGTCAAAGTTTTTTGAACAAAATATATGTTTTGCTGATCTTCATGTTGACAATATGGATTGAAAGTCTCACCATTTTTAACGGAAGAAAATTATTGCCGCACTGAAATTAAACTATAAATAATCAAAAACTAAAAGTTGTAGAATTAAAGTCTTCTTATATATCTTTTTGTGTCATATTTGAAAACTAAATAAAACTTCAAGGACTAATATTTGAATTGCTTTCCAAAGTATGCGCCAGAGTATGTTCTAAGTGGAGACACTAATAATAATGTTCCTTTTGATAAAAAAAAAATCACAGAGGAGATGTGTAAACATCTAGTAATAAAATGTTTTTTTAAGTTGGAAGTACCTATGCTTTTATTATCTTTTTTTAAATTAATTAATTAAAAGTATCAAAACTTTCAATATTGTAAATACATATGAATTTGTTGGTTTTTGTTTGTTTTATTAAACTTATTTGGTTAGTAAATGGGCACACTGCAGTATATGTATACGTGCTGCATTCAAAATTGCAGTAAGCAGTAAATTTACTGATTACTAAAAAAATTCAGTAAATTTTTACTGCTAATGAAATTTAATTTGCATTACTAGTAAAATCGTAGGGCCGTAGCAAGTGGCAAAGTTTTTTCATTAAAATTTTGAAACTTTTGTATGAAAAACATTTAGCCACTTGGTAGAATTTCATTATGAATACTGGCATTACTGATTACTGAAAATTCAATGCATCTCATTATATTTATAACAAATCATTTAGGCAATTTATAAAAATTGTAGAAAAAAATTTTAGTAATCACTAATTTTTTTATGTTTTTACTGAAACTTTAGTGGTACTGCAAAGCTCATCTATGGTAATTGACTTTACTTTTACTTTATAATTTTTAATTCCTGTTGTTCATCGTTTAGTTGTTGCTGTTCTTGTTGTTGTGCACGCATTGCAATTAAAATAAATTCAGTAAAGTGCGACTTTGACTCGCGCATATTCGGTTTTGATAATTTTTTTTTAATTTACCTTTCTTAATTTTTTAATTTTTTTCAGTTTAAACGATTTTTTTTTCAGTTTTATCGCTTTTTTCTCGTTTTGGCGTTTTTTCTCTTTTTGGGTTTTTTTAATTTTCGCAATTTTTTTTCATTTTGGCGATTTTTTCATTTTGGCGATTTTTTTCTGTTTTTTGGGCTTTTTTCATTTTGGCGATTTTTTCTGATTTTGGGGTTTTTTTATTTAGCGATTTTTTCAATTTGGCGATTTTTTCATATTGGCGATTTTTTTGTTCAAGGATTTTTTTAATTTTGGCGATTTTTGCGGGTTTTCGCGATTTATTTTAGTCCTTGAGATTTTTTTTAATTTGGTGCTTTTTTTCCGTTTTGGCGATTTTTTTATATTTGGCGATTTTATATTTTTTTGATTTTTTAGTTTTACCGTTTTTGAAAATTTCAAGAGTTTTACTCTTACGGTTTCCAAGATACAGCAAGTTGTCAAAATTACAAAGTCAAAATTGCATTAACTGATGGAACACCCATTGATTTAAATTTTTTAAATTTAGTGTTAATTGTTGTAGTCTGTATAAAAATACACTAACTTTTAAAATTTCAAGTGTATATATGTACATACAATTGTATGTATATTACATGGGATTTTAACATTTTTCGTTGCTCGTTTTGGAACACCCTTTAGTTTTTAACTCTTATGTATTTGTTGTTGTAGTGGCCAAATGTCTACATATTGTGTCCAAATTTCAAGTCCGTAGCTCTTACGGTTCATTTTCACCTTTGGTGTACGGAAATATACAGAAAAGTAACCGGCGGCGGTGCACCGTCGGCTTCGAACCGGTCGACTTGTTTCTCTGCTTGGTATTGCTTCTTTCAAACACTAATACACTCATACATAGCTCACACCGATTTGACAATGCAAAGCAAAAGCAAAAAGCAAAGAAATCTCAGCAAAGAAATATCAGCAAAGAAATCAAAGTCAAAAGATTTTTACCCCCTAGCGTATAGATGTTTACACATCAAAAATGCTTCTAAACGAAATAAAATACGTGAAAAAATTAAAAGTGAATACAATATTAGACTTTGAGAATTTAAAAAATTCAAGAGCTAAAGTGGGAGTGAGTTTTTGAAAGACATGGAGACGTACACAAAAGTGTAAATGAACAATTTTTTATTAATATTTATCGAATCGTTCAAGGTATTCTTTTTATTCTCTACTCTTCATCAAGCGTGGAATGTATATTTTTAGTTTAAAATTTTTTGAAAAGTAAAATGTTAAATGGACCGCAATTATAAACTTTAGTATCTTTAATACATGGTAAAGATTTTTGAAGTCTAACAATATATATTTTTATAATCGTAATATGTACATATACAATTATAATCGTAATCCTATATATAAATACGGCACACATTTTTTTCCGTACACTTTTAAGTATCTTATCGTCCACTAATATAAGTGAAACATATATGGTTTAAGAGGTACTTTTGTGTAGATATGCGATTTAAATTTGCTTGAAAAAAGGCATCTTTCTCCATTGTGTTTGTTTTGCACACATGTATTTATAATAAATAAAGACATAATAGGTGTCAAGTCGTCTAATTTAGATCACCGGGCGATCCTAGTACATATAAAATGATGAACCAAAAAAGCAATACAAATTCTACTATATCGAAAGAATCTTTGTTTGATTAAAATAAATAGCTAACGATTATTATTTTTATCGTGCACGAATTTGTACAACTCGACAGTATATTAACCACAAAAAAAAAATCACAATCTGTGATTATGTAATTATCACTAATTATATATGTACTTTTAATAAGAAAAAGTTATTTTATTATTTAAATTAGTTTAGGGTTATTATAGTTTTTAAGTATGGCCTTTAGAATCATTACTATAACGTAAAAATTTTTTTTATATTTGCATTTCTTTTAAATAAGTACAAATTATTAATGTATGATGCATACATATCGAGCATTATTTTCGATTTAAGCGAAGGTTTTCTTATAATATTCAAATATGTTTTACGAGTACATACGTAAATTGTCGCTAATCTTAATTCCAATTCCCATCACTGGTGTGAACCCCGTGTAAGCTAATGGGTGGCACTTAAAAAATCTCCTTCATATGATATTGGGTACCAATTATTTAATACTTTGCCAATACAAACACTAATTTTTGATCGCATTTTAATTAATTGAAGGAATAATAAATGACAGTAACAAACAGCAAGAAATACAATAATGCCAGAAAGAAGAAAAAATTGCCATTTGCTGTTATTTATTGAAGTTGTGTTTAATAAAAAAAAGCATTGTCGGCTTTTATTAAGCATCGAAAATTTCATACAAACACACACAGACACACACACACATACAACATGCAGGCTATAAAATATTTGTATCTATAAATACCCTGCAGTCAGACTGGGGCCAAGTGTCTCTATGTCAACACTAAAATTCTAGTAGTAGTTACATTGTCTACAATTTCTCTTTTATTCGTCAGTATAAAATAAAGAGAGAAAACAGATGTGGTGTATTTCTGGTGGATTTTGCAACAACTTGTCAATATACATAAATTAAGGTATAGAAACGTACCAGTAAATTTTTGGTTGGTATGTCTCCATGTTCCCATAAGAACTATGAATTCACTATCTAGTCAATTGTTTTAGTATTACTAGTAGAATTTAAATGACAACCACATGCTAAATGTCTATAGCACAAAGTATTATATGGGGAATAATTGTAGAGTAGTACTGGTGACAAAGTCAAAAGCGACTCAGTACATTTTCACCATCGACATTTCCTTCAGGGTATGTACGAGTACATTTTTCTTTACTGTTGCCATATCACTATTATTAATCCCCGCCTCTTGTATGTTTTCTTTTAGGTTGCTTAAATAGCTTAAGCAAAAGCATTGGTTAAGAGAGAAAGTAAATTCTTTAAACAAAAGGCTTTCTGCCTTTTAGCTCTCAAAAGAAGCAAACGCTAGGCAGGATTTCAAAATGAAAATACTCGTAAATTAAAAGATCCTTCAGACTTTGAAACAATTGAAATAATCCTTTCAAAAGAATATAATTGGAGTTAAGGTGTAGCAAGTAAGATTGGTTTTCTAAGATCATCCAACAGATTTGGTATATTTTTAATATTCCTATTAACCTTGATTTATATATTTCAGTGTTTCTTGCATCGGATCTAATTTAAGAAATTCTAGCTGAATATTTGTTCCACACTGCAGTCATGGCTTTGATTCTTGTTCAAGGAATGCTTTAACAGTTTTCATTAAATTTAGTAAAAACAGTAACATTAAACAGCAAAGCTTTAATTATGAGACTGCCAAGCGTTTACAAAACCTTTCAACGTTTTTCTACTTTTCACTACATTTCTTTAAATTTATAGCAGACTAGCTACATAGAAAAAAAATTCTGCAATAAACACGTTTAGTTGAAAAAAAAACCCAAAAATCAATTTAAAATGTAATGGATTCAATTAAACTTTTGTTTAAAAATTTAATTTAATTAAAAGTTTAATTGACTGAATCAAATTTTTAATTGATTTTTTTTTAAATTAAACGTGTTTATTGCAGGAACATATTTTTCTGTATATGGCCCAGTGTATCGGCCAACAATAGAAGCACTTATCGTAGAGTGATGGAATGAATTTGAATTATATATTTGAAAATTTTGATGATTATCCTTGCAATGCAAAAAAACCGACTTCAGAGCAAAAAGATCTGATAGAAGAAGATAAGAAGAAGTACGTGATATATAAAATTATATATTAATGGGCGTGCCTCTGTCCATTTATTAAATGGAAGATTGTGTTTTTCAGAGCTCAGGGTGTGGGTTGTTAGTCTTGTAAAAACCGTAGAGTGATTCGAAAAAAAAATTGTGCCAGTCACCCCCTAGGATTAAAGATAATGTAAAAATAATTCCAAAAATATTTTTTTATTTTTTTGCCACGCCTACAAATGCCGCCCTTTTAGTATTTTATTCACTGTCTCGCCATTTTTAGTCCGATCATAACATTTTGTATACCGGTGCTTATGGCTCTACATTTCTGTCTTTAATAGTTTTTGATGTGTAAACATCTATACGCTAGGGGGTAAAAATCTATTGACTTTGATTTCTTTGCTGAGATTTCTTTGCTGAGATTTCTTTGCTTTTTGCTTTTGCTTTGCATTGTCAAATCGGTGTGAGCTATGTATGAGTGTATTAGTGTTTGAAAGAAGCAATACCAAGCAGAGAAACAAGTAGACCGGCTCGAAGCCGACGGTGCGCCGCCGCCGGTTATTTTTCTGTATATTTCCGTACACCAAAGGTGAAAATGAACCGTAAGAGCTACGGACTTGAAATTTGGACACAATATGTAGACATTTGGCCACTACAACAACATATACATGAGAGTTAAAAACTAAAGGGTGTTCCAAAACGAGCAACGAAAAATGTTAAAATCCCATGTAATATACATACAATTGTATGTACATATATACACTTGAAATTTTAAAAGTTAGTGTATTTTTATACAGACTACAACAATTAACACTAAATTTAAAAAAATTTAAATCAATGGGTGTTCCAACAGTTAATGCAATTTTGACTTTGTAATTTTGACAACTTGCTTTAACTGGGAAACCGTAAGAGTAAAACTCTTGAAATTTTTAAAAACGGTAAAACTAAAAAATCAAAAAAATATAAAATCGCCAATATGAAAAAATCGCCTAAAAAAAAAACCCCAAAAACAGAAAAAAATCGCAAAATGAAAAAAACCCCCAAAAAAAACATAAAAAAATCGCCAAAATGAAAAAATCGCCAAAATGAAAAAATCCCCAAAATTAAAAAAACCCAAAAAGAGAAAAAAACCCAAAAAGAGAAAAAAAAACGCCAAAACGAGAAAAAAGCGATAAAACTGAAAAAAAAAATCGTTTAAACTGAAAAAACTTAAAAAATTAAGAAAGCTATATCAAAAAAAAAATTATCAAAACCGAATGTGCGCGAGTAAAGGTCGCACTTTACTGAATTTATTTTAATTGCAATGCGTACACAACAACAAGAACAGCAACAACTAAACGATGAACAACAGGAATTAAAAATTAAAAAGTAAAAGTAAAGGCATTTACCATAGATGAGTACTGCAGTACCACTTAAGTTTCAGTAAAAACAATAAAAAATGTTTAACAAGTAAAAATTTTTACTGATTACTAAAACTTTTTTCTACAATTTTTATAAAGTGCCTAAATGATTTATTATATGATGAGGTGCATTGAATTTTCAGTAATCAGTAATGCCTGTATTCATAATGAAATTCTACCAATTGGCTAAATGTTTTTCATACAAAAGTTTCAAAATTTGAATGAAAAAACTTTGCCACTTGCTACGGCCCTATGATTTTACTAGTATTGCAAATTAAATTTCATTAGCAGTAAAAATTTACTGAATTTTTTTAGTAATCAGTAAATTTACTGCTTACTGCAATTTTGAATGCAGCACGTATACATATACTGCAGTGTGCCCATTTACTAACCAAATAAGTTTAATAAAACAAACAAAAACCAAGAAATTCGTATGTATTTACAATATTGAAAGTTTTGATACTTTTAATTAATTAATTTAAAAAAAGATACTAAAAGCATAAGTACTTCCAACTTAAAAAAAATTCCATTACTAGATGTTTACACATCTCCTCTGTGATCGGACTCACATTGCTTTTTAATACCACGTCACATCAAAAATAACACGGCTTTATTTTCGTTCAAATATATTTAGCATTAGGGTTGGTACGAACCGAGTTTTTAAAACTGATGACTAGAATGTGACGTGGTATTAAAAAACTATTAAAGACAGAAATGTCATAAACACCGGTATACAAAATGATATGATCGGACTAAAAATGGAGACACAGTGAACAAAATACTAAAAGGGCGGTATTTGTAGGCGTGGCAAAAAATATTTTTGAAATTGTTTTTACATTATCTTTAATCCTAGGGGGTGGCTAGCAAAATTTTTTTTGTATGGAAGGTGAACCACTCTAAAAAACCGGTTAGTTTTTCTCAAAAAAGTTGTATTTATTTTATTTTTTATTTATTTTTTGTTTTAAATACACATATTATCAATTTTTCTTAAGTCCTAAGTCTTATTGCTTAGCTGATTGGTTTGAAGGAGAGAGACGTGGAAAACAGAATAGTTTATTTTTCCCTCGTCTCTCTTGCTCTCCTAACAAACTAATCAGCTTAGCACTAAGCCTTGCATAGTGTAAATTAGGAACAACCAAAAAGAAAATTAAAAATTTTCAAAACTCCATTGCGGTTGGCATGTGAACTTTTTTGGACCTAGCGAAAAAATAAATATACGTTCCCTTACAGTTTTTTATGCTCTATCGGACTGTGCTATGCCAATTTTGATATTTTAAAAATTGTTAAAAAGTTATATCCCTAATGTGCATTTATTACATATGAGCATGTTTCATTGTCATGCCATAGGAAGTGATACTTTCGAATCACTCACTACCTTTGGATCTAGTTCATATTTTTCGAGTGATTAAAATTTTTAAAAATACAGTGAAATCTGTGTTTGCTTTAAGTTCAATGAAAGTCGAACAAATAAATTTCAAATTAAATGAGAGATGAAGAGAAATTTTAAATAAAAAATTTATTATTTGATTTCTATATTTTTATGATTTAAACAGGCTAAAGTTCGTATCGCTTTGTAAGCCAAATTACATGTGATAATTATTAACGAACAAATAACATAAAAAAATATTTTATTTGATGTTCTTCTTACTATGACTGGATTCAAACACAAATCAATGTTTGTTGAGAAACCCTTTAGTTTAAGAGCGACAGAGGAAATAGTGATGGCCGCTTCTTAAATATTTTCTCCTCTATCTCACCAACATATACAAACATTGCTCAACAAAAACGCGGTGTGTGAAGCCAGATTTAGTTAACTTTGGGGGTGTATGAAAACGATTCAGAATCTCTACTCTTTCTGTTTTATTTTTTATTATATATCAATTTATATATTATATATTTATATATTTTTATATCAAACAAATATTCTCAGATTAAAGCAAGATTTATATATTATCGCATCGCATTTATTTTGCTATATATCGTTTTCCCTAATCCAATTTTTACTGGCATTAGAATTCTTATTGTCAATTTGCATTACAATAACTAGAATTTCAATTATTTTGCACAATGAATAGGCAACATTTACATATTTCTTTCGCAATTTATTTAAATAGTTTTTGTTCGAAAATGTGTGTAGGTTTCCTTTTTTTTTGTCATATTTTTCTTAAGTATTTTGTAATAATTTACAAGTTATAAAAATATATTGTTAAGTAATAAGCAAAGTTGGTCAGGTGTTATATGGATATGACATAACTTTATTTATGCAATAAGAAAATTAGATACATTTTTATGTACACTAAGGGAAAAAAACGTGATAAAAACAAGATTTTACGCCCGAAATCAAATCATTTAAATCTTAATAGTCTATTAAATGCGAAAGAATTTTCAAGAACAATATCTTAATTTTTTCAATATCGCATTTAAGACTTAAGATCTTGAAGAAAATCTCATTTTAAGTTCGAATCAATCTTAAATTTAGATCATATTCTTAAAAATATAATCTTAAAATTAAGATTGCGTTCTTGATTTTAAGAATGCGTTCTTAATTCATTCTATAAATTAAGAATTTATGCTTAAATTTGAGAACTTCAATCTTGCTAACTAATTTCAAGATTGAAATATTAAGATTTCTCCAATCCAAATTCAAGAATTTTTTTCTTTAAATTTAGATCGTTATTTGTCTCTTAGTGTACTACATGTATGCTACATATATCGTTACCTTAATATAGAAAGGCCCTAGCTATATCTAATGATATTTTAGCAAAAAAATTAAAAAATCTTGATTTAAAAAAAAATAATGAATTATGTATGTATATTAGAGAGCTGCGTAAACAGTTTTAAAATGTAAAAACGTCATGATTTTTAAATGTATTCACGTCGCATGTATTATACTAAACCAATAATAAATGCTGTCGTACTATAAGCGAAGCACTATGGATGTATTGGTGTATGTGTATATCAGTTGTAACAAGCGATGACGCAAGACAGCTTGTTCGGAACAAACACTTAAAAGAAGTACTGTTGATTAGTGTATGCTTGTTATTTTTCATATTGTACGTTTGAGTGTGTGTGTAATATGTAGATGGTAAGCTAAATATTATGTGATTAACCGCATACAACTAATGTTAATGCATGTGTGTGCCTTTGCATGTGCGCAGAAAAATAAAACATCATACACACATATATGCATGACATTTGTACACGCGCTTATGTGTAGAAAGAAGCTAGTATCACAAATTCTTCCGTCACGAAGTGTTTTCTTCTTTACTCTTATACCTACAATACTTAAACAAATTTCTTGCAAACAATGTTGTTAACGTTTGTTTTATAAGATTTCGCTTTAGTAAATCATTTGAAAAATCCCTCATGTCTTGAAAGTTCTTATAAGATGTCTTGTGCAGGAGACTAATGTATATGAAGGAAGCTATAAGAAGAGTCTTAAGAAATAATATAAACAATCTATTCATTGCAGACACACAAGACATCGAAAGTGTTATTTCCAAAATTCTTTTTTTTTCGCAACATCCGTCTGTCCGACCGCCTCGGATGGCCATGTTATACTATGTACCTTAGTAGCACATGTAGTATGTCCTGAAACTGTTCGCTTTTTAAAGCATTTTGCTAGCCTTCAGCTGGTCGGAAGCTGAATGGCTGATGGTTCTGTTAGAAATACGTATCGCACACTCCGTCCCTTTTATGGTCAAGATAATCGTCGATCAGAGCAATTCACTCGATTAACCATGGAACATTTTCGCACCACGGTTACCCTAAATAATAAAACGCTTCCACAGAGATGTCTTACAGTCCGTACAGAAGAAGTCATTGCTGGTGTATAGTGTATAGTAGAGTAAAACCCGAATCACTCTATCCGCCATCATGCACCGGAATTGGATATAGTGTCCATCCACTTTATGAAAGATTTTACGAAAAGATCTTGGTTTGCACTCTTAAAAAATTCCACTCGTGTCACTAAACAAAACTGCCATATTTGAAGTGATGATAATTCTTAATTGTATGTTGAGACACACGATACTGGTCAGAACGTTATAGTTAATGGTAATCGCTATAGAGCCATGATTAGAGACTTCTTCATTCATAAGTTGAACAACCATGATGTGCGGGTTTGATTTATTGAAGGAAACGTTTGGTAACCACATTGTTTCACGTTTCGGGCCCGTGAATTGGCCTGCAAGCTCGTGCGATTTAACGCCGCTAGAATAATTTTTGCGGGGATAATATGTGAAGTCGCTAGTCTCGCCGGTAAGCCCGAAGCGATTGACTACTTGCAGGACAACAATCGCCCTGTTATTGAATGTGGGAAAAAGACATCGAAAATGGGACTTCCAGCCGCGGCGGTCATATGCCAGGAGCTATATTTAACTTAGCATTTACACATGTAAGTGCAAGTTCGAAAAACTCAATACATTCAATTTTGTACTTACTGCTCAGCTTACAACATAATTTCATTGTAAGTAAATTTCTGTAAGTAATAGCATAGACAGACGACAGCGTTAATTTGCATTAACTGTCTTAATGCAAATTAACTTGTGAATTATCCTCATTTGTAAATGCACTAAATGACAGTGAATTAATACTGAATTCAGCTATATGATAACACAGTCCTAATATGGTAACACCGTCAACAATCAATCAAATGTTGACAAATTGTTTTGGTTTTCAAAATTAAAATGCGATTCGGTCAGAAAATATAAGTTATTTTAATTGTTTTTAGAAAAAGAGCAAAGAAATATTAAAATCGAGACACATTTTTTCCATTTTAAAATTACCGAAGTGTGTGGCACGAAAGGTATGTACAGACTTTGTTTACTTAATGCAAATACTGTCGTCTGTCAGGGTAAATTTTTAATTCACATTAGTGATATTTTAATGCAAATTAACGCTGTCGTCTGTCTACGCTATTGAATAACAATTGAAAGGACAGTGTTACCGACAATGAGTTTTGTATAAATTTTTAGTATTTATTAAAAAAAAAAAAAGTATTAAAAATAATATTTATTGCTGATTTCTTTCGTATTTATAAGAAAATAATATTTAAAAAAGAACAAAACTGTGCAACAACGTTATTGATTATGTTTTTACATATGAATTTCATGTATTTTGATAAAAACGTTGTTGAAGAAAATCTTGTTTTCAGTAATTTATGATTTTGGCAATACGGCAATATTAGATTCATATATTTTTGAAATAAACATATTTTTGATGTGTAAACATATATACGCTAGGGGGTAAAAATTGTTTGGCTTTGATTCTTTGCTGAGATTTCTTTGCTGAGATTTCTTTGCTTTTGCTTTGCATTGTCAAATCGGTGTGAGCTATGTATGAGTGTATTAGTGTTTGAAAGAAGCAAAACCAAGCAGAGAAACAAGTCGACCGGCTCGAAGCCGACGGTGCGCCGCCGCCGGTTATTTTTGTGTATATTTCCGTACACCAAAGGTGAAAATGAACCGTAAGAGCTACGGACTTGAAATTTGGACACAATATGTAGACATTTGGCCACTACAACAACAAGTACATGCGAGTTAAAAACTAAAGGGTGTTCCAAAACGAGCAACGAGAAATGTTAAAATCCCATGTAATATACACACAATTGTATGTAGATATATACACTTGAAATTTTAAAAGTTAGTGTATTTTTATACAGACTACAACAATTAACACTAAATTTAAAAAGCTTAAATTAAAGGGTGTTCCATTAGTTAATGCAATTTTTACTTTGTAATTTTGACAACTTGCTGTATCTTGGAGACCGTAAGAGCAAAACTCTTGAAATTTTCATAAACGGTAAAACTAAAAAATCAAAAAAATATAAAATCGCCATATAAAAAAAACGCCAAAAAGAAAAAAAAATCGCCAAATCGAAAAAAGCACCAAATTAAAAAAAATCTCTAGGACTAAAATAAATCGCGAAAAACCGGAAAAATCGCCAAAATGAAAAAAATCCTTCAACAAAAAAATCGCCAATATGAAAAAATCGCCAAAATGAAAAAATCGCCTAAATAAAAAAAACCCAAAAACAGAAAAAATCGCCAAAATGAAAAAAACCCCAAAAAACAGAAAAAAATCGCCAAAAAGGAAAAAATCGCCAAAATGAAAAAATCGCCAAAATGAAAAAATCGCCAAAATGAAAAAAAATTGCGAAAAGTAAATAAATGCAAAAAGAGAAAAAAAAACGCCAAAACGAAAAAAAAGCAATAAAACTGAAAAAAAATCTTTTAAACTGAAAAAACTTAAAAAAGGAAGAAAGCTAAATAAAAAAAATAAAAAATCAAAACCGAATGTGCGCGAGTCAAAGTCGCACTTTACTGAATTTATTTTAATTGCAATACGTACACAAGAAGAAGAACAGCAACAACTAAACGATGAACAATAGGAATTAAAAATTAAAAAGTAAAAGTAAAGGCATTTACCATAAATGAGCACTGCAGTACCACTAAAGTTTCAGTAAAAACAATAAAAAATGTTTAACAAGTAAATTTTTACTGATTACTAAGATTTTGTTTCTACAATTTTTATAAATTGCCTAAATGATTTGTTATATGATAAGGTGCATTGAATTTTCAGTAATCAGTAATGCCCGTATTCATAGTGAAATTCTACCAAGTGGCTAAATGGTTTTCATACAAAACTTTCAAAATTTGAATGCAAAAACTTTGCCACTTGCTACAATTTTATTATGAGTACGGCCCTACGATTTTACTGGTAATGCAAATTAAATTTCATTAGCAGTAAACATTTACTGAATTTTTTTAGTAATCAATAAATTTACTGCTTACTGCAATTTTGAATGCAGTACATATACATATATTATTATTTATTATTTATTATTATTATTTATTATTTCTTCGAAATTTTCGTTGATAATAGGTATACACTACTTGCAACGAATCACCTACATGTGTAATTGCAGTGTAAATGATAACGCCAGAAGATTATCTTTATGAAGTTTACCTTAAAAATTCATCTGTGTTTTATGCCATTTCAAGGTTGCATACCTCTAAAACAAACATACTTTATAATTTTTTTTCCTAGTATAATAAATTATACTTTTTCCATTTTCTTATTCAGAAACGATTTATTATAACTTTTAATAAAAGTACACAAGTGTAAATGCATTCATTTTCCACAACATTCAAACCATAAAAACGACCCTATACTTCTGCTTAGCAAAAAATGTACAGGCACACAAACACATCGACCAATGCAGATAACCGACACAAACAAGAACAACTTCAGAGCTTCTACAATATAGATTCTACATCAATGGTGTCCAAAGATGTTTTGCCTTGGCGACAGATTTTCGAAGTACAGTGATACGAAAAAGTAAGTGCACAGATTTGCATTAAAATTGAACAGCAAGAAATTGTTTTGGTTGTAAAAAAAATTATAATGCAGTTCATACTGAATTTGTTGACTTGGTAAAAAGATAATATTTCACCGATGTAGAATCGATATTGTTGCTCTATTGCGAACTTACATACACACAAACCAATAGAATGACTTTTAATACCATCTAATGACCTGATAACAATTGCTTTTGTTGAAAACTTTGTATTATATTTAAAAGAGCAATGCGTAAGCGAAGCAAATAATTTTATGTAAAGAACAGCCGAATTAACATCGTAGTATTCTGTCAGTCAATTATTTAACATT
Source organism: Tachina grossa (assembly GCA_949987645.1). Classification (NCBI taxonomy): domain Eukaryota; kingdom Metazoa; phylum Arthropoda; class Insecta; order Diptera; family Tachinidae; genus Tachina; species Tachina grossa. The sequence goes on along the minus strand of OX465276.1, from coordinate 133,964,959 downwards.
GTGTGTTTAAAAGCTCCTTACATCAGTGTTAAGTAAATAAAGTATACTAATTTGATAACAATTGAATACTAGTGGTTTTTTATTTATTTGCAAATATTCGAACCTACAAAAATGGCCTTTTTAAAAGAAAAAAACGCAGCAATATTTTTTTCTTTTCTCCCTATGTTTGGACAAGCTAAGAACAAATATGGTTCAATAAAATATATGACACGACTTAAGCTTAAATAAGCTACAGAAATAAATAAAATGCGAAATAAAATATGCAAATTAATGCGGTTGAGAGTAAAATATGTTAAAATATACTTACATGCATAATAAAACAATGTTAGAATTCATAAATAGTTGTAAGTCGTTCTTGGCCTCATATGATATTAAAAAAAATAAATAAATAAAAAACACGCGATTACATATACTTATTCGGTTTACCTAAAAACGAGATTATAAAACTTTAACCCCCATATTCATAAAATTTGAAACGAATTTGAAATGTATTTTAGTTCAAATTTTCCTTACAAAATTTTCCTAAAATGAATTTCAAATTCATTTTATTTTTTTTATAAATATGGGGGGTAAGCATTTATTGGCACTAAGGGTAAGCCAACTATAAAAAGGAAACTTTTCTTAATTCAACTAAAATAAATAACTTTTGAAAAGCTAGATAATGCCCTAAGCTTTTAAAGCCTGGTGACTTGCAGAAAGTATATTTTCGTAAACCGCAATATTTTATGTTGACACTTTGGCTCTTCATGCACACAAACATTAAGTAAAATATTCTTAACGAATATTTGTGAATTATTTATATTTGGGTAGGGGTTATTTAACATTTTCCCACAGCAAAATGAGTTAAAAATATTGGTCCCTGGGAACTGAATTCTATCATCATATTTTAAAAAATAATGATTTTGGGCTCATTTCACATAATTTCACATACAATACACAAAAAAAGGACATTAGATACACAAACACACCAACACATGTAAAAAGTCATTTACTTATAACCAGTAGAAAAGCACGTAAGGACAAAACTATACTAAAAATATATTCAAGGCACAGCACGACTTATTTAGATAGATAAAATAACAGCAATTTCTAACTTTATTAAAGAATAGAAACATAAAAAATTATGGTTTTGCATGTAGGCAAGCATATTTGGAGAGCCGGAATTATGACATAAAGATTTGCCATATTTGTTCATTTTATTTATTAAATTATATACGAGTATCAAAACTTAATAGAATACCTTAAATTTGGTTAATTTTCTAGAGAACCACAAAGAAACTTTGACATAAACGTCATCAATAATAACGGCAGCAGATGGTAGAACGAACCCATCTAACGGTAAGTGGAATACGTTCACCACTGTACTGTCCCTGTAGGCTAATTTGCCTTGTTACGTACGTGATATGTTTAGCAAATTGCAGCATCGATGCTGTACTAACGCAATTTACTACCTCATACACCATTAAAAATCTTAAGAACTAAAAATAATAAGCAGTGCTTAAACATAAAAAAATTGCCAACAAGAAATATATCGCTAAAGGCTGGTATTCACTATCCTACTGAATCGTGCGACTTTTGAGGAAATTCAACCCTGGTATGATAGAGTTTATGAAAATTTTCAAAAAACAATAACAATTCATTAGATAAAGGTGGAAGCACATAACACGCGTTCAATGCGCTAATGCGATACACACGGCTGTCAAAAAAGTTGAAATAGTGTGTTTTCATAAGGCAAGTTACATAGAGAAGTTCGCGACGCGCGTACCTCGCAAAAAGTTGAACATTCTTCAACTTTCACGCGTTGTATACAAAATGAAAGCTAGTGTTGCCAGATTCATAAGCTAACATACACAAAAATGATTAGAAATTAATTTTTCATTAAACAATGGATAAAAAAATGCATTAAAGATTTAAAGAAATATGAAACGTAAGTGCAAGACAAAAAAATAACCGACAAAGGCTTTAAATTTTACAACTAAAAAAACCTCAAAAGCGTGTTGTGTAGCTTTCCATTTGTATAGCGTTAAGCGTTTAACAAGCCAGAAAAGCGTTGCCACGTAACGCGTGGTATGTACTTCCACCTTAAGGGTTGTATTTTTTCAGGATGGTGTGTAGTACAAGCCAAAATAATTTTACATAACTAAGTCACTAAGCCAGTGAAAACCTTCCCAAACTGGAAAAAATCTGCAAGAAAAATCCATGAATAAAAAATATGCTAAAACAAAAAAAAATCGCATAAACAAATCATAAAGCCTCCAAAAAAGCTGAAAAAGAAAGAAGTTTAAAAAAGAAAACGTTGTCTAACAGAACAGAAATGTGAAAAAATTCCAAAAAGAACAAAAATTGCTGATACATATTAGAAAAACTCGCTTGAAAAAAATTAAATTGCACAATCCTGTAAAAGTTGGCAAACGCTAAAGAAATTGAATATATCGTTATCTTAGTCGGAAAAAGTGCTAAGGACATTTTTTTTTCAAATTATTCAGGAGAGACAAAAAACTGTCTAAGTTTTTTTTTTGGTGGGCTTTTGAAAATCTGTAATGCAGTTTTTGTCAATAGTTCATCCTCTTAAATTACCAGCAGTCGTAAAATTTTAAAATAAATCATTTGCGGACTTATAGGCTTTTTTGGACTTAGCACATTTGCTCTTTGAAATTACATTATTTTAGTAGGGACTTAGCATATTTTCCTTATATATGTTTTCTTTTAATTCTGGAATTTAATTGAAGGAATTGTTCTCTATGAAGCATAATTCGTTACAGCGGTGTTCGGTATAACCAAAAAAGCTCAATAAAACTATTAAAAAAGTAAATGTATTTGGTGTTTACAAGAATGTAGTTATTTTATTGGTGTTGATAAACAAAATATTAATTGGTTAACAATAAATAAGAAAAATAATTATTAGTTTAAAGAAAATGAAATAAATAGTAATAAAAAGATATATTTTTGCGATATAGTTAGTTAACATCCAATTGCTTAAAATTATACGATTATGTTGAATTTAATAGTATATTTATTTTGAGCGGAAACTTCATATTTTAAAAATATAGGTACAGAATATTTAGAAATACAAATTATAGATGACGAATATCATCATAAAAACGGTGATGGTCTTTGGGTAAAGTCAGTTTTAAAAATTGCAGGTCTTCATATTTTCTTGCCGTTATTTTCCTTCTTTCGTTGTAGAGTGGTTCCAAACTCAAAAAATAAATAGGTTTTATATTTTTATTTTTTTTTCTGTGGTACGTTTTTCCACCTTTCGATGAAACGAAGTTTATACTTTATTTCACAATTTTGTGTATATTTAATTGCACGAATATCCCTTACCTTGTGATCTCCTTTACCTTGTCCACACCGAATGCTTTTAAAAAATTGCAAGGTGTTGACACGTTTAAAAAACGAAAAGTCCAAATATGTAATGTCGTATGGTTAAGGCTTTTTCCGGGCTGTTCTGCAGGGACAGCAATATTTCTATTTTTAATTGCACGTTCAACGATGGAGTATACACTATCAGGTTTCATTTGTGTGTGGCCAATTTCCAAGGTTTTTTGTTAAATTTTTTGTTCAATGTTGAACTAATTATGGTGTTTCGATTTTGCTAGGTACAGCCGTCACTATAAAAAAATAATTTTTTTCGGCTTCTCGTTTTCACAAAGATCCTTTTGTTCGATGAATTACATCCAGATGCTCGAAAATTCTTCAGAACCTAATCCATGTTCCACTTCATTCCTTATAAAGCAATAAGTTTTATTGTTTTTAAGGTTGAAAAAAAACCAAGTTGTGGACTTGCAGCTTCGTGTGGTAGTACCTACATGCTGGTTACCTGTAATTTTGGAGAAATCAATACGGCTTGAAGGTCCACTGCGAAAACATGTATTTTTACATTACGGTCTTTAATTTTTTCATTTCTGGTTTCTTCCTTTTTTTCTGGTGAAGATTGTATTCTTCTTGTGATATATGTCCGACTGAAAATCGTGCACATATTTGACATAGATCTTTTTTTTTAGGAGAAAACAAAGCCAGATTCTTGGAGTAGAATGTGTGATAAAAGACCGCAGTAGAAAGAGGACGAATATTTCTTCTAGCGCACCAGTCACTAACATAAAAATTGTAAAAATTTGTTGCTTTCAATTGGACTTGGCATATTTTCTTACTTTTAAAAATTTTTTTGGACTTAGGATATTTGCCTACCACTGCATTCCAACAAGAAAAAAGAAATTAATGGTACTATTTTTGCCTGTAAATGATGTATTTTGAGTTATACTAGCAATGTACATCAAAATCTCAATTTCGACGAAAAGTGGACTAAGCACTTTTTCCGACTAAGGTAACGATATGTACATATATGCATCTACGAGTATAAAAAATCACCTGAGCGAAATTTTAAACAATATAATAAAAATTAGCAAAATGATTAAAAACAGCAGATATTAAAAAACATAAAATCGCTCAATCCTGTACATGTTGACAAGCGCTGAAGAAATTTAAAATGGAAAAATGTCGCCTAACAGAAAATTAAAACAATGTGAAAAAAATTGCAAATATTAAAAAAAATCGTTTAAAAAGTTAAATCGCTTAATCCTAAGAAAGATGAAAAACGCTAAACGTGTTGAAAATGGAAAAAGTCGCCTAAAATCAAATTAACGGCATATGGAACAAATTGCCAAAACGAAAAAAGTGTTCAAATTAGAGAAATAAATTCATTGAAGTGCGACTTTGACCCGCGCACGAAAATATGTAATTCAATACGAACTTTAGCCTGCATAATAAATAGTTTTGGCTTTTTTCGTTTTTTGGGTCTTTTTCGCTTTTGAACGGTGTTTTTAGTTTGGGCGTTTTATGCTTTTTTCGGTTTTGGTGATTTTTTTTTTAAGTTTTGGCTATTTTTTCCGGTTTTTTGCGTTTTTTCATTTTGGAGTTTCTTTTTCATTTTGGCGATTTTTTCGGATTCGGCGATTTATTTTAGTGTCAGAAATTTTTTTTAATTTTGGCGATTTTTGACGATTTTGGGATTTTTTAGTTTTACCGTTTTTGAAATTTCAATAATTTTTACAAATTTCAACTGTCAACATACATATGCATGTACAAACAATTGTATGTACCCTTTAATTTTTAACTCTCATGTATTATCTCATATTATTGTTGTAGCGGCCAAGATTCTATATACTCTGTCCAAATTGCAGGTCCCTAGCTTTAACGGTTCCTGAGAAAATAGCGTGTGACGGGGTTCTTTTTCACCTTTGGTGTACGGAACCCTAAAATTCTCTTAAACAAATAAAACCTTCCAAACGTTAAAGAAATTAAGACTGGAAGAAATCGCCTGAAAACTTAGCGCTGTGTGAAAAAACCGCCTAAACAAATAAAAATCGCTCAAATGCGTAAACATAAGCAAATGATATGGAAGTTATGACTTGAAAAAGTTAACTAAACTAGCCGATAACAACAAACATTTTTAAATGAAAATGGCTTTATTGTTTTTCGGAATATTCCCCTTGATGATCAATAAACTTTATGATTTGTTCAAACTATTTGTCATAGAAGTTTTTTCCATTACTCTTGAGACACCTCCAAAACATGGTTTTTGAAAGCTTCAACTGCTTCTTCGGCGCTCGTAAATCGTTGACCACGCAGTCTACCTTTGATTTTCGGAAATAAGAATAAGTCATTGAGTGACAAGTCAGGACTGTACGGAGGATGAGGCATCAATTAGATGCTTTGACTGCTCAAACATTCACTTGTTTGTGGAGATGTGTGAGAGCTCGCATTTTCATGATGAAGAATGTTTCGTTTTCGGGGGTTAGTTTTACTCATTTATCCAAAGAATTCCGGCAAACAAATGGTCGTGTACAACACATAATTGACAGTTCTAAGCTGCTCAAGCGGAACAGTGACTACATGACCCATTCGGCCGAAGAAATAGGTGACCATTTGCTTCACTGTGTTTCTACCACGTACAACTTTTATTGGATTTAGCTCGTCTTGGAATACCCACACGTTCGATTACTGTTTTCTTTCCGGCTCATAAACATATGTGACAGCGCATAGAGAAAGAGATCTGAGGGTAAAAAAAATCAATTTTCACTTTTTTTTTTCTTTTGATGTGGACAACATCTGAGCATCCAATGAGACCGATGCCATGCCTCAAAAGTGTTCCCTCCCAGAGATATGCGCGTTTTATTCAGTGATGGTACACCAAAGATACACGTATTTAAATCTTTAAAATGGCTCTCCTGAACAAAACAGTTTTTTGCCCTTAGGTCCCTTTCTATTTTGCGCGTCACATATATCCATAATTCGTCACCTGTCACGATCTTATACACATCTTTTGAAGCGCCACGGCAGAAATTTTTAATAATTTCCTAACACCACTTGATGCGAGCCTTTTTTGAGCGATTAATAAATTTTGGAGTATCCAGAGAATAAATTTTTTTACAACTAAATGTTCATGCAAAAGAAAATGTATTCAAGTGGAATAAATTTGCAAGGATGCCTCTACCTCACAATATGTCACATGACGATCTTGCCAGCGTGACCGTTTGACCGACTAAAGTGGCAAATTGCCACTTTTTCAACTGCCTTTCCCCTTTTTCAACTGCCTTGCCACTTTTTGTTCCCCTGTGAGTTATAATTATGAAAATACATTAAAAATAAAAAGTGTACTGTAGTTTTCGCTTTTTTTTTAATTTTGCCCCTTTTGTTGTGATAAATCCCCTATTTGATGCCACTTTTTGAAAAATGTCATCGGTCACCCTGGATCTTGCATTGTCAGTGCACTTACTGCATCGGTGTTTCGTGGCACGACAACCGATTTTGGACGACTCTCGCGAAATTCCTCGGCAACGGAACTACGACCACGATTGAATTCACTATACTAGCGATATACTGTGGTTTTTGATGGAGCCTTATCGCCAAACAAAGAACTGAGTTCATCGACACCTTCTTGTTGAGCTAATCCACGTCAAAAGTTGTGAAAAATAATCCAACGAAAACCTTGAAATTTCCATTTTTTTGTCAAATTTATTTTCTGAACTAACTGTAAACAAAAAAAAAATAGCACTTGTTTACCAAAACGTTTTGAGTACGTTTATGCTATAAAAAATGTCAAACTTTATTATGGTGTTGCCAGATTTTAGCTATTGCAATTAGTGCTGCCAGCTTCCAAAATAAAAATAGTTCCCCTCAACAATAGTTTGGTCACAGTCACACCACCTTATAGCGCTATGTGCTTATTGTCTTAAATTTCTATTGCTATAAAATGCATCAGAAAGAAGATACAGTGTTTTCCGGTTATAACGAACACTGATTAAACGAATTATCACATACAACTAAAAATTTTTCCGGTCCCAGTAGTTTTGTATTATTATTATACCCTTCGCCATTCGCAATCCACAATGGATCTAGTAATTTCAACGTTTAGCGTTGCTTTTAGTTATAGATGTTTAGTGTCTTAGAAGACTATATAAAAGTTTTTATTTAATTATTTATCAATTTAAGATTCATTAAGCACAAATGCATTTTAGTGTTTTTTCTAATCTCTTAATGATAAATAATTCTTTTAATTATTTTGTATGAAACTTATTCAAGTTTATTTAAGGAAACGCCAACGACTTACATATTAATAAATTATTATCAACATGTATACAATGGCACGATCCCTGGCTAGAAACATAGGAAATATATTAAGCGGTCGAAGCCGACCAAATAATACGCTATACTCAATCAATCAAAAAATTGATTACTGTGCGATTGTTGGATACATGTATGAAGGAATATCAAATCAATTGTTTTATCTCGTGAATCTTTCAGAGTCAGTACGTTTAAGTGCTTCTCAGTTTCTCTAGGTTAACAACATTCTACATTTTTGTTAAAACATCCCTTATAACTATAAAAATCCTTGAAGTCTATACAAATTATTTGAAAATTTTTATGAAAGATTATTTTAATAATTTATTTAGATTAGAAATGTTTGTGTATCAAACAGTTACATAAAATTTATTTACTGGCCCCTTTAATAGTCAATACGAAAGCACACTACTCTGTAAATAAAATCTGATTAAAATGTGTCTTTGAGATTAGAGGAAATAAATCTTGTTTTCGTTTTAGAAATGATCTCAGCATTTGTTTAATGTCACGTTTATTTCGCTTTTGCTTTTTGTCGGCACCCAAGTGTTGCAATGCAAATAAACATGATGTAAAAGGGGGCACAAGCTATTTAGCAATTTTACATGATTTGAGTACTTGACGACTTTAAAAGGTGCTGCAATGCTTATGATCAGGGAAACCGCAAATATGCAATTGCATGTTTATTCTCGTTTGACGTATAATTGAGTATATAAGATATTTATCCGTTTCAGAACTTTTTATGAATTATGGCATCGATTTATTAGAGCATATTTTTGCATATTTTACCCTTTAAAGTATGTTTTTGCATATTTCAGTCGTACATGTATATTTTTAGCATATTTTCTAATGTTTAGAGTTTTCTTATATATTAAAATTTGTGACTGGCTCTGCCCTTAGTAGACGTTCAAGGAACATTTTCAATGTAAAAAGTTCATTTCGATGTGACAAGCAACGATTTTTATTTGAAAATCTAGGTCAATATTTTGTTGTTTATTGCAATAAAAATTATAATTAACAAGCTTATCTTATTTACCCAAAATACCGTTTTAAGGTTTTAATTCTGATATCGAGTTCAGTTTTGAAATTGAATTAAATTTTTACGAGAGCATAAAAAAAATTAATTTATTATTTGCTTTGGTCAGTTTTGCTTTAACATACCTTTCAAACCCAAATTATTTTTTAAATTTTTTACTGTCTCCTTTTTTGTTTATTTTATTTTTGTCTTATATGTATATGCAAATTTTGTTGAATTTTGAATTAAAAATATATTTTCATTTACAAATAAATAAGTTTATTTTATTTTTAGGAGCATATTTTTTGACTTTTTAGTGCATATTTTCAAGTTTTTAGTGCATATTGAATGCGCATAAAACACTTTTTTAACAGCATATTTTAGGTGTCCCTGCTTATGATAATATTGAAATGAAATGAAAACTATTGTTGTTGAAATTTTTTCGATCTTCTTGCTTTTAATTTTGCTTTTGCTTATAAAGCTTGAGATCTTGTTAGAAATAACAAACTAATTTTTTTATACATGAAATACCGAAATTTATTTATTTGACAACTGCACATTATCAAAATTGTATCGCAAACAATTTTTACGTTTACATACTTTCTTTCAAGCAACTAAGACTATAGCCAAGTCCAACATAAAAGAGCACCCTTACTACGATTATTTGAAAACTAATATAAGCAACAACTACAAATAAAAAGGCACACGTGTGTCAAGCGCATTAACTCTTTCTCATACTTTCAGTCTGAGTATGTTTATACAGAGGCTATGGATATTTAATCGGACAAAAAAATGCACCCATTATACTCGGGATATTTTATATTTTTTAGATTTAGATTTATTTATTAAACAGAAAGTAATACAATTTCTTACATAATAGAGAAAACAATTGCACAGATTTGGCTTAGCATTATATCTTAAATATTACATGTTTTTTTTTTTACTGAAAGTAATGTAGAAATGCGGACGTATAATTGTAAAGGAGAAAACTTTCAATAGAAATAAAACAATGCAGAAATAAAGTGATATACAATTACAATAAGTACACTTATTGAAATTATATATAACACTTTATCAAAATATATGTGTGTATATGACTACTGAGACAATTTAGCCAGAATTTGGAAAAGAAAGGAATAATATTTGACAATAATATAACATGAATATTGAATATTATGTAGGACTATTTATAAAAGATATGTCTTAAAATTTAGTAGAGAGCCTCTATAAGAGGGTCTTCAAAGAAGCCGCAATTAATCCTAAAACGTGAGTTTAAAACTTCAATGTAATCAGTCACAGTCTTGGTGTTGCTGATTAAATGTAATCTAGATGTGGAAACATGCCGAGGTAATTTTAGAGCTATTTTCAAGATTTTATTCTGCGCTATTTGTAAACGTTTTAAGTGGGTTTTTGGCACAATGACCACAAATTGGGCAACCATAAAGTATTATAGCTTGAAAGCTTGTTTGCACTATCAACATTTTGTTTTCGTTATTGAGAAGAGAATTCCTTTTAATAAGCGGATATAAAATCTTTTTATATTTGTCTATATTTTCAATAACATATACTCGGGATATTTATTTATCATACGCTACCGTATTCATAGATTCATGTATATAAAATAGCATGGAAATGGGTGTTTTAAAACATACTTTATGTGTGTGTGTGTAAATAATCGCATGTGTAGTCGATTAATAGTCAGAGTATTTTTATACTCATGCGAGTGATTGCAGCTCAATCAGTCTATAAATTTTAGTTGCTGTCGTTTGTGCTGCGTAATTTAAAAAAATTGTATAAACATAATGGCGCCTATTCAGAAATTATCACTAAGTGTTAACTTTTTTAAGTACCTATTTAAGTTATTCATTGTTGATTACTTTCAGCAGTAAAAGTTTACACTTAATTAAGGGTAAAGCTGTAACTAAATACCATCTAACTAATACATTCAAACAGCTGGTTAATTTCATTTACAATTTATTTGAAAAGCAAAATCAATTTGTGGCTCTTTAAAATGCACAAAACGATAAATAAATACTCTTTATTTTCTAACAATTTCCTATATAATAAGCTTACCTTATCTAGGCGCACGGCAGGCAGGCCAAGTTCTGGCCAATGCACGCCGTGTGTATATTTACACGAAACCATTCGAGCTGTTTTTACCCCCCTCATAACTTTGTTCCCCGCGCCCTTAAAATTATGAAATTTAAATCATAATTAGAATAAATTCATATAACCTCATATGCGAAGTTTGAAAGTTTTACAATGAAAGCTACCGGAGATATAGAGGTGCAAAAAGTGTATATTTTACGACATACTCACTGACCACTGACCACTGACACACTCATCAAATTGATGAAGCACTTCCGCTATAGCTAGAGAGCTAAAATTTGCTACACGAGAAGATCTAGGTGAGCAATGAACCAGAAAAATCTGAAAACCCTAAAATTTTAACCAGGAAGGCGGGGCTACGCCCATAAAAATTAAAATTTGTGCTATTGAGCTGAAATTCGATACAGAGCTAGGTCTAGTTGAGAAATAAAATAAAAAAATCTTAAAACCCGGAAATTTTCGCCAGGAGGGCAGGGCTACGCCCATGAAGGTCAGAATTAAAAATGCTATTCTAAGGCGCTTCATGGAAGCTATTTTATTGAGATTTGGCATATATACTGCGGTAATGCAAGGCTATAAATTTTTCATTAAAAAAGTGGGCGTTGACACGCCCATACAATTTAAACCTCAATTTAATGCCCTGCGGCTCAGCATATTTAGATATACTATTTATCTAGCTATTATTATCCGTTTGTAACGAAACGAGACACGAATAATAAGCACTGACAGAAAAAAATTTTGACTTTGGAAAAGTGGGCGGGGTTACGCACATAAAAATTAAAAGTTAAAGGTTGCGCTAAGGAGCTGAAATTTGACATACAAGTAGGTCTAGGTGAGAAACCAACTAGAAAAGTCTAAAAACCCGAAAATTTTAGTTAGAGGGGCGGGGCTGCGCCCATAAAACTTAAAAATTAAAAGTTTCGCTAAGAAGCTGAAATTTGAATTACAAGTAGGTCTAAGTGAGAAACAAACTAGAAAAATTTGAAAACCCAAAAAATTTTACCAGAATGGGCGGGGCCACGCTAATATTGTTTTTAACTAAATACTTAATATACAGCTTTTAATTCAAGCCAATTTAGTGAAATCTTGCATCACGTTAAAAATTGAACGTGATCACTCCCATAAAGTGTTAGCATTGTGTTTAATCTACATCGGTATAGCATATTTTAGAAGAAAATTAACATGAATTATAAGCGCTGCTCACAACAAAATTTTGAGTTAGGAATAGTGAGGAGAGGTAATGCTGCTAAAATCTAAAGATATAATTTTCGCTAGAGAGCTGTTATTTTATACGTTATTAAGTGTAGCTGCGTAAACCAATGGGCAAATCTTGAAACCAAAAAGTTTTACCCGTTATGCGGGGCCACGACGTTAAAACTCCAATTAGCACTAGCGATCTTAAATTTGATACACAAATAAATCTAGATAAGAGATCACTAAGAAAAACCTGAAAACCCAGAAGTTGCTATCAGAGGGCGGAAACAAGCACTTCAAATTCAAAATTAACATACATTTTATTAAAACTTTTCATACACATTGCACTTATCCCAAAAAAATTTCCTATTTTAAAAAGTAGCCGCGACTTCACCCATAAATCTTAGCTTTTTCGTTCGGATACTTCGGCTTAGCAGTTTTTAATTTAATACTCAGGTATTTGTTATTGACTTTTTAATACCAAACTTTGCATGAACCATAAGCACTAGCAGATATAAAAGTCAGCGGGGCCAGGCTCATGAAAATTTTAAGTAATATTATACTATAGAGAGCTGATACACAAATAGTAATTGATTTACTCAATCGGAAAATCCTAAAATTAAAAGCACCAGCTACCCTATTGAAACTTTGCATGCACATTAGGCATATCCTTTTGATTTATGTACTTCGGCTAAGCAGACTTTATTTAACATGTAAATATATGTTACCTTTCCAAAAAAGGAGAAAATAATGTATAAATGTTCATTTCTTTATATTGATAAAAATGTTGTCAAGTTGGCAGATTATCTAGAAATTATATGACACCCTTACGATTACAAATTTATATCATACGTAATAAATTTCTGTGTTAGATATTGTGGCAAAGAAGAACTTGGTCAAAATTTATATCTCACAACTTTTAATGGCCGAAATTTTGGATAGGAGCTTGGCCGTTTTTCACATTTATGTTTTTGTGAGGATTATCTTTACTTCTTGCATTTATTTCTATTGCGTCCAAAAAAATATCCATATAAAGCAATAAAATAAATTAGAGATGTGTTTTTGGTCAACAAAATTTTATTGAATAACTTTATTTTTACAGGCCCTTATTTTAATTGATTTTTATATAGAGACTATGACTATTACTACGTTTATACACGCACTATTTGCAAATAAAAATATTCGCAAATAAATTAACTCACTGTTTATATGGAATAGCAAAAGTACACAAACTTGGTAGCACTTCTATATAAAAGTTACTTTTTTTGACAAAAAAATAGTGTAAACGAACAAAATATCAAATAATTATTTGTTTTAATTGTCATTATTTGCTTCTATTAATGTTTTTTGTGCAATATTAATCCATTTATTGTTTTTAATTATCAAACATTTGTAAGCATGGCAACCTTAAGCATTTTATTTGCAAATAGTGCGTTAATCGTGAATAGTTTTCTGAATTAGTAAGTCGCAATAAAAACAATAATATGACAATAATTTACAGTTTTATTTGCAAATAAGCCCTGCGTATATACGTAGTATATAAAATTACTTTTTAGAATTTGTAAATTTGTTTAAGTAAATAAAACCATTTTTTATAGCTTCATAAGCTTTTTAATTAACTGCAGAATTTATCGTTCAAAATATTATCGACATTTTATGCTCTCTACATAACAATATGCAAGGTTGCATTTCGTTTACCAGCTGAAAGCAGTTGCTGCACTAGTTATGAATTGTGAATAAGAGTTGTAATTATCTATGAATTATATTTTAGTTTCTGTTTTATTAGTTTTGACTTTGGTTACGATTTCTGAATATGCGCCCATGTTTGGAAGTGTATAGTTATACGAATTCAATTTAAAATCAATGCATGTGTCTGTATTTTGCATGTTTTTTATTTTTATCTTTTTTTATATGTAAGAGAATTAGCACACAGGCAATGAATGCCTACTACTATTACTAGGTGTTAACTTATTTAGTAAAGGGATATTGGTAGAGGAGACAGGCGTTGAAGGAAGATATAGAGAAAAGCTTCATTCTTTTACAACTCTGCCTTTTTCACGTTTTTTTTAATAATACAGCCTTGCAGCGCCTCTGGTGTTAATGAAGCCGTAGTTAATAGCCATTTATTTACCGGTTATTTTACTTCGCCGATTATTCTGTTACACAACGAAGGAGGGCGCTCTGATGTTACATTAGGATTAGCATCTGCTGAAGTCGGTATAGTTCAGTGACCAGTGACTATGCCTACATCATTTGAACTTTCCTACAACAAATGACACAAAGGGACAAAAATGCACATTCACACAAATACGTGGTGTTATTATTTTTATTGACTGTTGGATACAGGAATTGAACCCAGTTCCTTCGCTTTTGTAGTCAACGTGCTAAGTTAGTTAAATATTACAAAATATTTCTTTGAAAATAGGACTTAGTACAGAATAGTAATGTAACGAATGTCAATTTTTGATATTCGCGAATACGAATATTTGAAAAGATATTCGCGAATACGAATACGAGTATTTAATGTGCAATTTATAGACATCAAATTAGGGTTCTATTTGCGCTTGCAATATGAAGTGTTAAAAAATTGTTATGAAAAAGAACTTCATACTCCTCTTGGAGCACTTTAAAGTCAATAAAAACTACACAAACATTTCAATGATCGTCAGTAAATAATATTTCAAAAAGAGCAAAAATTTCTATAAAAAATTTAATGGATTCGTACAAACTAATATTTTTATCCATTTATTTAAATTTGGTTTAGGATTTATGCATTTATTTATTTAATTTTTTGGAAAAATATTTGTATTCGCCTGAATTTGACGAATACGAATGCGAATACGAACATATAAAAATGGCCGAATATTCGGCAATTCGAATACGAATATTCTGCAATTCGAATACGAATATTCGTGCATCACTAGTACAGAGTAACCATTAATAGAATCGTTCTTTTTACCAAAGAGAATCTGAAATTATTTTGTAATTTTTCTTTTATTTCCTTGCACATTTCTGTTTTTACTTTTATGAATTGTAGAATTAAATTTTGAACGTCGCGTTCTGCTTATGGCAAATGAAGGCCTCTTAGTCTCAGAGCACATGTGTGCCAGATGTAAACTCGGGCTTTGGCATTATTATTGCGCCGCCACATTCATAAAATGAATAACGACACTCATCAAGTTGACATAATATCAAAAACTCCAGGAAATTCAGTCACATTTTCCGGGAAATCCCGTTTGAAAAACACTAGTATATAAATAGTATAAGGCTACCCAGAGAAGCGCCAGAGTGCCGAAAATCAATCGGCTTTTTATGGAAATGAATAAACATATGGTTCTAGGTATACATTTCTCTCGGTTTTCTCTCGGTGGGCAGCTCTGATCTAAACGTATTTATGCATGTATGTATGTTTATACAAACATACAAGTTTACATTACAATTGTGTAAATAATCTGTGCAAGATATAAAACAGCAAATTGAAATACGATGAATCAAAACAATTCACATATTCCATTTGCAATAATGCTAATATAAAGCAGAAATCTACATCAACTGACACCACACACAGTGGACCAAACAAAACAAAAGAACGCTGATGATGAAGGTTTAGTGGCCTTCGAAAACGGCTGGCTGTTCCGTTCAACTATGTGTTGTCAGAATATTTACAACTAACTTTGGTGTTATTTGTTCATTAATAATTATCACATGTAATTTGGCTTAAAAAGCGATACGAACTTTAGCCTGTTAAAAATCATAAATATAGAAACAAATGGAGTTCGAATAATAATTAAAATTAACTAAAATATAAAACTTAGTTTTTTATGTTACTGTTTACTAAAGACTTTATGTAAAATTACTTACTTTTAACTTAATAAAAAGACGTTTTTGCTATATACACTGTATGAATTAATAACCTTCACAGTAATAGCGGTATACCGGTATTTTAAACTCGATAACGGTATGTACCGGTAATACCGATACCGAAATAAAAAAAATTACCGTTACCGTTACCGATACCGAAATTTTTAAAATAATTGTACCGGTATCAATACCGATACCGTTGTTTGTTTCGGTTTCCAACCTTGGTGCTAACTAATTCAGCCAACGCCACCCTCTGCACGCATTCATAGCTCTTTTTAGTGCAATACTCAAATAGTACTTAAATTTGTCATTCTCTGGTGCTTAGAATCAGGGTGACCGATGACATTTTTCAAAAAGTGGCACCAAGTAGGGGGTTTATCAAAAAAAAAGGGGCAAAATTAAAAAAAAAACGAGAAAACTGCACTAAACTTTTTATTTTTAATGTATTTTCATATAACTCACCCTAAATA
This sequence comes from Tachina grossa, assembly GCA_949987645.1. Lineage (NCBI taxonomy): Eukaryota > Metazoa > Arthropoda > Insecta > Diptera > Tachinidae > Tachina > Tachina grossa. The sequence continues at coordinate 133,948,690 of OX465276.1, read as the reverse complement.
AAGGGAGTCAAAAAGTGGCAAGGCAGTCGAAAAAGGGGAAACGCAGTTGGAAATTTGGCAAATTGCTACTTTAGTCGGTCAAACGGTCACGCTGCTTAGAATCTAAGGTGACCAAGATAAATTTAAGGTTGTGTAAGTGAGCGAAAAAGATAAACACACAGGCAGAAGGAATTAATAAAAGTGATTCGTATATGATTTTTTTATGAAATAATTTTTTTCTAGAAACCCGTTTCAACAAAAAGTAATAAATAAACATTATTATTCACTCTAATTCTGAGTTTAAAACTACTAAAAACCAATTTGTAAGAGAAAATAATTATTAATTTTCTTGTAGGCAAAAGCATTTTTTAACATAAACAGCATACATAATAAATTTCTCGCAGTGCGTTTGAGAAAATTGAGTGAAAAGATAAGCAAAAATTTATCTCAGATAAGCAGTGTGCCGAGATTTTAAAATAAAGTTAAGCTAAGTCACGTTTCAAAAAGAGATAAAAATTAAAATTTTAAGCCATAAAATAAAGCTAAACATTTTTCGGCTTCTTTCACGTTGCAATAGTTTCTTATTGCTAAAATAACGTTAAATATATACATACATACAAAAACCAATTTTTCTATTATTTGAAATAAAAATATTGAATAATTTTTAATTAAATTATTTATTCATTATTATATTTGAGTTTTAAAGAACAATAACACAAAAACTTTCCAAAAATTTAAAAACATTTATACTAAAATACGAAACATTTTTTTAAATTAATTAGTCTTATTAACAGAAAACCTATTTCCTAATTTTTGTTTTAAGTAAATTCATGCCGCTGAATACAAGTTCAACTCAACTCAAAGAAAGTCTTTAAAAGTCTTATAGGCAATATTAATTTAACTTTTGCCATTGTAACTCCAAAATTGCAACCAATGTCACCTATTTTTAAATTTGTCATTTATCTTATAAATGCGCAATTTACATTTGGTATTTTTAAATTATTTTTCAATGAAAGAATTTTATATTTTTGAATTTATATTTTAACAAATTATAATTTTTAACCTTCCTTCGTCCAAAAAAGGGTTTTATAAGTTTGTAGTGTGTGTCTGTTATCCCGTTTATACGCACTTCTTATTTGCAAATAAAACTGGAAAGCGTTGCCGTATAACTTTTTTATTGTAAGTTAATAACTCACGAAAACTATTTGCAAATAACGCACTATTTGCAAATAATGGTAGGTACAGACTTAGCAACGTGTTTATGCAACCTGGCAGGTTGCATTGTCGGTTGCATAGTGTGTAGTCTTGTTTATGGTTGCATTCGAAGTTGCGTTCGAAGTTTCGAAAATATCAAAATGTTTTGATGTTTATGGGTTGCATTGTAGGTTGCATAGTCTGTATCAAAATATGCAACATGAAATATTAACGTGTTGCGTAAACACGTTGCAAAGTGTGTACCCACTATAAGGTGTAAAATGTTGCCAATTATTTTTATTTTGTAAAAAAAAGCAATACAAATTTAACAATGTGTGGCAATATCATTCACAGATAGCAATGTATTCTATCTACGTATAAACGGTGAGTTCAGTATTTGCAAATAAGATTTGCGTATAAACGAGGTATGTACTTTTGTGCATCTGTACGAGTCCACGTCCCGCCAGGGGAGTCTGTTATGGACTACGGGTGTGGCAACCCCGGGGCCCCAGCTAGGTTAATGTAACTTTTTCCGCTGGCGGACCTTTGGCTCATTAGCCGTAAAACTTATGTGTTACTACCCAATCTCTGAATATAAGCAGAATAAGGGATGTGCACATATTTATAAAAGGAAAACAAATATTGCAAGCCCGTTGTTGTCAGCTAGGTGCAGCGTCACCTAGAACTGCCCCTGAGTTCAAAAGACGATAGATGTGAAGCCCTTGTGGTGGAACTTCGAGGTCTAACCAGAGGCTACTTCTGGTACCACGGGTGCCGGTTGCCCGACAGCTGGGCTGCTTAGAGATAAATGCATTGCGGTTGTCAAAAATTCTGTGCTAAAATGGCTTTTCGTCCTGGATACGACCCCAGGACACTCTCACTTTTTAGTGTCGGGTCTTAGTAGGCGCAGAAGTTTTGGTGGCGAGCTTGCGTTCTTCTCGCGTGAGTGGTCCTTGCTGCTCTGAAGTTTTGAGTGCATGTAGCGGTCGTCAGTTTCCTTTGCTAAAATGCCGAGTTCGTCCTACCCGAAAGGAGTAGACCCCTAAGGGGTTAAAGGGATGATTTTGGTAAGTGTGGAGTAGGCACTGGTTATTTGGCGACACAGGCATGCGTTCTTTATGGATGAGTGGTTAGCTGTGCCGGCAATGGTTGAGGAATTTTCTTGGGGACCTCGCTTAGGTGTATACAAAACACCTAAGCGTGGAAGCCGGAGAATTATCGTGGTGGTTGTGGTTTGCTACCAAACATCGCTGGGAGAATAGTCTTGGCTTCCCAGTGTTAAATCAATGCTAGTGGTTGGTGTGACGCGGTCAGCCAGACACTGTTCTAGGTGCTATTGCCATTCAACAGAGCTGCTATCGGCACGGACATAGCAGCAGAGTTTAGATAGCTCAAATTACCTCAACAAGGTAATTGAATATAATACAGGGATAACTATATTCAAAGATTGCAACCTATGTGCCTTATGGAGTGGGCCATAGGTTCATTCTAAAGGGGTGCATGAGGGCGTTGGTCTGGCGTCTAACCCACACCCGGTGCTTTGGCACACGTGAGATTAGGCCGTAATGGCAGGTACTCACGTAAAGCGATTGCACATCTGTACGAGTCCACGTACAGAACAAAGTGCTGCATCGATTTTGAATTAGATTATTTTTTGTTCGCAAGGTGATTTGACCGAGAGTGTTCTTAGCTTTGTTTGAAGCACATCTGTGCAAATCTTCAAAAGATATCACATCTTTTCTCGATATATTTAGTTGAATCTGTATGTCTTTGACGCCGTATCTCCCAAACGGCTAGACCGATTTTAATTTTGTTTTTGTAGTTTGAAAAGTTACTTGATCTCGCCTAAAATTGAAGAAATTCGGTTCAGACATTTAGACAGTACGCTTGAGGGTTCTTAAAATTTTTAATTTTTGTCATTATAACTTTTTTATGTCTTTAACATATATTTTGAAAACATGCTATTTAGATTAAAAAACGGCTAAAAAAGCTAAATGAGCTTTTAAAAAAAGCTAAAAAATAAGCTAAGAGCTAATTGAAATTTTGCAGCTAAATTTAGCTCAAAATAAGCTAATATGGTCACGCTGCAGATAAGACTAAATTAAAGAGAATAAGAATACGTGTGAATTCGGTTTGCAAAAATTTGCTACATGATGTTCACCCATGGCTTAGATGCTGGCGTAATTGATATAGCGCTTGTGATATAGCTTGCCAAGTAGTAAATATTATATCCTCCAGGATCATAAGAGCAACATAATCCTTATTAAAAGTTGAAAATTAAAATCCCTAGAAACTGTTTTAAGGGTACTAGCACAGAATAACAAACAACCAGGTTTATATCACCTGTGCAACTAAATTGTGTGCCACACTTGTTTCTTTTAAGCAATTTATTTACATAAGTATACACATATAATTACATATATTATACATACATACATATGTACATCGTATGTTCTTTCCTTTCAATTTGCTTAAATATCGGTCGCCAACAAGTCTGCTGACAAAAATTTTAAATTTTTGTTACGTTCACTCGTATTTTTGGCCACACATCTACATATTTGTGAAATTTCTTGGCAAAAACAAAGAATTTTGTAGTGTTGTAAAAAGCGGCTACTTTTGAATGCTTAGTACTACTTGATACTTTTTCAATTGGGTACTCGATACTACTCAATACTTTATATATGTATGTATATGGGAAGTTAAAAATTATTATTTATATTATTTTATTGATAATGCAATATGGAAAAACAAAGATTAAATACAAGTATATATAAATTAATTTATAACAAATGAAAATAAATAAGTTTGAAGATCAGTTTTTGTACATAAAAATTCTTTAACGTACTCTTAACACTTCTAGTGCATTAATCTCTTAAATTATCTTCCAAATATTTTTAATAAACATTTTTTTCTCACAATTGATGTTATTACTTAGTCATTGTTGAAATGTAGAAATAAAATTTTACCGACATTGAAAGAATTTAAAATATTTTTCATGTTTGTGAGGACCTGACTTTCTGGTTATATTGTATCACGTGCCTTCCTTCCACTATTCTAAAGGGTCACTTTTTCTGTCCAATAGTATATATTAATGACTGAAGTAGTTTAATAATGCATTTTATAGTACTTTTTTTAGTGGCTGTTTGTTACACTAACTCCATGAGGTTCAGAGTCATATTTCTTTGTATCAAGCTCACAGAGTTGTATAATTCTGATGTATTTTAAAGGAAGATTTTCGCTTGAATACTACAAAATGCAACCCTGAAAGTATTGAGTAGTTACTTTTGTGTATTAAGTACCGGCAAAAACTCACGGTATTGAGTACTCAGTACTCAAATACTCAATACTTTAACAATACTAGAATTTTGTATTATATGAAACATGCATACAAATTTACATTTCAAGATAACCACAATAAATCTACAATATAACTATGTATGAATGTTTATATTCGTTACGTTAAAATACACAAACAAACAAATAAACAAATAGAAAACGTATCATATTTTATAAATACATGATGTGAATCTGTACGTGATTAAGTTTATGGTATGAAATAATTATTTTTATTTTATCTATTGCAGTTGCTTGCTTTTCTTTTACATGTTTTTTTTTTGTTTTTCTTCAAAGAAATCATACAATTAAATCTTTTAATTATAATCTTACTCTTTGATGTTGGGAACTGAAACTATTTGTATTAGAAAAATAATAGAAAAAGCAGAAGTTTTTTTAAGGTTAAATATGTTTTATGGCTAAACATACACATTAACAGCTGGGCGTGGGGCTTCCAAGTAAATTATCATCTATATCTATATACATATATCACAACAAATTTTTTTACCTGTACAATAACATAGTTTAACATCTTCATAGGAGTCACTAGTGATTATGATTTTTAATTATATGTCAAATATTAACGGAATATTAGGAATGCAATTTTTTTTAGCAAAAACATTTAAGATTTAATACGATGCTCTTCAAGCTTTTTCTTGTTAAATTTTGTTTATTACAAAAGGAAGCGTGTGTAAAAATGGGCATAACCGTTTCCATATAAAATTAATCATGATATAGGGTCTTTTTTAAATCCTGTAGAACTTAGGAAACAGCCATGCTGCGCTCACTTTTTGGCAATTTCGATCATGATATTCTGGTAAGACATCATCAATATATTAACTTTTGAACAACGATATCAAATTATACACATTTACTTTGAAAATTTGTCAGTTATTCGCGCAACTTTTACGCGGCCTCGTGTGTTCTGACTTAACGGGGTTTTTTTATAAATAAAATTTAAACAGTTGGAGTCAAACGAGTCCACAATGGAGCCTACAAACTTTAATACACTCAAAAGAATGCAGCCTCTGGTGCGGTTTACACGTTGGTTGCATCATTTGATCTTATTTCCTCAAAAATGAAGACAATGCTCCCGTTATGTCCAAAGGGTGCAGAATTGCTGTTGCGCCCCAAAATTATTCCTAACTGTGTCTGTAATTATTTATTTTAAAATTACTCATGCAATCGCCACTGATAATGTCTATTACTATTATTAAGAGAGGAATTTTGCCATGTAATGCTAGGAACACAATTGGGACGAACATCGAATTTCGTTCACATCGACGAATTCGTCGATAAGAATTCGCTGCGTAAATTCGTCGTGTGAAGCACAATAACGACGAATTTACTCAGCGAACTCAGCTCTTATAATTGATACAGTTGGTTATTGTCAGTGTGACCATATCAGCTAAGTTTGGGCTAAATTTAGCTTATTTCTTCTGGATTTAGCTTTAAAATTTTTATTAAGCTCTTAGCTTCTTTTTTTAGCTTTTTTAAAAACGGATTTAGCTTTCTTAGCCTTTTTTAATCCAAATTGCGTATTCTCTAAAAATATATTACAGACATACGTAATTTACCTTAATTTTATTTTAAATTCTGGCCACACTGTTTATTGTGTATGTAATGAGAGTGAGAGAAAATTGTTTTTTTCGTCGTTCGTCGGTGTCAGTGCCACCAGATTAGGGGATTTTTCACCAAAGTGGGGATTTCGCTTCTAATTTGGGGACAGAATTTAGTAGGGAGGGATTTGGGGACTTTTCATTTAGAGCTCTAACATCACTTTTTCTTATAAGAGTATTTTATCTGAATACAATATTTACGCTTTATGGGGTTTCTCTTTAATTTTACAGATTCTTTTAAAATAATATTATTACTGCAAGTATATTATTATAAAGCGAGAAAAAATGGAAATTCGCGAAAAGTTGCAAAATTTAAATAAAGCCATAATATTGATTAAGGGCCAATTTCACCAACTCTATTTAAATATCAACTCGTATATAAATGTCGATTTTCATTAATTTTTGTATGAAAAAATTACTATTATATAAGAATCGCTAAAACTGTAAGGTGTGCCAAAAATGTACGAAAATTCGCAAAAATTTACTAACAGCGGGATGATAAAGTCTCATATAATATATATATAAAAAAAAAGTTTGCGAAAATTCGCGAAAAGTTGATTAAAAATCGCCAAAGCCGTTAAAAATAAAATTTTTTTGGTAAAATCGCAAAAAATAATTACTAACTGTATTAAAGAAGCCTGTAAATAGTAAAACTCGCAAAAATATAAAGTATTACGAATTATCGGGATTTGACTGTATTCGATTTAATCAATTTAGTTTTGGACTCAAATAAATTTGACAAACTTGTACTATTATCAAACACTAGACGGTTATCATAAGAAAATCTGTGCAAAGAGTTTTGAAGAAATGGATTGAGTTACAGCATCATTTTAAAATGATATCAAAATATTGTCAAAATATTTTAGGGGACAAAAGTTATGATTTTTTTTTTTTTTGAAATGGGGATTTTTTGGGGACAAGAGGCAAAGTTTTTCTGGCTGCACTGGTCGGCGTACAAAATAGAAATAAATCTATCTCAGAGTTCGTCACGCACGACGAATTTCGTTCTACGGTGGTGTTGTGTTCATTTTCATATGAACAAATGTGTTTTATTTTTTATGCCGAAAGTTCGCACTGAAAAATTCGTCGTTCGTTCCAGTTGTGTTCCTAGCATAATGCGTAATTCTTAATCAGATTCTCGCAATTCAAAATGGCCCTTGAATTTACCCTCTCAGTGGTGATTGCCCTAATTGTCGATTTTCTACCGGTAATGAATTTGGTTGAAGACTGTATGTGGTCAGGTGAGCCGAAATTTGGTATGCAGTTCTTCTATAAAGAAACATTGACCCGTTCTTTCTCCATGTAGCCGTAACCTACTACTGGTATTTGTTGTAGGATTCGATTGACCCAGGAGTATCTTTCCGGTATCAATGTCTCACATTCAATTATTAGCCCATCTCACGTACCCGTTCGAATATGTCAGATGTATGGTCTCATGCGTCCAGTGACGTCCATATGTTCTGTTAGTGTGGTATGTTGTTCTGTCCGATCCGTTCACATATCACTTGTAGATGTTCACAGTAAGAGCTGTTTCGTATCTAACACGAATGTCTATAGACTGGACGTAAGGAAGAGTGTGACTGTTTGACTCACTCAAGTGGCAAACTGCCACTTTTTTGACTGCCTTGCCACTTTTTGTCCCCCTCTTTTTAAAGTGAATTATATAATAATACATTAAAAATTAAAAGTTTAGTGTAGTTGTCTCGTTTTTTTTTAATGTTGCCTTTTTTTATGTATTCCTAACCTGACCAGACATCCCGCTTTAGGCGGGATTATCCTGCTTTTCACAGGTCGATCCGGCCTTTAACTTATAACCCCCTTTATCCCGCTTTTATTCGATCTTTATTAAAATGTAACTGATAAAAATTCATTCGAAATATTTGTTTAAGTGTCGTTAATGCTTAACGTGTCTTCTACACCCCATAAAAATATATTTTGAGATGAAAAGAAAGAAGTTTTATACTAGAAGTGCCACGCTTGCGATTCAATCTTCACTATTTTGTAGAATACAATTCTCATTATTAACATAAATAGTCATGAAGAGTTTCAAACTTCTTACTGCATTTGTTTCCAAGATATTTTGTTAAGTAAACATTTTCTCTATTTAAGAGGAGCCAAGCTCCCCTATGCAATGCCGATTATTTTCCATCATTAGAGGAATTTCAATAATATTTAATTTACTTAGGAGGTGAAAGACTTTTTGCTCCATTATTGACTTCATTTTATAAAACTTTGCTGGTTACTGGCATTACTGCTTGCGAAAAAATTTCAAAATTTGGAATTTTTTTGGCTTAAAAGATACCTTGAAATAAATTATTCTTCTATGTGGAAGCACCATGCCAACCTTAGATATTAAAAAAATTTAAATACTTTGCTTCTTCTAGACCATCAGTAATAAAATGTGGGCAAATCAGTAATATCAGTTCATTGGTATTATTTTTGAAGACAAACAAAAATTTGCAACTTATGAGAGGCACCACGCCATTTCTGTAATTGTTCCCAGAAACAATGCACATTATCAATAGAGTTTGTCACTACAAAAGTTCTCCCTATATTAGTTTTCTAGATATCTCAAAGTAAATATTTTCTAGGTGACACAACCCGATGTTCAACGCACATTAAAAAATCTTTACTCACACAAAATTTCACGTTTCTTGCTGCATTACATGCAAAGCTATTCCAAAATTAAAACAAAATATATATATATTCGAGGTGCCACGTCCACTTTTATTTTGTTCAGAAGTTTTCTTATTGAACAGCTTATAAGGACAATGGAGCTGTCACGCCCACTTGTCCACTACTTAATACTATTTCTTAAATTACTACCAATATGGAAAAAAATTGAAAATTCAGTCCAGCCGTTCTCCGATTTTAGGTAAATTAAAAAAAGTGGGCGTGACCAATTTCTTTTGCGTAAAAACTTAGCTAGGTTATGACAAATATTAAAATAAAAAATTGTGAAATCGGTGCAGATGTTTTTAATCAATGCGATTGCCAACAAACGACATTTGATTTTTATTTATGTAGAAAAATAGTCTTGTTTATAAATGTTTTCGTTAATGTAAATGCGTTTCTTTTGAGTTGAAAACTATGTTTTCTACATCCCACTTTCTAAAAGGTATTTATTTTGAAATCCCGATTTTTGGCGGTATTTTCTTCAAAATCCCGCATTTTCATCAATCATATCCCGCTTTTTGCAAAAACCATCTGGTCACGTTATATATTCCCTATTTGGTGCCAGTTTTTTTAAAATGTCAAAAATCCGCCATTTCATCCATACGCATGTTAGAATTGATCCAATAACACTCTCCTGTCGGAGAGCATGTTCGTTTTTCCCTTACAACTAAGATCATTATAGCGCATAATCCTTGTCTTCTTGGTGAAAAGTTCTATCTCTGGGAGTCTACTCAGTATTTCGAAACGAAAGAAAATGCTTTCGAATTTTTATGTTATTAACATTACACAGAAAAAAATAGACAAGAATTATTTTCAATAAAACCATGTTAATGAATAAAATTTTTAATTTCAATAATATTTGTCATTAACTTGAATATTGTACTTATCAATTCCGCGCATTTTAAAATATCATTTAATTCAATGCTGCCCACAGAGAGAAAACCGGGAGTAATGTATAAGCGTATGTGTATTAATTTCTATAAAAAGCCGATTGATGTTCGGCACTCTAGCGCTTCTCTGGGCAGCTATGATTTAATTTCATTAGTTTGTGTCGGTGTTTTCTTTGCTTGTCGATTGACTCAACGTGGTCATGTGCTGATGTTGTTGTTCTTTTTGTTTGCTCGAGTTATATACGTGTGAATTCCGACAAGAAACCGAAAAACATCGTGGCTTGTTTTTTTTACTCAACAAAGTTATTTTTAGATTACATCAACGCAATGCGCACATGCAGGGTTACCGCTGGGAATTTTTGAAAAGTCGCACAAAAGGTCGTTTTATAAAAATAAAGTCGCACAAAAAAGTCGCTTGAGAAAATAAAAGTTGCACAGCTTTTTAAATGCTTTTTTATTAAAAAAGATTATTGAATCAAAACAAAAAGATTATTGCATATTTCATAACATATACAGATGCATTATTGTATGTGCTTCAATATATTATATTTTCTTGTATGTATACTAAAGAAATCTACTTAAGTATATGTAGGACTTAAAAAAACAAACTAAAAATTAGAGGTAAGATATTTTTTTACAAAATTTGAACCGAAACCCCGTGAGCTTTTTGATTCAATTATATTCGTTTCATCTTGGCGCTATATATTCTATTTTTTGGGTGAATGTATTTTTATTTCAACATACATAAATACTAATGATTTGAACAGGCTAAAGTTCGTATCGCTTTTTAAGCCAAATTACATGTGATACATAAATGCATGTTTTTACTTTAAATTTATTTTTAAGTAAAGCTTATTTCAAAATGTTCACATGTTAGTACACACTTGTATGTTTTAGGACAACTTTTTCTTTCATTGACTCGGCACCTAAAAATAATTTTTTAATATAAGGACTGCAAAAACGCAAATTTTATTTTAAAATTTTATTTTAATAATGTTATTCTTTGAAACTTCTACTGAAAATTTGGCAAACATTTCTTAAATACATTTGTACAAAAGTACAAGTAATATAATATAAAATAATAAAAGAGCTTCCAAATCAACAATAATTATTATAATCTGTAAATTGCTTTTATATTTTGATGGCGTTATTTTTTTTTTTTGTTTGTTTGTAAACAAATTTAAGTTACTGCAATTTAAATGTTTTTTTGTGAGGATCTTTCCAAAAAAGGGTAAAAAGTCCCAAAAAATCAAAAATGTCGCAAAAGTTGGTCATATAAAAAAGTCTCACAAAAAGTCGCAGATTGCTAAAAAAAAGGGTCAAATTGCGACTTTAGTCGGATGAACGGTAATCCTGCGCACATGTAATTAGAAGAAACATAAGTAATTATGGGTACGTTCGTAAATTCCGCAAATTTATGCATCTATTCAGCAGTTCTGCAAAGTTTTACTGCGTATGCGTGATTAACTGTTGCATATGCTTTGCAACTGCTCAACATCTATGCGTGGTTGACATTTTTGAACAAACTGCAAACAATTTTAAGTTGGCAAGTAATTTTATTTAAAAAAATTTTGATAACAATTTTCTTTTAAATTATTGGAAGAAAAAAATTGGAAAGAAAATCAAAGCGGTTATTTCTTGTAAAAAGACAATTGACCGTAAAAGAAAGTCTACTAAAATGAAAAAATACCAAGATTTTGTGTTTCAAAGTCGTTTTCGAATATATCAATCTTATTGTTTTTGTTAAAAGACGAAAAATGTAATTTAAATATCAAAATACATACATAAATTCAACTTATTGTTTCACTGCAACTTATTGCATCTTAAAATAATTTACTGCGCCATTTGCAGATTAAAAAACGCTTGACGCTAAACAGTGCTGCCAAGTTATGCATTTATGAACGTTAGATGACCGTGTTGCTGCAGATGTGCACTATAAATGCTTTTGCGAACGTACATTATTTGCGTCACAAATAACGATTCGCTCTTCAGCTGAGTGGTAATTACCGTTTTGGTTACTTGTAACCAAAATTGGTTACTTTTTTTTCCAATGTGTACTTGTGTACTTTTTTTCCATTTGGTTACTTTTTTTCAACACAAAAATAATCATTTTTATGCATATATGTATGTACATATGTGGTATGTTAAATTTGCACATAACTAATTAACTTGATAAAAGATCACAATTTAAGCGTTTTTACTACGTTGTAAAGACAACACTGGATAATCAACATAGCTTTTAAAAAAATACATGTCTGTCTCTGAACATAACAAGCCTGGTTTCAAAAATCAGATGCATTCATGGTTGCAAAATCTTTAAACATCAAACACTATGTAAAAAGGTAAAAGCGAATTTTTTTATTTGAGAGCGTAACAAGAAGGGAACGAAGCCGACCGATCTGTGAGTCGGCTAACACCCGCCGCTGGCAAAATTTCTAAATTAGAAATAAGTGATGATATGGACATAGTTGAATTTTGGGACGCGGTTTCAAAACATACAAATGGATTGAACGACAAATGTTTTTATGATTTAATTAATTTAATGTAAAATTTAATGTCACTGCCACACAGTTCGGCTGCTGCTTAATACTTTATCTATACAGTGTTGTGTTTTGATAACGAATGTAATTAAATTACATATTCTTTGTTGTTACTAAAAATATTTTGGTTTGGAATTTCTAATAAATAAAATAGATGCACAGTTGAATAAAGATGCTTGTTTTGTAAAGATTTTTGTTTGAGGTTTTTAAACTTATTATGTTTGTATATTGTGATTCTCAATATAGTATTAAGAGTCTTACTATAAACATACGGAGTTTGTTAACTAAATTCAAAATTTTTTTTGGGTTGAAGTCTACTGACGAGTTTTACAAGCGGGACCAAAATGCATATAGACAATTGCTTAACCATAAAAACAACCCAATTTTTGAAATTTCTAATAACTTACCTGAAGTAGTTTTTTACAAAATTGATTTTATTGATTGTTAATTATAATAAGACATACTTTTAAAACTTGTTTTTTTGTTTGACTTTTATTTGCAATCTATTTTACAATATTTAGCAAATTCAATAATTCAAGCAAAAAAATATCAGATGTGTTATTAACTACATTAAGTTAATAAACTATATATATATACATACATACATATATACATACATACATACGTGAAGTACAAATTTAAATGTAATGGTCCATTTATATTATACCATTTCATATATTAATATATGCATGTATATTTTTCAACTGAAGTACAAATAAAACATTATTTTAAATACATAAAAATTTTGGTTACTTTTTTCTGCATTTGGTTACTTTTATTTTGTATTGTGGTTACAAAATATTTTTGGTCGTGGCAACGCTGCTCATCATCCGAAACACATTCAGAGCCAAACCCACGATGTCGATAACGTTCGACTTGTCGCACACTTACATTCAAAACAAAAACAAATTTTTATATTTTGTTGTTGTTTCAAATGCAAGTGTGCGACAAGTCGAACGTTGTCGATATCGTGGGTCTGGCTGTCAATTTTAATTGCAGCCAAGCAAAAACAAACAAATAGGGGTTTAAAAATGTGACATACACACAAACAACACAACACAATAACAATTATCACTGAAAGTAAAATTTCACTCAACAATTTTTTCCTTGATTCATTAAATTGCTTTATTGAAAAATTACAAATTATTAATAAGATATTTTATTAATTCAAATATTTGTATTATTGAAAAAAAATAATACTATTCGTTTACAATTTTTGTTATTGATATAGCGGATTTCTTTATCACAGGAAATTCGAAAATTAAAATGATTGAATACCGGGATTTTTGTTATCAAAAATGAAACTTATTTTTTTCTGTGTAGAATTCGAAGGTGTTGTTTTCGTTTCGAATTGCAGAGTAGACCCCCTGTTTTCTTGGTTTATGCTCAATTCTCTCCGATGGTTTCAATTCACCTCACTTAGAACTATAATGGCATCATTCATAACCTGCATTGGTCAGGTCCATTAGCAGGCTGTGTATAGTAGTTACGCAAAGAAGGTTTGATCCCCTTGAGGCGTCCCTTCTTACGTTTATGTTGTGCATATCGTGTCATGTCAATACAAACGTCGAGCGCATACAACTTTTCGTTGAAAGAATTCTCAATACAGTGCAAAAGAACCTAAAACAATGGTATCCAGAGGCCTTATTAAAAAAGGTTTTTTAAATTATTCTTTGCTTATCTCTAGTTCCATGAAATAATTGACTTGAATTTTTTTTAGTGGGAAAATTTGTTCTATTATTTATTTAAACGTTACCCTTAATATAGAAAAGCTCTAGATCATTTTTTTAAACCGATTTTTTAGTCTATTTCTTTAGATACACAATCAAAAAAAGCAATTTGAGTCCGATCACAGAGGAGATGTGTAAACATCTAGTAATGAAAATTTTTTTTTAAGTTGGAAGTACTTATGCTTTTAGTATCTTTTTTAAATTAATTAATTAAAAGTATCAAAACTTTTAATATTGTAAATACATATGAATTTATTGGTTCATGTTTGTTTTATTAAACTTATTTGGTTAGTAAATGGGCACACTGCACTATATGTAACGGGTGTTTTTTTTTAGAGGTATAGAACTTTGAATTGAAATAAAACACAAGAAAATCGTTTAAATTTCCATCAATTTGGCTTTATTGGAAGGATAATCTTATGCCATTAATGTTTAAATATGATTTCGGGCATGTGGCCGCCGCGGCTGGCTCGAATAAAGCCAATTCTACAGGTCCAATTTTCAACCACTTTTTCGAGCATATGGGGCCGTATGTTGGCAATAACGCCACGAATGTTGGCTTCCAAGTCCCCTAACGTTTCTGGTTTGTTGGCGCAGACGAGCGACTTCACATATCCCCAAAGAAAATAATCCAATGGTGTCAAATCACACGATCTTGGTGGCCAATTGACAGGTCCATTCCTCGAAATTATGCGCTCATCGAATGTTTCCTTCAATAAATCGATTGTGACGTGCGCTGTGTGGCATGTAGCGCCGTCTTGTTGGAACCACAACTCATCCACATTCATGCCATCCAATTCGGGAACAAAATAGTCGGTTATCATGGCTCTATACCGGTTTCCATTAACGGTAACTGACTCTCCAGCATTATTTCGGAAGAAGTATGGCCCAATGACTCCACCAGCCCATAGAGCACACCAAACAGTCAGTTTTTGTGGATGTAATGGCGTCTCAAGGGTCTCATGTGGATTCTCTTCACTCCAAATGCAGCAATTTTGCTTGTTGACGTAGCCATTCAACCAAAAATGAGCCTCATCACTGAACAAAATTTTGCGATGAAAATCAGCATCGAGATCAATCTCATTTTCGGCCCATACACCAAAATCACGACGCATTGCATGGTCTCGCGGCTTTAATTCTTGCACAAGCTGGATCTTGTAAGGTCGCAAGCCAAGATCTTTGCGCAAAATCTTCCATAAAGTTGATGGACAAAGCTCCAATTGCTGTGCACGGTGGCGAATCGATTCATTCGGGTCCTCTTCAACACTTTGCTCTACAGCGGCAATTGTTTCTTCGGTGCGCACTGTTCGACGTCTCTGCGGATGCGTATTATCACATAGAGTAAACGTAGTACGAAAACGATCCATGGTTAACCGAATTAATTGCTCTGATGGACGATTATGTCGACCATAAAATGGACGGAGCTTGCGGTAAACTTCGCGAACTGAACCATTATTTTCGAAATAAATTTACACGATTTGCAAGCGTTGTTCTTTTGTCAACCTGTTCATGATGAAATGGCAAACCAAACTAAATATTAATCACTTGACAGCTGACAAAATGGCGACCAGTTAAAAAAGTGATGCCAACTTAAAGTTCTATACCTCAATAAAAAACACCCATTATATGTATTGCATTCAAAATTGCAGTAAGCAGTAAATTTACTGATTACTAAAAAATTCAGTAAATTTTTACTGCTAATGAAATTTAATTTGCATTACCAGTAAAATCGTAGGGCCGTAATCATAATAAAATTGTAGCAAGTGGCAAAGTTTTTTCATTCAAATTTTGAAACTTTTGTATGAAAAACATTTAGCCACTTGGTAGAATTTCATTATGAATACGGCCATTACTGATTAGTGAAAATTCATTGCACCTAATCATATAACAAACAAATTATTTAGGGAATTTATAAAAATTGTAGAAAAATTTTTAGTAATCAGTAAAAATTTACTTGTTAAACATTTTTTATTGTTTTTACTGAAACTTTAGTGGTACTGCAGTGCTCATCTATGGTAAATGCCTTTACTTTTACTTTTTAATTTTTAATTTCTGTTGTTCATCGTTTAGTTGTTGCTGTTCTTGTTGTAGTGTACATATTGCAATTAAAATAATTTCAGTAAAGTGCGACTTTGACTCACGCACATTCGGTTTTGATTTTTTATTTTTTTATTTAGCTTTCTTCGTTTTTTCAGTTTAAACGATTTTTTTTCAGTTTTATCGCTTTTTTCTGGTTTTTAGGTTTTTTTCTCTTTTTGGGTTTTTTAATTTTCGCAATTTTTTTCATTTTGGATATTTTTTTTATTTTGGCGATTTTTTTCTGTTTTTTTTTTTGGTTTTTTCATTTTGGCGATTTTTTTCTTTTTTTTTGGGGTTTTTTTATTTAGGCGATTTTTTCATATTGGCGATTTTTTTGCTTAAGGATTTTTTTCATTTGACGATTTTTCCGGTTTTTCGCGATTTATTTTAGTCCTAGATTTTTTTTTAATTTGGTGCTTTTTTTCGTTTTGGCGATTTTTTTTTTTGTTTTTGGCGATGTGTTTATATTTGGCGATTTTATATTTTATTGATTTTTTAGTTTTACCGTTTTTGAAAATTTCAACAGTTTTGCTCTTACGGTTTCCAAGATACAGCAAGTTGTCAAAATTACAAAGTCAAGATTGCATTAACGGATGGAACACCCATTGATTTAAATTTTTTAAATTTAGTGTTAATTGTTGTAGTCTGTATAAAAATACACTAACTTTTAAAATTGTATGTACATACAATTGTATGTATATTACATGGGATTTTAACATTTTTCGTTGCTCGTTTTGGAACACCCTTTAGTTTTTAACTCTCATGTATTTGTTGTTGTAGTGGCCAAATGTCTACACATTGTGTCCAAATTTCAAGTCCGTAGCTCTTACGGTTCATTTTCACCTTTGGTGTACGGAAATATACAGAAAAATAACCGGCGGCGGCGCACCGTCGGCGCACCGTCGGCTTCGAGCCGGTCGACTTGTTTCTCTGCTTGGTATTGCTTCTTTCAAACACTAATACACTCATACATAGCTCACACCGATTTGACAATGCTGTGAAAGAAAAGCAAAGAAATCTCAGCAAAGAAATCTCAGTAAAGAAATCAAAGTCAAAAGATTTTTACCCCCTAGCGTATAGATGTTTACACATAAAATAAAATCGATTTGTAAAAATAATGAGTAAGGGTGTTTCTATATTAAGGTAATGACATATCATATCATTACAATATTGTTGCCTGAATATATTGTATTTTGCTACTGTCTCTAAATAATTGAATGATGTACAAAAGGCGAACTATTAAATTAACAAGACCTAATGATGCCATTGCTTTTGCCAATTCAAAAATGTATTTTTAAAACAAAATTGTAATAGGTCAGCAATTTGAAATTTCTCTTGCCTCTCATTAATTTGAAGAAATGTCTTCCATACAACACTTTTGGAAAGCGAACTATTTAGTATTTTAAGTTTAAAATTATTTAGTGTTTTGTTAGCCAAAGATAGTGTTTACCACCTTTTTCTTATAAAAAATTCATCTGTAACAATTTTTCTTCTAAGCTTTAAATAAGTGTATAGAAAAAAAAATTAATTGTAATAGATATATTTAGAATTTTATGTCATACATATGTATTGTTTCTAATGTTGTTATTTTAAATTATATGTTATCTTATAAAAAAGTGTTGCTAATGGCAAGAAAACATGACTTTTTAATAAGCAGCCTTCTAATATAAAAATGCAATTATAAAAACTTTATTAAGTTTTGTTTTAATTACAATATAAATAATTTTTTTTTCCGATTTTTACATTGACTCAACATACAAGAGTTATCTAAATTTAAATATTATTTCATTTAATTGCTGCTAATTTTTAATAGAACCTGTTAACTCAGTCACATGCAATCCAAAGAAAGCCAAGAATCATTATTATTGTTTGAGAACTTAAATCAAATAAAACTTTATTTTCTATGTAAATATTGATTTATATTGCTGTGATTACAACGTGTACCAACCACACTCACACACGATATATTTAAATTATTTATGATACAAACAAATATTAATTCACATAAAATGACTTAATAATCAAAACTATTGATTTTATTGTTATGCATGCAAGATATTCGTATCACTAATTACACTGGTCAACAATAGTCATGGCACACGAAATTCGATTGCTAATTCAATTTTAAGCAACAACCATTAGTATTAAACTTTAGTTCTTTTATTTCAATTAGTTTAAAATTTCTTGCGATACATGTATGTAGAGAATTAAAAACATTACTATGGCATTAAAAGCAGAGATGAAAAGTCTAAACAAGACACATGTGGTCCAAGTATGTTGTCAGATTACTGTTGGACAATATAAAGGGACAAGGCACGAACTCATTTTGCAACTAAGTCGTAGAACTTAAGGTGGAAGTACATAACGCGCGTTCAATGCGCTAATGCGATACACGCGTCTGTCAAAAAAGTTGAAATGGTGTGTTTTCATAAGGTAAGTTACACAGTGAAGTTTGCGACGCACGTACCTCGCAAAAAGTTGAAAATTCTTCAACTTTCACGCGTTGTATAAAAAATTACAGCTAGCGTTGCCAGATTCATAAGCTAACATACACAAATATGATTATAAATTAATTTTTTTATTAAACAATGGATAAAAAATGCATTAAATATTTAAAGAAATATAAAACGTAAATGCAAGACGAAAAAATAGCCGGCATAGGCTTTAAATTTTACAACTAAAAAAAACCTCAAAAGCGTGTTGTGTAACTTTCCATTTGTATAGCGTTAAATGTTTAAAAAGCCAGAAAAGCGTTGCCGCGTAACGCGTGGTATGTACTTCCACCTTTATAGGTAATAAATTTCGATAAAGAGCCACTTGTCTTTTTCTCTAGGCTAATCACACGATGTCGACAACGTTCGACTTGTCGCACATTTACATTGAAAACAAAAAAAAAAAAAAAATTTTAATATTTTATTGTTGTTTCAAATGTAAGTGTGCGACAAATCGATAGTTGTCACCATTGTTGCCATTGGTCCTTAATTTTGCATTGCAAAATTCTGGTCCAGTAAATTTTTTTATGAATTACCTGTCACGAGTAAAAAATATCAAAAAATACTTGTGGTACGACAAATTTAAAATTTTTGTTTGTCAGTGTTACGCTTACATATGGGGCGACAAATATTTCACACTTTCGATTACGTATACTTTATAAAAGGACAGACAGACAGCGTAGCGAAAACAATAGGGTTCCTTTTCACCTTTGGTGTGCGGAAAGAAATATTTAAAGAAAAGATTTATAATAAAATTTATGCAGACAAAATGATTGCAATTGCTTCTTTATGGTCCATAATAATTCATGCTTTCACTTTTTACATTTAAAACAAACACAAACGATTGATATTTAACAATTTCGAACAAATGTTTTGAGTCTGGCAACGCATAACAACAGATCTGACTATTTGTGAATATGACAACCGTGTGAACTGACAATTTTTGCTAGACGTCGTTGCCAGAAAAAGCATTGTCAGTTCATTGCAAGACTAGCAGCTGACAACAAATTGTCAGACATCTTATAGTGGATACACACTTTGCAACGTGTTTACGCAACACGTTCATATTACATGTTGCATATTTTGATACAGACTATGCAACCCACAATGCAACCCATAAACATCAAAACATTTTGATATTTTCGAAACTTCGAATGCAACTTCGAACGCAACCATAAACAAGAGTACAGACTATACGACCTACAATGCAACCTGCCAGGTTGCATAAACACGTTGCTTGTAAAAGTATTTACAAGGCTAAATGAAAAATAAAACATTAATTGAACTTTAAAGAAAATTAAAATACTTTTATTTTTATCCAATGGATTTCTAATTGTATAAGGATGTAGAAAAATAAAATGGGTTCACCTGAATATAAATTATTTGCTGGGTTTTGTATCAGTTTCAAAGCCTACTAAGCTTATTTTTTCTTTTGTGATTTTCAAAAGTATTATTATTTTATGGATTCTCATATAGTTTTTGAAAGTCTATGCATAAAGTAAGAGGTTTGTGACTGTTTAAAATTTGTGGTTAAAGTCTACTGATGATTTGGTTCAAGCGCCAATGAAAAACGTATATAGACATGCTAAACTACCAGCAAATAAATTTCAATTATTTTAATTAAATTATTTATTCATTATTATATTTCAGTTTTAAAGAACAATAACACAAAAACTTTCCAAAAATTTAAAAACATTTATACTAAAATACGAAACCTTTTTTTAAATTTATTAGTCTTATTAACAGAAACCCTTTTCCTAATTTTTGTTTTAAGTAAATTCATGCCGCTGAATACAAGTTCAACTCAACTTAAAAAAAAGTCTTTAAAAGTCTTAAAGGCAATATTAATTTAACTTTTGCCATTGTAACTCCAAAATTGCAACCAATGTCACCTATTTTTAAATTTGTCATTTATCTTATAAATGCGCAATTTACATTTGGTATTTTTAAATTATTTTTCAATGAAAGAATTTTATATTTTTGAATTTATATTTTAACAAATTATAATTTTTAACCTTCCTTCGTCCAAAAAAGGGTTTTATAAGTTTGTAGTGTGTGTCTGTTATCCACTTTATACGCACTTCTTATTTGCAAATAAAACTGGAAAGCGTTGCCGTATAACTTTTTTATTGTAAGTTAATAACTCACGAAAACTATTTGCAAATAACGCACTATTTGCAAATAATGGTAGGTACAGACTTAGCAACGTGTTTATGCAACCTGGCAGGTTGCATTGTCGGTTGCATAGTGTGTAGTCTTGTT
Organism: Tachina grossa; assembly: GCA_949987645.1. NCBI lineage: Eukaryota > Metazoa > Arthropoda > Insecta > Diptera > Tachinidae > Tachina > Tachina grossa. The sequence continues at coordinate 133,927,896 of OX465276.1, read as the reverse complement.
TATGGTTGCATTCGAAGTTGCGTTCGAAGTTTCGAAAATATCAAAATGTTTTGATGTTTATGGGTTGCATTGGCGGTTGCATTGTAGGTTGCATAGTCTGTATCAAAATATGCAACACGAAATATTAACGTGTTGCGTAAACACGTTGCAAAGTGTGTACCCACTATAAGGTATAAAATGTTGTCAATTATTTTTATTTTGTAAAAAAAAGTAATACAAATTTAACAATGTGTGGCAATATCATTCACAGATAGCAATGTATTCTATCTACGTATAAACGGTGAGTTCAGTATTTGCAAATAGTTTTATTTGCAAGTAAGATTTGCGTATAAACGAGGTATGTACTTTTGTGCATCTGTACGAGTCCACGTACACGACAAAGTGCTGCATCGATTTTGAATTAGATTATTTTTTGTTCGCAAGGTGATTTGACCGAGAGTGTTCTTAGCTTTGTTTGAAGAAAATCTGTGCAGATGTTCAGAAGATATCACATCTTTTCTAGATATATTTAGTTGAATATGTATGTCTTTGACGCCGTATCTCCCAAACGGCTAGACCGATTTTAATTTTAAGTTACTTGATCTCGCCTAAAATTGAAGAAAATCGGTTCAGACATTTAGACAGTACGCTTGAGGGTTCTTAAAATTTTTAATTTTTGTCATTATAACTTTTTTATGTCTTTAACACATATTTTGAAAACATGCTATTTAGATTAAAAAACGGCTAAAAAAGCTAAATGAGCTTTTAAAGAAAGCTAAAAAATAAGCTAAGAGCTAAATGGAAATTTTGCATCTAAATCCCAAAAAAATAAGCTAAATTTAGCTCAAAATAAGCTAATATGGTCACGCTGTTGTCAGTACGTTGTCAGCACATTGCCAGATCTGGCAATATTGTAAGATCTGACAATCGTCTGTACATAGCTTTAGTTAACCTAACGCTTCATAATCAATCAATAACTCCATTTTGAATTTTTTGGATTTTCAATCACGATATACGAGAAAGAAGCCCCAAGCTGGGTATGCAGTTAGTTACAAGACCTAGTATTTTTTATAAAAATAAATGGGAGAATATTTCTAAAACTAAAATACAATAATTTTTTGGAGTATATATAATTATATAATATTAAAATCAGTAATGAATAGTGAAGTGTATTGCGGCTGGTGCACGAGTATAATTATTACCTACAAGACTTTCTTTTGTCATAGAACACAACTTTGCTTCTTATTACATTCTAAAGTTTCCTAGCAAGTATTGCTGCATAATTACTTGAAACGCATGAGTAGCTTCGAGAAGTTCTTCCTAAATATAGATTCGCTTTCTTTGTATAGTACCAATAAATTCTATTATAACTTTAAGTTAAATTTTAAACAACTTTCTTATTTCATTATCGCTTACAAAAGAATATTTTAATATGTTCTCTCATAATAGACAAAAAAAAAAATGACAACTAAGACCACTTTTATTTAACAAACATTCTTTAATAAAATTCTCCGTTTAAAATTGATGTTGGAAATGAAATTCAATAGTTGAAAATTTTCTTTGAGTGCCTTGCGTCTTCTTCTTGTCATATTAAGAAACATAATACTTTGTCCTATTTTCTTATTATTATTTTTTATTTTTTAGATTTACAAAATAAATATCAATATTTTGCTTCTATTGGCGTAATATTTACATTTATTTATTTATCTTTTTTTTCAACTCAACTTATTTAATGAGAACATTATTTGATTGTTAATAATAAAGACGTGCTTTGAATAATAAACAGTGCACAAGTATCTATTTGGACTGCTTCAAGTGGCAGCTTCAACACCAGCAATGGCACCAGCACCAGCGCCACTGCCTCATCCACCAACATCATCAACAACAGACGACATCAAATAAATGGAATAGTGAAAAGCAACAACAGCAATATAATTTTATTTTTGCTTCCTAAACAAAATATTGTCATTGTTGTTGCTGCTTTTGTTGTCATTTTTAAATGTTAAGTACTGTAACGTTCAAGTCTTGTTGTTGAATGTTGCTGCCATTAGATGTAATTGAACAATAACAAAAACATCTCAAATGAAAAAAAAAAATATATATTTTTATACTGGCACTGATTTCAATTCCGACAAACAAACAAACAAACAAACAAACAAACGAAAAATAAAAACTCTGCTTTGAGTACATACTTCCTAAATAAAAACAATATTTGTGTAATTTCAACGAAATTCAACACCACAGTAGTTTTGTAATAAAGCGAACAAAATAAAACTTTTTTTTTTTAAATTAAACCGACTTCATATATAAGCACTGAAAAGTTAAAAATAATTTAGTTTCAGTTAAATTAAATACTTTTATATGTATGTGTTATCTATAACGCGATTCGAAGCCGGCGCGAATTAGGGAATCTACTGTGTAATTCGAAACGAAAGAAAATGCTTTCGAATTTGTATGCTTATAACATGTTTCGAAAAAAATCGATCAAGTAAAAGCACGTGAAATAAAATATTAAATTTTGATGGGCGTCACCCCGCCTCAAGGTATGAACTAAGTTTCGTACAAATTAGTTAAGTACAAGCACTATAGTACCGCCAAAAAAGCTTGAGCGAAATAATTTTCGAAATTGATTTTTTGACCAATATCGACCATTTCCGATCGTAAATAATAGATTTTCATCAAAAAAACCAGATCCAAAAAATGTGTCGCTTAAGCTTTTTTGGCGGTTATGGCTCGATATTATGTTGAAATTTAATAGTAGTGGCTCCGCCCACTCTTTTGAATGCTAGATTGTGTCTTTCTTTGAGCTCAAGGTGTCAGCAAAGTTTTGTAAAAATCGGTCAAATAGAAGCATTTGAAATATAATATTAAAATTTTATTGAGCGTGGCTGCGCCCATTTATATAACTTCAAGATTATGTCGTCACCGAGAGACTAATGTTTTCGCTAAGTTTCCTGACAATAGAATAAGTAAAATGTCATAAATTCAAATAAAAAATAAAGGGCGTGCGTCCGCCCATTTTTTTACAATGAGACCAAATGGAAGCTATAGCCTAAAAGAATTTTAAAAAGTTGTATCTTAGAAACTCTTGCAATTTTCAAAAACGGCAAACTAAAAAATTCCTAAATTAAAAAAAAAGCGGAAACAAAAAATCGCCAAAATTCAAAAAGCACTCAAATGAAAAATATCATTAAAAATAAAATAAAATAATTAAAGGGCAAAAAAAAATCACCAACAGTAAAAAGATCGTCGATACTTAAAAAAAAATTGCCAAAAACTGAAAAAAGTCACCAAAACAAAACAAAAACGAGAAAACTGAAAAAACGCTAAAACTATAAATATGTATTTAACAAAAACGCCAAAAACCAAAAAAAAAAAAAAAAAAAAAAAAATAGCAAAAAATAATATATAAAACGTCAAAACTAAAACAAGCTGAAGATTGAGTTTACATCTGGCATTGCATGTGTGACATGTGCCAAAAAAAGCGTAACCACTAATTACTAATGAAAAACTGTTTGACTCAGACACTTAATAAAGTTAAACAGTTTCATATATAACTAATAAACAATTTTATAGATTCCAACATGATTTGAAAGTGTCTAAATCAATAAATACATGTCTGAACCAAACACACATGCCACATAGATGTAAAACCGGCCTAAGTACTAAAAGAACCGGCAAAAAGAAAAAATCTTTAAAAGCGAAAAATATCTCAAAACTAAAAGAATCGCCAAACACCGAAAAAATCGCAAAAAAGAACCAAGAGCCATACATATGTATTAGAGACCTGCACAAGAACCCTTGCAAGAACTTTTAAGACATGAGTGATTTTCCAAATGCTTTATTTACTACAGCGAAATCTTCTAAAAGAAACGCTAAACAACTATTTGCAGGAAATTTGTTTCAGTTATTGCGGTATAGGAGTAAAGAAGAAAATACTTTGTGACGAAAGAATTTGTGATGCTTGCTTTTTCATACGCATGGGCGCGTATACAAACGTCATGCATGTACATACATACATACATACACACATAAGTTGTGCGTATGCTCTTATTTTTTAAGAAGCATACACTTATATGCCAGTAGAGTTTCTACTATTTCTATTATTTTTTTAAAAATCCCGGGAATCAACGGGAATTTTCGGGAATTGGCATATGTGACGCGCAAGGGAAAAGGGACCTAATGGAAAACCTGTTTTGTTCAGGAGAGCCATTTTAAAGATTTAAATACGTGTATCTTTGGTGTACCATCACTGAATAAAACGCGCATATCTCTGGGAGGGAACACTTTTCGGCCATGGGATCGGTCTCATTCGATGCTCAGATGTTGTCCACATAAAAAAAAAGTGAAAATTGATTTTTTTTACCCTTAGGTCCCTTTCTCCGTGCGCTGTCACATATGTAGATGGAATTTCCATCCATGCTACAACTGAAAGCATATGAATTTATTTGTTTTTGTTTTTGAAATATTGTTATTCTTGAAATGAATGAATGAAGTTGTTTTGTTTTTAATGTAAATGTTGTATTTTTTTCATAAAGTTTTATTTTTTATTTAGGCCATTTGATTGAATTCATTTGTTTTTGAAATTCCCGGGAAGAGATTTTTTTTCGATTTCCAGGAATTGGAAAAGTTCGGGAAATTAGAAACCCTATATGACAGCATTTATTATTGGCTTAGTATAATACTTGCCACGAGAATAAATTTATAAAACAAGACGTATTTACATTTTAAGACTGTTTACGCAGGTCTCTAATATGTGTGTAGTATCCGTGTGGAACCCTCATTGTGCGGGTGAAAGTCGTACTTTACTGAATTTATATATTTTTCTCTTGGCTTTTAGCTTATTTTGATATTTTGTGTGCATCGATGTCACATGATATAGAATTAAATGGCGTAAAACACGCCTGTACACTATCATAAAAAATAAATTATAGAATGATTTTATCGTTAATGTAAACGTATAAATATGTCCTTAATTATGGCGATTTTCGTTTTACAAAAAGCTACTAAATCCAGATTATGGTGTTCTATTCTGCCACTATTACGGTTTACAACTCAACTAAGTTTAGTTTAAACTGAAACAACTTAACTTTAAAACAACTTAACTATGTTTTGGCATTATGAATTACAACTAACTCAAGTTGAAATTGCATTGATGTTGCCAGCCCAAAAAAGCAACAATTTGACAGTTGATTAAGCAGCTGATACTATTGTGGGGAAAATTTTAAACAATAAAATTGTGTTTTTCTTCTAAAAGTGTGTTTTTTGTTTAGTGAATAATAAATATATATTTATTGGTAAAATGGACATCAGTTATGATAATTTTTGTAATGTCGAAAGTGTTAATGGTAACATGGATGTGCTGCGCATACGAAAAAGTCTCCGTGATCATTCAAATCCTTTGGAACTTCCCAGCGCCATGTAAGAATATGTTTTAGTTATAATCGAATGTCTTCTTATAGTTATATTATTTTTACAGATTTGCAAGTTTCTTCCGTTTAAATAAAGAAGCATTTTGCTTTCTGCTAAATGAGCTGAAGGAAGATTTCCATAAACCTGTACGAAGTACGGCTGTACCTCCTATATTAAAATTGTGTACAACTCTCAGGTTCCATGCTGACGGCAGTTATCAAAAGTGCAGCGGAAATGATTTCAATGTGGGTCTGGCTCAACCTACCATGTCTCTAGCTATAAAAGAAGTTTTAAATGTTATCGAGCAGCGGATTTGCACAAAATGGATTAAAGTTCAAATGAGTGAATATGAGCAAAACGCTTCAAAATTTGAATTTTATTCAAAAACCGGATTCCCGGGTGTATTGGGATGCATTGACGGGACACATATTCGCATAATTTCTCCAAACAAAGAACTGCAACATATTTATCTGAACATAAAAGGATACTACAGTTTAAATGTTATGATTGTAAGTTGAAAGGGGAGAATAAATTAGAATTATATAACGTCTATTTTTATTTCAAGCTATGCGATTACAAAATGACTATCCGGTATGTGGATGCTAGGCATGCGCGCGCAAACCACGATTCTTTTATTTTTAATACGAGTGAATTAAGATTGCATTTGCAGAGAAACATACGAAGCAATTCGTGGATTCTAGGTAAGAATTGTTTTTACATAAACTACAAGAATAAATTTATTGAAATAATTCTTGAAGGCGACGCTGGATACCCTCTGCAGAAATTTTTGATGACTCCTTTCCGTATGACAGAAGCTGGTTCACTACAAGCACGCTACAATACAAAACATGCGAAAGCCCGAAACATTGTAGAGCGAACAATAGGAATATTGAAAAGCAGATTCCGTTGCCTGTTATCTGCGCATGCTTTACACTATTCTCCAGAAAAGGCTACACAAATTGTGAACGCTTGCTGTGCTTTGCACAACATTTGCCAACAATTTTGCGTGGAACTTCCTGATGAAATTCCACCTGATTCAACTACGGAAGTCAGCAATGAAAATTTAAACATTGAAATAGAAGACGAGGATGGTGCCAGAAGAATTCGAAATAATATCATGTCATCCCTTTAATATTCAAATACTTTAATACACGTTGCTATTTCATTTATGTACATAATATCACTTCAATACAATAAATAAAAAAATGAAATTTTAACTACTTAAAAAAGTGTTTCGTTACTCAAAAATATAAAATAAAATATACAGTATGTTCTAAAAATAAAACTAAAAATATTATAAACGAACAAAGAAAAAAGTGAAGAAAGGCACTTCAATACAATAAATAAAAATAATAAAATTTTAAATACTTAAAAAAGGTTTCGTTGCTCAAAAAAAAAATATAAATAAAAAAATAAAATATATACTATGTTCTAACAATAAAACTAAAAATATTCTAAAGGGAAAGAAAAAAAAAAGTATTTCAAAATTCATAAATTATTCAAACCTCTCATATTAGCTATTTTTAATTTTTGAACTTCTATTTTTAATACATGCACTTCAGAGCCTTCTCTGACTTGTCTTTGATATAAATTAAATTTTTGTTTTTTTATTTGAAGGAATTTTTTTTGTTAATTTCATAATTTTTATAAACTGTCTTCTCTAACCGTTCAATTTTTTCCAGCAAATTCGTTTGAGTTTGAGCTTGCATTTTCAAAAGCTCGCTTTCCAAATTGTTCATTCTGTGGCTGCGTTTTATTGCTGATGCTGCTGACGAACTGGGGCGGTCTTCGAGGATCGTCAACTATGGTTCACCTCCAGTAGACAAAGCTGCAGCAGAAGTGTCTTCTATTTCACTGCCATCCATCGTCGGTAGTATATTCCCAACCCCAAAAGCATTACCAGCAGGTGCAACTTGATGCCTTACTTGAATGAGTTCATCTACACTTTGCTCCAATGGATTTAATGAAACTTCTTGCGAGGGACCACCACCAGTTGCAAGATAATTCATCCGATTGTTTGCAAGCTTTCTCTTCAAATTTGCTTTATAGTGTATCCAAACCTATAACATAAATAAGTTATCATTGTATTGGAATAATTTCATGATTACTACTTACCCGTCCCCATTCGTGTGCAGTTCTTGAAGGCGGTCCTAAGCTATTTAGAACAGTTGCAATTTCCTCCCACAATTCTTTATTTTATTTTTACTGCATCCAAATTGCGGTTTGCCTCGGTCAGTTTCGGGATGCTTCTTCATTAGTTCAACAAGTTTTTCAAGTTGTTGTTTTGTTGTAACTTTATTTTTTCTATAAATGAGTTTGAAATCGTTGATTAATAAATTAATTTAGGACAAGTTAAAAATTTACTTACCCACTTTCCATTTTTTTTCAATAATTTATTTAAAACAACTGCTTGTGATGAGTTGTAATTTTTCGGCATATTTTTCAACCACACTAACACAGAGTTGTAAACGGTAATGCCACAAAAAAAGTTGTAATACGATAATATTTCAACTTTGATATTTTTGACAAGTTAAGTTGTAATCGATAACACCAATTAGAAAAATTTCAACTGAATTACAGTTGAGTTTTAAACCGTAATAGGGGCATTAATTTGTCGATTTTGATTTTTTTTTTTACTGTTTTAGTAAATTTTTGACAAAATCACAGTGACTCACTCATTTATATAGTTGTAATAAAATACAGATTTTGTTGTATTCTAGCTATTACCCGCTCGGAATTAAGGATTAAAGTAGAAATTAAAAATTCCATTTGCAGTCACCTTTATTCCATTTGACGACAACGACGTCACATTGACACAATATCAAAAAATTGGGTCTTGTGTACCCCGTTGTCGGAAACAACTGACTACTGTTGGCAGGTTATGCTATTTTCTGGACCTTAGTGAACGGAAATATATTGTCGTCAGTAGCACAAAATTGTTCTCGAGAGCGAGTAAACAAGCCCGAATTTTTGTTTGGTATTGTGTTACAGTGACGTCGATATCGACAACTGGAATAAGGGTGAGTGCTTAACAAATTTGTCAACTTATGCTTTTCGTCATTGACGTGAAATACAATCTGTGATTAGAATTTTCCATGTTTGATAAAATGTTTAATGATCTTCGCATTTCCGATTATGGACGCGCCCCTCAGATTCGTTGCACCAGAGGGATCTGAACTTTTTTTTTAAAATACTTCGTATGTGTGTATAAACAACAGCTTAAGGCCGTGATACACTATCATACAAAGTCGTGCGATCTACGAAAATATACAACCCTGGTGTGATGAATTGTTATTGTCTTTTGAAAATTTTCATAAACTCCATTACACCAGCGTTGTACTTTTTCGTAGATCGCACGACTTTGTATGATAGTGTATCACGGCCTTTAACAAGTAAATCACGGTCCTTTTTACAAATAAATTGGCGTATTAAAACACACATAGTTGCAAAAACTATTTTAATTGTGTTGGTTTCTGTTGTAAAACTAAAAGTATTGGAAGTGAAAAAAAAATGTTTTATTTAGTTTGTGCTTCAAAAAACTTTTCTATATTTTAATCAATTTGTTGTTGTTGTTACAGTTGCTATTCAAAGTTTTTGTTTTACTTTGCTACTTTTGTTATTGTTGTAACTTTATTTTGCACCATAAAAGCATCCAGGCTGGCTAAAAGGATGGGTGGCCAAGATTGTGCTTCCTTCCTTCCTTCCGTCCTTTCTTGCCTTTCTTGTAAAGTGTGAACGCATAGAACAGTAGAAACGTACTAAATACTGAAATGTACCCCTTCAACAGAAAAATTAAGCACTTAATAAAACTTTTCTCGATAATTTTCGTAAATATTTTTCAAGTTTTTAGATTGAAAAGTTTTTGCTTGTTTTGTTTATGTTGGAAAACTGTTAATGTTAGTTTTAAAGAATACTAATTTCTTAAGATTGTTTTTGTTTTTTTTTTGCGTAAGCTTTTGCTTGTTTTTTGCTGAACTATAAATTTGAATAGAAAGCAATTAAACTAAAACACACTGTGTACTTAAACAAGAAATTGTTATAAAACTTGAACTTGCGTCATTCGCTGGTACGAGTATGAATGTGTGTAAATGCGTATTATTTTATAAATATTATTGAGATTATCAAAAATTTAATTTTTCTTTTTGGTATCTTAGCATAATAATAACATTTTTTTTTTTTGGGTGGTGGAGCATGAGTAGGGGGAGTAGGTTGTTATTTACTTAATGCTCCTATCGCGGTTCTCAACTACATTCAGTTCGGTCGTCTAAGAGTAGACCAAACTTACACACGACCAAACTGTGTTTTAGTATTATGAACCACAACTGTTTTTTAGATGAAATTATCATCGCGTTGCCAACTTAACATATTTAGTTTGACACGAAAAAAAACACAAAGTTTTAGAAAAAGTATTGTTTTTAGTGTTTTAGTTCAAAGAAATCATACCAAATGGATACAAATATGAGTAGATTTATTTTATGACGATGGAAACAAAGTCGCAATTGTTGATGTGCTACGTACGTATCAGAAGAAAAATTCGTGATGATTCCAACCTTCTTGAACTACCCGATGCAAGGTAAGGAATAATCAAAAGAGGGAACGAATTCTTAAAAAAAAAGTTTTGAATGTTTTTAGTTGTTCCGGCAGAACAAAGAAACGTTTCGTTATTTGTTGGATTACCAAAAACCATATTTAAATAAATCTTTGTATGTGCCCGCTATACCGCCGATAATGAAATTGTTAAAAAAAGTGTTGTTATTTAGCATAACAAATATTTCTAATTGCGATTTTTCCACTTTTTCTGCTTTTTAGTTATATCACACCAACCAGTAACAAAAAAAAACCCCCCAGCCACAGACGCAACTACTAAAAAGCAGTTTTTTATACTCAACGCTTTTCTCAACCAAACTTACGCAGAGTGGTACATAAATGACAGTACCAAAACATAACTGAATTTAGTGGAGAATGGCAATGCAAATTTATCAATCGCAACCAAACTATTTTAAAAGTTGAAAACCGTGATAGGGGCATAAGAGTTTGTTAAAAAAATTAAATTTTGTTACAATCTTGTTCAGAGCTGTTCAAGTATGAAAGTGACAGTTAATTAGAAAAAAAAAATTCACACAGAAATTTCAGTACATACTAATATTGATTGCGTAACTAACTAATATTAATTTGCTGCAATTTCGCTTCGTTTATTATTTATATATTTTTTTCATTAGTGTCTTCTTCAGTTTAGCATAATTTTTTATTGTGCATCTTAGCTGAGAAGCATAACGAAATTGTAATTGATTGTTGCTGAGTAATTCATCTCAATATCGTTAGACTTTTACGTAGTTTTAATTATTCAAAATATTTTTCTCTTATTTTCGGAAGCATACAATTTTGTGAAAGCTTTTAAAAGTTTTGTTAACGCTGCTATGGCCGCACAGTGGGATCAACTGCAACGATAATGTTAATAAAAATGATTTTTCGAAACGGCAAAAGAGTTATAATTAAAATCTATAGTGAAGGAACTACCTAAGCTTTTACAGAATCGGTTTTATTTAGCACAATCCTGGGACGTCAGCCATATTAGTCTCGGATGACAACACAACCTGATGGCATGATCGAAAGCTAATTTAAAGAATGTTGAATGTACTGTGCCTTCACGAATATTGCAAAAATTCTTCTGGAATTTTTATGTTAAGTATAATAAATTCAGTAAAGTGTGACAGTTAAGGGCTCATTAGTTTTTATTTTCGTTGCTGTTCTCTGCCGTTCTTTTCTGTATCAAATGTTTTGCGATTACTTTTTCTGTGAAAATAATAGAATTGATTACACTTAGCGTTGCCACGACCAAAAAAATTTTGTAACCAAAATACAAAAAAAAAGTAACCAAATGCATAAAAAAGTAACCAAAATTTTTATATATTTAAAATACTGTTTTATTTGTTTGTACTTCAGTTGAAAAATATACATACATATATTAATTTGTATTATTACAAAATCATATATAGGTAATATAAATGGACCATTACATTTAAATTTGTACTTCAGTTTTATAAGTATATCTTATTATAATTAATAACAAAAATTAAAAAGTTTAAAAACCCCGCTTTTTTCAGAAAAGATGTTATATCTTCTAAACGGCTCGACCGATTTTCTTCAAACATAGCTAAGAACCCTCTCGATCAAGCCATCTTTCAAACAGAAAATAAATGAAAATCGGTCCAGCTGTTTGGCCTGTACGTGGACACGGACAGACACACAGATACACACTACAAACTTATAACACCCCTTTTTTAGTCGGGGGTTAAAAATCAATAAAATCAATTTTGTAACAAAAATACTTCAGGTAATATTATTAGAAATTCCAAACCAAAAATATTTTTAGTAACAAAAAAATAGTATGTAATTTAATTACATACATTCGTTATCAAAACACAAGACTGTATAGACAAAGTATTAAATTTGTTAATATTAAAACAAATCTTTGGCAGACCAAACATAATAGGAATTGTTCCGATTGATGCACAATTCTTTAGATTGCATTATTGAATTTAAAGCCTTAAAATTAGCTTATTCCTATATTTAGTTTTGACTAGACTTAGCTGCGAAAATATCCTTTCAGCAGCAGCCGAACTGTGTGGCAGTGACATTAAATTATATACAAAATTATTCAAATCATAAAAACATTTTTCGTTCAATCCATTTGCATGTTTTGAAACTGCGTCCGAAAAATCAACTATGTCCATATCAGCACTTACTTCTAATTTAGAAAATCTGCCAGGAACGGCTGTTAGCCGACTCACAGCCGATCGGCTTCGTTCCCTGCTTGTTACGCTCTCAAACTTGAGGCTCACTTAGCCGACTGTAATGTAACGTTATTGCAACAGTAAGAAACAGCTGATCGATTTTCTTATGTGAAAAGTAATGAAAATGGTTATAGAGATGTAATGGAAGATAACCTACTTTTCATATAAAAATATCAATCAGCTGTTTTCTACGTTACAGTTACATTACACTACAGTCGGCTAACTGAGCCTTTAAATATAAAAAAAATTTTCTTTTAACTTTTTACATACAGCCCAATTATGAATAGCAATTCCCCGGGAGTTTTTTCCCTTTTCCCATTCCTCCTATTATGAATTAAAATTTCCCCGGGAGAAAACTCCCCGGGAAAAAAGTAGGTATTCTAAATATGAGGGAGAGGGAGAATTTGTTGATAGATTTCTCCCCAAAAATTTTGAAGGGAACTAATGCAAAAATTTAAAAATCATATTAATAAATGTTGCAAAACAATAATATAAGCATTTATTTAGAACAAAAAGTTTAAATAAATACCGAATTATTATTTTCCTTTTGTATTTTTGCATTTTTATCTAAACCCTGCGCACATGCACTTCAAAAACATAAACCACTTCTGTATTCAGAAGAAATACTAAACTACTCAATTTTGCAGGCCTCCTTTAAGTTCACATAATAGGTAAATGGAAGATTTGTTTCCTTCTAATATTAATCAAGACCGATAAGAAAAACTTTATAGAATTTACAATTTCCTTTTTACACACAGTCCTTCGGAATTTAATCAATTTACATCTGCACCTGGCTCAGTTTTCACTCCACTTTCTCAGCACAAAGTTATTACGCATGCCTGTGAATGGTTAGTGTTAGTGGTTTATATAATTTTTATTTAAGCATAAACAAATATTTATATTAACACACAATCTTATTGGCAATGAAAACATAACATTTTTATTAAACTTCTATTGTTGAACTCTTGCGTTAGTGCAAAAATATGTAAACATTAAACAGCTGATGAAGATTTTACTCTCTCCCGTATTTTCTTATTCCCCGGCTATTTTGAATAGGAGGATTATTCCCCGGGAACAAATGGTAAGGAAGGGAGAAAACTCCCCGGGAATATTCATAATTGGGCTGATAGTGTTTGACGTTTAAAGATTTTGCAACCATGAGTGCATCTGATTTTTGAAACCAGGCTTGTTATGTTCAGAGACAGACATGTATTTGTTTTAAACGCTATGTTGATTAACCATTGCTGTATTTACAACGCATTAAAAACGCTTAAATTATGATCTTTTATCAAGATAATTAGTTATGTGCAAATTTAACATACTACATATGTATATGCATAAAAAATGGTTATTTTTGTGTTGAAAAAAAGTAACCAAAATTGAAAAAAAGTACACAAGTACACATTGAAAAAAAAGTAACCAATTTTGGTTACAAGTAACCAAAACGGCAACGCTGATTACACTTCTATACAAAATATCAGAACACACTAATACGTACACATTTTTGTTTCTACAGATTTGTCCGCAACCGAACAGAACCAAAAAGGAAAAACAACCCACACACACACACACACACACTTCCTATTGAACAAAAACAAAAAAGCTGATTCAGAACAGAACAGCACGTACAAACGAATTCTGCCTTAACTCGCACACAAAGGATTCCGTACGGACACTACATACATATATGAGGAGTCGCATAACAAAACGTTCCTTTTCGATTATTTCAAAATATTGGAAAATCAAAGATTATTTTTTTTTACCCGATTATTTCATAGCATAAACTCAGAATATATAACAAGTTTCTTCCGTATTATAAAATACATCAGACCACAATAAGTCGCAACAATAAATGTTAACGATGTACGAAATTAATGGGCTTTTAATATGCAAATAGCACGTTTTGTTAAAATAAAGCTAAAAAAGGTACGTTTTGTTTCAAATGAAATGCAAAAAGAATGTTTTGGTATGCGTATTTTCGATATGGAAATATCGTATATTCGAAATATATTTACACATTTAAAACAAAATCTTTAATAATAACTCTATACATGTACGTATTTACCACTGTTGAGATTTCTTAATTTATACTTCTTTCGTGTTCCAGTATTTATGTTTCATCTTTGAACTATATTTATTAGGCTCTTATGTTATATCTAATAACTTTCAAATACCAGATAACATTCAAACTATTATTCAAATAAGTTATTCGGCGAAAATTACTGTTACAATTAGAGACAAGCGACAATCTAGCGTGATTTGAGAAACTAACAACATTTTCTCATCTCTAATTATAATGAAACAAACATAAATAAATTGTTACAAAAAAAAACTACGTTTTATTAAAATAACAGAAAAATAACACGTTTTGTTCTGCAGCAATTTTTTAAAGACCAAATTTTTCCATGAAAAGGGAAGAAATATTATGGAAATAACATTTTTTCTAATAAAACTTAACCAAACTAATGCAAATACACCAAAAAAACATTTAAAAAAATGAAAAAGCACGTTTTGTTCTGCGACTCCTCATATGTATAGTGGTAATACTTTACCAACTGTAGCTTATATACATATATGAATATCGTACCTGGGGCCTAATTCCCGCATTCGATTGCGAGCGAGTTGTTACTCGAATGTGCGAGTTTTTTAACTTTTGGGATTTTCGCATTCGGTTTCGAATAACACATATCGAAATTTCTAATGACAGCATTCGATAACGTGCATACATTCGAATTCAACCGTTCGTGTTTTTATTCGCAAGCAAAAAGGCATTCGAAAACATGTTTAACATAGAAAAAGCGAAGAAAAAGAAAATGTATGTTCAATATTTGACTTATTTATTTATAAATGAATGAATGCATAAATGTACATATAAAAAATACAAATTAAAGAATTTCTAGTTGACTTTAAATATAACAATACACACTAACTTTGCAAATGATGTTTTGCCTAAGAGTTATCGGGTAAAATAAAAAAAATCAATCAATTCTGGGAGCATCTAAAAAACAAATTAACTGCTTCTGGTCAACCAATAAAAGAATCGAAAATGTGGCTAGTGCTCTATTCTCTAAATTTACACTAATTTATTATTACATATTAAGTTATTAAATAAATTAAAATGAAAATAACATTTATAAAGGGTGTTTTTTATTGAGGTATAGAACTTTAAGTTGGCATCACTTTTTTAACTGGCGGCCATTTTGTCAGCTGTCAAGTGATTAATATTTAGTTTGGTTTGCCATTTCATCATGAACAGGTTGACAAAAGAACAACGCTTGCAAATCGTGCAAATTTATTTCGAAAATAATTGTTCAGTTCGGGAAGTTTACCGAAAGCTCCGTCCATTTTATGGTCGACATAATCGTCCATCAGAGCAATTAATTCGGTTAACCATGGATCGTTTTCGCACTACGTTTACTCTATGTGATAATACGCATCCGCAGAGACGTCGAACAGTGCGCACCGAAGAAACAATTGCCGCTGTAGAGCAAAGTGTTGAAGAGGACCCGAATGAATCGATTCGCCACCGTGCACAGCAATTGGAGCCGACTAACCGACTATTTTGTTCCCGAATTGGATGGCATGAATGTGGATGAGTTGTGGTTCCAACAAGACGGCGCTACATGCCACACAGCGCACGTCACAATCGATTTATTGAAGGAAACATTCGATGAGCGCATAATTTCGCGGAATGGACCTGTCAATTGGCCACCAAGATCGTGTGATTTGACACCATTGGATTATTTTCTTTGGGGATATGTGAAGTCGCTCGTCTACGCCAATAAACCAGAAACGTTAGGGGACTTGGAAGCCAACATTCGTGGCGTTATTGCCAACATACGGCCCCATATGCTCGAAAAAGTGGTTGAAAATTGGACCTGTAGAATTGGCTTTATTCGAGCCAGCCGCGGCAGCCACATGCCGAAATCATATTTAAACATTAATGGCATAAAATTATCCTTCCAATAAAGCCAAATTGATGGATATTAAAACGATTTTCTTGAGTTTTATTTCAATTTGAAGTTCTATACCTCTTAAAAAAACACCCTATATATGTATATTCGTTTCTTTTTTCTGCATATACGTGTGTATGTACCTACATAGATATGTTTTTGCACACATAGATATATACAAACATGCTTTTGCTTACACTTTATTCAGTGTTGCGAAATGAATTTATATATAAATATATTTGCATTTTTCCAACACTGAAACAAAAACACGATAGCGAGTGACATCATCGGAAAATTTCATGCCATCGAAATTAATTTCTATTCGAATGCAATTCCGATCACGAGTGCAGGAATTAGGCGCCTGGTGTACAATAAAAAAAAATCAAGTACGCAGAGAAAAAACTGCCTCATAGAATCAATAAGATTTTCTCTATGAAACGTTTTTAGGCTAAGCGGTATCCCAGCAGAAAGAAGCGAATATTTTTTCATAGAGATTCCTTATTGTTTTTATGTGGTAAATCTTATTAATTTCATCAAGAAGAAAACCACATAAAATCAAGAAGAAATCTTATTATTCCCAACTTTTTTTACTCAATTTCCGTTATTTTTGGCACCAAAAAAACAATCCATAGAGAACAACTTCTTGATTCTATTAGGTTTTCTTATAAATTGTAAACTATATGGATTTCTTATTGATTTTATTAGGTTGCCTTATTGATTTTTTCAATAACGTTTTCTTCTTGATTTTATTAGGTTCCTATATGATTATGTGTAAAGCATCTTATTGATTTTTTTAATAAGGAAATCTTCTTGATTTTGTGAGGTGTTTTGTTATTTCATATCTATAAATAGACACAGACAATTTTTTTTCATGATCTTTTTCGTTATTGTATAAGCATGTTTGCAAAATTATTTCAATGGTTATTCAGACTGCTTGTTAGCATATTGGTTAGAGTGTTTGTCTATTAGTCAGAAGTTTGCTGGTTCAATACTTGTCTCCTTTCAAAGTACATGTTATAGAATTTAAATAAAAGCATATAAGCAAATCACAAAGAATAAAGAAAGACATAATATTTTCTTATTTTATGAGGTCGCCTCATAAAATCAAGAAGAAAACCTTATTAAAAAAATCAATAAGATAACCTCATAAAAACTACAAGATTTCTTCTTGATTTTTTCAAAAAGGTTTTCTCTATGAAATTAATAAGATTTCCTTATTGAAAAAAAAACCATAGAGATTTCTTATTAATTTTGTTCTATTTTATGAGGTAATTATTAGGCACTGTTTTCTCTGTGTACCCGTTAAATTTTTTTCGGTTTTTGGCAATTTTTTTAGTTTTGCCGGGTTTTATTTTTTGCGCTTTTTTAGATTTTTTGGTGTTTGACGTTTTTTCAGTTTTGGCGTTTTTATAATTTCAGTTTTTGGCGATTTATTTTAGTTTTATCGATTTATTTTAACCTTGGCTCTTTTTTGGTTTTTGGCGATTTTTTCGGTTTTTGGATTTTTTTTTTGTTTGGCGATTTTTTTTTTTATTTTGAGAGCTTTTAA
The DNA here is from genome assembly GCA_949987645.1 of Tachina grossa. Taxonomy (NCBI): domain Eukaryota; kingdom Metazoa; phylum Arthropoda; class Insecta; order Diptera; family Tachinidae; genus Tachina; species Tachina grossa. The sequence continues at coordinate 133,910,209 of OX465276.1, read as the reverse complement.
TTTTAGGGTTTTTGAAAATTTCAATAGTTTGGCTCTTACGGTTTGCAAGATACAGCAAGTTGTCACAACATTAGAACGGAACTGATAGAATACCCTTTAACCTAAATTTTTTAAATTTTAATGTTATTTGTTGTAGTCTGTATAACAATACACGAACTTTTCAAATTTCAAGTGTCTATTTATAGTTGTATGTAAATTATTTTTTGTATGGGATTTGAACATTTTTTGTTTCTCTTTTTGGAACACCCTTTAATTTTTATCTGTCATACATTTGTAGTTGTAGCGACAAAGTTCTACACTCTTGGTGTCCGGACCCCTAAAGAGGGCGATTCATTCGCTAAACATGCACTATTGTGTAGGCTTCAGGTTTTCTGTGTGTAATTGATCCAGAAGTAAATGTTATACTACTGGGTATTTTTGTTTAATATCATCTACTGGATTAAGTGGTTGGAACATTGTTTTATTACTGTTTTGTGCAGTGTTATTACCAGGGAAACCAAAAATATGCTCTAATGCTCTATGCATTCAATAAGCACCAAAAGCTCTTAGAAATAAAATAAAATTGGGATATTTGTAAATGAAAATAGTATATTTTTAATTCAAAATTGTTGTTTGCATATAAATAAAACATAACAAAAATTAAAAATTTTAAAAACCCCCGACTTTTTTCAGAAAAGATGTTATATCTTCTAAACGGCTAAACCGATTTTTTTCAAACATAGCTAAGAACCCTTTCGATCAAGTCATCTTTCAAACAGAAAAAACTAAATGAAAATCGGTCCAGCCGTTTGGCATGTACGTGGACACAGACAGACACACAGACACACACTACAAACTTATAACACCCCTTTTTTTAGTCGGGGGTTAAAAAAGGAAACAATAAAAAAATTAACAAAGAATAACGGCCATACTATAAAAAAATAATTTTGGTTTGAAGTGCACGTTAAAAAAAATTACCATACAAATTTTGACTAAGGCATATAATACAAATTAATTTTATTTTTTTTTGGATATTCGTAAAAATGTAACTTCAATTTCAAAAGAGATCACGATATCAGGAATAAAACTTGCGGAACTGTATTTGCAAATAAAAATCGTTGCCTGTCACATCTAAATAAAATTTTATACATTTACAATGTTCGTTCAATGTCTACTCAGGACAGGGTCCCTCACAAATAGCAAAACCGAATTTTTATTAAAACGAAAGACCTTAATAACTATTTAATATATAAGAAAAGTGTCCAAGCCATATGCAAAATGTGCCAACTTTTATAAAGAGCTTTTTTCACACCGACGAGAGTACAACAACCAACCAGGGGGCAAATTACGGCATTCGAAACGATTCGAAATTTGGATTTGTTTCTATATAAACTCTATTGAAATATTTCGTAATTTCGTTCGATAACGAGTGCCGTAATTTGCCCCCAGATCTCGGCGACAACAATGGTTGATCTGATTTTTCAAAAAAAAAAAAAAAAAATTAAATAAATAAATAAGAACAAATATAAAAGCTTTCAAATCTGTTTACCTCATATGCAAATATCACAGTACTAGTGCATTATAGCGTAGACAGACGACAGCGTTAATTTGCATTAAAATCTCACTAATGTGTATTAAAAATTTACCCTGGCAGACGGCAGTATTTGCATTAAGTCAACAAAATCTGTACATCCCTTTCGTGCCACACACTTCGATAATTTTCCTTGGAAATATTAAAATGGAAAAAATGTGTCTCGATTTTAATATTTCTTTGTTTCTTTTTCTAAAAACAAAATAACTTATAATTTCTGACCGAATCGCATTTTAATTTTGAAAACCAAAACAATTTGCCAACATTTGATTGATTGTTGACGGTGTTACCATATTAGGACTGTGTTATCATATAGCTAAATTCAGTATTAATTCACTGTCATTTAGTGCATTTACAAATGAGGATAATTCACAAGTTAATTTGCATTAAAACAGTTAATGCAAATTAACTGTGTCGTCTGTCTATGCTATTACCTTGAACATTGGAAATGAGATTTAGATGGCGAAAAATAAAAGCAAAAATTTTTACCAACACATAAGCTTGCAAGCATATTAAAATGAAAAATTCTACATAATATCAAAATATGCCATAAAAGCGTAAATTATGCTCTAAAAACTTAAAAATGTGCTAAAAATATGCGTGTAAGACTGATATATGCAAAAACATGTTTTAAAGGGTAAAATATGCAAAGATATGCACTAACAAATCGATGCCAAGATTCATAAAAAGTTCTAAAACGGATAAATATCTTGTCCTCGCATTAATACCTCACACAAGAAAAGACATGCAATTGCATATTTGCGGTTTCCCAGGTTATTACCAATTTTTTTTATTGCGGGTGTTTTGGGTTAGAGCAATTTCAGTAACTACTAAATACTAAAACAAATTGTAAGGAAGATGAAAACAAACAAATTTATTTCAGCATTTATTTATACACTCCCTTTTGGCTACATTCACACTAGAGGGCTGCGTAAACAATCTTGAAATGTAGATACGTCTTGGAAGCACGATGTTGAGAATACTTCTTGTTCGTAACAAACACTTAAAAGAAATAGTGTTGATGCGTGTATGCTTGTTATTTTGCATATTGTACGTTTGAGTGTGTGTGTGTGTGTGTGTGTGTGTGTAAGATGTAGATGGTAAGCTGTTTAAGGGTTGTTTTTTTAAACCAAGCGCACACAACTAATGACAATGCACGTGTGCGTTTTCTGCACGTGTGCGCAGAAAAATAAAAGATGCTACACACAACGTGTATGTGTATGTAAGTACATGCATGACGTTTGTATACGCGCTAGGGAGATGCCAATACCGAAATCCCGAATACCGAAAACCCGGGATTATTCTAAAAAATTGAATCCCGAATCCCGGGATTTTTGAGCAGAAGTCCCGGGATTCTGGTAACATTAAAAATCTGACAATTTTTTTATTATATGCACGTTTGTAAATAAACATGAGTTTCCCAGTTAAAAATAATTTTAAATATTTGAAATTTAATCATAGTATTAGTAATGAATTTTGTACCACACAAAACAAACTTAAAAACTTTAAGGAGGTTCTATCAAAGGTCTTTTGACACATATTAATGTAAGTATACTTTGTCAGATAAATATATGATATTCAGCTAGAAAAACGACTTGAGAAGGTTGCACCGCAACCAAAAATACTAAAAATTACTAACTTCCTTGGCCCACAAAAAGAGGTGTCGCTTGGCGCTATCAAATTAAGCCCAAGGAAATAACGGCCAAATATGAAAATGAAATAAAGTCAAATAAAATTAAGGAATTTTTAATTGGACTTTATTTCATTTATATTGGGCTTTATTTCATTTTGAGTTTGGTTTCATTGGGCTCTATTTCATTTATATTGGGTGCTATTTCATAAATTTTGGGCCTCAATTCATTTTTTTTGGGTTTTATTTTATGGGCCTTATTTCATTTCTTATTTGGGCGTTATTTCCTTTAAATTCTTCCTACCAATAATACATTAAAAATTTTTTATTTGGTTCTGTAATGAATTTAACTTTCTTCATGAATTAAGAATTTTTTTAATACTTATACTTACATTAATAATAGATTATAATTCTAAAAGCTAATATATGAGATTATCTAATATTTTTTAGATTATAAAATCCGAAAAATCCCGAAAAATCCCGAATCCCGGGTTTGAAAAAACCTAGTCCCTTTTGGCTTCCCTAATACGCGCCCATGCGTAGGAAGAATCAAGCATCACAAATTGTTTCTTCTTTACTCCCATACCTGCAATAACTGAAGCAAATTTCTAGCAAACAGTGTTGTTTAGCGTTTGTTTTAACAGATTTCCCTGTAGTAAAGTATTTGAAAAATTCCTCATGGTTTAAAAGTTCTTGCAAGTGGTCTTGTGCAGGGGTCTAACTCACACAAAAACATTTTCATACTTTAAGCCTCAACTACAATTAAACGTTCACATTTACAATTTAGCAAATTTGTTTTTCCTTTGCACACAACGACGACAAGCGTAAACAAATATTTTTCTTCAGATGGTTAAAATAACAGCATCGTTGTAATAAGTCAAAAATTCTATTATGGCAATTTTTAATTAAGGCTAAAGGCATTTAATCTGCTCAGACATACATACAACGTACATCCAAACAAACCATTTCATTAATTTCAGTACCAAAAAAAAGGCGAATAAGCCAAATAAATAAAACAGCAACTAATTACTTATTTAATTCTCGATATTTTTCCCATCAAGTGGTTTTAAATGAAATATGTAAAAGGTAAGAAAAATTTTTTATCGTTGAATTGTATTGTATTGACAGTACTTGCATCAATATTTTTATAAGAACTTGCTCCAAATTTATTTAAGGTACATATATTCAAAGCCTTTGAAATCAATTCGAATCGAATAAAATTGAAAATCATCATTTAGATCTACGAACGTATTGCGAGAGCGATGTAGGTCAATGATTACCAACTTCTTTCTACTAGACATAATGGTATAATATCGTGGTTTTGACAGGTCGGCAAGGTGTGTCCCACACGTGACAAGCGAAGCTTGGGCGCACATTTGCATGATTTTATATTCCATACATAGTGGCGTCATAGCCGTTTCAAACGAATAATAACTCACACACTTTGTCTTACTGAAATTTAAAGGTACGAATCACTCAATGAAAGACGATTTATAATTATCCCTCTGGCGTATACGTGATAGGGAATTATTACAAGTTATATGTAAAGTATACGTATACAGAGCGAAGAGAAGTGTTGTCATCATCAAGATTGTCAGTTCTTTTTCGGCCAATATAAAAGAGAAACTCGATTATAATTATCAAGAGCATATTAAATGGAATATTTAAGTAATAAGTCCTGTTAAAGATTGAGGTACTGTCGTTTTTACTGATGGAATGAAGTTGAATAAGGACTAAAGATTAGATAGAGTTTGCTAAAAACCGATCAAATGAAAATCAGCGATTTCGGCTTAAAATTTACTTAAGCCGACCGGTTCCGATTTCGCTTTTCTAAACCTGAAGGGTTATTGTAGATCAGAGCATAGAAAGAAATTTGTACATCCGCACACAATTTCATTCGTCGCATTCTCATTGACAGTTAAGAAAGAGAGCAAAGGAATGTGAGTGACTTTTTTGTCCGCAATTGCGGTATGACGTGCGTTTCACTGGTTGAGATTCAATCAAAAATATGAAAAAAATTTATACATATATATGCATGTGCATCATCCCAAAATAAAAGCCAAATACATTTATTTAGAAATTTTATACATTTCAAAGTATCGTTTAAAACATGAGTTGACAAGCGTCAGTCACTAAGTGCTAGTTTAAACTATTTCAAGTCTTATTGCTAAGCTGATTAGTTTGTTAGAATAGAGAGAAGAGGAAAAAAGAATAGTTTCTGTTCCCCTCGTCTCTCTCTCCCTCAAACTAAGCAGCTGAGCAATACTACTTGCATAGTGTAAACTAGGACTATAAATTCAATTGGTGCAACCTTGGCATCAACAACATAAAGAAATATCACAACCAGTGTTACCATATGTGAACATTTACCTTATTTTTGAAGTTTTTCGAAATGTTAAAATGTTTTTTCAGCAAAAAATAAGTTTTTTGAAAATGTATAGTGTATAGTGCTTTTAGCATATTAGTTGCAGTTTGTTTTGACTAAATTACTTATATATTTTCTTCTTTGCTTCATCAAAAGTATAAAAAGAAGTAACACGTTGCTACACTATTTATTTCAAGAGACTATGTACATGCAAAAAGCTGCATAAGTGTAAACCGATTTTTCTTACTGATCAAGAAATTTCCATACAAACACAACTAAAATTTTATAAAAATTAGTTCGATATGGAATGACAAAAAAAATTTTTTTAGCCGATTTGATGATTTTAAATCAGCTAATGCAGAGAGAGTTTCAGCCGCCAGCTGGTTGCTTATCCCTTTTCTCTTATTGCTACTTCTCACCAGGATTATCATATATGGCGACTTCTCGCCAAACATGTCGATTTTTCTGGCGATAAATAAACATTTTAGCGATTTTAATGGATATTTTTTTTAACAAAATTGAACTTAAAAATTTTTGTAGTTCCGGAAAATTAATTTGTTGAAGGAACAACTTTAAATTAAATAGTATATTTTAATGGGCGTGATTCCGCCCATTTTTCAAATGGAACATCGTATCTATTTTTGAGGTCAAGGTGTGTTGTTTCGTAAAAATTGGTTGTGTAGAGCCAAGTGAAATATAATAATAGATTTTAATGGGCGTAGACCCGCCTATTTTGGCAACTTTAAAACTGAGTAATTGCAAGAACCAAAGGTGTTTGCTAGGTTTCGCAACAATCAAATAAGCAGAATATAAAAAAATCAAACAAAAGAAAATTGTAGGCTTGTCCCCGCGCACTTTTTTACAATGGGACCAATGGGAAAAATAATTTTTACAATCGCTCTGAAATGCACCGAGTTATGAAGTAACATCCAAAAAAAAAAAAATAGAGACGATTTGATAACCCCCTTCTATTTTTGAAGTTGGTTAAAAATACAGATAAACTGTGATCACAGCCGCAGTTTAAAAGAAAAGTGGGTTAGAAATCACTAGAAGACAATATTAAAAAATCACACGATCGCTCATCTCTACCGACAATATTCGAAACTGTTTCAGACAAGATTTTTGTCAGCAAAAATTTATTGTTGTACGTAGTTTGACAATTTTTTTATGTGTAGAAAATGTTAGGTTAGGTTAGCAGGCTGTTGGCAAGGAAGGGTGAATTTAGAGCCCAGCTTACTTGGATACAATAAAGGGTCCGCCAGATAACTTTTTTTTTGAAAATGCTCTAAAAAAAAGCTACTGAAGCTTCGGCTGTGTGGCACGTAGCGCCGTCCTGTTCAAACCAAATGTTGCCAATATCCTCCTCTTCAATTTTTGAAAACAAAAATTCGTTCAACATGGCCCGATAAGATAACGATAGCCATTGACTGTAACGGCCATTCCTTGCACAATGGCCGAATTGTGCCTCTGGACCAAAATCCGCAGCAAACAGTGACTCGTTTTGGGTGCGTCGGCTTTTCAATGTATGCGTGCGGGTTTTCTGTGCCCAAAATGCGACAATTTTGCTTGTTTACATACCCGCCAAGATAAAAATGAGCTTCATCTGAAAAGATGATTTTTTTTTTGGCAAAATCGGCATCTTCTGTAAGTCGATCTCAGGCCCACTTAGCGAAGCGAAAACGCATTGGATAGTCAGTTGGCTCGTTCAGCGGAAGGATAAAACTAATTATCTGTCAAATCAGACATGAGCTAAGTGTTACCATTCACGAAATAAGCACTAGTTGAACAAAAAAACGTTAGATGGCGGACCCTTTACAATGATACCTTTGCTCTACCTGTGGGGCGAATAGAAAATATTTAGAGAGGGTAATAGGGAAGGGATAGTGATGGAGAAGACAGCAGGTGAAGGAAGATATAGAGGAAATCTTCATTATTTTACTACTCTGCTTTTTGCGCATTTTTTGCCACTGGTGTTAAACGAGGCGCATTAAATGTTTGAAGCTATGTTTAGTAGCCATTTTATTGGTTATTTTACTTCGCCGATGATTCCGGTACACAATACCGAAGAAGAAGGAGAGCGCTTAGCAGAAACCGGTGTAGTTTTAGTGATCAGTGCCTTATGCTTGCACCACTAGAACTTTTCCCACAACAAGTGATACAAAGGACACTAATGCATATCAGAAAAATGCATGGTGTTGTTATTTGAATCACTCTCGAAGACCGGGTTCGCACCCACAACCTCCGGTTTTCGGACGTGGTAGCTACTGCAGCCAATGCCACCATTTTGTGTAGAAAAAACTTTACAAAAATTTTATCTGAAACAAACTGAACTCATATCATCTCAGCTATATTTTATACCAACAATAATAATGTATAAATTTAATATATATAAAAATATTTCAATGTCTTAACGAGGAATAAACTGGTCACTGACTTCTTAGTTTAAAAAGATATTGCATATACTTTAAAAATTATAGAAGACATGAGTTACATTCCTTATTTAGGGTTCCGTACACCAAAGGTGAAAAGGAACCCTATTGTTTTCGCTACGCAGTCCGTCTGTCCGTCACACGGTATTTTCTCAGTATGTAGAACCTTGGCCGCTACAACAACAAATACATGAGAATTAAAAATTAAAGGGTGTTCCAAAACGAGCAACGAAAAATGTTAAAATCCCATGTAATATACATACAATTGTATAATGAAACTTGAAATTTGTACAATTAGTGTATTTTTATACAGACTACAACAATTAACACTAAAATTTAAAAAAATTTAAATTAAAGGGTGGTCCATCAGTTAATGCAATTTTGAATATGTAATTTTGACAATTTGCTATATCTTGGAAACCATAAGAGGCAAACACTTGAAATTTTAAAAATCGGTAAAACTAAAAAAACCGAAAATTATAAAATCGCCAAACCAACCGAAAATTATAAAATCGCCAAAAATTAAAAAAAATCGCCCAAAACAAAAAAATCGCCAAAATTAAAACAAAATTTCTAACACTAAAATAAATCGCCAAATTCGAAAAAATCCCCAAAATGACAAAAAACGCCAAAATGAAAAAAAGCGCCAAAATTGAAAAAAATCGCCAAAAAGCGAAAATGTCGCCAAAACTAAAAAAAAAAATTTTATATAAAAAAATCGCAAAAATGAAAAAAATCGCCAAAAATATAAAAAAAAATCGCCAAAATGAAAAAACGCCAAAAACCGAAAAAATCGCCAAAACAAGAAAATAAAGTGTCAAAACTAAAAAAAAGCCAAAACTTAAAAAAATCGCCAAAACCGAAAAAAAAACCGAAAAGACCCCAAAAATGAAAAAAAGCGAAAACTATATATTATATGGGATGAAGTTTGTATTAAATTACATATCTAGTGTTCGTGCGGAACCCTTCGTGAGAGAGTCAGAGTCGCACTTTACTGAATTTATTCCAGTCCTTCAAATAAAAAAGCGCATTTAGTTCAAAATAAAACTTTTGTTTCCGTTATATACATACATAAATAAAAAGGACCCAACCATAAATAAAAAAAAAAATTAATTTGCATACTGTTTTACAGGGAAAGGTAAAATATTTTTGAAATAAAAATTCCCAACCAGTTACTAAAGTCTCAACTGTTTTAAGCTTTTCTACTTACTATGTTGGGTATTAAATTTCTTTTTACGAGAGTCAATTAAAATTTTAAATTTTTCCCAGGAGCATAAAAAAGACAACACAACACTTTTTGGTGTTGGCCTTAAGACATTATGGAGTATGGGGGTAAATACAGGTTTAAAAAAATCTATAAAGTGAGTTTGATTTAGATTTCCAGCACCGACCCGCTACCAAAAAATATACAACAAAACAAAATAAATATTTCACAACTGAAATAAAAGGACGGATGCTGGTTTTTGCCATAAATTCCAGCTAATCCTTAAAGCCATTCATAATAAAATTGCTTGCATTTTTGCTGTTGCTTCTTCTTCCACTAAATTATGTTGTTTTTTTTTTTTTGCTTTTCATTTTCCAAAGATTTTAATGTGTTTGCTTGAGTCTCTCTCTCTCTCTATTTAGAATCTTAAGTATTCTTCTAATTTATTTATATATTTTTGCCTCTTTCCACCATTTGTTTGTTTTTGTTTGCCATTTTTTGTTTCTTCTTTTAATTTAAATTTTCTTTTTAGCTGAAAAATATATATTAAATAGCATTAGGAATAACAAGGAAAATTATTCCATTCAAATTATGAGCCTACACTTTAATATCGTTGGAATTTTTCTTTATTTTCTGGAAAAAAAAACTTTTCAAAATGAAACAGAAAAAGGTTTATGGCACTGGAACACCAGCCGTTGTAAATAACTGTATTGTTTTATATTTTACATTTCGTTCTGTGCTTCCTTTCGCTTCCTGAGTCGTTACTTGCACACAGCAAGACAGCCTCACAGAGTTGCCGATATAAACTGAATTATTTGCAATTGAGACTGACTGTATTTTGTTTTCAGCGGGTTTTTTAGCGGATCAATTTCTTAGTTGACGGGTTTTCAGAGTTTTTCTGAAACTTATAAAGAAAGATATTGAATCAAAACTAGTTATTTTTAACGCAGATATGGTATTTATGCTGAGTTTTTTTTTCGATATAAACACGTACCTCAAAGAAACTCACGTCACTTTTTTTGCAAATAAAAAATTGACATTCTGTGGTGGTATAGTATAAAGTGAAACTTTAATAAGTTAAAAATAAAAACATATGTATAAAAGTATAGAAATCTCATTTTAGGTGAATGGATCAGTGGAATCGAGGAAACGAAATTAAAAAAAAACCTCAAAATGATTTGTTTTTCATTAGAGACTTTTTGATTAAATTTTCCTTTGAAATACAAGTTCAAGAAAATGTGAATTGATCCATAGAGTTTATTTTATCTACACTATTTTTATTTCAGATAGTCAGAAAATCAGTAAATTTTAACAAAAATAAATAGCTTCATATTTCAAGGGAAACGGCAAGATATTCCATATGTTTAGAATAATTAAGGCCTATCTCAGAAAAACTTAAAATGATACTGAATCAGTATAAACATATTCATATTATTAGATGGCATAGTCCCTTGGATTCTACTTTTTTCTGGTTCGAAGTTCCAGTATGGGGACACTGCAGAAAATAAAATTTTCAAAGAGTAGGCTGAGTTTCGACGAACTTTGAGATTCCGACATATGTACATATGTATATGTATGTATGCATATGTATATTTTATAAAATTTATCTCATTCTATTTTTTTTTTACCAAAAAACCAAGAAAAAAGAAATAAGTTACTTATAAAAAATTCAGCGTTTATTTTAATTCAAGTAAAGGTTTTTAGCGGGTTTTCAGGGGCTACATGGCGGGAAATGCCTACAACATTTTGGCAACACTGTACATCACCTTGCAGCTTAATGGAATTTGCTGCATGAATCATTTTATATTTTACTAGAATATTGTCGGCTAATGGCAATTGTTCCTGTTTTCATAATCCTTAATTTTTTTTTTAAATTTTTCCAAGTGAAGATTTTTCATGACATTTCTATTTTTTTATGAAATGTCCATTTTCTCTTGGCAAGTTTTTTTTCTTAATGAGATTTTTTTTCATTTTAGTTAATTTTTATTTTCGCGATTTGTATCGATTGAGTTTTTTTTTTCTATTGGCGATTTTTGTCCTATTGTGGCATACTGCAATTTTTTAATTCTTTGTTATTTTATTTATTTTTTTTTTGTTACGCCAAATTATTATTTTTTTTTTCAATTATATTTTAATTCTGGCAAGTGTTGTAGCGATTTTTTACGTCATTAGCGAGTTAGTCTAAGGCCCAATAATCGACTTCTCAATTAAGTGTCATTTAGCTAATAGCCACTTAATTTTAAGTTGCACTTAATTGCAGTTTCATTTTTTCAGTCGTAAAATTAAATGATCACTTAAATACTATGAAAGTATGGTAGCACTTTGAAATGTCAAATAATTATCGATAGTTCTAAAAGAAAACAGATGTTTAATGTAAATAAAAAAAGCGGCAGTGAAATTATTAAAATGGAAAAGAGAAGCCCAAATTTTACTTCAATTGAAATAAACTTTTTATTAGAAGCAGTTAAAAAATACAAAAGTGTAATTGAGAATAAAAAAACGGACAGAGTGTGCGCCGAGGAAAAAATTAATGCGTGGAAGAATGTAGAACGTGAGTTTAATAGCACGTTTACTCACACCTTCCGCAGCCATAAAGTTCTGAAAACAAAATACGGACATGTTAAGGCGACTGCAAAACAGAAACGGACCAAAGGCCGACATATGCTACTGGTGGTGGACCAGACAATTTTGGAAATTTACCAGGAGGCGCAAATTTTGGGAAAGCAGTCCATGTATGATTGCGATGCGGACGGAAATGGTAAGTAGGCTCTTTCATTTTTATAACTTTTAAGCTCATATACACATCTTTATATTTGATGTATAGTTCAGCGATATTGAATATGTGGACGAATGCTACAAGTCTGAAAGTGAGAGTGGTGCAGGTGGAAAATCGGAAAATCGGAGGTAGACAAAATTGAAATAAAAAAAGAAAGTGATCGTAAGTTTATATTTCTCAAATTGATTAATATAATATGTATTTCTTAATCGCAACTATTTTTGTAATTTTTAATTTATAGCTGCTGTATGTTGGGAAAAGTACACGCCAACAATGCTAAAGAACCCTGTGCACAAAAAGCTTAAGTACAAAAAAACTACCCGAGACTCGTTTGCAAATGTTGCAGAATCTAAGTTGGAGAGGCAGAAGCTTGAAATGGAGATGCTTAAGCAGAAGCATAATCTCGAGATGGAGAAGCTTCAATTAGAAATTGATTTCATTAAAATGAAAATGGAGCACTTCAAAAAAACGTCGTCTTAATATTTCCGTGCTTTGTTTTGTTCTCAATTACACTTTTATATTTTTTTAACAACCTCTAATAAGGAGGATACTTCAATTGATTGAATTGCCACATTTTTTATTCCATTCAGTATTTTTTATTTATTGTTAAGTGTTTGTTTATGTTTGTTTTTAACCCCCGACTAAAAAAAAGGGGTGTTATAAGTTTGTAGTGTGTGTCTGTGTATCTGTGTGTCTGTCCGTGTCCACGTACAGGCCAAACGGCTGGGCCGATTTTCATTTAGTTTTTTTTTTTTTTTTGTTTGAAATATGACTTGATCGAGAGTGTTCCTAAGAAGTCATGTTTGAAGACAATCGGTCCAGCCGTTTAGAAGATACAACATATTTTGTAAAATAAGTCGGGGGTTTTTAAAACTTTTAATTTTTGTTATATGTTATGTTATTTGTTGTTTAGTTATGCTTTATTTTTCGTTTTACAATTTATTTTTTAAGAAAAAGTGAACTGATATGAATAAAACTCTTAATTTTAAAAATGTATTTCGGATTGACTTTTATTTGTAGTTTATAGTAAATTTTTAAATTATTTATTTATCAAATTACGTCGGGTAGTATTGCTATTTGAATTACTTGCTATAAAATTGTTTGGTACGTTATTTACGAAATTTATAGCCGTTTCCATATCTTCAGTCAGAGAGGGAAGTTCGTTTTCCTTATTCATGCAGCATATATTATGTAAAACAGCAGTAGACACAATAATTGCTTCTACTTTTGTTAAACTTAAGCGAATTCCTAAGGACAAAATAGGGAATCTTCTCTTCCAAACACCATAACTCCTTTCAATACAGTTACGCGACCGTATTTGGGATTCATTATACAGATTTTCTTCTGAGTTGTGCACATTTGCTAATGGAGTCGTTATAAAATTTTTATTGGGGTACCCACTGTCAGCCACGATAAGACTATCTGCAAATTCATTATTACAAAATCTGTAGTATATTTTCGAATAGAGTAGAATATTTGAGTCGTGTGAAGAACCTGGCCATCTAGCAATTATATCGATTATCTTTAATTGTGCGTCACACATCGTCTGAACATTTGTAGAAAAAAAACCTTTTCGGTTTCTATACAATTCAGCATCTTCTCCACCTACAAAATAAATAGTTTTATATGTTTGATTACTTCTAGTCACTATGTGATTCGAATCTAAATTTACCTGGAGATATTATCCTAACATGAGTGTAATCAAGTGCGGCAACAATATTAGGAAATTTTGCTTCATAGAAAATTTGCTTATTTTTCAAAAGTTGTTCCCGGCTTTTTGGAAATAATATGAAGCGATTTCGCAGTAAGGCTATATGGTGAGTAACATTGGCAACAACTTTGAAAACTGTTGTCGCTGACACGCCATATACATCCCTAATTGTTCTTAGCATTCCACCAGTTGCATAAGTCCTCAGAGTTATGAGCAACATGTGCTCATCACTAACAGAGTAATTCCTGTAATCAGTTGAATTTTTATATGAATATTAGGCTTTATGTTTGTATCCATATGTACATATATTAAACTTACCAATTGGTTGGATTTTTTATATGAGGACCAATAAGCTCCAAAATACTATATGCCGACCTCTTTCACATTCGGAATCTTTCATAAAACTCTGCGTCTTCGAAAATATTGAAGTGGTTGGGACGTGCACGTATAGTTCGTAGTTTCCGCATAATAGTTTTATTTAATATTAATGAAATCTCTGCATCACTGATATCCTCTTCATCGGAACTCATTATATTTTTTGTAATTTCAATTTTATTTTTATTAAATTTACTTGTTTTTTTTTATTTACTTTTTTTTTTGCCAATCTGTCAAAACCACCTGGTAACTTAAGTGGACTTTAAATGCAGAAGAATGGTCATTTAAATGTCTCTCAACTTTGTACTGAAAAAATGAATTCGGTACTTATATGGCATTTAAAGATAAATGACATATAATTGAGAGGTCAATTATTAGGCCTAAGTACAGGGTGGGCCAAAAGAAACCAAGGGGTGTAAAAGTTTAATAACTTTTTTGTTTATTAATTTTTTTTTATTTTTTCTTTCAGATTATATAGACAACACTTGGAGAATTTATAATGGAGAGGTTCACAACTGAACAGAGAACCAGAACAATAGAATTTTATTATTTAAACCAGAGATCAATTATTTTAACGCAAAGAGCATATCGTCGACATTTTAACGTCAGAATTTCGCCCTCTGAAGCGATGATTCGTTGCTTAGTTAATCGTCATCAACAACATGGCAGCGTAAGAGATTTGCCTCGAACCGGTAGACCACGTTTAAGTCGCACTGCGGAAAATATTGAACGAGTACAGCAAAGTGTTAACGAAGCACCAGAAACATCTGGCAGAAGGCGTTCTGCTCAGCTAGAAATGTCTCGTACGTCACTACGGCGCATTTTAAAAAAAGATTTACAGTTATACCCATATAAGGTGCAATTGGTCCAAGAATTAAAACCCGCAGTTTTTGCAGTTAAATTTCAAGAGTTGGCCAGAAATGAAATCAACTTTATTGAAAATTTGATTATGAGTGATGAAGCTCATTTTCATTTGAATGGCTTTGTTAATAAGCAGAACTGTAGGTTCTGGGGTTCTCAAAATCCAAGAGCCATTCATCAACGCAACGTACAGTATGGTGTGGGATCACATCTGAAAATGTCATTGGGCCCTACTTCTTCGAGAATGAAGATGGAAGTGCTGTAAACGTAAATGGAGAGCGGAATCGGTTTATGATAGAAAATTTTTTACGTCCTGCTCTTGAAAACAGACCTGGTATGTGGTTTCAGCAGGACGGAGCCACTGCCCATACTGCCCGAGACACAATGTTACTTTTAAGTCAAATTTTTGGAGAGCGAATAATTTCTCGAAATTCGGAAATTATTTGGCCAGCGCGATCGCCAGATTTGACAGCACCCGACTATTTTCTTTGGGGTTTTTTGAAGGAGCGAGTGTATGTGAACAAGCCAGAGACAATCCTTGAACTCAAGGCAAACATTGTTGCAGAAATTCGAACGCTACAGCCACAAGTTTTGAAAGATGTTATGGAAAATGCTCTAAAAAGAGCCCATCAGTGCGAAGTTGAAAACGGTGGTCATTTAAGAGATATCATTTTTCATACTTAGTGTAAAAAAATTTCCATTTTGTATATTATATAATCTGAAAGAAAAAATAAAAAAAAGTTAATAAACAAAAAAGTTATTAAACTTTTACACCCCTTGGTTTCTTTTGGCCCACCCTGCATATGCATGTATTGCTTTAATTTTCTTAAAATTATATAAATGCATACTTTTATGATATAAAAAGTATGCCACGATATTATACCTAACTGGCAACATTTGCACTATCTAATCTATGTTGCTGTCATTCAGTTTGCTAGGAAAAAGTTATTATTAGGATTAACTTTTATTTTATTCTTAATTCTTCTTTTATTGTGAACTTGGTGTTTTCTGCACAAATTTTATTTGCTTGACTTTGGGAAACTGGCTAATTTGAAGACTAAAAATAAATGAAATATAGAAAGGTGGATGGATGATGAATGAATACGTAAAAATTTTAGATACACCTTGTACTTTTTTATTTTTATTTTTGTTTACATGAAAAATAATTTATGTATAATGGTAATAACTCGCATTTAAGTTGAAATAAGCAGAGCCAGAGCCAGAGCCAGAGCCATTCATTCCAAGTGCTCAACATTTGAAAGTCAACTTTAAAGCACTTTTCTGTGCCATGAATTCATTGATTTTCTTTCAAGAATAATCTTTTTTTGAATACACCTATTCCAAATTAGTTAAATAAGCAGAGGCTTATTATATTGTGTTACGTTAGTTTATTTTTAGCAATAATTCATTAAAGGAAGCTGTGCCAAATCGTGCTTTTGAGTGTGCGCTCATTTTCGTTCAATTAGCAAAAAATTTACCCGTTCGTTCAATCGTTCACTTTTGAACGACAGTATGAAACAATGCTATTTTGTAAGAATATTAAAATCGGTTGTATATGTGACGCGCAAAATAGAAAGGGACCTAAGGGTAAAAACCGGTTCTGTTCAACGGAGCCATTTTAAAGATTTAAATACGTGTATCTTTGGTGTAGCATCACATCATAAAACGCGCATATCTCTGGGAGGGAACACTTTTGGGGCATGGATCGGTCTCATTCGATGCTCAGAAGTTGTTCACATCAAAAAAAAAGTGAAAATTGATTTTTTTTACCCTTAGGTCCCTTTCTCTATGCGCTGTCACATATACGAGTATTTAAATTATGCGAATGAATGAATTGAAGAATTTTTTTTAAAAAAAAAGTTGAATTATTTATTTAAAAAATTATGGGCCTAATTGTGTAAAACGCAACGCCAAGCGTTGTCAAATTTTATATGGAAAAAATTTAAATTACAAAAACAAAATACATACAAAATTTATCAACGCCCAGCGTTGCGTTTTACAAAATTAGGCCCTATATTTAAATTCATTTTATAAATAATTTCTTGTTCTTTCGACTAGAATATTGTACATTTTATTTTGGCTTAATATTTAGTTTAATATTAAGATTAAGAAAGGTACTTTTTATCGTTATTTATATATCAAAAGCGCAACAATGTTTGAATGTTACTTCTCAAAGTTTAAGTTAAAATTTTGTCCTCAAAAATATTTTACCGGAAACAAAAAAAGTATCTCAAGCACTACAAATTCAGTTTAGATTACGGTAATGAAATGTATGTATAAACATATATACAGTTAAGGTCTAACATCTTTACTTTGTAAAAACACTTTATAAAAAACACTAGTAAAAATACTTCTTGTGAAAAGCTGGTAAATCAAATTATAAAAAGAATGATGGCAGTGCCACAGCGATGTTAAATAGAATTTAGTATACACATACCTAAACCTTTTAAAACACAAAAAGTCAACTCATACAAAAAGAAATAACATAAATAGCAAACATGAACGAAAGCAAATTTGACATCAAGGACTTGAAACACAAACTGAATGAAGGAAAACATCGAGCGGTACACTACTGATCCAAAAGCGTTCAGTAAAATCACCGAATCAGTTCGTTCAATTAAGTGATTCGTTCAATTTAACCCGTTCGTTCATGAGCTACACAGCTCTACTAATCATATAAGATAATTTATTTAAAATAGTTAGCTAAATATAAATACTTTTTTTCTTACAGTTTTGTTAAATTAATCAATAATTTCAAAGTTTTATACATACATCAATGCTTGGCCGAAAAATACGGCCTAACCTGGGTAATCATATACCACCAGAAACCGGATTAGTATGTCAGAAAAAAAAAGCAATGTGAGTCCGATCACAGAGGAGATGTGTAAATATCTAGTAATGAAAATTTTTTTTAAGTTGGAAGTACTTATGCTTTTAGTATCTTTTTTTAAATTAATTAATTAAAAGTACCAAAACTTTAAATATTGTAAATACATATGAATTTGTTGGTTTTTGTTTGTTTTATTAAACTTATTTGGTTAGTAAATGGGCACACTGCAGTATATGTATATGTACTGCATTCAAAATTGCAGTAAGCAGTAAATTTACTGATTACTAAAAAAATTCAGTAAATTTTAACTGCCAATGAAATTTAATTTTCATTACTAGTAAAATCGTAGGGCCGTAGCAAGTGGCAAAGTTTTTTCATTCAAATTTTGAAACTTTTGTATGAAAAACATTTAGCCAGTTGGTAGAATTTCATTATGAATACGGGCATTACTGATTACTGAAAATTCAATGCACCTCATCATATAACAAATCATTTAGGCAATTTATAAAAATTGTAAAAAAAAATTTTAGTAATTAGTAATTTTTTTTTTTGTTTTTACTGAAACTTTAGTGGTACTGCAGTGATCATCTATGGTAAATGCCTTTACTTTTACTTTTTAATTTTTAATTCCTGTTGTTCATCGTTTAGTTGTTGCTTTTCTTGTTGTTGTGTACGCATTGCAATTAAAATAAACTCAGTAAAGTGCGACTTTGACTCGCGCACATTCGCTTTTGATCATTTTTTTTTTAATTTACCTTTCTTAATTTTTTAATTTTTTTCAGTTTAAACGATTTTTTTCAGTTTTATCGCTTTTTTCTCGTTTTGGCGTTTTTTTTCTCTTTTTGGGTTTTTTTAATTTTCGCAATTTTTTTTTCATTTTGGCGATTTTTTCATTTTGGCGATTTTTTCATTTTGGCGATTTTTTTTCTGTTTTTTGAGGTTTTTTCCCTTTTGGCGATTTTTTTCTGTTTTTAGGGTTTTTTTATTTAGGCGATTTTTTCATTTTGGCGATTTTTTCATATTGGCGATTTTTTTGTTTAAGGATTTTTTTAGTTTTGTCGATTTTTGCGGTTTTTCGCGGTTTATTTTAGTCCTAGAGGTTTTTTTTAATGTGGTGCTTTTTTCGTTTTGGTGATTTTTTTATATTTGGTGATTTTATATTTTTTTGATTTTTTAGTTTTACCGTTTTTGAAAATTTCAAGAGTTTTGCTCTTACGGTTTCCAAGATACAGCAAGTTGTCAAAATTACAAAGTCGAAATTGCATTAACTGATGGAACACCCATTGATTTAAATTTTTTAAATTTAGTGTTAATTGTTGTAGTCTGTATAAAAATACACTAACTTTTAAAATTTCAAGTGTATATATGTACAAACAATTGTATGTATATTACATGGGATTTTAACATTTTTCGTTGCTCGTTTTGGAACACCCTTTAGTTTTTAACTCTCATGTATTTGTTGTTGTAGTGGCCAAATGTCTACACATTGTGTCCAAATTTCAAGTCTGTAGCTCTTACGGTTCATTTTCACCTTTGGTGTACGGAAATATACAGAAAAATAACCTGCGGCGGCGCACCGTCGGCTTCGAGCCGGTCGACTTGTTTCTCTGCTTGGTATTGCTTCTTTCAAACACTAATACACTCATACAAAGCTCACACCGATTTGAAAATGCAAAGCAAAAGCAAAGAAATCTCAGCAAAGAAATCAAAGTCAATAGATTTTTACCCCCTAGCGTATAGATGTTTATTTACACATCAAAAAAAAAAAACATAAGTCACTCTTGAGGTTCGTCGTCATGAGACTTATCAGGCATGTTCTGAAAATCACATTTTTCAAATCACCTGTGATTTTAAAAGTAATAATGGCCCTGCAACACAAACATAGAAAGATTTAGATACTCAAAGCAGCAGGTTATAGGTTGACCTGCCAAATTCTATACGTAAAAAGATTTTATATATAGTTTGACAATTGAGTTACACTTAGCTTATCTATAAGATGATATTAATTTATCGTGCAATGCATTCACGAGTATGCTGATATCTTCATATACACGCACACGATGCTTGTGTCATGCATTTTTACCGTTAATACTGCGCTTAGTGCGTAAAATTTTTGTGTAACTAACGATTTTTATAAAAAATTCGAACAGGACATGTGGGTGCGACACTATTGAGATATCTGGAAAACTTATTTTAAAAAAACTTCTCATATTTGTGCATATTTTTGTTTGTCTTCTTATATCGAGCCTTATTTTCGATTTAATCGTAAGCGACAAAAAATCAAATTTTCAGGAGAAGTTTTTTTTATATTCAAATTTGTTTTACATACGCAAATTTGGCGCTTAAGATAAAATTTTCCAGCCCGTATCTTAAAATTTATAAAAAATTTTGGCATTTTGATAATTCTAAACTATGGGTAGTCCCATAATATTAAAATTTCAATAAAAAAGTATATTTTCGATAACATGTCGCTTACGATAAAATCTAAAATAAGGTTCGATATAATAACACCGTACTGATGGTCTAGAAGGAACAATATGTTATAAATTTTTTAATGAGTGAAGTTGGCGTGGCCCTTTGCATCTAGAACTAAGATATCTTGGAAGCCAAAACATTAAACAATTTTGAAAATTTTTCGTAACTAGTCAAGATTAGAGCAAAAAGTGTCTCATCTCCCAAGTAAGTTAAATATTAAATTTTTAATATCTTGGTATCTACTACAAACACAAACTTGAAATTCCGCTGATTCTGCCGATTATAGAAAAAAATCGGTATTTGACAAGTGAGGGTGGCTCATCTCAAATAGAAAAAATTTATACTCCAAAAAATATCTTGGAAACTATTGCAGTGAAAACTTTTATGTTAATAATGAGAATTGTTTTCTTCAAAATAGTGAAGTTTGAACCGTAAGCGTGGCACTTCTTATATAAAATATGTTTCTTTTCATCTCAAAACGTATATGGGGTGCAGCGAAGCACACAGGGTTTTGGCTAATTAAGCAAAACCACTAGTACAGTTTAAAAAATATTTGGAATCGAATAAATGATCAAACAGAATAAGTCCGCAACTTCAAAGAAAAATTGCTGTCAAATTAACAACGCACATAATAAAATCTACGGCAGTTACTTTAAATATGTGGTCGGCAAAACAAAGCGGCGCCTTTTAATATACTCTAATATTACGTATGTGTACACTGTACACACACATTGTTGAGAACAACTTATGTGTATCTCACACTCTTAAGAACCAGCGATGCCAGAGAAAATTGTTTTCCCAACAATAAAAAAATATGTGTGACAAGAATTTACCAAATTTTTTATTTTCAGAATATTATTATTCCAAACCAGAGGGTTTGGTTTATCAACGTGCGCTGTCATGCATGAAAAAAGTGACATACAAAGGCAATTTCAAAAATATATTTAAATTATTTTAAGAAATTTTTCTACAAAACCATCTTTTTACTCACCATTACATTGACGTAGAAATAACAAAAGATGCCTTTCTTTATAAACAAAACTTGAGTGTTTCTTCTGATCATAATAAAATCAAGTTTGCCTTTGGAGATTTAAAATTTAAAATAAGCGAAATGGGACGAAATTTCACTGGCAACACCGGATTGTGGTGAGAGTATAAAGGTAGAATTAGTAAAATCGTATCGTGATGTTGCGTGTCAGCTGACAAAAACCGTACGATATACAATGCATGTTACTAGTTATAAAATATGTGGTGGTAGCACTGCTGACGTAGGAATCTGCAGAAAACAGATTTTTCTGTAGCGAATGTCAAAAACGCCGTATATAATGCCAGACAAAAAAATGTGCTGTGCAAACTGCTACATTTTCTATAACTTGTGCACAAAGTTGAACGATACGGCAAGCTGTAAAGTAGAATGATACGATTTTACTAATTCTACCTTAACTCATAAAATTGTAAAATGTAATGGTATAGGTTGCCGACCACGGCTTTAAATGCTCTTTAATTTTTGTTTTAATTTCTTTTGTGCTTGTTTTTCTTTGTAGTTTTGTTTACAAAATGTATGAAATATATTGAAAATATGGTAGCATTGCTGACAGAATATTTATTTACATATATCTGAGAGCATAAGAAAAGACGCTGTCAAAGTAAAATAGATTCTATCTCTCGACTGTTTTCTGTGACTAATTTTTTGTGTCAATTTGCATGGTAAATGTGTTTATGCCGTAATTCTATTTAATCATTAAGGGCCATTATTACAACTTACAAATAGTTTTAATTTTAGGATGTTATCTGACAGGTAACTATATTTTGATTGTTACAAGTAAACATTAATGTAAAGAAAATGACTGATAAGCTAACAGCTGGTTTATCCTCATGATAACTTTCAAAGTGAACTTTAAGCATTTTAATATTCCAAGTAGCCTGTATGTACACCAGAGTTGCCAGAATACATAATTTGTATTAATTATTTTATCGGACAGTTGTAATAATGGAAAAAATTAATGGTCACTTTATCGTTCACGTTAGCTAATGTTAAGGTTAGCTATCAGGAACTTTATCTTTAGGTTGTAATAATGGCCCTAAGAGATTTAAAAAAATAAAACTCTTAAAAGCGGTATAAAGCAGGATAGAAATTTGAGGCGGTATCGGCCTTTTAATTAACTTTAACTAAAGTTATTTGCAAAGTAGGCATGGAATCGTCGCATTGTTAAAATTCAAACTTACCCCGTAGCTCAGCTGTAGTACAGTTACAACCATATACACGAGTTCTGGTAGCATTATCTTTATAATTAGGTTAGGTTGAAAAAGATTGATTGGCTTAATGTTAATCCAATTCCATTACCGGATTACACTTATGCTTCTGAACATGTTTTGCATACATGGGGAGTTCCTAAAAGAGAAAACGAAAACTTATTTTACTTTATCTGATTTTATATATCTAATTTTAACTAACCTCCTTATTCTGAACATTGTGACAAATGACAAAACTATAACAAATGACAATTTTTATATAGTTATTACACAGAGAAAACAGTGCCTAATAAATACCTCATAAAATAGAACAAAATTAATAAGAAATCTCTATGGTTTTTTTTTCAATAAGGAAATTTTATTAATTTCATAGAGAAAACCTTTTTGAAAATATCAAGAAGAAATCTTGTAGTTTTTATGAGGTTATCTTATTGATTTTTTTTAATAAGGTTTTCTTCTTGATTTTATGAGGCGACCTCATAAAATAAAAAAAAATATGTCTTTATTCTTTGTGCTTTGCTTATGTATTTTCATTTAAATTCTATACCATATACTTTTATGTATGTATGTAGTATATGTAGATGTTATTTATTTATACTATACATACTTACATAGATACATACATATTATATTGTATTCTTAATTAATTAACTCACCATACATACATATTATTACTTGAAAGGAGACAAGTATTGAACCAGCAAACTTCTGACTGATAGACAAACACTCTAACCAATATGCTAACAAGCAGTCTGAATAACCAATGAAATAATTTTGCAAACATGCTTATACAAAAACGAAAAAGATCATGAAAAAAAATTGTCTGTGTCTATTTATAGATATGAAATAACAAGACACCTCATAAAATCAAGAAGATTTCCTTATTAAAAAAATCAATAAGATGCTTTACACATAATCATATAGGAACCTAATAAAATCAAGAAGAAAACCTCATTGAAAAAATCAATAAGACAACCTAATAAAATCAATAAGATATCCATATAGTTTACAATTTATAAGAAAACCTAATAGAATCAAGAAGTTTTTCTCTATGGATTGATTTTTGGTGCCAAAAATAACGGAAATTGAGTAAAAAAAGTTGGGAATAATAAGATTTCTTCTTGATTTTATGTGGTTTTCTTCTTGATAAAATTAATAAGATTTACCACATAAAAACAATAAGCAATCCCTATGAAAAAATCTTTGCTTCTTTCTGCTGGGATACCCCTTAGCCAAAAACATTTCACTATTAGAACAAATACATGATGTGCAGATGTATGTGCGGACGTTCGTTAAGTTTTTTTGTGGCGCAGCCAAAGTATAGAGAGAGAAAGAGACAATTTTGCTCAGAGTAATTACAAATGCATGTGTTTCATGTACATGTATCATTTACTTACATATGTATGTATGTGCAATTTTGCTTTCATTCATTCATTCATCACCCTGAAGGAAATGTCGATGGTGAAAATGTACTAAGTCGCTTTTGACCTTGTCACTAGTACTACTCTACAATTATTCCCCATATAATACTTTGTGCTATAGACATTTAGCATGTGCTTGTCATTGAAAATCTACTAGTAACACTAAAACAATTGACTAGATAGTTAATTCATAGTTCTTGTGGGAACATGGAGACATACCAACCAGAAATTTTCTGGTACATTTCTATACCTCAATTTATGTATATTGACAAACTGTTGCAAAATCCACCAGAACTACACCACATCTGTTTTCTCTCTTTATTTTATACTGACGAATAAAAGAGAAATTGTAGACAATGTAACTACTACTAGAATTTTAGTGTTGACATAGAGACACTTGGCCCCAGACTGACTGCAGGGAAGAGCATAACACACACAATAAGAGCAGATTTCTGTCGCATTTTTTATGAAAAAAAAAAAACAAAATATACACCGAGAGTATTCAAACACTACCAAAATTATTTAATTTACTTTTTCTATATTATTCATATAAATAAGTTATTTAATTTAAATCTTTTTATAACAGCACTTTTTATTGCTATAAAAAAGAGCAACAATGTGGTGAATATAGAGTTAAAAACTAAGGGTCTTATGCAAAAAAACTTAATAAAGCTTTGCCAAGCAATGTTAAGTAAAGTTGTATTCTAAAAAAATTATTGTATAAAAATTCTAAAGTAGACACCCACGTTTGTTAAGACTACTTTAAGTTGATATTTCCAAAATGTGTGTTTTGTACCTCAAATATTTTTATTAATATAATTAGCACATACTGATTCATGTTACATCTGAAAATGAAGCTAGAAGTGCCTGCTCTTATCTTAAATTTATTATTTCTGTCATGTAATGGGAAACATCACCAAATTATCCAACTGATTCGAAATACATAGCAAAATCCATAAAAAAATATCAAAATAAATACAATTATACAAAAATGTTTTAGTGATGTACATACAATCAAAACAAATCGAAAAAAGCTGGATATTCAAATACTCGTTTCATTCGAATAAAACAAATTGTGATAATTTTTCACATTTTTTTACTTTTACTTCATGGTTGTGTTTATCTGTTTTCCTATTAAGTCAGAAGCTCATATTTTTTAAATTAGGTTGCTTTACTTCAAGATAATAAAAATTTATTTAATAAAATAAAAAAAATATTTGAATACCCGAATGAAATTGTATTCAATTTTGTACATCATAAGCTGTGAAGTGGTTGTTGAACACGGTGGTGTTACCAGTATTTATTATTAAATCACAAAATATTTAAAGTTGTCTTTTGCATATGATTTTAAGTTTTTATTTGGCTTAAATACTTTTCCAGATGCGGAGTGTCTAGTATTTGTCAAGAAATTTAAAAAAAAACTAGTACATTCAGTCTTGGGCACCATTAAATACAAACTAGAGCTGCAAAACTATCGATAGTCGCTCCACTCGATAGTTTCGATAGTTTTATGTAAAACTATCGATGCTATCGATAGTATCGAATAGTTTTATAAAAGTTGCCACATAAACTACATTTGACTCGAAAAAAAATCCAGACTCCTCAACATTTTCATTAGTATACAAAAATATATCAAGCCTTTTTTCGATTTTATCGTAAGCGGCACATTATTGAAAATATACTTTTTTATTGAACTTATAATTTTATGGGCCTACCCATGGTTTAGAATTATCAAAATGCGAAAATTGTTGATAACTTTTAAGACACTAACTGTAAAGTTTTATCGTAAGCGACAATTTTAATCTTCTTCTAAAAATTTAATTTTTATCGCATACGATTACATCGAAGATTAGGCTGGATATGTAGGTGTGTAGGTACAATTAAAAAAAAATTTTGTAAGGAAACACGCTAGGGTATGTCAAAAAAAAAAATCCGAGACGATTGGCGGCCGTCGCGATATCAGTACCACCAAAATTTATCTTTGTGTCGACGATGTTGAATTTATTAAGATACTTGCGACTACTATTTGTCGAATAACACTTGGATTTATAAATAAATTCATATATGTGCTGCCCACAGAGAGAAAACCGAGAGCATATGTGTATTCATTTGTATAAAAAGCCGATTGATGTTCGGCACTCTAGCGCTTCTCTGGGCAGCCTGGATATACATACATATGTATGTATTTAAGTACTTATCTATACAGAAGCAGGGATGCGATGTCATATTTACAAATTGTACTAACTTTCAAAAAAAATTTTAATTTTTTCAGTACGATTGTACCTAATTCTTTATTTATATTTTTTTAATACTTGTACTTTTTAATTAACTAAAAATCAATTAACAAAACGCCAGAAGGTGCACAAAGAATATTAGTTGCTGGGATCTGAATATAAAAGTAACATTTACGATATACTACGTTTATAACCTTTTTTTTATTCGATTGTTCACAGTCGATGCAAATAGTCGGCTTCTCCCTTTGGTACAAAAATAAAATTTCCACATTTGCAGAGGAATTTGGATTAAATAACATTCCTCCAGCAATTCTTTAAGTACCGGAAAACATCGTTTGATTTACATAATTTTCTAATACCTTCGAGCTAAAGATTAACTCCCTTGTGAAAAAAATAAGTGAACGTTAAAACCGGTTTTTCCATGGATTTTTTTAATGTACACTTCAAGCACGCATTATTTTTTGCATAAGGGGGTTAATATATTTTAATGCTATTTTTGGCATGTAATAAATATAAAGAGGTTCCAGTAGAGCCAAATGGGTCATTGCGGTGCTACGGTACTTTTGGCATTCAAATAGCGCTAAAATTATACAATTGTATCAACTTTTGCATCGCTGTACAAAAGCTTAAATCAAGACGTATAATTTGCTTCAAAGATGCCGGCTACTGTTACTGACTTCGATTATTTTTACTCTTTTAATTACTTGTTTTTTTTTGCCGATAGTATCGATAGTGGAAAAAACTATCGATGTTTCATTTCAAACGTCCATTTATATAAACTTAACCCATAAAAATATTTTTCATATACACAATTAAACATTTATAAGAGCGATTTTTTTCAGTGGAACAGCACTAAGCATGTATTAGTGCTGTTCTGCTTTTAAACGTTTTCTCTTCTTGGTGATCATTGATATATAGTTACTTTCAGTCCAACTTTTATATAATATATATTCATAGATTTAAGCGAAAATTAATTGTGCTCTTGAATAATTATTTCATTTATTTACAATCATAAAACTATGCAGTGTTTTTAAATTTTTTACACGTGTATTTTGAACGCTTTTCACATTATTATTAATTGAATACAAAGGGCTAAATAAAGTCTTTTGTTTGCTTACGTGAGAAAAGATAATAAATTAATCCAAATTTATGAACGAAAAAAAAAATTCTATTTTAAAACTTTATATTAACTTAATAAGCCACGGTTAACCGATTAACTAACATAGAATAATATTAGGAACCAGTTAAGCTAAAACCTTAGTTTCAGTTATTTATAATTATAATAATAATAATTTATTGTTAATACTGAAATATTAATCATTCTGATATATGATCGTCATTGAGAAAGGAATGCTAATGTTTTCCCGCACTTAATTTTACCTTGCATATACATATTTTTGCCCTTAACTGAATTTTGTGTAAAGCTAGCGGTATGCATTTAACCCTTTCATTCGCACTTTTCTTAGTTAGTTAGTTTGGGCAAAGGTTGGGAACCTGTTTGTTTAATTAATGAAATCGAGAACTAATAATTAATCACTTTCTCCACCACTAAAAATACCAATAACACTAAATTTTATTTTTCAAGGCATATTTTCCATTTGTTTAATTTAAATAACACACACACGCACAAACAAACTGCTTATCTACATATAGTTTTTTTCATATAAATTACTCATTAGGCCGTTAATTGCTGTGAAATATATTACCATATTTATTTATTTTTTATCGCAATCTAATTAAGCACTGTTACGTTTAACAAAGATATCTGCCTTAATTAAGTGTATCAAAGAAAAACCAATAACCGACATACGAGGGAAAATCTATAAGGTTTTGCGAAAAACTAATGCATGCTTTTTACAAATTTTCAAATAATAAAAGAGGGGAAAACTTTTGAAACAAAATTCACAAGAGAAATTAAACAAATTTATGATTTGAGATTATTTACATCGTTATGTTATTCCCGCAAAACAACTTTTCGCTGTCAACAAACTTCTAAAGGAATGTTTTGATCTCAAGCAGGTACCCATTGAAAAAAATTTGGAAGTAGTTCTTAAGGAAGTGCATTTTCATTGCTTCACTATTTTTAATATCCAGATACAAACATTTTAATCATACAAAAAATTGTAATTCTTTAGTCATATAATTAGAAGGGTTTCAATTCAAAGTTTTCACATAAAAGTTGGCTCATGCAGAGCTGGGAGTATGTTTTTTTAAAGCGATTTAGTTGTTGAATTTTTAAAATATTTTGCTGATTTAAGGTTGTTGTATCGGCTGATTTTTTTAGAGGTATAGAACTTCGAATTGAAATAAAACACAAGAAAATCGTTTTAATGTCCATCAATTTGGCTTTATTGGAAGGATAATTTTATGCCATTAATGTTTAAATATGATTTCGGGCATGTGGCCGCCGCGGCTGGCTCGAATAAAGCCAATTCTACAGGTCCAATTTTCAACCACTTTTTCGAGCATATGGGGCCGTATGTCCCCTAACGTTTCTGGTTTGTTGGCGTAGACGAGCGACTTCACATATCCCCAAAAAAAATAATCCAATGGTGTCAAATCACACGATCTTGGTGGCCAATTGACAGGTCCATTCCGCGAAATTATGCGCTCATCGAATGTTTCCTTCAATAAATCGATTGTGACGTGCGCTGTGTGGCATGCAGCGCCGTCTTGTTGGAACCACAACTCATCCACATTCATGCCATCCAATTCGGGAACAAAATAGTCGGTTAGTCGGCTCCAATTGCTGTGCACGGTGGCGAATCGATTCATTCGGGTCATCTTCAACACTTTGCTCTACAGCGGCAATTGTCTTTTCGGTGCGCACTGTTCGACGTCTCTGCGGATGCGTATTATCACATAGAGTAAACGTAGTGCGAAAACGATCCATGGTTAACCGAATTAATTGCTCTGATGGACGATTATGTCGACCATAAAATGGACGGAGCTTGCGGTAAACTTCGCGAACTGAACCATTATTTTCGAAATAAATTTGCACGATTTGCAAGCGTTGTTCTTTTTTCAACCTGTTCATGATGAAATGGCAAACCAAACTAAATATTAATCACTTGACAGCTGACAAAATGGCCGCCAGTTAAAAAAGTGATGCCAACTTAAAGTTCTATACCTCAATAAAAATACCCATTATTTGATAGAATATCTTCAGTGGTGGTTTTTGAAGTTGAGAGCTGCAATTAAAAGTGATTATTCGCATCTGTTAATTTCAAAATCTCAGAAATTCAAAATAAACGGCTGTTACGTTAAGAAAATGTCTTTATTTCCGCGTTTGAAAGTGGGTCAATTTTTTTATTTCATTTGATTTGACTGTGCTGTGACTGCCAAAAGTTTTAAGCCGACAACAATACGAAAGCACAAAACAAAAAAAAAAAAAAAACGAACAAACGACTGTCGACTGTGCTGTTAAACGAAAAAAAAATAAGTTAATTGTGAAGATCTTCGCAGTTGAAGTCAAATCAACAGCAACAGCACACAAAATTCAACTGTTGGCTTTGATGTCGCTTTGTACAACAACAAATAACATTCGATGATTCATAGCTTCGGCAGTTAAAGCATAGAAAGGAGCACGAATTTTTGAAACTGTGCTTTAACTGAACTGTTTGAATTTTCGAAGTTAAAGCAAGAGAACAGTTATCAACAACGAGCAATGTAGGTTAGGTTAGGTTAGGAGGGGTGGTACTTTTTAGCACCTCCACTCGGTGACCCAATTGGGTCCATTGTGATTCTCTTTTGTTGCTCAAAAAGTAATATTTACCCTCCCATTTGCAGCCAGAAGTGACCCTGTTATCCATCACTCAGCCATTGAAATCCCATGATGAAGCCCCTGATGTCCTTTAATTTACACTTCCCGACATCAGTAATGCTTTCATTGAAACGTCTGCTCAGCCATCTAAGCCTATGACGTTGCAGCTTCGGACAATAACAGATAATATGTTCAACGGTTTCTGGTTCCTCTTCATCCCCGCACATCCTACAAAAATCTGGAGTGCCAGTATCCCAAATGCTGGTTCTTGCTCTGACCGAGCAGTGACCTGTCAACGCGCCTATCATGATTCGCATCGCCTTCCTATTCATGTCCAGTAGTAGTTTACTCTACAATTCTCCCTATTTCGCCATGACCTGTTGGTCCTGCTTTCTAATCAATTACTGAGTTTTTATAGTAATTACCTATCGGTAATTTCACCGATCTGTCCGACATTCTCTCATCTAACGTCAACCCTATTCTTGCCAGCTCATCGGTAATATCATTTCCCTCAACACTGCTGTGGCCAGGAACCCAGCATTGTCTGACACTATACTTCTCCATGCAATGTAACTGTGCTGTGACTTAACAAAAGTTAAAATATATTAAATCAACTTTTCGCAGCACAGCAAATGCAGATTTTTTAGTGCTGTTGCTGTTTTGCTGACATTTTTTCAAATACTGCTTTATTTAAAAAAATCCTGTGATTAAAAAAAAAAATATATATGTGAACTTCTGCCAGAAAATGAACCTAGTGTGTGAAAAAAATTCTAACTCAGTTCATCTTATTCTACACCCTTTTAGGTACCAGAATCCACTCTTAAGTCCAAACCCATTTTTTGACACACTAGGTCCCTTTTCTCGGAGAAGGTTACATATTATAAAGCAGTTGGTCCCTCTGATAACGAATTATCTGGGCTCTACTTTCCTTTATAGTTTTAGAAAATATTCACCAATTTTTTTAAAACATCGATTTTTGCAAAAAGATTTATGAATTAATTTTGATCTAAAAATTAAGAGTTATTTACTGAAATTTACATGAAAACAATGTTTCGTGCTTGCTTTTTGAACGCCAAAAAAAGGAATTTTTTTAACATCGCCTCTAATTAGAAGTCGAAAAAGAGAAGAGATCCAATTTTGCACCGGATGAAAAACTCTACATCTCCATGACTTCTTTGTAGTGTCTTTTTTCATGGGGAAAGCTGAGTTATGTTAGGTAAGGTTGG
Organism: Tachina grossa; assembly: GCA_949987645.1. NCBI lineage: Eukaryota > Metazoa > Arthropoda > Insecta > Diptera > Tachinidae > Tachina > Tachina grossa. Next base: position 133,879,086 of record OX465276.1, on the reverse strand, counting down.
ATTGAGAAAAGAAGCACCTTAATTGACGCTCTACGCAAAGATGCAGTGTATTCCCAATATACCCTTCTGACCAGAACCCCATATTTGATGAGTCCGTCATGCCAACAAATAAGTCTGATGTATGTAATTTCTAAGGTCTCTCCAATCCAAGTCCGCCACATTCTCCCTATGGACAATTTGTCTTCTAAGCCGACTAAATGGTGGACAATCGCAGCATAAAATTTCAAAAAAGGTAATCGGGTTTGGAATAAAGCATTTTTGGTGGAAGAACTCCCCTACTATATTACCAACTTAATGACTTTAACAAGGCGTGAGACTAAAATAATCGATTCTTGAGAAGTACTTACTTTTTAGGGTTCCATACATCAAAGGTGAAAAGGAACCCTATTGTTTTCGCTACGCTGTCCGTCTGTCCGTCACACGGTATTTTTTCAGGAACCGTAAGAGCTACGGACCTGAAATTTGGACACAGTATGTAGAACCTTGGCCGCTACAACAACAAATACATGAGAATTAAAATGGAACACCCTTTCCAAAACGAGCAACGAAAAATGTTAAAATCCCATCTAATATACATACAATTGTATGAACATATGTATATTGAAACTTGAAATTTGTAAAATTAGTGCATTTTTATACGGACTACAACAATTAATTAAAAAAATTTAAATTAAAGGGTGGTCCATCAGTTAAAGTAATTTTGACTATGTAATTTTGAGAATTTGCTATATCTTGGAAACGGTAAAGGCAAACAGTTGAAATTTTCAAAAAAGTTAGAACTAAAAAAACCGAAAATTATAATATCGCCAAACCAAAAAAAAAAATCGCCAAAAATTAAAAAAAATCGCCAAAACGAAAAAAATCGCCAAAATTAAAAAACAATTTCTAATACAAAAATAAATCGCCACATTCGAAAAAATCGCTGGAATGAAAAAAATCGCCAAATTGAAAAATAAACACCAAAAATCGAAAAAAAAATTGCAAAAACGCGAAAATGTTGCCAAAACTAAAAAAAAAAATTTAAATAAAAAGAAACCCAAAAATGAAAAAATCGCCAAAAATAAAAAAATCGCCAAAATGAAAAAACGCCAAAACCGAAAAAAATCGCCAACACAAGAAAATAAAGTGTCAAAACTAAAAAAGGATCCAAAACTTAAAAAAATCGCAAAAAACTTGAAATTTTCAAAAACGGTAAAACTAAAAAAACCGAAAATTATAAAATCGCCAAACCAAAAAAAAAAAAATCGCCAAAAATTAAAAAAAAATCACCAAAACGAAAAAAACGCCAAAATTAAAAAAAAATCTAACAGTAAAATAAATCGCCAAATTCGAAAAAATCGCCAAAATGAAAAAAACGCCAAAAATCGAAAAAAAATCGCCAAAACGCGAAAATGTCGCCAAAACTAAAAAAAAAATTTATTTAAAAAAAATCGCAAAAATAAAAAAAAATCGCCAAAAATAAAAAAATCGCCAAAATGAAAAAACGCCAAAAACCGAAAAAAATCGCCAAAACAAGAAAATAAAGTGTTAAAACTAAAAAAAGAGCCAAAACTTAAAAAAATTGCCAAAACTGAAAAACGCAAAACCGCCAAATCAAAAAAAAAAACCGAAAAGATCACAAAAACGAAAAAAAAATGCCAAAACTATATATTATATAGGATGAAGTTTGTATTAAATTGCATATCTAGTGTTCGTACGGAACCCTTCGTGCGCGAGTCAGAGTCGCACTTTACTGAATTTATTTTATTTTTCAACATATTCACTTAATCTATTACATCTAAAATAATCATTCTCCTCATTTATCAACTTGTACAGTATTTTTTAAATTTTATGTAATGTGATTTGTAAGTAAGTAATGAAATGTGGTAATAAGAAAAGTAAGTCATTTTGGAAACCCTAATTATCTCAACTCTAACTCAAATTGTCTTGAAGTTTTATTCTTTTTAGCCAAACATTTTATAAAGATTTAACCTAAAGTCTTCGGCTGTCTTAATTTTTGTAAGAACCAATTAGCCTTCACTCGTATTATTGAGGTAAAAATAGTTTTTATTCCTATTAAAAACAATAACATAATGTTTAGGTATTGCTAAGGCCATTCATTTAGTAAACAAACAAACAAAAAAAAAACAATATTTAACAGCTGGAGTTTTAGAGGTCAAGTAGCCAATAGAGAAAATTATTTTGTAATGCTTTTACACACATTATTATTATTATTATTATTATTTTTAATTAAAACAAAGTAAAGAATATTGCGTGTTTTACACAAAGAATTCATATTTGTAAAAGGAAATAGAATGGGAAAAACTGGTGATAAAACAAAAATTCATGGTAAAAACTTGTTTTTTTTCAAGTTACACCCCTGAAAAAAACGCACTGAATTTTTTTTATTATTAATTCAAATACAAAAGTGCGTGAGAATATTTTTCTGCTTATATTTCCTAACTGATTATTAAAAAATTCACTTTTTATAATATATATTTTGCATATCAATATGCCATAAATATGCTGTAAAGCAAAAAAAAAAAAACAAGAAATTTAAAAAAATGTGTAAAAAAAGTGTGTAACTCAAGTGGACTTTTACAAATGAACCTGTTTTGTGTGGTGGCTTAATAAGCCACCAACTGTCAGCGAAATTTTGTTCTTCATAAATGGTAAATGTTTATCTTTTACGTAGAAAAAAAAAGAAAAATGGGTTTCTTAATTTTAGCCACTCACGCACGCACTTGCAGTGTGTTTTTTCGACTACACTGTTAGAAAATTGTTACTAAAAATAAAATTTCGCTATTAGAAATTTCTCCCGCCTGTCATGTTTTTGTTATTGACATGATTAATGTCATTTTGTGTTCATTTAAATTTTTTTGTTTACTAGTTTAGTAATTTAAGGTTAAAACGCTGTCACTCTAAAACAGAAGAAGGTTAAATGTTTTTGTAAAATAAAATTTTATAAATAATATTCAATTGTTGAACAGTATTGCTGGCACATGTAATAAAAATTTTCTGAAAAAAGAAATTGAATTAATTAATTTAACAAAGAAAATGGGTCTAATTATTCATTCCGTTCCGCGATTGCGGAAAGCATTTTTTTTTTTTTTTTTTGATGAAGCAAAATTTTCAATTATTCTTTCCGTTGCTGCGGTATTTTTCCGCAATTGTGGTATTACCATATTATTTACTACGTTTATACGCGCGCTATTTGCAAATAAAAATATTCGCAAATAAATTAATTCACTGTTTATATGGCAAAGCAAAAGTACACAAACTTGGTAGCACTTCTATAAAAACTTTACTAATGTAGACCACAAAATTTTGTAAATGTACAAAATAACAAATAATTATTTGTTTTAATTGTTATTATTTGCTTTTATCAATGTTTTTTTGTGCAATATTTACCCATTTATTGTTTTTTGTTGTCAAACATTTGTAAACGCGGCAACCTCAATAATTTTATTTGCAAATAGTGTGTTAATCGTGAATAGTTTTCTGAATTAGTAAGTCGCAATAAAAACAATAATTTGGCAACAATTTAAAGTTTTATTTGCAAATAAGCCCTGCGTATAAACGTAGTAATTGATTCCTCAATATAAACATTTTTTCTATTTTGCTTACGCTCAAATTTTATGACGGAAAGCGAACGGAAAGAACAAAATTGTAAGGAAAATATACAAATTTGCAAAATTTAAGCTTATTTTAGTTTAATTTTTTTTTTGTTTTATTTTTATAAGAATATAAAAACAAACTCAAATAGAAGCAATTGTAAATTTAACTTATGCCCTAATTCAGTAAGAAGATTTAGGACGTTTTTGTTTGAAAATACTTTTGAGTTCTTGTTTTGGAATTCTCTAAATTATTTTCTTCAAAAATGATTGTTGTCTTTGATAATGAAAAATAAAAATATTATTGCCATGTTTTTAAAATATAAAAATTAAATAAAAGTATTATACAATATTTTGAAAAAATATATGAAAAAATATGTGTTGGATATAATGTTTGGAATAAAATCATAAGGCAAATACACGCACCTTCTAGCAATTACTAATAATTGTTTTAAAGAATCACAACTGCGGCTTTTTTCCGTCCATAGACAAGACGGCACAAACGTCGAACAGAATTAGGGCATTAATCTCTATGACTAATTTGTAACTTTTCTTTTTATATTTTGTTGTTTTTACGTTTCAATAATGCTGACATATATTCATACATATGTATGTATATATGTATATGAATTTGCATATGCGTGTATGTATGTATGTATGTATATCTATTAAAATGTTTTTTAACAGCCGACACTACACCACGTCAGAATTAATAACAATAGGGACGTTAAATCAATTTCACGGAAGGCTTATACCACAGGAATGAATAATTGCAATTTGCATAACGATCGATAGTTCTTTCCGTCGAATTTTCCATTCCGTGCGGAATCGATAATACCAACCAATCTTTTTTTAGGATATGGCGTTCTTCATGGTGGAGCCTCACAAAAAAAAATTTCCTAGATGGACAGAGTATATTATTTGTTTAGATAGAAGGTTTCTTGAGCAATTCAAAACAATTTATTTCCTATTAAAAATTGGATGCTCTCGAAGGCTTCATAACCGAGACTTGACTTGTTGTTAAGTAGGAACAAAAAGGGTTTTAGGGTCTTTTAAGGCGAAGTGAACATGTTCGATGTGGTTGAATACATGGACCTATTAAATAGTGTAAATATAATGTTAATGCTCCCTCCAATGTGACTCTGCAACCAGTCCGGTAACTATACTGAGATATAAATTAACCTAAACTTAACTGGTATTTATACTTTTGAAACATGAGTGGCCCTGTGGTTGAGTGGATAGTGTGCAAGCCTGTCATGCGCGAGGTTTGTCGGTTCGAATCTCCAAAAAAAATTCTGCTTAAAAATAAATTATAATTTCATTTGTAACAATAAAAAATATTATAAGTTTTCATTGTTACAGTTAAATGTCGGAATGGCATTTATATATAATTTATATTATTCTACACCGAATAGGTCGCTATGCGATAGTTCAGTGACAAGTCACAAGGTGCATAAAAAGTATCAATTAAAAGTGACTGGTCCGCTTCATATGAAGTGTTAGAACTCGGACTAGTCCGTATCACTTGGGGACCGGTCACATGACTAGTATTGTGTCAGTTCAATTTCCTGCAGGGTATGTATTGGCTGGTATTATTTATTCCGCACGGAAATAATATAGATTGATATACAAATTGCAATTATTCATAACTGCGGTATAGCTTTCCGCAAAATAGATTTAACATCCCTGTGTCTATTAACTCTGAGGTGGTATAGTGTCAGCTGTTGTTAAAAGAAATTTTTAGAAGATATCCTGTCGGAGAATGTGTGGTTGACTACAAAAATAGTTAACTTATAGTTAACTTTTCTTAGACTGACTAAAAGCTAGCTGCAAGGTCATCCAGAACAAACCCAACATTAATTCTAAAGTTGAGTACGTAATCGAATTTGATGAGAACCAACAAAATGTATTCTCAGCTACTTTGAAACTCATTTCAGTTTTATATTAACATTTTGCTGTTGTTATTTTAAATGGCAGCTTAGCCGAGTGGTAGCGCGTTGAGTACGTGTGATGTTACATGTTCGAGCCCCAGAATTTTTTTTTTAATTTACTGACTACCAGGTGATTTAAAAAAGTCAACTTCAAGTTAGCTTAAAGTAGTTCCTAGTGAGACAATTGACTACCGCCTAGGACATCGCAATGTTAAAATAGTCAGTTGATTACATTGCAAAGTAATCCAAGTGTAGTAAGTACTAGTTGCGAAATAGTTAGCTTAAAGTTAGTTTAAAGTTAGCCAAATTTCCGATAGGGTATACATACATGCACATGTAAATATGCACACATGTATGTGTGTATGTATTTTTGAAACAGCAAAATATAGAAAGAAGAATTTTGCTCTGCAAACTAAAGACATGTTACATATTAATGATACAGAGTAAGTTGGAACAAAAAGTTTCATTTAATTAATGAATTTAATTAATTTTTTTCTCTTACAAGCATAAGACAAACAAAAAATAAACAGCATTAAATTTTAATTTTGCAAATTTGTGCGAGTATAAAAAAAAATTAAAAACAAAATTTTTTTGCACTTTCCGTATTCTTTCATGCATGAAATTTGAGTGCTGATGAAGTGCGTGGCTGCACAGAAAAATGCGGCATTAAAAAAACCAGCTAAAAGTCTAATTTAATTTATCTTTTCTTCTATAGAAAATCGCATTAATTAATAAAAATATTTCATTGAAGAATAATTGAAAATACTGAACTTAAGCCCGATTAAGAAAATGTTCCTAATTAAAATTCATTCTAGTTCAATTAAATTTACGGCCTTATGTATAAGAAAAAATTGGCATAAAGTTAACATAAAAGACGAACTTAAATTAGGTAATAATGAGATCCTCCATAAAATTTGATATAAAAAAATGGGTGCATTACGTAGTTTTAACCCACTAATAAGTTCTAGCGTGATTTTTAATAGAAGTTTTATGGCAAATTTGTTTAAGATTATGTTAAATTTTGCCATTTATGCTATCTTCATGCCAGTTTTTTCTCATATATCCTTAATATGTATCAATTTGAATATTTTTGGAGTTCAATTCGAACAATTGAAAAGTCAGGACGACTTTTTTAAAAATATTAAATTAATTTATTTAAAATAATAACAAAAATTAAAAATTTTAATAACCCCCGACTTTTTTTTTAGAAAAGATGTCATATCTGGACCGATTTTCTTCAAACATAACTAAGAACCCTCTCGATCAAGTCATCTTTCAAACAGAAAAACCTAAATCAAAATCGGTCCAGCCGTTTGGCCTGTACATGGACACGGACAGACACACAGATACACAGATATACAGATACACAGACACACAGACACACACTACAAACTTATAACACCCCTTTTTTTTAGTCGGGGGTTAAAAATATATATAAATAAATAAAAGAAAACCAAATATATTTTTGAATTCTATCTATGGATTTGAAAGCCATTTAGACCCATTGAAGGGCCCTCCAGATAAGTTGCAACATTTTTCTTTTGACCAATTTGGTACTACTTCAATAGCTTAAATTGATGTCCATCAAGCCAACGAAAAAAAATGCTGGCATTTATCCTGGATGTACGGACTCCTATTCATTATTTTCGGTAGAGTTTAATGATAATATCTCTATGAATAATGCACAATGTCTTCCAATTCCAAATTATAAGAAGCGAAAACTCATAAGTGAAAAAAGAAATCATCCCATTGATTTTAATTTGTTAAATATTAACAATAACAGATTCGCAATTTTGGGAGAACTTAATATGCAGACCGGTAATTTAAATGATACTAATCCAAAAGGCGATAGGAATAATTCAAAAAACAAAAGCAACCTTCAAAATGAGAGATTCTGTCCACCGATTTTTCTTTATAATTTGGATATAAAATCGCTAGTAAGACAACTCACTTTTAAAAATATTGAATTCAAAATATTTCTAAATTTTACTTAAAAGATGCTTCTGTTCATCATGATGATGACCCAACTCAAAGAAAAAAATATTTATTCTTATTCCCTTACACCAAGTCAACTTAAAAAAAAAATGTTGTATTAAGAGGATTATACCATAATACTGAGTTAACTGATATCAAGAAAGAATTAGATTCAGTAATACCTCATTCTATTGACAGCGTTTCAAAATTCAAAACAATATTTTCAAGAAGAAATAATTTTGACACAGGTTTATTTTTAATTACACTTGCTCCCGGAAAATCTGTAAATGAGTTATCCCATATATACGATCTTTATTACATCAGGTAGTGTCTTGGGAGTTATCAAAAGCAAATTCTAAGGAAATCCAATGCTGGCATTGCCAACATTGGGGTCACTATTCTAGAAATTGTAACAGAACCGAGGCTTGCGTGAAATGTTCAGAATTACATAACCCTACCCTGGTGCATGCAAAATTATAGAGGGACAAACAAATCCCTTTTGTGTAAATTGTAGAGAGAACGGACATCCAGCAAATTGGCGTGGATGTCCGTCTTTTAAGAAATATTCTATTGCAAGGAAAAAATCAATGGAAATTGCTACAAAAAAAAATAATTTAGCTTCCCAGAATGTCAGTAGAGCTATAAATAGTTCCAAACCTTTTGCAAATAACTTGTCTTTTGCTAATTGCCTTAAAAACTCACCAGTAATTGACAATGTTAAAAAGATTCCTCCAGTAATTGAAGAATTTTTAAAAATTGCTAAAATCTTATGAAAAGAAGAAACTCTTTCACTAGGGTGCCCCTGTGGCTGAGTGGTAGCGATGCTAGCCTCTCAGTCCAGAGGTCGTGGGTTCGATTCCCACCATAGACCCTGGGTGTTTTTCGCAGACAAGCTAATCGCTTTGCGAGTTGTGTTTGTGTTTGTTATGTTAAGAAAAAATTAGTCAATTTATGAATAATTATAAAAAAAATACAAAATCTCAAGCTTAGATAGATTGTCTAAGGGCTAATAAATCAGTTAAAGTTTAAACGGTGGTTTAGTTGAACTAAACTTTAATTCATATGTGGTTTAAACTCAACAGGAGTAAATCAGTGAACCACACCTCATGTGTAGTTTAAAAACTAATACTGTGACAGCACTAGAACAAATGACAAAAAACAGCTGTTTTGCAGCAGGCTATCAGTTCTTTGTACAATCAAAAAGGCAAAAACTTTAATAACATTTAATTAAAAGCATTCAAATTTTACTGAGAAAGAAATTATATATATTCTTTGCAAAGTAGAATAGTATAAAGGAACAATAGAGTGTAAGAGAACAAATCGAATCGAATCTGAAGAAAAAGTAGAAGCTTGGACAAAAGTTGAATGCTTTTTAAATGCAAAACATATGGTCTGTAAGTAATAAAATCTTATGGCCTGCATTGGTAGTTTAAACGCCCAATTTTATGCGTTTACAGATGGTTTAAATACTGTATTGATTTATAGGTTTGCTGGTTTAAACACATTTTAAACCAAAAACAGAGATTAACTTGAACTGATTTATTAGCCCTAAATCTTCTTAAAGAGGTTCAAGATGTTTATGGCAAATAAATTTTTAAGTATGTTAACGTAATATATTATATTATAACGTAAGATCTCTTGTTAGTTGTAGCAGGAGAATCGATTTATTAATAAACACTTTAAAAAATAGTATGATTGATATTAGTTTTGTACAGAAAACTCATCTTAAGAATAAACATAAAGTTTTTGATGTGTAAACATCTATACCCTAGGGGTAAAAATCTTTTTCACAATACAATCCCAAATTTTGAGTAAGATGCACACAGCGTTGTCAAATCGGTGCGAGCTATATATGAGTGTATTAGTTTTTGAAATAAGCAATACAAACTTATTTAAAATATTGTAAATACATAGGAATTTGCTGGTTTTTGTTTGTTTTATTTAAATTTATAATTGCTTTATTAGGGTTCCGTACACAAAAGGTGAAAATGAACCCTATTGTTTTCGCTATGCTGTCCCCCCGTCTGTCACAGTGTATTTTTTCGAGAACCGTAAGAGCTACGAACCTGAAATTTGCACATAGTGTGTAGACACTTGGTCGCTACAACAACAAATACATGAGAGTTAAAAATTAAAGGGTGTTGCAAAACGAGCAACATAAAATTTTAAAATACCATGTAATATACATACAATTGTATGCACATATATACACTTGAAATTTGCAAGGTTAGTGTATTTTTATACAGACTACAACAATTAACACTAATTTTTAAAAATTTAAATTAAAGGGTGTTCCATCAGTTAATGCAATTTTGACTTAGTAATTTTGACAACTTGCTGTATCTTTGAAACCGTAAGAGCACAACTCTTGAAATTTTCAAAAAAGGTAAAACTAAAAAATCAAAAAATTATCAAATCGCCAAATCTAAAAAATCGCCAAAACAAAAGACTGTTGTAAATATAGTGATGGTAAAATTGAGCTTACAATACAAAAAAGCTTTCAGCAAATTGAAATACGATGAATCAAAACAATTCACATATTCCATTTGCAATAATATGCTAAGTATATAAAGCAGAAATCTACATCAACTGACACCACACACAGTGGACCAAACACAAAAGAACGCTGATGATGAAGGTTTAGTGGCCTTCGAAAACGGCTGGCTGTTCCGTTCAACTATGTGTTGTTAGTCAGAATATTTACAACAGACTTTGGTGTTATTTGTTCATTAATAATTATCACATGTAATTTGGCTTAAAAAGCGATACGAACTTTAGCCCGTTCAAACCACAAATATAAAAAAAAAATCATTAGTGTTTTTTATGGGAATTGTTACAATTTAAGTTTAAAATTTTTAAACGCACTAATAATCCCAAATTAATATTTTACTTATTAAGTAAAATATTTTTTTTTATTAAAAATACATTGAAATTGATTATTGAGGGGTTTAGCTGGATCCTATGCGCATTTCACTGTTGCTAATGCAGATCATCAGGGAACCTTTACCCAAAGCTTCTTAGAACAACTAGAGTTATTATATTATAAACTTTCATTTAAACAAATGAGAAGCTCAATAACAAATAACAAAGTTGAAACAAGAACTCAATAATCAACATGTTTTTTATTTTCTTACAGCTTCAAATTGTAGTCGTAAGAGTATGTAAAAGAAAATAAATGTAAATAACAACAGCTATTTAAGAATAGAGTGTTGCCACACAAGTATTTTTTGACCGGGTGCAGTCAAGTTAATAATTAGTGTTTTTTATGAGAATTGTTACAATTTAAGTTTAAAATTTTTAAACGCACTAATAATCCCAAATTAATATTTTACTTATTAAGTAAAATATTTTTTTTATTAAAAATACATTGAAAAAAATCGCCAAAACGAAAAAAAGCACCAAATTAAAAAAAAATCTCTAAGACTAAAATAAATCGCGAAAAACCGGAAAAATCGCCAAAATTAAAAAACCCTTTAACAAAGAAATCGCCAAAATAAAAAAATCGCCAAAATAAAAAACCACAAAAACAAACAAAAAATTGCCAAAATGAAAAAAATCGCCAAAATGAAAAAAAAACCCAAGAAGAAAAAAAAAAATCGCAAAATTACAAAAAATCGCCAAAATTAAAAAAATTGCAAAAATGAATAAAAAAAGCCGAAAAGAGAAAAAAAACGCCAAAACGAGAAGAAGGCGACAAAACTGAAAAAATCGTTTAAACTGAAAAAACTTAAAAGAGGAAAAGAGCAACATCAAAAAAATGCTCAAAACCGAATGTACGGAAACCTTCGTGCGCGAGTCAAAGTCGCACTTTACTGAATTTATTTTAATTGCAATGCGTACACAACAACAAGAACAGCAACAACTAAACGTTGAACAACATGAATTAAAAAGAAAAAGTAAAGGCATTTACCATAGATGAGCAGTGCCACTAAAATTTCAGTAAAAATAATAAAAATTTTTTAACCAGTAAATTTTTACTGATTACTAAAACTTTTTTCTACAATTTTTATAAAGTGCCTAAATAATTTATTATATGATGAGGTGCATTGAATTTTCAGTAATCAGTAATGCCCGTATTCATAATGAAATTCTACCAAGTGGCTAAATGTTTTTCATACAAAAATTTCAAAATTTTAATGAAAAAAACTTTGCCACTAGCTACAATTGTATTATGAATACGGCCCTACGATTTTACTGGTAATGCAAATTAAATTTCATTAGCGGTAAAAATTTACTGAATTTTTTCAATAATCAGTAAATTTACTACTTACTGCAATTTTTAATGCAGTACATATACATATACTGCAGTGTGCCCATTTACTAACCTAACTAAAATAAGTTTAATAAAACAAACAAAAACCAACAAATTCGTATGTATTTACAATATTGAAAGTTTTGATACTTTTAATTAATTAATTAAAAAAATATATACTAAAAGCATAAGTACTTCCAACTTAAAAAAAAAATTCAGATGTTTACACATCTCCTCTGTGATCGAACTCACATTGCTTTTTTTTTTTGCAAAGCTACACAGCTATAAGGGGCAGCAGCGCTGTTTGTGTTAGCATTGTCTTAAAAGAGACATATCCATTTCAGCGAATTAATATTGATGGTGTTCTATTTCCAAGTTTATTCGTTGAAATTTAAATAATAGTTAACGGTGTTACTATATATTACTTAAATTGTTCCATCCAACAGCTTCTCTAATTGATCGGCAGAAATGGCTCGGCAAAAACGAGACTTGAGTCTGACGATAAAATTATTTCACAAACAAAAACATTTTTTAGTAATCTCGACAAATCTAATTTTTTTTGGAAGAAAATAAGATAATGGGAAAATGTTGGACAAAATGTATACAGCTCAAATGAGATCACGTTAGTAATTATGTTAGGAAAAGATACGAACTTAATTTCTTCACAACATATCCCACTATAAATTTATCCGATTTGAAGGCCAAATTAGGAGACACGCAATGCCTTGCAAATTGATCTTCGTCGGAGTTATGATAAAAACAACCGACTCGATGCAATGGCGCTACTAGTAACATCTTATGCCAAAAAAATATTTCTTCATGCATAAATATGTTCAGATTATATTAATATATATATTCACAAATATTGTTAGAAAAAATTTAGGATTCGCTTTAAGTTATTCTGAAAACACTGAATAAAAAATTTTTTGCACAAAAATAATGCAAGAAGAAGTAATTTTTTTGGCACAAGATGTTATAGGGTTTTTACATTGACACACATTTCAGTGAAACGCATGGAAGATGTAAAAAATGTGAAACATGCGTTTACATTGACAACATCTAACATCTACCATCATCTCACTTGTCAAAAAGACAACACGTTCTGCATAGCTTTTGTTAAGAAAATTATAAAAAATAGATTTGGATGTAAAATTAATATTTGGAGTAGTTGTTGCTTTGCAAGAACAAACCAAATTAAAGTGCAGTATATGAAAATTATAAAAGATTTGCAAGAATAAGATGAAGATTTAAAAGGTACATATGTACTATATATGTACTATGTATATACGTATGTATGTCGTTTTATCTTAGTTTTTGACCAGCGTTGCCACTAGTGAAAAAAGAAATTACAAAGCCGCAAGTACAAAATAATGCAAAACCGAATGAATGAGCGTATGCTTTTGTCATGACTAATTAACCGATTGGTTAACCCAACCGAATAAAATATTACGAACTAGATTTTACTACCAACTTTTGGTATTAGCAACTAAAAAATTGTTGTTCTATATTAAAATTAAAATAAAAACTTTCAATCAGTTGCTGCAACTAACTAGAGGTTGAGTTTACTATCATAGTTTATAGCAGCAAATTAAAAAATTAACTTTTGTGACATTCAAAGATATTATGATTTGTGAATTCTCAAATGGTTTTTGAAAGTCTGTGCATAAGATAACAGGTTTGTGGCTTTTCAAAATGTGTGGTTGAAGAAATGTATATAGACATGCTTCACCATTAGGAAATAAATTTCAATTAATATAAACTTATGACAATATGTCAAATAATAAATTTCTTAAATTGTGTATTTTTATTTGCGTTTATTGTTTATTTATATACCAATTTTTCTTTTACAGGTACCAATTATGATATTGTTTTAATTATATTAACCAAATTTTCGATAGCAAGAATAACATTTATTTCAAATTCCATACTGTCAACCAATTTTTTCTGTTGCTGCAACTATTGGGTTTAGGATTATAATTAAAATATAGTGGTACCACAAGAAAATTTCAGTCGCTATAGCAGAATTCTATGATAGTTGCTGCATTCGCCAAAATTCAATTGGCAACAAATTCGGTTGTCACAACGAATCTGTTTTCTCTGTGTAGTACATTGAAATTTAATACGAGCTAATTTTTTAATATTTAAAAAACGTACAATTGAAAATATAAAAAAAAATTTACTAATTCGTAAATATTTACTTCAACGAAGAATAATTTACTACTTTCCTCTTAACATTTAGTCTAAATTTAATAAAATATTCTTTGAACCAGACGTTTGAGAAGAGGGTAATCAACCTTTTCTTTTCTTAATTAAAACTCATTTAACTAGAAGTACTGAGCGATACTTATACATTCTTTGGTTCTTTAAGCATATGTACATATTTACACTAAACTATTTTTTCCAATTGCTTTTCATAATTTTAAGCTAAAAATTTGCACCACAATTTTAAAATTGACGATATGTATTAGCTGATAACTCATTGGGGTATCAGTTGTAATTAAGATCAGTTTACTTAAAAAAAAACTCTTTCAACAGAAGCGTTTAAGAATGGTAATAAATATCACAACTTTTAAATTTGGAAAGAAAATATCGCCAGCACACTTTTTACTTTTAGAAATTTTAGACCAATAAATTTCAAAACATCGAATTTATCTTTATGCTCTAAAAGTGCATATTCATGCCACTCATTTTTGATAATCTAGCTTAACAAATTTTTTTTTTTTTTTTTTGTAAAGCATGTATTTATTTATTGTATCTTCATATGTGAACTAACAATAAGTATTCAAATCTTAAATCTATAAAAAAAATTATTAGGCCCGACCAGTGTCGGACATAAACTTAGTGGTAGTTATAAATAATACATTGTAGTGATAATCAAAAAAAAAAGGGGGGGGAAGTATTTTCAAGCAGTCCCATCTGGAGTGTTAGGTATAAGAGCCCGTGTGTCCCTCTTTTTTAAGCGTATGTGTCCAGTAAAGTTCAAAATATTACGAGCAAGCGGATTAGGATGTGATTCGAGTTTTGTTAAATATTTGCCTGCGTATTTTGCAATTTCTTCAGTCACTAGTGGCATATTTAAATCACGATGTATAATAGAATTTTGGATGTACCATGGAGCCGATGTTATTAACCGTAAAATTTTGTTTTGCCTTCGTTGGATTCTCTCGACATTGGAAGCTGAAGCAGTGCCCCATAACTGAATTCCGTAGCACCATATTGGCTTCGAAATCGACTTGTACAGTAAAAGTTTGCAGTCTAGGCTGAGTGTTGAGTTTCTGCCAATCAACCAATATATTTGAGTTAACTTAAGTTTCATCCGAGTTAACTTAGAGTCAATATGATGTTTCCATATAAGTCTTCGATCAAGGTGTATACCAAGGTATTTCACTTGGGAATGTTGAGGAATATTTTGATTGTTGATTCGAATTGGGGGAGCAAGTATCTCTTCTTAGGGTGAACGTTATATGAACACAATTTTGTTCATTGACTTTAATTCTCCATAAGTTCAACCATATTTCCAGCTGAGTGATATATTCCTGGAGATTGCGGGATGCCTCATAAGGGTTTTCGTGCACACTCATACAGGCTGTATCATCGGCAAAAGTAGAAATATGGATATTATTGCTCACAGGCATATCACAAGTATATATTAAATACAAGACAGGACCCAGAATACTACCCTGGGGCACACCAGAAGATATAGATTCGGGCACACTCGTGAACTCTCCTTCCACAACAGTGAACTTCCTATCAATAATATAACTTTCCAAAAGCTTTTGAATGTTTATTGGCAGATATGTCTTCAATTTTAAAACTAGGCCTTCGTGCCATACTTTATCCAACGCCTGAGAAACATCAATAAAGAGAGCAGAACAATACTTATTTTCTTCAAATGTTCTTCTTACAACTTGGACCAGTCTATGCGTTTGTTCAATCGTACTGTGCTGACTTCTAAAGCCAAATTGATGGTCCGGGATGCACCCATTATCAGTTAAAATTTTGGACAGTTTAGTCATGAGCAGCTTTTCGAAAAGCTTTGAGATTGTAGATAGTAATCTTATATGCCTATATGACTCAGTCTTGGTAAGATCTTTGCCCGCCTTTGGAATCATTTTGATCTTGGCCAGTTTCCAGTTATGTGGAAAATACTGCATTCTTAAAATAGCATTAAAAGTAAATAGCAGGATTCTTATTGCAATATGAGGCAAGTTCATGAGCATTTTGTTACTAATGCCATCAATACCTGGAGCTTTCTTCGGGTTGAGTTCAGCAATTACTTTTTGTACTTCACGCATCTTAAACCTTAAGGGACGAGGGGGTAGAGAAACTACACTCGGTAAATCAGCAGCACCCGTACATGAATTGGGAGTGAATACAGATTTTAAATGCTCAGAAAATAAGTTACCTTTCTCACTATCACTTCTTGCCCAGCCTCCGGTCGCAGTACGCAATGGTGATTTAAGATCAACGGGTCGTTTAAGATTTCTAGTAGCGCGCCATAAAGAGTAATTAGATGCGGACGTTACATCAAGACCTTCTAAATACTTTTCCAGTAGTGCAGTTTTTTCCGACGATAGCAGCTCTTTGAGTCGTTTAGTACATTCTTTAAGTCTGATTTTATTTAGGGGTGATCTGTGTTGTTGCCCTTTTCTTCTAGCTCTCCTTTTTTCACATACAAGGCGTTCAATTTCCGTAGAATAAATTCTGTTAAAGCCGGTCTGCGGATAGGAGGTAGTGGCGTGTTCAGCAGCCTGTTTAATATTTTCGTTAAGATTGGCAATGTTAAATTCAATATCATCGCATGATCTAAGCTGAATGTTTTCTACGCAGTGACTACTAAGATATTTTTTGAATACCAGCCAGTTGATTCCATTAATCATCTTCACATATGAGTTAGTTAAATCACTCCTTAGTGGGTTGAAAATTGTAACTGTTGTTGGAGAGTGATCGGAAGACAGATCTAGAGAGGCCTCTACATGAATTAAGTCCCTATGAATATTTTTCGTGACGGCAAAATCTATAACATCTGGAATTTTTCTTACGTCAGTAGGCCAGTAAGTAGGCTCCCCACTCGAAATGACATCTAAGCCCATTTTTGAAATTGTATTGAACAAGCCTCGACCTCTAGGTGTAACAAGACGCGATCCCCAGTACGTATGTTTTGCATTGTAGTCACCAGCTGCCACGAAACAAAATCCAAGCGATTTGTAGAACTTCTCATACTGATCTTCGGTAACTGAAAATCTGGGAGGTGAGTAAATTGATGATATCACGAAGTTCGCACAAAAATTTTCTACGAAAATATTCGTTGCTTGCAAATATTCTTCACTAACGTTGTCAAGGACATAGTGCTTGAGTCTTGACTTAATCAGAATTGCTGATCCACCACATGCTCTCTCTCTCGGGTCCTTTGTATCATATAAAGTGTAACCATTTATTTTAAATAAGCTTCTTGAGGTCAAATGAGTCTCAGAAACCAACATTATATCAATATTTTTTTCCATGAGGAAGTGCTCAAGTTCATTTTTATGTTGGCGAATGCCGTTTGCGTTCCAGAAACATATTTTTAACGTGTTCATGGTTTATTAACTAATGCTTAACAAATGGAAATCGATTTTTATTTCAATGCTTGTGCAAATTCTGATTATACTACATCAATAAAAATTATAAAGGTCATCATGTAAGTTGATTTTTTTTTTAATTTGTGTTGTGCCTCGGAACAGTATTTTAAGCAGCTAAAATTAATATAAATTCTACTGTTGCTAACAAGTTGCTCGTTTTTATTGGTAAACTAAAAATTAAAAAAATAACCCTTTTGTAATTAGAAAAAAAATTGGCACAACTTTGATTACTTCGGCTTTTAATTTGTATAAAAGCAGGGATTAGCTCTAAGAGAATATGAAGGAAACTGCAAATAATATTTTGTAGATGTTTCATCTAAAGGAGAAAGAATTGATTCAGTTATTTTTCAATGATCTTTAAAAACTTGCAATCTTCAATAAGGCATGAAGTTTCGTCTGTAGAATGTTGTAGTACATAAGTATAACTCGATTTTGTCTCTAGTCAACTCATGCTGTTATCGCTTTATAACATATAAATGCCATTTAAGTCAAATAGTGCAAAATTACACACAAAAATGTATGGTGCAAAAACACTGCGAAGACATATAAATAGTACAGATTTTGCAATTTTACAGAGAAAGCGGCAACGTTGTTTTTGATACAACAATGTAATTTTGCTAGTGATGGCACTAAAATTAACGAAAGATGTTAGATAAAACAAAATGAGATAGGAACATCTTTTAAAGATGTAGAAAGATGTTGGTTTTTAGTACTGTGTATTTCTAATGGGAAAATGTTAATATTTTCGCAAATTTATGGTAGATGTTAGATGTGCATCAGTGTAAAAAGCCTATTAGCAAGATTTGCTCGTTGGACTCTTAGCTACATTATTGCTATATCTGTCCAATAGGCACAATTTCCAACTTATGGAATTAAACCATTGGATTTTTTATACTAGGCCAGCCACACCGGTTACATTTTCAAAAAAGTTTTATAAAAATGGGTTATTGCAATCAAAAAGACTGTGTACAATTTACTATTCCACAATTATTGTAAACGTTCTTCGAAAGATTTTACAGAATAAAGGTAATAATTCTGTAAAAACTGAGTCTTGTAAGGTCACACCCGTCACATCATTTGAATGAAAATTCTGTACATAAATTGCTTGCTTGGATTGTCTGCGTATTACTGAATGTGTTTACGATTAACATCCTTGGGAAATGCACACTGTTTTAACATATAAATTTTATACTTTTGAATTATAACAAAAAATGTGAGTATCATGGTCACAACCGTCACAATAGAAATATCTAAAAGTTTTAGCAGGCACCTTTTTCATTGTTTATTATAACTAAAATATTGCTCTCTTTCAGCTATATATTACTCGTTTATGTTTAGTTAAAAGGATAAAATAATTTCTGGCAAAAAATAAGAGGTGAAATAAAAAAAAGTGGCAGTGAAATTTTGTTAAACCCATTTACTAATTAAGTTTGCAAATTGACTTAAAATACATTGCATTTTCTTTAAAATATCTAGTGCTCTGCTGAGTTAAGTACAGCAAGTTTTGATACCCTAGAGATTTTACTAAATACATTAGAAACAAAATCAACAATATGAATATCTAAACCAATATTAACATTTAATTGCTTAAAGTCCCTTTTGCACGGCTCTGTGAGTTTTTAATTTCCGTTTTTAATTGGAAGTAACAGCGTACTCTTAAATTGTAATTTTCAAATGGACTAAACCAAACTTTTCCATATCTTGGGAAATTTAACAAAAATAAATTGATGAACGCCAACAACACGAAAACAGTGGAGGGGAAGCAGAGAGAGAGATAGATAGAGAGATAGAAATGATAGTAATTTGAAAACAAATTACCCCCGGACTGTTTAAAATTTCAATAGACAAACACATAAACAAACACCAGTTTAAAATTGTGCTTAAAAAAAGGCAGAAAATCATAATCAAATCTCAAAATGTTGACCTAAATGGTGGAATCCTTGTTTTTTTTGGCAAGTTATTTTGTCATAAAAGGGGTTTGAAAAAAGCATTAACCACACTTAGTCTGCAATAACCATTAACTGCAGTACGAGTATTTCGTTTTTCATTTGCTCCTTTTTTTCTTTCTGTATTAAACATTTCTGCCGTTTTTAGTTCAAACAACAAAAAAAAAAAAAAAAATGCCGAAAAAGGCGCAAAAATTATATTGAAACGTTGAAATCTAATGGAATAAATTTGTCGCAAAATCAACAAACGACTCGTTTGGCATATTAATATTTTTAGATTTTTTTTAGAAAAATATTTATATACACCCCTTCTACAACATAAATTCATACTTGTCATATTCCTACTTGGGCACACTTAGTACATGATGGCTGCCCAGGAAAAGGGTTTGCTTAAGTTGCCAACTGTAACAACCGAAACAAAATCAAAACGTGACACATTTCTAAGTATTTACAAAAATTTTTTTTTCCTTTCATTTCTTGCTTTGGTTAGAATAATATTCCAGTCATGTTTTTAGTTGTCTATGTCAAAAAAAAAAAAAAAAAAAAAAATTGAGTTCATTTGTTGATTTGTCAGATGCTACACTCGTTAAAAATTTTATATTCTTTTCTACATTGTTTTTTTTTTGACATTTATACCAACCATAGAACTCTCTGCCTTGGGAGTCATAAATATGCAAAAATGTTGACCAGATCCATTTATAAAGTTTTATTTAAATCTTTTTTATTTTTTTTAATCACAAATATTATTAAGTTGAAGTTTCTTTTGTTTCTTGATAAAACACATATTGAGACTTAAAATAACTCCAGGGAGAGTTCGTCTTTATGAAATTTTGCCAATCCGGTAGGCATATGAAATATAGGGTGTTCATCTCACAGTGGGGCAAAATAAAAATATTTGTTAGTATTTTTTGTAATTTTTTTTTTCTAAATGGTAACTCGAAAAGAAAAATGATATGAGAAACCAAAGATTGTAATATATTGTTACGTTTTTCTCTCTATAAAAACGCTTTTCCGTAGATCCGAAGATTTGCAAATGAATACAAAGCCGAGTGTAGTAATTAGGGTTAAGAATGATACAAGTTTTATTTACAAATACACTTAAATTAAATTACTCAAGAGTTTATATAAACTAATACAACTTAAACTACTGAATTACACACAAATATTCACAACTGGTTACCACTACGCCTTCCTCGCTGTAGTTTACGCACGTCTCTTAGCTGGCTGCGCAAGTAATCACGTGACACCTTTGTCTGCTGCTCGTCACACACGGCACTCACTCTGCCGACACTCACAGTTGATACACCAATAACGACTCACTGGCTTTACTTACACCCTCACACACGTCTATTCGCTGCGCTGTTTCCATTACTGCAGTCGACACGATAGACTCCACAATAATCTCAATTCCACGACAGACTTTGCTGTCACTATAGATTGTCCTATAGTTTATCCTTTTCCTAACTCACGAGTAAAGCACAGACTGCTCTTAACTATCAACTCACTACTGTATCGCAGACTATTATTAATTCACAACTTAATTATCAACTGACTTGTTCACTCGCAACTGACTAACTTGTTCGTAACTGCAACTCGTTCACAACACAACAATAACTGAGTCGCAACTAACTCGCAACTGACTGACTTATTGGATGCGTCACCTCTTTTTATATTTCACACAAATACCTCTAGAAGTTTCAAGCAATGTCACGATCATTATCATCTTATATGCTGCCTAATTAAGTTCATGTGGTAACTATGTACATACATCTGTATATGCATACGTGTGTACATCATTAACTAAGCAATACACGGTGGTTGTTTATCTTTTGCTTTTCGTTTGAATTAGCATGTATGGGTGTGTGTAAATATGTGAATCTTCTTAATAAGCAGACGCTTTTTGTTGTTGCTTTTGCTTGTTTACGTTTAATCAAGCTTATACATATATGCTGGCTGCGCATGCTTATTTAGTTGTTTGCTGCTATTCTAGATTATTCGTTACATTGACCCTGTAGGAATATTTTCGCGTAACACTTACATTAACCCTGTTGGAATATTTTTGTGTAACGCTGCCTTAAAACTGTCGACGGCTATTTTCGTAACAATATGTACATTAGAGTGGCCGTTAATTGTATGGAGACTTTTTTTATTTCTTTTACTCTCACCCCCAAATCAGTTCAGTTTTATGTAAAAAAATACAAAAAAAAAATTTCATACCGATTAGTTGCAAATTAGGGGGTGCGTCCGGCACTCAAAGTTGGCCTTCAAGCCCATTTTTCAATGTATTTTTTTGCATATGACTATCTTTTAAAAAAATCATTTTGCAAGAATATGACATATGGCAATATTTTAGCTCTTCAAGTCATCAACAACATTAGTCTGAAAGAAAGTTTTTTGCTAAAATTAATATTTTAGAAAATAATGAAAATAACCAACGAAATACCAACAATTGTATGTAACAAAATTATATTTCTATGGAAATTTTTTATTTTTATTTATTATATAATTTATTATATTTATTTATTTATTTTAATAAAATACATTAAATATATGGGCATGAGGGCCAACTTTGAGGGCCGGACGCACCCCGTAAAACACAAATTATCGGTATGAATTTTTTTTGTATTTTTTTTACATAAACTGAACCAATTTGGGGGGTGAGAGTAGAAAAAATAACAAAAAGAATAAATAACTGCCACGCTAATGTACATACATATGTCAGAGGGAAAGTTAAAGGTCGAAAAAATCTATTTTTACTTTTTTGGTGATTCTAATAGTATACAGTCTTTCCAACGAAACAAGCCGCAACTTTCTGAATATATTACTTTTGTCATAAATAAGTTTCAAAACAAACTTTTGATAAAATAAAAAGTAAATAATTTTTTCTGCAAGAAAAATATGACTTCAATGCAAATATCTGATAGAAGAAGATAAGACGTAGTACGTGAAATATAAAATTAAATTTTAATGGGCGTACCTCCACCCATTTTTTAAATACAAGACTGTGTGTTTTTCAGAGCTCAGAGTGCGTGTTTAGTCTAAGAAAAATCGGTAAAGTAGAACCAATTAAAATAATATATTAAATTTTACTGGGCGTGACTCCGCCCATTTTTTTAAATGGACGATTGTCTCTATTTTAGTGCTCAAGATGTATGGTAAGACTCGTAAGAATCGGTTAAGTAGAAACGCATGAAATGTTATAATTAATTTTAAAGGGCGTAAACCCGCCCATTTTTTCAACTTCCAAATTGTGTAATTACAAGAAACCAAGGTGTTTTATAGTTTGCGCAGCAAAAAAGTAAGTAGAATCTCATAAAATTATATAAAAAGAATTTTGGGCGTGTCTCCGCTTATTTTTTTTACAATTTGACCAATGGGAAGCTATACCCTCTCAGGCAACGAAAAAAATTTTACAATCGGTTTAAAATGTTTTGAGTTATGAAGATACACACCTAAAAAAAAGAGACGGTTTGTTAACCTCCTCCTTTTTTTGAAGTCGATTAAAAAGAATAGGGTTTGGCAAGCTTTCCTCCAATTGAGCTAATTTGCTTGATACTAGTAACCCAGTTTTTTTTTTTTTTTTTTTTTTTTTTTTTTTTTTTTTTTTTTTTTTTGGCACACTTATTACGAATCTGGTATTTGATTTTAAGAACACAAAATGGCGAATCCAATATGGCGGATGAGTTTTTTTTTAATTAATCAGATTTGTTTTAAAATTGTTATTAAGTATTTTTGCGGACTCGGTTTTTAAAAATTTATCGCGATAGCTTTTGGAAATTTAAGATGGATGATTATAACAGATATATGTATGTTTATCCTATCTTTTCAACCAAACGAACAGCAGATTTATAAATTAACTATTTATTTAAAAAAAAAAACACAACTTAAAAAATAAAACTAAACAATTAAGCTTGACTTTAGCGACCCCGAGTGACGAGTTTCAAGTAAATCCAATTATATAAAAAAAAATAGTCCGCCATACTGGATTCGCTATTGTGAATTTTCAAAATCTTAAACCAGATTCGCAATCAGTGGCCCCGAAAACTCCTTAGTGACGAGTTTCATATAAATCAATTTATATAATAAAAAATAGTCCGCCATATTGGATCAGCCATTTCTAATTTTAGAATTTTAATACCAGATTCGTAGGTAGTGTCTCCAAGATCCAACGAGTAACGAATTTGAAACCTAAAAGCGTTCAAGCAGGTCAAAATCAACATGTTAACTTCAAAGCCGTTTTTCTCCAAAACTTATTTTCTGAGCATAGGTCCCTTTTAAGTTTCCGTGTCGCAAAGGTATAGTATGTAGTTCATCTGCTTTTTCTTTTCCAAAAAATAGCGTCTGTTCGCCCCCGTATTTTATTTTCCATATTTCCATATTTTTAGTGACACTAAGAAGATTAATACAAATCGATATACATAAGCCGATACCGATTCCGATACATCGGCGATATTTCTGATTTGCCGATATATCGATATTTTACAATCTATACGACGATACTTCTTATATTTTTTAGAGCTGTTTAATCCCCCACCAAAGAAAGATGTGTTATAAGTTTGTAGTGTGTGTCTGTGCATCTGTGGATCTGTGTGCTTGTACAAGTGCACGTACAGACCAAACGGCTGGACCGATTTTGTATTAGTTTTTTCTGTTGAACTCTTTCAGGTTGGGTGGTTAGTTTTCTAACCACTTTTTGTTGATGTTATAAAATGTGTTTTTAAGCTATCTGTTGACAAAGTTTTAAACAAAAATGTTTTTTAAAGCCTTCGCTTATAGTTTGTTGGAAAAAATGTGCGTTAACGTAAGCTGCTTGTATTTATATATTTAGTTGAAAAGGTGGTAGGTAATCCATTGTTTTTTAACATAGCTTTTCTGAGTTCAATAAAAATAGTGTAGAACACATATTATTTATAAAATTTAGTGTTACTTTGCAAATTACTTCGTGTTTTGTTAGTTAATGACAATATATGTATATGAAATATCTACTATATTCATCGATAAATAAAGTTATTAATATGGTGGTTAGATTTCTAACCACCGTGACTGTAGTAGGTTCTATATAATGTGTTTTTCGATCTAGTTTTACAATTCGTATTTTGGAAGTATGCCTCGAGGATTAAAGGAACGTGTCATAGAAAATAATTATTTTTGTTTAGATATATTCCTTCTGACGGTGAAAGTATCTGCAGTATTGAATAAATGAAGGCAATTACGAACAGATACTAGGCTATATGTGTGTACCTTCGGTACATTTGGACTCGGATGATGGTATGCCTTAATCAAATTTGTGCGATTGTTCTGCTGGATGTTTAATATATGAAAAAAATTTAAAAAGGAATTACAATGCTCCAGAAAAAGTAGCTATAATTGAAAAGGTCGAAGTTAATAATTGTTTTAGGTCATTGCGACCCTTGAATTCGATCAGAACGCAACAATAAAAGAAATCCAGCACTACCATATGACAATGCAAAGTAATTTTTTGCATACACAAACCTATTATTTTATTATTTTTTGACCGGATGTAACAATTTTTCGTAACAATTTTTTATGCCAACCGCCACTAACTAACCACTCTATAACACAAAATACTGAATATTTAATTTCTTATTTTCTAGTTTTTTGTAATAAAACTAAAAATGAAATTGCTTTATTTATAAAATGATGTATGTAAAACCGTGGCTGAAAGATCGAGAAGGTTCTCAAATATGTTTTAATAAAATCGGTCCAGCCGCAGAAGATGTCTCATTTTTTTCTAAAAATATTCGGGGGTTTTTTAAAATTTTTAATTCTTGTTATTTGAACAAACAACTCAATTTTCAACGCTTTTTTTTGCATAACAACTAAGAGAAATAACATATTAAAAGCTTTGCATTATAGTAATATAAAGGGTGTTCCAACAAGAACGCAAGATTTAAATTTTAAATAAAACACAGATATTTAAAAAAAATCGTGAAACTTTATGATATCGTAAAGTAGACAAAATGAGGTTATGTGTGGAACAACAAATCGTGCAGATGGCCTCCGCGGCTTTGCTGGCACATACTCGATCTTTTAATGAAATTTTCAATGGCCGTTTTGCATAAATGCTGCGGTATTTTATTAATGCAGCGTCCAACTTCCTCTTTTAAGGCTTGAGTCGTCGTCGGCTTATTCGCGTAAACCATCGACTTCAAAAAACCCCAAAGAAAAAAGTCTAATGGTGTTAAATCGCACGATCTAGGCGGCCAATTTTGGTCTCCAAAACGCTAAATAGCACGACCAGGAAATGACTGATGTAGCAATTGAATTGTTTCTCTGGCTGTATGACATGTGGCGCCGTCTTGTTGAAACCACATGCCCTCCACATTCATTTCTTCAATTCTAGGCACGAAAAAACTGGTTATCATTTCACGATACCGAACACCATTGACTGTTTGCGCTTGACCTGCGTTTAAGCGACATCATCACGTACAGCTGCGACATTTTCGGTCGATCGAGCTGGTCGAAGGCGCGTTGTTGTCTTTACATCACTAACATACCCACTTTCGTAGACTTGGGTCGAACTCGTACACTAGTTCATTTATGCCACAAACCAATGATCAAACCCATTTAAATTACATGGGTTTGATCATTGGTTTGTGGCAAAAATGAACTAGTGAACGAGTTCGACCCAAGTCTACAGTTTCGGCAACCTGAATGTTTTTTCTTGTGTGACGTATTAATGCGGAGATAAGATTTTTATCCATTTTTTATGAATTTTGTGCATTTATCTGTAAGTGCATATTTTTGCATATTTTACCCTTTAAAGCATGTTTTTGCATATTTCAGTCTTACAAGCATATTTGACGATTTTAGAGCATATTTTGATACTTTAAGCTATATATTTTTATTTTTACTTTTTCTCCGATTAAATCTTATTTCCAATGTCTTATGCATGTAGTACATGGTGTATACATTTGGCTTATTTGTTACTCCATACTCCATAGAAAATATGATTTATGCATTTTCTTGCATTAGAGCACTCTTATTACCAAAGGCGACTTTATATGAGCTGTAACTTTTTTCACAAACTCAATTCAGGAATTCTAATTATATGCATTAAACACATTCACCACAGCAAGCTACCGACTACCAAATGTCAAGGATAGAATACAAATGTTTATATGAGAATGATTCTTCTGAAGACAGCAAACAAACAGCGCGGCAGGTTGTTGTCTGTGCTGATTTTGTCGTTGTAGTCCAATTAAACTAATTTCTATTTCTTTGACTACAATGAGAAAATTCAGTATTGCCATTACAATACAAAATGTTGAATGAATGATTTTGTGCAATTATTTCATATTATTTAACATAAACAATATTCAAAAATAGATGTGAAGAATAAATTGATACGTTTTTGTACTTTTACGTGAAATAAGTACATTTTAAACGAGTAATTTATTTTTATAAATGCAAAATATATGAAAGTGGCAATACTGAACTATGTATATATTTGTACTTAAATATCATGTGCAGATGGTGCTGCTACCGCCTCCAAAATAATTAAGTAGCCGGCTACGAGGCGACAAATGCTGCTAGCGGCATTTGAAGTCGTGCGTTCGTGTAGCCTGCTGCGGTGAATCTGTTTAATGCATTGCGTATTGTAGTTAGTGTCTCCTAGTAGTTATTCCCCATTAGGTGGCATTGCATGCCAACCCTTCATTTGGCCACTTTGGCCAAAATCCCGCAGAGGTCATTTCTATGACCGAAGGCGACTTTTCCTAAAACTCTTCAGAAAACTACTTTCTGAATGGTAGGTACATATATTAAATATAATTACATTCCTACAGAACCCAATATAAAAATGAGAGGAAACGTTTTAAATGTATGATATTCATATAACTAGTTAACTAACTCTCATGTCGTTACGTCATAGCATATTTATCTTCACACCTAAATATGTTGTAACGCAAGTCTTTACGTTGAAACATATTTAGCTCGGCATACTTATCTTCACACACATTTTATGGTTTCCCTGATAATAACTAACTCAGATTTAAAATGTTGTAGTGATATGCATTCCCCGAATGAATGAATACCAGAAGAAAAGATCGCAACAAAAAGCTTTCTGCTATATTCAATACTTTAGAAGATGTGTCGAGGGTAAAAATTCAGTTTTGATCCCCTTTAAGCCCTATGTACTATGCACATATCGAAGCTCATGTCGGCTTATTTTTAGCAGCATTCGTATGTTTTTTGCAATTTGGAGTCTATCCATAGTAGTTTCTGAGATATGAGGATACCGATTTTACCCTTAACATTCGAAATTCAAAAAATCCTTCCGGAATATAAATTTACACATAAAATGTTAGCTCTGTAGCTATAGTGGTTTGGGCTGTGCGATGATATGTCAGTCAGTCAGTCAGTCACTAACGTTACTCTTTTATAGATATACAATTAGTGAACGGTCAGCTGCGGGCTGCTGAATTTTATTTTATATATTGCATAATAATTTTAATTACTAACTACCTCCAATAGTTTAGAAAGCAGGATCTAAAAAGACATAAAAGATTTCACGTTCATTTTGTTTGAAAAAAAAATAGTTCTTAGTTATCACTTTCTAACAATTTACTATTTAGAAATTTGCCTTGAGATTTTAATTTTACTTGTTCTATTTACTCTCAGCTGTGGGATCCATTTTGTTGCGTTTGATTTCGTTGCTTACAAAAACTTTCACACGTGCTTAACCGTAGTGTCTACTAGATGATTTTTCCTACGGTAGTGTGCTATTCGTGTGAAGGCCTCACTCAAACTGAAATTATGAAGGGCATTTGAGGCAAGGGACCTCCTAAGAAATTTCTTTAGCCAACTCAATGATAAAAATACCAAATTAAAAACTTGATTTTTTGCGCTTTTGACCACATAAAGGGGGTTTTGGCCTCACTGTGCGTTGGGTAAAAAAATTTCGTGATGTACACATTTAATTTCTCAAAATTTTGCTGTCACGCTTTTTAGGCGAAATAAGAGTGTAATTTCGATTTTTAGAATTTCTTACTTTCCATCCAGCCTGTGTTTAAAAAACATTATAATAGTTAATAAATAATTTTGTTTCGCTTGCAAGACTACCCACGATTTCAGCTGTAACACATGCCCTCTTACTAATCCCCCCAACTGCTGCAAATGATTTGAAAACTCTCTTAGTTGTCCTTTTTTTTGTGTGCACTTCCTGAATTTTTTTTATCTCTTTGTCCCATTTACAATTTCTTGTGTTATATTGTGACATTGACAGTTATATTTTTAACTGACACGTGTATTACTGTCGCCAACAGAAAAATATACCAAATTTCATACGTGCTTCCTGTTCTTGTTTTCATAAATCTTTCTTTTTTTACTTTAGGTCTTGCATGGTGACACAAAAGGAAGAAAAAATTAAAAAAAAATTGTGCACATTATATATAGCAACAAAATATAACCAACACACTTCTTAAGTAAAATTCCCACGTTCTGGTAACCAAGAAAAACCAATAATAGTCAATAGCAGCACTTCAGTGCTGACTTTTTTCCCAAAGATAATTATTCTACCTCAACTGGTACTATTTTGTTATTTCTTTATTTACTTGACATTAGGCGACTAGACCAGACCGGTGAAGTGCAGTGCATGTTGTCTATTGATTATAATTCTGTATAAAATTGCATGTAGGTACTCGTACGTACAGAATAAATATGTATGTTTGAATATAAATACATACATACCCAGTCAGCATTTTATGAAATTAATGATCATATTCGAGTCTTTTTCTACTCCTCCGCACGATTAAAATAAGCATTTATGCGCTCGTTTTTGAGTCGAAAATGACTGTTCATTCGGGAGAAAATGGTACCCTAGCCGCAAGTCTTCTAAAAGACTCTTTTATGACTCGCGTTTCTGATCAATTTCGATTCACTTTCGAGACAGTTTGTGAGTATTTACATTCAGTTTTTTTTTGTTTTAAATTTTCATATTAAATTATTTCTAATTAAAAATTTTTATATTTTTATATTTTCTTGATTTTATTGCACGAGCTTGCTGTTTGTTTTTGTTTTTTAAACAAAGCACTTTCTAAGTGTTTCTGGGATTCATTTTCGAATCATATTTTAAGCGCAGAACTGATTAATCAGTTTTTGATCATTTAAGGCAGTCGAAAGAGACTCAGTTTGGTGAAACAATCTTCCACATGCTGACTGGCAGCGTTGTCAACTTTGAAATTTAAAAACGCACCACAATGGAGAAAAAAACGCGCCATTTACAAAAAAAAAAACGCACCAATTTTAGAATTTATTTTTTTAGTTTAAAATGTTTATTGAATTATGCATAAAAGTACATTGTTTTTTTTTTTGTGTTAAAAATTTAACACTAAAAGAGGATTTAACAGTTCAGGGTTAGCAAATTTGTTTATATTCATTTGTATTACATAGATAATAATTTTTCTTAATTTCATAAATTCTGTACAAAACTTTTTAAAGAGATCAAGGATTAATAGAAAGGATTCAAAACTAATAAAAGTTCTTTATTTATCATTTTATTCAAATATTTTTAAATTTTTTTATCAGAAGTTTAATATATCCATATTAAAAATATAACAATAAAAATAAACCGCCTTTTACAATATATGTACATAATTAAAAAACAACAAAAAAAAACTAAACAAATTCGTACATACTAGTGATGAACGAATATATTCGTATTCTTATTCGAATTGTCGAATATTCGGTCATTTTCATGCGGATACGAATGCGAATATTTTTCCAAAGAAATTAAATAAATAAATACATAAATCCTAAACGAAATTTAAATAAATTACTAAAAATTTTAGTTTGTACAAATATATTAATTTGTTATAGAAATTTGTGCTTTGTATCATTTTCAAATATTATTTAATGACGATCATTAAAATTTTGGGTACTTTTTATTAACTTTAAAGTACGCCAACAAGAGTGTGAAGTCCTTTTTCATAACAATTTTTTAATATTTCCTATTGCATATAATATTCGTATTCGTATTCGCGAATATCGTTTCAAATATTCGTATTCGTATTCGCGAATATCAAAAATTGACATTCGTTACATCACTAGTACATACATAGTTTACATATATATGCCATTTTGGATTCGATATAGTACATTTTGATCGGACTAGAACAACTCTAAATTAAACTGTGGCATAACAAACAAAAAATATTTTTGGATTTGTTCCAATGTAATCTGCTAAATATCTCGACCATAGAAATATAAGACTTATACAACTTTCATAATTAAAGGCACATACATATCTTTGCATTCATTTGTCCAAGATGATAAATTTTTGTGTATTAATTTTATAAATTCTGTTTAAAACTTTTTAAAAAGAAACCAAGAATTTATTATTCCAAATAAATAAAGCTAATATTTTCATCATTATTGTTATCATTGGGCCATAAAACAGATTTCATTTAAATTGTGATATTTTGTAAACATTATTAGTATTAATATGGTAATTAACACTATCAGGAAGTTGGTAAGTTTCACAACAAGAATATTCCGGTTTTAACCCACTGCTGTGTTAAATTTGCGTTGGTGCCACCAAAAATTAAAAAACGCACCGAAATTTAAAAGAAAGCGCACCACGCACCAACTGAGGAATTTTTCGCACAAAACATTTCAAAAAGCACCCAAAATGGTGCGAAACGCACCAAGTTGACAACGCTGCTGACTGGGTATGTATGTATGTATGTACATATGTATTTTTGTACGTGTAAGTATGTATAAAAATGTCTGTGCCTGTCTACCCGTATGTTTTAACTAATGAAATATTTCCGTACTAAGATAACATGGATTTTACTAATGCGATAAAACATTCACTTCTGTTGCAATTTAAAAAAAATTTAATTTTCCTTGCAGATACTTGCATGTCGGAGCATGTTCTTACTTACTTTCACCTGCAAAATCTTGCCTGAATATTTTTTTTTCATTGTCTCTAAAACGTACATCGACTGCAACAACAAGCAATACGAGTGCACAAAACAAAAACCAACTGGTGTAAAGTTGTAAAATTAATTAATTGCAATGGCAGAGAATAGAAGAGGTGTACAAAATAATAATAGGAAAAGATTTTTCTATAGACTAATTATTTTGCTTGTTAGTAATTATGACAGTTGTTAAAAAGATGAAATAGAGATGCTTAGAGAATGTTACTTTCTGACCAGAGGCATAACACGTACATATATGCAGTGCAATTTACAGAGTGGTGTGTCTTAAAAGTAACAAGCAATTTGAAGCCCTAGCGAAAATCAGATTTTTGAATATTCGGATTTTTTTTTAAGACAATTTTATATTTGTTTAGCTTAGTACATCTGAGAAGCATGTGGGGAAGTAATCGGTAGCGTAACTCTTGATAATTCAGTAGCCGTGGAGACTTTATCGGCATCAGACGTCACATGCCAGAATTTTACAAAAATGATAATTCGGCGACTGTAAACCGTAGAAGATTATGTTATATTCAAGATTTGCACCAGTAAGTACTTTTTGAGTATTAAACAACTATGAATGAGTACAGCTCATATGCAAGTACACGCATTAATTTTCAACCAAATGCCTATACCTATAAATATCCAACCACTATGTTTATACACATCTTTAGGGTTCCGTACACCAAAGGCGAAAAACGCTGTCGGTCTGTCTGTCACACGGTATTTTCTCAGGAACCGTAAGAGCTACGGATCTGAAATTTGAGTATGTAGAACCATGGCCGCTACAACAACAAATATATGAGAATTAAAAATTAAAGGGTGTTCCAAAACGACCAACGAAAACTGTTAAAATCCCATGTAATATACATACAATTGTATGTACATACGTATATTGCCACTTGAAATTTGTAAAATTAGTGTATTTTTAAATATAGCAATTAACACTAAAATTTAAAAAAAAAATTATATTAAAGGGTGTTCTATCAGTTAATGTAATTTTGACTATGTGACTTTGAAAACTTGCTGTATCTTGGAAACCGTAAAAGGCAAACTCCTGAAATTTTCAAAAACGGTAAAACTAAAAAATCACAATATTATAAAATCGCCAAACCGAAAAAAATCGCCAAAACGAAATAAATCGCCAAAACTAAAAAAAATTCTAACACTAAAATAAATCGCAAAATCCGGAAAAATCGCCAAAATAAAAAAATCACCAAAATTAAGAAAAAAACACCAAAAACCGAAAAAAATCGCCAAAAAGAAAAAATCGCCAATAATAAAAAAAAAAAATGTCTAACACTAAAATAAATCGCTAAATACGAAAAAAATCGCCAAAAATCGAAAAAAATTCCCAAAAATTAAAAAAAAATTCTTACACTAAAATAAATCGCAAAATCCGAAAAAATCACCAAAATGAAAAATGTCGGCAAAATTAAAAAAATCGCCAAAATGAAAAAATGCCAAAAACCGAAATAATCGCCAAAACTAGAAAAAAAGTGCCAAAACTAAAAAACGCAAACAACGACAAAACTAAAAAACGTTCAAAACCGAAAAAAACATAAACGAAAAAAATGCCAAAAGTATATTTTATGTAGGTTAAAGCTCGTATTTAATTAAATATCTAGTTTCTGCACGGAACCCTTCGTGCGCGGGTCGAAGTCGCACTTCACTGAATTTATTTAAATTGCGCAGCATAAACAACTATAACTAAATTTTATACTGTATGAGATACAATCATACGCATGAGTATGTGACGAAGCCTGTGAGCATTCTTAGAATGTTGTTACTCAGGGATATGAGAGCTATGAAACTATTTTGGAGATTGTGCCAGAAGTGTTCCCTATTACTCTTGATCTCTGTCGATATATCTTAACGGATTTTGTTTTGTTCCGCAAAACGGTTCTGGTCCGACTATGAGTGTACTAACCCCCCTACCACCTCCTACATTTCTCACACAGTACGAATTGTGACAATAAAATTTAAAGATTTGCAAGCATTGGTCGTTTGTTAGTTAATTCACGAGTCTTTTTTCTTACACTGAAAAAAACAAATATTAAAAAAAATCAACCGATATTTCCCATTAGTTTGTCCGTCTGAATATCAAATTACAACTCGGAATGGGTTAGATTAACCAGACAAAATTTGGTTGAAGTAAAATTTTAACAACAAAGTCTTAATTGGTTAGATCAAGCCACGATATCTTTTTGTCTGAATCAAGTCTACTATTTAAGTTGAGGAACTTGTGTAAAAAAATTATGGGACTCGAAATTTAATTAATATCATAATTTCGGTACTAACAGCCTTGCCTGATTGCTGCTCCAAATCTTTACATAAACCTACATACATAAGTATGTATGTACATATGTATGCACTTACGTCAAAGCCATGACAACCTAAATTATCTTCACAGTAGACAAGGCGAGTCTCTAATAATTTTCTATGGGAGTGAACATAATGACGTTTGATAGATTTATTTATGCATGCAGCGGCACTGCGCTTCATTCCTTCCTACAGATTCATCTCTGCTAAAATGTTTTCAATTATGTAGGATTTTATTACACAAGTACTCTTACAATTGTGTTAAATGCATATTTTTTGTTATTGTTGTTGTTGTTGTAACTATATAATATTGCATACATATGTACATACACACTTGCATACTCAACTAATAATAAAAGAAATCATTAATTTTAAAACGAAAAAAAAAATGTTCATATGTATTCTAAAACTGCAGAGACTGAGCCACAAAGTCATTTATCAAAAGTATGGCAAGAAGCAACACACACCACCGTAACAATGATTAATAAAATTTAAATTAATTTCGTTTAATCTTAAGTCCCTATTTACACCATGCAAGTCTTATTGCTAAGCTGATTAGTTTATTAGGAGATAGAGACGGGGGGAAAAGAAACGTTGCTGTTCCCCTCGTCTCTCTCTCTCTCCCTGAAACTAATCAGCTTAGCAATAAGACTTGCACAGTGTGATTTGGGACAAAGCATCTGAAAACTTAATTAAAATATTGTTTTAAAATATAGGCATGACATAAACTAAAAGCAAATTTATACAATCAAAATACACATACAAGTTTACATGTAAGAATATGCATATACTGTGGAAATATTTATGTATGTACAGGGTGGGCCAAAAGAAACCAAGGGGTGTAAAAGTTTAATAACTTTTTTGTTTATTAACTTTTTTTTATTTTTTCTTTCAGATTATATAATATACAAAATAGAAATTTTTTTACACTAAGTATGAAAAATGATGTCTCTTAAATGACCACCGTTTTCAGCTTCGCACTGATGGGCTCTTTTTAGAGCATTTTCCATAACATCTTTCAAAACTTGTGGCTGTATCGTTCGAATTTCTGCAACAATGTTTGCCTTGAGTTCAAGGATTGTCTCTGGCTTGTTCACATACATTCGCTCCTTCAAAAAACCCCAAAGAAAATAGTCGTGTGCTGTCAAATCTGGCGATCGCGCTGGCCAAATAATTTCCGAATTTCGAGAAATTATTCGCTCTCCAAAAATTTGACTTAAAAGTGCCATTGTGTCTCGGGCAGTATGGGCAGTGGCTCCGTCCTGCTGAAACCACATACCAGGTCTGTTTTCAAGAGCAGCATGTAAAAAATTTTCTATCATAAACCGATACCGTTCTCCATTTACGGTTACAGCACTTCCATCTTCATTCTCGAAGAAGTAGGGCCCAATGACATTTTCAGATGTGATCCCACACCATACTGTACACCTGATGGGGTGCAATTGGCGTTGATGAATGGC
This sequence comes from Tachina grossa, assembly GCA_949987645.1. Classification (NCBI taxonomy): domain Eukaryota; kingdom Metazoa; phylum Arthropoda; class Insecta; order Diptera; family Tachinidae; genus Tachina; species Tachina grossa. The sequence goes on along the minus strand of OX465276.1, from coordinate 133,844,048 downwards.
TCTTGGATTTTGAGAACCCCAGAACCTACAGTTCTGCTTATTAACAAAGCCATTCAAATGAAAATGAGCTTCATCACTCATAATCAAATTTTCAATAAAGTTGATTTCATTTATTCATTTCTTATTTTCTGATTTTCATTTATTATTTTCATTCATTATAAATTCTCCAAGTGTTGTCTATATAATCTGAAAGAAAAAATAAAAAAAAATTAATAAACAAAAAAGTTATTAAACTTTTACACCCTTTGGTTTCTTTTGGCCCACCCTGTACATATGTAGTTCTACACAACAATATGTATTAGAGACCTGCGTAAACAGGCTTGAGACGTAAATACGTCTCGTTTTTTAAATGTATTCTCGTGGGATGTATTATAATAAAAAGCAATAATAAATGCTGTCGTTTAATAAGCGAAGCACGATGAATGTATTGATGTTCGTGTATATGAGTATTTACAAGTGATGTTGCGAATAATTCTTGTTTGTAACAAACAATCAAAAGAAGTAGTGTTGATGCGTGTATGATTGTTATTTTGCATATTGTACGTTTGAGTGTGTGTGTGTGTGTGTGTGTGTGTGTGTGTGTAAGATGTAGATGGTTAGCTTTTATGTATTTAAGGGTGGTTTTTTAAAGCGCACACACTTAATGTCAAAATGCATGTGTGCGTTTTATATGCGTAGAAAAGTAAAAGATCATACACACACCGTGTGTGCGTATCAGAGAAGCGCAATGAGTAGTGAAAAAGTAAGTAGAGTTGAATCATGATTTATAATTTCTTGTACTCATGCGCACTCATACTTATTGCAATGTTGTCTATGAATCATGTTCACTAAAAAGTTTGAAGTTCTCATCGCACTCATACTTAGCAAGATTTATGACGTTGTTGATTTCGGCTCTCTTGAACTCAATGTTTATAGACCATGCAAAATAAGTATTGTATGGCAAAGCCAACTTCGCATACGAACATTAAAATACTCATTATGAGGTTATGTGTTTGTTCATTATGAGATTACAAATGTGTGTTCTTATACACTTTCTACTGTTGTAGTTGTAGTTGTACTATATGGATGAGTTAAATGAGCTGAATCAATATAAGTAGTATCAGTATTTTTTTGAAATTATAAATCAAACTGAGGTGATTTATGAGTGTGAGTGCGGTACGACGTCGCACTCATTTATTGCAACCTATACTTATAAATCAATATAATTGTGAGTGTGCGTAACTCAGAGCAGTTGATTTTAAATGATGTCTTATATTTGAAATTTTATGAGTCAGTATGATTAGCGAAAACATGATTAATTGCCAATCACTGGTGCGTATGTACATACATATGTACATGGTGCACGTCACTAAGTACTGTCTTCTATACTCATACCTGTAATAACTGAAACAAATAAATGTCTTGCCAACATTTTTGTTAAGCGTTTGTTTTGGAAGACTTTGCTGCATTTAAGCATTTGAAAAATCCCTCATGTCTTAAAAGTTCCTGTAAGTGGTCTTTTGCAGGTGTCTAATATTGTATACATATATATGTATGTATGATCATATATTAACATCTAAACATATTTATGTATTTTTAAGATGTTTGTTTATTACAGTTTATATCTATATATCGCGTACGGTTGGTTATTTTCCATTTCGAACCATTGATAGATGTATGTGTTCAGTTCATGGCATGTGACATTATAAGGAACAAACAGCTACAAAAAAATTTTGAAAATACATACATTTGTTTAAAATAAGAAATTTCAAAATTCAAAACAAACTTGCGTTATACACTCAACTACGACAGTGAAAATGAGGCATAGAAAATTTTTCAGGGCAACCGAAAAATAATTAACGAATGCCACTACTGTTCGTTGCATATTTGCAACATTAGGGCATGCATATCAGCGTTGCCGATTTCTGTGTAATTATCCAAAAATGGGACAAACATTTATTTCTTCAACTGTAGGGGTGTTTTTTATGGAGTGACACAAGTTTAAATCATAATGAAACAAGGAAATATATTTTTAATATTAATGAAACGGGTTTTATTGGAAAGAAAATTTTATGAAATTAATGTTTAAGTATGATTTCTGCTGGCTGGCACGTAGAAGGCGCAATCTGGAACAACAATTTTCAAAATTTTTTCGCAGATGGTTTAAATACTGCACTGATTTATAGGTTTGCTGGTTTAAACACATTTTAAACCAAAAACAAAGATTAACTTGCACTGATTTATTAGCCCTTAGTGGTAATACAATCGACCAGAAGGGTCTACGTCAAATTTGTACATTAATATTTTAACCGAATGGGTGCTTGGTCACACTACACAAATATCCAAACTACATCAAAATTAACAGGGGCATACAGGGTACATTAAATGGGTTAGTATAACTGTTGGGAATTTTTGCTATTAAGAATTTCTTTGGGCTGGACAGTGCATTCGTCATGCGAGAATTTAACAAAAATGGTAATTCAGCAACTGTAGCCAGTAAACAATTTTGCAATATTAGAGACTTAACTGATGCACCTCACCCAATCCAGACCATTTTCATAATCCACTTCAAATACAATTTTATAGTTTGTACAAATTATTACAGAATAATACTTTATTACATTCATTAAATATTAAAAATTATATCTTGATTTATTTTCTATCACATATTTATTGTATAATTAGCACTAGAGAAAACCACTTTACTTTAAATCAAAATTATTTTGAAAAATATACAAAGAAAACTTTCCCAGCATCTGAAGTTTCAAGAAGCTCTTCAGTAGACGTTTGCCCTTAATGAGTTGTAGCATAATAGTTCATTTGGAATAGCAAAGCGGAAGAGAAGACAAAAAAGATTCCTTAACGCTAAACACCATTTGATACACTCGACAAATATTAAAAAATCACATAAATCATTTCACGCAATGTGCTGTTGTTAGAAAATTTCCCTTTCTTTTTCCATTTAAACACTAGCAAAAAGAAAAGAAACGAAAAAAAAACACTTACAATAGATAGAAACATACACCATATTGCGTATTTGGCCCGCATTTTTAAAATTTTCTTGCTTAATCATTTATCTAAACAATCTATGAAAATACTTTTATGTTATTCATAACTTAACCTCCTTTTAACTTTAAAACGGGGAACATAATATGAAAAGTTTTTACGCTTTACTAACAACATATTCATACATATTTTATCCATTCATGCACCATATGGCATTTAACACATACGAGTATGTACGCAGAAGGGTGCCTACCAATGATTCCAGTATGAACGAGTACTTCAAAGTAAGAGTACGGGAAATTAAATTGTAATTCAAAAAAAGAGGGGGGAGTTTTTAAACGCTTTATGAGCTCTGTATTGTAGATTCTGATTTTCATTTGCTTGCTTCAATTTTCTTTTTCTTCTTTACTTGCACTCACTCAGCCACAGTTTCCTGGTCTGACCACAAAAATAATGGCATAATATGTTTCTAATTTAGTTCTTTAAGGTCATAAATCAATTATGTTGGTGCTTGGTGTGGTTGTTAGTGGCTTCTCATGTTCCATCAGGATAGGTTATTCATTCGATTCGGCAGCTCCAGAGCCAATTGGTTTAAATGTTTTGTAATTTTTTTACAAACATTATGATGGGCAAACCAAAGATTTATGATTTATTAACGTAAATTTATTTTTAAGGAGCTTTAATTAGAAAGTCAGACTAATATGCAATTGTACATATGTACATACATATATTCATATGTAAATAAATATGTAAATATGTAATATATGTATGTAAATCTATGGGTTTTATACACATAGAGAAATAGTTTTATATACTACTGCTTACGGTTGCAAAATAAAAAAATATAAATAATATAAATTAAGTGAAGTGCGATTTTGACCAGCACACGAAGGGTTCCGTACCGACAATACACTGAACCAAATGTCGTAGGTAATATTAACGAAAAAATTTAGTAGACCCTTAAGGTAGAATTAGCCGAACGTCCACGTAAGCTAACGAAACAGCTGATCGTTTTTGTTGATTGAAAACAATGCAAACGCTTACCGAAATTTGCTGTAACGTAGACGGCACGTCTCAACCTGTATAAAATAGAATTTCCTAACGTTGTTAAGTGACGTTTGTAAGCCAGTGATGGTACCATTGTAATTTAAATGGAATAGGGTTATTTTGGCTCTGTTTTTTGGTACTTTTGTTAATAATATCTGTGTGAAAAAACATAAATATATAAATAAATATTTGGGAATGTACATATATACATACTTATGTACACAAATATATACATGCATGTGTATGTATATGTACTTATATATAATAAAGAAATGCATTAATATGTATGAGCATAATATAAATGTGATATGTATTAAAGGATTTAAATGGTATCAAAACTTCTTATTGTGTATGCACACATGTAAAAATTATTTCATGTTGCATACATATCGTTGGTCACATGTAGAAAGGCCCTAACTCAAATAATTGTAATTTTACAGGGGAAGATAAAAACATAATATTAAACAGCACAACTGCTTTGTTAAACTGCTTTTAAAAGTGTTATTTTTACGATATTGCAATAAATTTTTGTGACGAGGTGTACTTGTGTCCATCGATATGTATGTATGCATGAACATATTTATTTGTTATAAATGTATAACAGACAGTATACAGTTTTAGTAGCGTTTACATATTTTAGGTACTTTTTCTTCGCTACATTCACCATTTAAACTTTTTATTCACTGTTTTGTGAACAGCTGTTCCTGTTTAATATTAAAACAACAAAACGAAGTAAAGCATACGCACGTTTTTAAATGTTCTATAAGTGCACCAACGTGCTAACAGTACGGTACGGTGCGGTACAGCAACAGCAACGTTCGGCTAACCCAGCCTTTAACGAAAAAAATCGTTAAATATACTGGCTTTTTATTCAAATGTAAAGAAAATTTATTAATATAAACAAATTTTCTTCAAAACAAATAATAGATTTATGTTAAAAATTTAGTAAAATACAATCTGTTGGCTTGAATAAAAATTAGTCAAAATAGTATCTAAAACTCTGTTAAATAAACTAAATTTTAGTTAAAACATTGGTAAAATAGTAGAATCGCATGGTAATCAAAACTACACCTAAAATAGTTAAATTAACGTCGTTGAAGGAAGTAAATTAGAATAATGCATCGCTTATTTTAATAAATTTTGTTAATTCAACTCCCAAAAAAGTGTTGTTTTGAATATTAATCAGTTAAAATTTCGTTAAAACAAGAAGAAGACTTAATGAACTAAAACGTTGTAGATTTGAAGAAATTTCGTAGAATTCAACTAATTTCATATAGGGTAAAAGTAGTAGGGAACTGGCGGTTCTGCCCCACAGTGGGTCGGTTCGCTAACCTGGCAGGTCAAAATTATTTGATGGTCAGTCTATACGGTTTTGAGGATGCTGAGTTCGACAAAAATAATTAAAAAATTCTAGCTCAATTTGTTAGGAAATATTACAGAGTTTTGCTATTGCGAACTTCGGTAGTATTAATTTTTCATGTAATATTTTCAATATTTAATTTTTCATATAATATTTTCAATATTTAATTTTTCATATAATATTTTCAGTACTTTTAGAACAAGTTCTTAGCTGTCCAGAAATCCTTTTATTTTTTTTGATATTGAAATGGTAATATTTATGGTTTCAGTCCAGATAAATTAAGCATTCATTCCACTGTGCACCCCCAAATTGTTAAATTTGGGTAATTAAAATTTGAAAATTGTTAAATTCTTGGAAATCTGTGTTTTTTGTTTACATTAGGAGTTTTTTTTGTTTACATTAGGAGTTTTTTGTTTACATTAACTTTGTGTGAACGGGTGATTTTTTTGGGTTACATTAATTGTGATAACGGGTGATTTTTTTTTGAGGTTTCATATGAGTGAATATGCCGACGGCAATACATGATTATTATTTTTTTCAAATGCCTACGGCAAAACATGTTTATTAATTTTTCCTAATGCCGAAGGCAAAACATGAATATAATTTTTTCAAATGCCGACGGGAAAATGATTTTTCCTAATGACGACGGGAAAACGTGAAAGTTATTTTTTCTAATGCTAATGTTCATGTTGATAGACTGTGAGAATTTGGACGTGATTTGAGTAGGTGGCGTTGTTGCCGTACTATGTAACCATAGGAATTTGTGGATGTGTCTGTCTGTCTGTGAGAATTTAGGTGAGGGTTTGATTGGCAGGAGGCGGGGTGTAGTTGAGGTAGATCGATTGTGTGTGTGTGTGGGTATGTGTTTATGTGTGTGTGTGTGTGTGTGTGTGTGTGGGTATGTGTTTATGTGTGTGTGTGTGTGTGTATGTTTGTAGGAATTTCAATGTGTGTATTTCTGTAGGAGCTTAAGGCTGATTGTGATTTATGAGGGGTGAGGTGTTCTAGTAATATGCAACCGGAGGAATCTGTGTGTTTGTATGGCTGTAGGAGTTTAAGGCTGACCATGATTTGGGTGGGCAGGGTTGTTGACGTAATATGTTTCCATGGGGATTTGTGGATGTGTCTGTCTATAGTAGTTTAAGGCTGATCGTGATTTGAGGATCTTGTTGAGGTAAATTGGTTATGTGTATGTATGTATGTATTTTTGTAAGAATTTAAGGTGATTGTGATTTATTAGGGGCGAGGTGTTCTTGTAATATGTAGCCGTGAGAATCTATGTGTATAGACGTCTGTAGAAGTTTAAGACTATCTGTAATTTTAGGTAGGTGAGAGTGTTGTGTTCTTGAGATTAATTCTGTAATTGTATATGTATGTATGTATGACAATGGGAATTTGTGTATGTATATCTGAGGGAGAATTTAAGACTCGTCATGATTTGCAAAAGGGGGGGTGTTGTTGAAATTTTCTTGGATATTTCTTATATGAATTCTGTTCTGTGTGTGTATTTGAGGTGGTATTTATATGTAGGTGGAAATAAATTGTTTTCAGTATCGACATTTGGTACTATAAAATAATATCATATGTCTGGACTTCCCTAATCCTAGTATGCTTTTATACTTACTATTGCTTTATATTTTCTCATGCTTAAATTTGTCTCGCGTTGAAGTCGGTCTGTGTGAAATTTGTTTATATTACAGATTTTGTTTATTTAACTACATTCGTCTTCTTTGACTGAAAGAGTTTTCTACACACAGAGAAAACCCAACTTGAAATCAGTAAGAACCATGCTGAATTAATAAGAACCATTAGCGAAGGTTTAGTCATATTGAAATTTCTTATTTCAATAGGGACAAAATATTAATTTAGAGTATCCATTTAACTCATTAACTCATTAGTTTGTAGATATCTCAATAGACATTTTCTATTATACTAAAAATTATTGAATTAATGTCAAGCATGCTTATTTTTAAGCTGCAAATTTTTTCTAGTGTATAGATCATTTATATTTGCATTGTGCTTTAACTAAACGACGCTTCATATACATATGTACATATTTTCATTAGGTAGATCTGATAAATACTTCAACATTGATAAAAAATTTGATATGTATACATACATATCTACAAATTGATTTTATGTATGTATGTATGTATGTACATACAAATAAGTGTTTATTTCAATCTTTGAATACATTTTTTTTTGTCATTGATGTCTTTTGTTCTTCTTGTTGTTGTTGTTGTTGTTGTTGTTGTAAATATCGTCTGTGTATACATAGATGCGATATATTCAGTTTTTTTTTTCTGCGTTTACTTAAAAGTTTGTGAGGATTTTCTGTTTTTAAGTAAAACTGAATTCCTGAAGATACATACTCTATAGTAATAGCAACTATAATAGAAATATTTCTTATACTTAATTTAAATTTTTTTAAAGTTGATGCAACGTTAGTAAGTTAACGTTAGAAATTTTTCGGGTACATAATTTTTTCTAACTATAGACTTTTTTCTTCACTTTCTACATTTGTTTTAGAAAACTTGCTTTGCTTTTTAAAAATGTATAAACATTTTTAAATGAAACTGATCCGGCACTCCAGCTTAGGTACTGATAGTTTTTTTTTTTTTTTTTTGTTGTTAGTTAACTTACTTATTTTTTATTTTTTATTGATAAACATTGGAAATCAAAAGGGAGTTTTATATTGTAATTATTATTTTCATAATTGTTGAAAACAATCGCTGCTTTTTGTTTGTTTTTTGCGATGAAATCATTTGAATTACTTTTGCAACTTTACGCGTTTATAAAAATTATGTTATTTTCTATATTTCTTAATTTATAAGACTTTTAGACTTTGTCCTTTAGGGGTTATATATTCTATTATACGATTATGAATAAGAATGCAGTAAGCTGATGTATTTGCTTACTGCTTCAAATTAAAATTTTATTAAATTGAATAAAAGGAGTTTTTTTTTTCTTAAACTCTGATGCAGTTAGAAGCGCTGGAGATTCTTTCATATAACAGCTTTTTTGAAATTTTTGATACATAGTATAATATAGAATTGGATAACATTTATTTTTAATTTTTATGTTAAGAAGTACGGGTATGAGACTGAATTTAAATGTACTTTTAAATTAGTTAAATCATAATGAACAAACATATTTTCTTCTTTAATAGCGATCAACAGAAAACGAACTCGTTTTCATATAATTTAGGTATACCCTATCGACGGCTCCTCTAGGATACAAGATGACTTTGTATGACGAAATTTCTGTTGCTTTATACTGATAATATGTTTACATTAATAAGATACATATACATATGTTTATTTTATGAACGGTGAGCACCTATGGCTTTTATTTAATGTTCTATATGACTTTTTTTTTCATTTTATTAAAGTTCAGCGTATTGTATATATATTTCTGGAATGTTTAAGTGTGTTTTGTGTGCCCATCGGTCAGAGTGTACGTATTAGTTGGTCAGTCAGTCTCTATTTTTATTTATTTTTTTTTTCTTCTAATGTGCCACTCCTTTTTCAGATTTTACTACTTGGAATAGAGAATTTTTGTCTAATTTTTTGGTGGGTATATACATTAGGTATGTAGAAATTAGTTTAGATACAAAGAAATGCATGTTTAATATACAACTATTGTATCAAATCGATCTCAAATAACTCAGTTACCTCTACCAGCAATTCACCGTTGGTGTATTCATAAAGTGTTAGAAATAATGAAATATCTATGTTTTGAGAGAATTTTTCCCCTCAAGTATTTCTACATGAGGTTTGAGGGGTCAATCACTGTCGCATTCATATGTAATGATTATTCACTTAAAAAACGTCATCATCACCATCAATCATCTCCGTATACAATACATTCATGAGTTGGGTTGATCCAGATACAATTGCTGTCTCATCACCTTCTAACAGCTTTATATATTTTGCTAGTATGCATGCCTTAGCATGCTCCTATCGATAGTGACGTAAGAGTCCGAGATGTAGTAGTGTTACAATTAAAAATCTTTACTATTAGAATTTACCAGTTCGCTCTTTTGAATTTTTACAAAGTAGATACATATGTATGTATTTCATTGACCACAAAATCATAAAATTTCTTTGCTTACAAAATTGTATGACGTGAGGATTTTTTTTTTTTTTTTTTTTTTTTTTTTTTAATTATACATGCTTCGGCATGCTTTCATTTTTTTTTCTATAAATTTATGTAATACTCATACAGATACAGATATAAAGTAAGATCTGTTTACTGTACATTTTAAAATTTATGCATGCTTCAGCATGATTCTAGTTGAAGCGTATATTCATTCACTAAGTTTGTTTGATACTTATTCATACACATGTACATTCTTAAAGATTGGATATCAAAGTCCAATTTCCGTAGTTTATCTATATTTTCTAAAGATCTGATAGCTAAAGAAATAAATAGAGTGAAGATCTTCTATAATAATCCCATTTTCATATTGTAAAATTTTGCGTGCTAGCGCTTTCGATGGGAAAATATACATACAACTTTATAAAAAGTGATAATATGATGTGCTGCTGAATATTGCACTATGTTATAGTTCATTTTAAACACTGAAGTTTTAGCAATATTTCATTCCGACCAGAATTCCACTACATTTAGTTAATTATCTTTCTTAAGACTCATCATTCCTAATCAATCCTGCAAAAACAACACAAACTAGATTTTTCGTTTTAATTTTATTTTTTTTAAATTCAACATTCATTCTTCAAATTACTTTATACTATATTAAGTAGCTTTTCCTCATTTGTTGAGTTGACTTTAATAGGAGACATTTTAATGGTACGATGAACTTTTCTATTGCATGCATTGAGTAAATCTTTATACATACCAATCCACTTATATGAACCATTAAAGCTAATTCTTTTCACATCATACCTTTCAATGATCTATTAAATCATTCTAATATTGATGCTTTCATATTAAGTAATCTTTAATCTTCTATTTATGTATGAGTTTTCCCAAGTATTTATTAAAAAATTCTTTAGAATCATCTGTTTGTAAGTTTTTTGGTACCCGTACCACTTCAAAAATATTTTCCATTGCCTTGGTTTTTAGAGTGCAGCTTTTATTTTCAGCTGTACTTTGAGAATGTGTCAATTACAGTCTTCAAAAATCAACAATTTCTATTTTCTGTAGAATAGTTCTACATTTCACCTAACTTAGCTCCATAAAACATCATATATTCCTGTCATTACATCTCTACAAGCACAAACAGTTGTTGAAATTTAATATGGACTTCGTTAACTAAATTCCTTTTTAAAGACATTGAATTGTTTCACAGATTTTTTCGAAAGTGTTGTGATCTACATCTTGCACTTTCAGCTATTTATACTAACATGTAGTTAATTTTCTAATCTATATATTTAACCGTAAACTCTTCAATTTGTTTTTAATTATTTACTTTTTAGAATTGCTTTTTCAATTTTATAACTGTCTTCTTTCTCTAATTTTATTTCACGTTGTTGTTCCTCAATTTGCATTTAAATATATTCTTGAATATTAATGCTTTAAGCTATATTATTAATTTGTCTTGTATTTTATCTTCATTCAGTTTAATGTAACTATCAACAATAGTTTGTATCTAATTCATTTATGCCTTCCAATACTGATAAGTCAGTATAAATGTCTTCAGAATTGGAAGTCTATGAGTAAAATCATCGTCATCATCATTCTCAGTATTAGCATCATTAAATATGATGGTATTATCAAATATTGTTCCTTCTACTAGTTTCTTTTGGGGTACTTGTCTATATCTTGAGTGAAGGTTTCTCAGGCTTTAAACTTGTATATTTTCAACTTCTGTCTTGATTTTACTTTCTTCTTTCATAAGAATTCTTTTAATATTTTTAGAACTATTTATGAATTCTTCTGCTATAGGTTTAAATGTATCTTTTAGTTGTTCACTTGTATCTATTTCACCAGTTTTTATACTACGAAGCTTTTTCTTCAACACATTTCTTGTCAACACCAACTGTTTTAAAATTTTCTCATCCAGGGCAAATAACAGGTATCAGCAATCATATCAGCTTTTCAGGAGCTGGTCTGGTTTTCAGATCAGCTTTTCAGGACCTGGTCTGTTTTTCAGATCAGCTTATCAGGACCTGGTCTGGTTTTCAGATCAGCTTTTCAGGACCTGGTCTGGTTTTCAGATCAGCTTATCAGGACCTGGTCTGGTTTTCAGATCAGCTTATCAGGAGCTGGTCTGGTTTTCAGATCAGCTTATCAGGACCTGGTCTGGTTTTCAGATCAGCTTATCAGGAGCTGGTCTGGTTTTCAGATCAGCTTATCAGGAGCTGGTCTGGTTATCAGATCAGCTTATCAGGAGCTGGTCTGGTTTTCAGATCAGCTTATCAGGAGCTGATCTGATTTTTAGATCAGCTTATCAGGTAACAGATCAGGCTATCAGGAGCTATTCAGATTTTCATTTCAAGATATCTGAGTTAGATTTAGTTATCAGTGTACAAGTAGCTAGCCATTTATAACATTTATATACATGAAGTTTAAAGTCAGATGAAATACGAAAAAGTAAAGTTTTATCTAGTAAAATTATTTTCTATAACGATCATCGTTTAATTCACTATCTTTGCTTATAATCAAAAATCCATATTTATCCTTTCAACATGCTTTTTATTTTTCTCACCTAACTTAAACATTAAATATACATTATGATGATCTCTTATTAAATGTTTGGTGATTCTGGTGTAAGTTTTACATAAGTAGAATGAATCAACATTCTTATCTCTCCCCATACAAAAATATGCTTCCCACACGCATCATCGTTAAATATCATATTGGAATTACTTTGGACTGAAATAACAGATTCACTATCGGTAAATTTTGTAATATATTATTATTTTAATTGATTTAATTAATTTCTTCAGATATTTATATCTGGGGTGATATAAAGATTTTGGGTATAAATAAATGTTCTCAAAATTTAAGTCCATTAGGACTTTCTAGCAAGCCAATCATAGCGTTTTTTTTTCGTAATTTGACAGGTCAACTATTGTTGCACGAATAGAATTTGATATAAAGGAACTATGATTTATTTTTGAACTATCGTTCGATGAATCATCAATATTTCGTACCAAGGTATTTTAGGTTGTTTTACTAACCGCATTTATGTAGCTAAATACATTTTATAAATATTATCTCTTATTATAAAAAAATAAACTAATACAGCTATACCATATCAGAAAATATTTTCTGAAATCGTATAGCTGCATTAGTTTATTTTTTCTATAATAAGAGATAATGATCCACACTCATAATCAAAACAGCATAAAAATATCCTTTTTTTGACTATGAGTATGCATCAATATTTATGAAATGCGTTTAGTTACAAAAATGTGGTTAGTAAAACAAAGTATATTTTAACAGCCTTATTTATAACACTTATTAGGGCTTTATAAAGACTTTTTAAGAAAAAATTTTTATAAAAAATTTGTTTTAAAAAGCCTTTCCAAAGCCTTAATAAGTATTATAAATAAGGCTGTAAGAGTTTAAAATCAGTATTTTTTATGATAATACTGATTTGAAACTCTTAAAATATTCTTTGTTTTGACTATGAGTAGGGGCCATTATCTCTTATTATAGGACAAATAAAATAATATAGCTATACGATTTCAGAAAATATTTTCTGATATCGTATAGCTACATTTTTAATTTTTCTATAATAAGAGATAATATTTATGAAATACATTTCATAAATATTGGCGCATACTCATAGTAAAAACAACCTTAAAATACCTTGGTACGAAATATTGATGAATCATCAAAATTTCATACCATCCTATATTTATGTTGTTTTACTAATCGCATTTTGTAAATAAATGCATTTCATAAATATTATCTATTATTATAGAAAGAATCAAATAGTATGGTTATATGATATTAGAAAACATGATTTCTGATATCATATATTCATACTATTTTATTTTTATATAATAAGAGATAATGACTCATACTCATAGTCAAAACAAAGGATATTTATATGCTGTTTTGATTATGAGTATGCGTCAATATTTATGAAATGCATTTAGTTATAAAATGCGGTTAGTAAAACAAAGTATATTTTAAGTGTTTAAGACCACCATTTTATGGTAATACCGGTTTTAAACACTTAAAGCATACTTTGTTTTGACTATGAGCATGAGCTGATATTTATGAAATGGATTTTATAAATATTGACTCATACCCTTAGTCAAAACAACATAAATAATTCTTGGTACGAAATATTGATGATTCATCGAACGATAGTTCAAAAATAAATCATAGTTCCTTTATATCAAATTCTATTCGTGCAACAATAGTTGACCTGTCAAATTACGAAAAAAAACGCTATGATTGGCTTGCTAGAAAGTCCTAATGGACTTAAATTTTGAGAACATTTATTTATACCCAAAATCTTTATATCACCCCAGATATAAATATCTGAAGAAATTAATTACATCAATTAAAATAATAATATATTACAAAATTTACCGATAGTGAATCTGTTATTTCAGTCCAAAGTAATTCCAATATGATATTTAACGATGATGCGTGTGGGAAGCATATTTTTGTATGGGGAGAGATAAGAATGTTGATTCATTCTACTTATGTAAAACTTACACCAGAATCACCAAACATTTAATAAGAGATCATCATAATGTATATTTAATGTTTAAGTTAGGTGAGAAAAATAAAAAGCATGTTGAAAGGATAAATATGGATTTTTGATTATAAGCAAAGATAGTGAATTAAACGATGATCGTTATAGAAAATAATTTTACTAGATAAAACTTTACTTTTTCGTATTTCACCTGACTTTAAACTTCATGTATATAAATGTTATAAATGGCTAGCTACTTGTACACTGATAACTAAATCTAACTCAGATATCTTGAAATGAAAATCTGAATAGTTCCTGATAGCCTGATCTGTTACCTGATAAGCTGATCTAAAAATCAGATCAGCTCCTGATAAGCTGATCTGAAAACCAGACCAGGTCCTGATAAGCTGATCTGAAAACCAGACCAGCTCCTGATAAGCTGATCTGAAAACCAGACCAGGGTCCTGATAAGCTGATCTGAAAACCAGACCAGGTCCTGAAAAGCTGATCTGAAAACCAGACCAGGTCCTGATAAGCTGATCTGAAAAACAGACCAGGTCCTGAAAAGCTGATCTGAAAACCAGACCAGCTCCTGAAAAGCTGATATGATTGCTGATACCTGTTATTTGCCCTGGATGAGAAAATTTTAAAACAGTTGGTGTTGACAAGAAATGTGTTGAAGAAAAAGCTTCGTAGTATAAAAACTGGTGAAATAGATACAAGTGAACAACTAAAAGATACATTTAAACCTATAGCAGAAGAATTCATAAATAGTTCTAAAAATATTAAAAGAATTCTTATGAAAGAAGAAAGTAAAATCAAGACAGAAGTTGAAAATATACAAGTTTAAAGCCTGAGAAACCTTCACTCAAGATATAGACAAGTACCCCAAAAGAAACTAGTAGAAGGAACAATATTTGATAATACCATCATATTTAATGATGCTAATACTGAGAATGATGATGACGATGATTTTACTCATAGACTTCCAATTCTGAAGACATTTATACTGACTTATCAGTATTGGAAGGCATAAATGAATTAGATACAAACTATTGTTGATAGTTACATTAAACTGAATGAAGATAAAATACAAGACAAATTAATAATATAGCTTAAAGCATTAATATTCAAGAATATATTTAAATGCAAATTGAGGAACAACAACGTGAAATAAAATTAGAGAAAGAAGACAGTTATAAAATTGAAAAAGCAATTCTAAAAAGTAAATAATTAAAAACAAATTGAAGAGTTTACGGTTAAATATATAGATTAGAAAATTAACTACATGTTAGTATAAATAGCTGAAAGTGCAAGTGCAATGTCTTTAAAAAGGAATTTAGTTAACGAAGTCCATATTAAATTTCAACAACTGTTTGTGCTTGTAGAGATGTAATGACAGGAATATATGATGTTTTATGGAGCTAAGTTAGGTGAAATGTAGAACTATTCTACAGAAAATAGAAATTGTTGATTTTTGAAGACTGTAATTGACACATTCTCAAAGTACAGCTGAAAATAAAAGCTGCACTCTAAAAACCAAGGCAATGGAAAATATTTTTGAAGTGGTACGGGTACCAAAAAACTTACAAACAGATGATTCTAAAGAATTTTTTAATAAGTACTTGGGAAAACTCATACATAAATAGAAGATTAAAGATTACTTAATATGAAAGCATCAATATTAGAATGATTTAATAGATCATTGAAAGGTATGATGTGAAAAGAATTAGCTTTAATGGTTCATATAAGTGGATTGGTATGTATAAAGATTTACTCAATGCATGCAATAGAAAAGTTCATCGTACCATTAAAATGTCTCCTATTAAAGTCAACTCAACAAATGAGGAAAAGCTACTTAATATAGTATAAAGTAATTTGAAGAATGAATGTTGAATTTAAAAAAAATAAAATTAAAACGAAAAATCTAGTTTGTGTTGTTTTTGCAGGATTGATTAGGAATGATGAGTCTTAAGAAAGATAATTAACTAAATGTAGTGGAATTCTGGTCGGAATGAAATATTGCTAAAACTTCAGTGTTTAAAATGAACTATAACATAGTGCAATATTCAGCAGCACATCATATTATCACTTTTTATAAAGTTGTATGTATATTTTCCCATCGAAAGCGCTAGCACGCAAAATTTTACAATATGAAAATGGGATTATTATAGAAGATCTTCACTCTATTTATTTCTTTAGCTATCAGATCTTTAGAAAATATAGATAAACTACGGAAATTGGACTTTGATATCCAATCTTTAAGAATGTACATGTGTATGAATAAGTATCAAACAAACTTAGTGAATGAATATACGCTTCAACTAGAATCATGCTGAAGCATGCATAAATTTTAAAATGTACAGTAAACAGATCTTACTTTATATCTGTATCTGTATGAGTATTACATAAATTTATAGAAAAAAAAATGAAAGCATGCCGAAGCATGTATAATTAAAAAAAAAAAAAAAAAAAAAAATCCTCACGTCATACAATTTTGTAAGCAAAGAAATTTTATGATTTTGTGGTCAATGAAATACATACATATGTATCTACTTTGTAAAAATTCAAAAGAGCGAACTGGTAAATTCTAATAGTAAAGATTTTTAATTGTAACACTACTACATCTCGGACTCTTACGTCACTATCGATAGAAGCATGCTAAGGCATGCATACTAGCAAAATATATAAAGCTGTTAGAAGGTGATGAGACAGCAATTGTATCTGGATCAACCCAACTCATGAATGTATTGTATACGGAGATGATTGATGGTGATGATGACGTTTTTTAAGTGAATAATCATTACATATGAATGCGACAGTGATTGACCCCTCAAACCTCATGTAGAAATACTTGAGGGGAAAAATTCTCTCAAAACATAGATATTTCATTATTTCTAACACTTTATGAATACACCAACGGTGAATTGCTGGTAGAGGTAACTGAGTTATTTGAGATCGATTTGATACAATAGTTGTATATTAAACATGCATTTCTTTGTATCTAAACTAATTTCTACATACCTAATGTATATACCCACCAAAAAATTAGACAAAAATTCTCTATTCCAAGTAGTAAAATCTGAAAAAGGAGTGGCACATTAGAAGAAAAAAAAAATAAATAAAAATAGAGACTGACTGACCAACTAATACGTACACTCTGACCGATGGGCACACAAAACACACTTAAACATTCCAGAAATATATATACAATACGCTGAACTTTAATAAAATGAAAAAAAGTCATATAGAACATTAAATAAAAGCCATAGGTGCTCACCGTTCATAAAATAAACATATGTATATGTATCTTATTAATGTAAACATATTATCAGTATAAAGCAACAGAAATTTCGTCATACAAAGTCATCTTGTATCCTAGAGGAGCCGTCGATAGGGTATACCTAAATTATATGAAAACGAGTTCGTTTTCTGTTGATCGCTATTAAAGAAGAAAATATGTTTGTTCATTATGATTTAACTAATTTAAAAGTACATTTAAATTCAGTCTCATACCCGTACTTCTTAACATAAAAATTAAAAATAAATGTTATCCAATTCTATATTATACTATGTATCAAAAATTTCAAAAAAGCTGTTATATGAAAGAATCTCCAGCGCTTCTAACTGCATCAGAGTTTAAGAAAAAAAAAACTCCTTTTATTCAATTTAATAAAATTTTAATTTGAAGCAGTAAGCAAATACATCAGCTTACTGCATTCTTATTCATAATCGTATAATAGAATATATAACCCCTAAAGGACAAAGTCTAAAAGTCTTATAAATTAAGAAATATAGAAAATAACATAATTTTTATAAACGCGTAAAGTTGCAAAAGTAATTCAAATGATTTCATCGCAAAAAACAAACAAAAAGCAGCGATTGTTTTCAACAATTATGAAAATAATAATTACAATATAAAACTCCCTTTTGATTTCCAATGTTTATCAATAAAAAATAAAAAATAAGTAAGTTAACTAACAACAAAAAAAAAAAAAAAAAACTATCAGTACCTAAGCTGGAGTGCCGGATCAGTTTCATTTAAAAATGTTTATACATTTTTAAAAAGCAAAGCAAGTTTTCTAAAACAAATGTAGAAAGTGAAGAAAAAAGTCTATAGTTAGAAAAAATTATGTACCCGAAAAATTTCTAACGTTAACTTACTAACGTTGCATCAACTTTAAAAAAATTTAAATTAAGTATAAGAAATATTTCTATTATAGTTGCTATTACTATAGAGTATGTATCTTCAGGAATTCAGTTTTACTTAAAAACAGAAAATCCTCACAAACTTTTAAGTAAACGCAGAAAAAAAAAACTGAATATATCGCATCTATGTATACACAGACGATATTTACAACAACAACAACAACAACAACAAGAAGAACAAAAGACATCAATGACAAAAAAAAAATGTATTCAAAGATTGAAATAAACACTTATTTGTATGTACATACATACATACATACATAAAATCAATTTGTAGATATGTATGTATACATATCAAATTTTTTATCAATGTTGAAGTATTTATCAGATCTACCTAATGAAAATATGTACATATGTATATGAAGCGTCGTTTAGTTAAAGCACAATGCAAATATAAATGATCTATACACTAGAAAAAATTTGCAGCTTAAAAATAAGCATGCTTGACATTAATTCAATAATTTTTAGTATAATAGAAAATGTCTATTGAGATATCTACAAACTAATGAGTTAATGAGTTAAATGGATACTCTAAATTAATATTTTGTCCCTATTGAAATAAGAAATTTCAATATGACTAAACCTTCGCTAATGGTTCTTATTAATTCAGCATGGTTCTTACTGATTTCAAGTTGGGTTTTCTCTGTGTGTAGAAAACTCTTTCAGTCAAAGAAGACGAATGTAGTTAAATAAACAAAATCTGTAATATAAACAAATTTCACACAGACCGACTTCAACGCGAGACAAATTTAAGCATGAGAAAATATAAAGCAATAGTAAGTATAAAAGCATACTAGGATTAGGGAAGTCCAGACATATGATATTATTTTATAGTACCAAATGTCGATACTGAAAACAATTTATTTCCACCTACATATAAATACCACCTCAAATACACACACAGAACAGAATTCATATAAGAAATATCCAAGAAAATTTCAACAACACCCCCCCTTTTGCAAATCATGACGAGTCTTAAATTCTCCCTCAGATATACATACACAAATTCCCATTGTCATACATACATACATATACAATTACAGAATTAATCTCAAGAACACAACACTCTCACCTACCTAAAATTACAGATAGTCTTAAACTTCTACAGACGTCTATACACATAGATTCTCACGGCTACATATTACAAGAACACCTCGCCCCTAATAAATCACAATCACCTTAAATTCTTACAAAAATACATACATACATACACATAACCAATTTACCTCAACAAGATCCTCAAATCACGATCAGCCTTAAACTACTATAGACAGACACATCCACAAATCCCCATGGAAACATATTACGTCAACAACCCTGCCCACCCAAATCATGGTCAGCCTTAAACTCCTACAGCCATACAAACACACAGATTCCTCCGGTTGCATATTACTAGAACACCTCACCCCTCATAAATCACAATCAGCCTTAAGCTCCTACAGAAATACACACATTGAAATTCCTACAAACATACACACACACACACACACATAAACACATACCCACACACACACACACACACACACACATAAACACATACCCACACACACACACACACACACACACATAAACACATACCCACACACACACACAATCGATCTACCTCAACTACACCCCGCCTCCTGCCAATCAAACCCTCACCTAAATTCTCACAGACAGACAGACACATCCACAAATTCCTATGGTTACATAGTACGGCAACAACGCCACCTACTCAAATCACGTCCAAATTCTCACAGTCTATCAACATGAACATTAGCATTAGAAAAAATAACTTTCACGTTTTCCCGTCGTCATTAGGAAAAATCATTTTCCCGTCGGCATTTGAAAAAATTATATTCATGTTTTGCCTTCGGCATTAGGAAAAATTAATAAACATGTTTTGCCGTCGGCATTTGAAAAAAATAATAATCATGTATTGCCGTCGGCATATTCACTCATATGAAACCTCAAAAAAAAATCACCCGTTATCACAATTAATGTAACCCAAAAAAATCACCCGTTCACACAAAGTTAATGTAAACAAAAAACTCCTAATGTAAACAAAAAAAACTCCTAATGTAAACAAAAAACACAAATTTCCAAGAATTTAACAATTTTCAAATTTTAATTACCCAAATTTAACAATTTGGGGGTGCACAGTGGAATGAATGCTTAATTTATCTGGACTGAAACCATAAATATTACCATTTCAATATCAAAAAAAATAAAAGGATTTCTGGACAGCTAAGAACTTGTTCTAAAAGTACTGAAAATATTATATGAAAAATTAAATATTGAAAATATTATATGAAAAATTAAATATTGAAAATATTACATGAAAAATTAATACTACCGAAGTTCGCAATAGCAAAACTCTGTAATATTTCCTAACAAATTGAGCTAGAATTTTTTAATTATTTTTGTCGAACTCAGCATCCTCAAAACCGTATAGACTGACCATCAAATAATTTTGACCTGCCAGGTTAGCGAACCGACCCACTGTGGGGCAGAACCGCCAGTTCCCTACTACTGGTAAACGTCCCTAATGTCGGCATGTACCAGTAGTCGGCATTTTTTTACATAAAATGTGAATAAATAAGAATAACGGAAGTTATATATCTAAATAACAATTACATCTCATTGGAAATATACTTTTTTCTCTTTATGAAATTAGTAAATTTGACTAAGATGCTTAATTTCTTGTATTTTGGTCTTCATTCAGTGACAGTATTTCATCAAGTGAGGTAGTGCTAGGTTTTTTAGAAATTTTTTAGTGTCAGAGCCATCTTAAACAAGTAAGTATTGAGATTTAATTAAGTGATTTTTTAACAATAAGTGCTTCCAAAGAAATAAAACAATTAAAATATTCTTTCGAAAGTGAAAAAATCAACAAAAAAATATTTTTTTGCCTTTTTTGATTGCTGCCGACATAAGGAACAAAAAATTCTATGATTTCCAATGGTCGGCAGGGGGGTGACGACTACTGGTAAATTAGTTTTTTTTTTAGATTAAGCTCAATTTTTAAAACATTGTTTATCAACCATCCCTCTTTCCACTCCATATAATGAAAATGAGTAGAAAATGAGTTTACCCAGTAGTCGGCATAGTTCATATTGATTATTGAAAGACCTGCCGAGTATAGGACATAAATGTTCTAAAGTCGGCAGCAAACTTTTTTCCCTACATTCACATAAATGGGATTCCTAAAATAGGATGAAATTTAAGATTCGGTATAAATATTAGGTTGTTCATGGCATTTCAGACAATTTGCAGTTTTAAAATATGTCCACCAAAGGAAAAAGAACGCTGCACCAATATTCCGAAGAGTCGATGAAAAGTGCTCTAAATGAAATAAGAAAAGGCACAACTTCTATCTCTGCTGCAAGTAAAAAGTATGGTGTCCCGCGTACTACTATCCAAGATAGAATACATGGCCGAATTGCTGATGATGCTAGAAAAATGGGTCCACAAACAGTTTTAACTGATGCGGAAGAGCAACGTCTGGCAAAATGGTGTGGAGATCTTGCAAAATGTGGGTTCCCATTAAAACCTCAAGACTTGTTGAATACTGTCCAAGCAATTGTGAAAGGAGATCAACGAACCACACCATTTGTAAATGGTAAACCGGGGAGGAAGTGGTATTTGGGCTTTTTGAAACGGCATCCTAGCCTATGTCTCAGAGAAGCGGAAGGTATTTCCAAAGGGCGAGCGGTGATAACCCAAGAATACATAAGAAAATGGTTCGAAGAACTTAGAAACTTTCTTACTGAAGAAAATGCTTTGGACATTTTAGATGAACCATCTCGAATCTTTAATGGAGATGAGACCAGTTTCAGTATGTGCCCTAAGACAGGAAAAGTATTGGCACCAAAAGGATATAAAAATGTTTATACAATTCAAAAAGGAAACGAGAAAGAAACCGTTACGGTGCTGTTGGTTTTCTCAGCAAGTGGCCAGACGGTGGTCCCAATGGTTGTATTTCCATACGTGCGGCCACCTAAAGAAGTCGTAAATAGCCTTCCAGAGAATTGGTTTTTGGGTAAGTCGGAAACCGGATGGATGGTGAGCGAAACGTTTTATGAATATATCGTCAATGGGGTTCATAGTTGGCTTAATGAACACAATGTTCAGCGACCAATTCTGTTATTTGTGGATGGTCATAAATCTCATATGACGTTGGAGTTGAGTAAGTTTTGCGAGAACAATGGTATTATATTATATGCACTTCCTCCAAACACCACACACATTATGCAACCTGCAGATGTAAGTGTTTTTAAACCGTTGAAAGCAGAGTGGAAGAAAACTGTAAGGGAATGGCATATGAAACAGGAAAATAGTAACAAAGTTGTATCAAAGTCAACATTTTGTCCCCTCCTCAATATGGTTCTTTCTAACATAAATATGGAAGACACGATTAAAAATGGGTTTAGAAAGTGTGGGTTATATCCCTTTAACCCTGAGAACGTCGACTTCACCAAATGTGTTCAAAATCAATCAGAGTTATTGGTAGGTGGTCGACGTGAAATTACAACTTTTGAGGCAACAGATTTTGATAAAGCTATCGAAATTATTAACAAAATATCTCCTAAATTGCGAGAACGGGGAGTTAATTCTGATGTTATTGTTGAAGAAATCTGTAATTTGAAACAAACAGGAAATGATCAAACGGTTGAAATTTTAGGTGATGTCACTATACAGTCAGGTTAGGTTAGGTTTATCTGGTTGGTCCAAGACCTCGCATAGACCGGCATTGATCCTTAGCGATACCAGCAAATGAAATGAGAACCTGTTAGTATGGCAGCCTAGTTCGTGGTGCCTGTATCGAATGACTCCCACACAGATTTAACAAATTTTAGCAACCTACACATTTCTACTCTCGATACAATCTCAAGACTACGAAAAGTGTAAGCACCAAGATAGTTATATCTAGTACGGCTTAAAGCCGGGCAGTGACACAGTAGATGTTCCATTGTTTCCATTTCTCCGGGTTCCTTACATTTCCTGCAGGTACCGTCGGCTATTCGTCCTATTTTGACAGCGTACGAAGCTGTCCAGCAGTGCCCAGTTAATACTCCCACTAGAAGCTTACAGTTGCTTCTAGTTAGTGATAAAAGGAACTTAGTCAATTTGTGATCATAGGAGCTCCACATGATTTTAGAAGTTTTGCAAGTTTTCGTCGCGCGCCAACATTTCTCCGCTTCTTCCCTCATATTAGAATGTATGATCTCTTTAAGGTATTGAATTGGTTTTCGGATATTTACCGTTACCTCAGCCGGTAATAGAATTCCCCTTTTGGCCAGTGTATCGGCCATTTCATTTCCCTCTATCCCCATGTGTCCCCGGATCCAGAATATATGTACTTGTCTACCAGTACATAACATATCCAGGGCCTTTCTACACAGGAGAACAACCGAGGAGTAATTGCAGTCAGCTGAAATTGCTTTAATAGCTGCTTGACTGTCTATATACAGATTTACACGCGCATCCATAGTTAGAGAGGTGAAGGCTAACTCTGCTGCCATTTTGACAGCATAGATTTCCGCCTGGAAGATGCTACAATGATCAGGAAGTTTATAAGATTCCTCTATATCGAGCTCCCGACAGTAAACCGCAGCTCCTACCCCTCTATCCATCTTTGAACCATCAGTGAAAAAGTTAAAACCAGAACCACTATGATTAAGACTTTCCAAATAGCCTTCTTGACTTATAGTGATCTGTGGTTTGGTAAAAAAGTTCGTCACTGGAATGATGTAGTCCGAGCTACACTCCATGTTTTCTAGTAATTTGCTGTGACCAAATGATCTGTACGACATCTGACCTGTTGTCCTTAGTCGGATAGCTGATTTGCATGCCACGTTCACTGCAATTAGCTTTATTGGTTTAAGGTCCAATATAACGTCTAAGGCTGCAGTAGGTGTACTCTTTAAAGCTCCAGTGATGCAGAGCTCTGCTAGCCTCTGGATACTTTCCAGCTTTTTCAGGTATGATTTTGTCTCAGTCGCCCTCCACCATACAAGTATTCCGTAGAGTAAAATTGGTCTAGCTATCGCTGTGTATGTCCAATACGTAAGAGTAGGTGAAAGGCCCCATGTCTTGCCCAGCATTTTTTTACATGCATATAGAGCAATGGTGGCCTTTTTAACTCTATCTTCTATATTGTACCTCCACGTCAGCTTACTATCCAAAATAACCCCCAGGTACTTTGTATGTGTTTTGGGCGAGAGCGATATACCGTCTAACTTTGGTGTTCTCCATTCCTTTACTTTCCTATTAGTAAAAAGCACAAGGTCAGTTTTTCCTGGGTTTAAGTTCAAACCTACCCTTGTTGCCCATCTATGAATATCCCTCAACGAGGATTCCATTAGGGAGCTAATTGTATCGAGGAACTTACCAGTTATAATGATAGCTATGTCATCCGCATATGCTGTAATCTTAGCTGCTTTACCCTCGAATTCTATGAGAATTTCATTTACAACCAGCGTCCAAAGAAGTGGCGATAGAACACCACCTTGGGGAGTTCCTCTCTTAGCTTCTTTGTTTACCTTGGCATTGCCTAATTCCGCAGATACTATTCTACATTTCAATAGGTTGCCTATCCAGTTTTTGACTTGCAAGTTAGCCCCGGAACGATTAACACTTTCCATAATTGCGTCCGTAGAGACATTATTGAAAGCGCCTTCGATGTCCAAAAAGACCCCTATAGCAAAGTCCTTATAGTGTAACGATTTTTCGATTTGTTAACAACATTATGAAGTGCTGTTTCAACCGATTTGCCCTTTGTGTATGCATGTTGGTTGGAAGACAGGATATTTGGATATACAAATTCTTTGATGTGTATATCCAGAATTCTCTCTAACGTTTTCAGTAGAAAGGACGTCAAACTGATAGGCCTAAAGTCTTTTGGATACATATGGTTGCTCCTACCTGCCTTTGGTATGAGTACAACCTTGGCAATCCTCCATGATTTTGGCACATAATTCAGTCTGAGACATCCTCTAAATATTCCTACTAGCCAGGGAATTATCCTCTGTTTACCATACTGTAGTAAAGCCGGAAAAATACCATCTGGTCCTGGTGATTTATATGGTTTAAAGGAATCGATTGCCCATTCCACCTTACTAAGGGAAATGACGTCACAATTCTCAGTATTTAATTCATTTGTCATTTCTGAGCGAGGGGAGATCTCCGTGCAACCTGGGAAATGTGTGTCCAGGAGAACTTCCAGCGTTTCTCGGCTGCAGTTAGTCCAATCGCCGTTAATTTTACATATTGTGCTAGGCACTGATGGATTGCTTGCAAGCAGCTTTCTCATTCTGGCCGTGTCCGTAGTTTTTTCTATATTGCCACAAAATTTCTTCCATGAATTTTTCTTGGCCTTTCTCACCTCTTTTTTAAAAGATCTCAGTGCTTTTTTATAGTCCCTCCAGCATTCAAATTGGTCTATGTATCTAGCCAATCTGAAGAACTCACGCAGGTCACGTCTTTGTGCGTCTAGATCACTACTCCACCATGGTGGTCTAGACATACGTTTTACGCGCGAGAGGGGACATGCTGATTCATACGATTTTGTTATGGCTTTCGTTAAGCAATTAACAGACTTTTCAATATCAGCCTCACTTTTAATCGATTTGGCATTATAAAGATTATTTTCAATGTTCTTCCTGTAATAATCCCACCTAGTATTGCGTGGGTTCCTATATAATTTCTTAAGCTTTGAAACTTCAGATAAAATTCTAAAAGCTATGTACCAATGGTCAGAGAAGGACGGCTGTCTAAGCACCATCCAATCCTTAAGTACAATATCTTCATTGTTAACAAGTGTTAAGTCCAATACATTCGATGATGTAGGACCTATATAAGTAGGTTCCTTCCCTCTATTCACAATCACAAGGTCAGTTTGCAGTATGAATTGAATAAGTGACTCACCTCTTTCATTGATGTCCTTACTTCCCCATACAGTATGATGTGCGTTAGCGTCTGTGCCTATCACCAGTTTTTGTTTCTTCTCGCAGGCTTCTTTAACGAGCCTTTGGAGCTCCGGTGGAGGTGCCTCAATTATGTGTGGCATGTAGCATGATGCAAGGAGTATTGGCTCATCCTTGTCACCATCTACCGCTACAACAACTAAATCGTCAGTGCTGTAATTATACAAAATATATGAATTAAAGTTCTTCTTAATTAGGATAGCTGATCGTATCCTGCTTACCGTCTTTGAGAAGTATGTATGGTAATTACGTAACTTTAGCCCAGAAACCCTGTTTCCCGATGAGATCCACGGCTCCTGGACTAACGCCACGTCATAGTTGCTCTCCTCTAAGGTAAGGAGAAGCTCAGTAGACTCTAATTTACAATGTTGGAGGTTCACCTGAAGGATCTTTAACTCCATCTTCAAAGCTCACCTTTCTAGAGTCCATATCAGGGTATGGGATCTCTCGTCTCGGCTCCTCCAACTTTAAGCCGGCTGTAGCAGCTGCCAGTTCGCTCTCCAGTTCCTCGGCTTCTATAGTGTTATCGTTTTTGTCATTGGGGTGTCTCTTCTTCAGACGTAGGTAGACACTACCTACACCCCATGCCATCTTGCCATTCCGCTTATAAAGAATGTCCTCAGCATTCTTATTAATCTGCAGAATGTAACTCTGGCCCTCTGACTTCGGTTTTGCCACATGCAGTACCCTCCAATCCTTCGTCGGAATCTCCGGGTTTTGGTTTTGTAGAAGACGAAGAGTGATATCCGGCTTCACTACACGCGGAATTATGACCTTCGCCTTCGGTATGATGGGGATGTCATCCTTGCTCACAATCCGAAGTTGTGCACCAGGCCACAGTTTTTTGAGTGTCGGAACAACTTCCTTCAACCAATCCATCGACATTGTGTCCCTGCATCTGATGAGTTTCGCACCATTGAACCAGCTAGCTCCTTCAAAAGAAGGTAGTGGTTTCTCCGGTTCCGTCTCCATCAGTGCAACAATGGCGTTGAAGATAGCCGTTTCCGCAACCTTCCACTGCTCCATTGTCACTTCTCCAAAAGGTGCACTTTTGTCAAGGAGTCCCACGATCAAGTGTCGCTTCGCTACCTCACTGACGTTAGTGACCGCGGATTGTGCTTTGGAAGCAGCTTGGGAAGTGGATGGTCTATCTTCAAAGCTGTGTTTGGACCTCTTCGCAGTCGACTGTGAGCCATCAACCGATCTATTCCTTTTGTCACTCTTCTGCCTCTTACCGGGCTTATCGCTGCTCGATGCCAGTCTTTTGAGCACGCCCTCCTCTATGCTATTTGCATATCGGGGATCAGTGGTCTCAAAGCGTTTTTTATCAGCGAAGTGTTCACGGCCTTTGTTCACTGCTACCTCAGCCCACTTAAGTCTGTCTAACTGTACAGAAGACAGATCTTTCTGTGAGCCAAGGAGGTGTACAATCCGTACCGCCGCTTTGTACTCTGACAGAGCCTTAATAGCCTCCTTGTTCTTCGGGGCTCTCTCTCTTTTAATTGGAGTTGAGGTGGAAGAACTCGGCGACTTCAAGAGCTCGATCTCTGATTGCATATTGACGCAGGTAACGTTTTCAAGGTCCGATTCTGAATCGATCGAGGCACTTGAGTGTTCCGCGTTCTTAGATGCATTGCTTCTTGCCATTTCAGTAGCACTACAACTGCTGTGACCTGTTTCCATCACAGTAGAGGTTTGACCGCTGGCGACACGCAGAGGATCATGACTTCCTCCGTGCCCGCCGGTGGACGCAGTCAATTCAGCTACCGACGTTTGGGCGTATATTACCACCCGCTTTTTAATTTCTTCCTGACTCATTACTTTTTTTTTAAAATTTGCGTTTTATACATTCCGCCATGTACAAGAACCGCCGACCCTCTGGGTAACAGACGTGGACCAGGACGCCGTCCAATATGGAGCAGACGCGCCTGGATTTTAATCGCCATCCCAATCCAAGCCATGGTCCATTCATTGCATTACAAGAGAAGGACTCACAGACTGAATTGGAATAACGATTACCTCCTACCTATGATCAGAGCTCATTCCAATAATGTACACAATAGGCAATACATTGTGACACTATGTTCAAAACCCTGACCTTAGCCGTGTATCACTTAGCACACGTTACCAGCCGGCACCCACGAGGAGGGTTTGGTAGAAGGATTTCTTATGCCGGCCTCACTATACAGTCGGGAACGTATGTAATAAATGAAGAAGGGATTTTAGAAATGCAGACAAATATAAAAGAACCAAAATTACCATCCGAACATGTTAACTGTTTGTCTCCAACAAATTCCAAAGATGATTTGTTTGCACCTAACCATAGCTCAAGTCCAGTCCCAGTCACAATTCCAAATAACATCCAGCCATTTAAATCGATTACTGACTGTCCCTCCCCTACCTCATCCATTAGTAGCACTATAAGCAACATCTTTAAGTCCATTAGCTATTCTCCAAGTACAGGTAACTCTAACATATAATTTTTCATGCATGTATTCCAAGTATGTATTTATTTTTACTGTTATTAAAATCCTATAGGCACTACTATAATTAAAAACGAAGCAATTTCCATGTCACCTACATTCGAAAAACACTTGTTTTATCCAAAATTGTCAAAATCTTCAAGATTTGCTTTAAAGCCCAAGGCTCCAAGTGCAATATCTGCTCTTGCATGGAGGAACCATATAGAGGCAAAAGAAAACGAGAAAATAGCCAAAGCTGAAGGTATTAAGTCAAGAAAGCTTGAACGCCAAAGAAGAAAAATGGCAAATGAAAACAAGCCAAAGAAAGTTAAAACCGGAAAGAAAAAGGAAATTTGTAGCACATGCGAAGAAGTCTTGGATACAGATGCTGAGGACAACGGTCTAAAAAACGTAGGGTGCGATAATTGTCCTCAGTGGTTTCACCTCAAATGCACCATTTTAAAGGAACTAGCCTACGAGGACGCTATCGGAAAAGATTTTGTTTGTGAAGCATGTAAAACAAAATGAAGTTATTTAAACCTATATCGAATTTTTTAAGTGACAACTGGTGTCTAATAGTCGCTTTCGATAACGAGCTACTTCAATCACTTTGTTTTTAGTTTGAGATTATGGTATTTGGTATCGAACAATGATCTCAAACTGGAAAATCGTGATATATTCAGCTTATTATTGAAAGCGAGGATTAGACCCATGGTTTCTAAATTTAAGGATCTCACGTACCTATGTACCTACATACTATGTACCTATTGAATTGAATTTTTTAGTTTTTATTACACTTTTTAATTTTAATTTTTGAATGCCAAATAAGTGCCCATACTTTTATATCTTTTTTAGTTTTTATAAGTTAATGAAATAAAGACTGATCTCGTGTCTTATAAAACATTGAAAATGTAAATAACTTTAATTTCAAATAAAAATACCTTGAATTCTTATATAAAAAATTTCATGCCGACTACTGGGTCATCAAGTGCCGAACTTAGGAACATGGGTGCCGACTACTGGCAAAAGTGATGAATTTTAAAAAATATGAATATTTCTTACATTTATATATTATATTTTGGAAAGCAGTTAAATGAACATAAAAGAATACTAATAACAGAATTATAATAAATACGTATCATTGCAATATTATTTTCACATGAGAAATGGCACAAGTTTGAAAAAGGAAAAAAAGTTAAACTGCCGACTACTGGTACACTTACCCTATTAGAATTGAATAAGATTTTTGAAATAATTAAAACTACGTAGAATTGAAGAAATGGCAGTGGAATTGAAGAAATTTCGTTAGTTTTAACAATTTTATTTTCTTTACATTGAATAAGGGCATGTAAAAGTGAAGAAATTTCTTCATTTCGTACAAATAAAAAAAAAACATATGCAAGAACAGTTAAGCTTGTTTGGCGAACGCTTTATTTCATTTGTGGTTGATTATAAGTGCGATGTCATTGTTAAAAAAACGATTCTTATAAATATGTACAATAATTTTAATAAAATTTAAGAAAAGTATATTATAAAAAATAATTATTATACATACAAATATTTATGTTACTTATGTATACTATACACATTTCATAAATTTATAAACATGAAGTGTTATATATGTAAAAAAATATTATCTTCAATTGAAAGTTTAATTGTGCATTTAAAAATTTATCATTCACAAAAATTACCGGCTCCACGAAGTGTCTCATGCGAAATGCACTTCTGACGTACTAAACAAATGGACACATTACAAAAAGCCATTTGGTTTCAAGTTGGTACGTTTTTAATTAATAATAATAATAAAAGTTTAAATAATTTCACGTTTTTGTACTTTTTATAGGTAGATATAGATTTTAAACAGTTGTATCCAACAGCAGAGTGCTTTCATGCCAGTTTTGAAACTTTCGTCTCCGTGTTCCAAGAGCGTATCAAGGACCAATCAAGCAAACTTTTATTTCAAACAATGAATGAAATGAACAACATAAGTGAAAGTAAGGGTTAAAATATTTAATCCATAACCTGTTTTGTTAATAATATTACCAATACTATTTATTTTTCCAGATGGTCGTTGTATTGGAATATTTTATCTTCTACATAGTCTTTTGGTACTACCATCAGCAAAAATTTTTAATGTTTCAAACGGAAAGAAAATATGTACACGATTTTCCATAGGGGACTCGCAGAGAAGTTTTATAATTGACGAAAACACAGCTGCCTGTGAAGAAGAGTTGCTGAAAAATTATGAAAGAAGAGTGCGAGTTCCACCATTAATTTTAGTTGCAGGTTCAATTTTAGAACCAAAAGAAATCGTAGTTTATTTCGAAGGCATAAAATACCGCATGCATTCTGCATCAAATGCGCTAGATACTTGCTTTAAAATATTTTTTGTATTTAATTTGGAATACCCAAAAGAATCTTTGTTAGTTTGGACGTTTATTCAAAAGCACTTTTACAATATTATTACAAATACTGATTACAGCAGCCCTCAAATTAATTCATTAATTTCCAATTTAAGATAATGGAAAAATGTACATAAATAACTTATTAGTTTTATTATACTGGAATATAATTTCTGTTTTTGTTTTGTTTTTATAGATATACATTGTGTGTATACTAATGTCCAGTTGCAAAACCGTGTATGGCACGAACAACTAAAAACTGGGATTTCCCGTTTTCGCAATCGTGAAAAAAAGTTAACACAACAAATGCATTGAATTTTTGACTACAAGTTTTTTTAATTATAAAAGTGATATATTATTTTTTTATTTTATGATATATTATTATTTTTTTTAAACGCACTTACAAAATCGGTATCCAACATTTGTAGTAAAAAATAACTTATTATGAGAAAAATATCATCATAAATGTTCTTAGTTTATTTTAATTCCATACACGGTTTTGGAACTGGAATTTGCGTATTTACAAAAAATATAATTGATTATTACTCTAATGTATACTTATATATTTAAGTGTTTATTACACTATGGAACATTTTTGGGATTATTGTCTGGGGGGTGAGAAATTCCAAGTCAGGGTGATGGTACTAGGTCAGTATAGTAAAACCCTCAAAGGGTTTGGCGTTCGTATGTGTCAGTTTTTTTTATGACCTTTTAAATTTTTTCCTTATCTTGATGTTTTTTCGCTTGGTTGTAACATTTTGGCAAAAACGTAGTTTAACATAACTCGAGAACCACTTGTCCGATTTTGATGAAACAAACTCAAAAAAATTTAGAATTACAATTTCTTTAATCCGTTCATATAAAGTTTTTCTTTATAATCAACAGTTTTGCAGGTAAAAATAAATTTGTGGAGGCAAAAAAATATTTTTTTGCCTAAAAATTAAATTTTTTTTTTAAATTCATAAAAAATCCAAAACGGAAAAAAGGATCAAGTGTTATTAATTTCGTGTAAAGTCACATAACATATAAACAAAATGCGACATAGATCATAGAAATCGATTAACGCGTTCTGCTTTTATTTACAATTAAGTGAAGGTATCCATCCCATTTTGACAAGAATATTGATATTTGTTTTTATTCAAAAAAGTGTCATTTATCGCCTTTTTTATAAAAGCTTTTGGCACAGGAATGTGGTCCGAATGAGGCAATGGTGTTGCCGCACTTGCAACACCAACGTAATTATACGATTTTCTTATCCTTTTTGCGGCTCCTTTATTCGCACATGCATAGCAATTCAATGGATTGTGACCTTCGCCAGGATTAGTCCAAGTCATTGGGATACCGAATGGCATACTTTCACGTCTTCTATTTTTCCAATCCATTAGACGGTTGTAGCAGCTTTTACACACTATATTTGGTACCCAATTTTCGTTCACTATAACATTTTGGTTGAAGTAACTACATCTCGTATGTTTGAACAAAATCTGTACTGAAATTTCCACTTTTTTTATGTGTTGAGACATATTGACCACAGCAGTAGCAAAAGCTATTTATATCTGGCTTGCACAGTTCCATATTCTGTTCTCTTTTGTTCACTTTTAAAAAACTGGAGAAAAATCACTTTTACTGTTCGCGTTCGTCGGCACTTGTTGAATGACAAACATCACAGAACCAGTGTGAGAAAGAGAAAATGTATAATGACAATGCATGTTTTATGTGAACATTACAGAACCAGTGTTGCCACATCAATATTTCTCTTTTAGTACAGTAGAAAAATATGAGAGAGTTCGGCTTGTGAGTGTCAATGTTTTCTCCAAATAATGTTGTGCATATCTGGAGCAAATTTTTGAAATTCATACATTTACCTAATTGTGAATAAATGAGAAACGCGTGCATCGATTTTCATGATCTATCCCTTTTTTTGCTCATGACTTATGTGACTTTACGCGAAAGTAATTAGTTTTGGCACTTTTTTCCATTTTGGATTTTTTATGAATTAAAAAAAAAAATATATTTAAATTTTTAGGCAAAAAATACTTCTTTCCCTTCATACATTCATTTTTAACTTCGAAAGTGTTGCACATATAGGAAAACAGTATAGAAAACAGATTAGAGAAATTGTAATTCTAAATTTTTTTGAGATTGTTTCATCAAAATCGGACAAGTGGTTCTCGAGTTATGTTAAACTACGTTTTTGCCAAAATGTTACAACTAAGCGAAAAAACATCAAGATAAGGAAAAAATTTAAAAGGTCATAAAAAAAAACTGACACATACGAACGCCAAACCCTTTGAGGGTTTTACTATACTGACCTAGTACCATCACCCTGACTTGGAATTTCTCACCCCCCAGATTGGCTGTTGTACTGTGTTATTAATGAACATCAATATATGTACACTTGCATTTATATTGATTTTGTATAATAAATTTATACTTTTCTTGTAATTTGTACTGTTTTTGTTTTAATACAATTTTACTTTATTACATTTTATATCGTTAATAGCATTATCTTTCACTAACTAAGAGAATTTTATATAATTTGTAAACAGTAAACAGTAACAAATCAACACAGCTGCTAAACTAGTTTACTATTTACAATTTGTATAAAAGTTGTCTTAAAATGTAAAGAAAATGTTCCTACAGGGGCTTAGAAATTGAATAAAATAGGGTAGTAAAAGTGAATAATAGTTATTCATTATGAATAAAAAAGTTATTTATACGGACTAAATTCATTACTTCATTTGAAGAAAAGTTCTTCAAAGTTAATAAAAAATATTCACGTTAACTACATTAATTAGTTATTATAAATAAAGATTCTTAATCAATTAAACTAAAATTTGGTAATATTTACCACCCACTAAATAACGAAATTTACTAAAATTATTTTCTTTAACGAAAACAATTCGTAGACCTGAATAACGAATTTGTTAGCTGTATAATAACCTACATTTCTTCATTTTTACACCCCATTTTGCAGTATTTAGGTAAATTTTTGGTTCAGTGTAGATATGAGACGCTTAGTGCAATAACTCTGTAAGCCACAAAAACAAAATATTGAATAAATCGACTTTTAAGTTTAAAATTAATTTAAAAAATCGGGGTTTTAATATTTTCTACTTTAACCACCCTTAAGAAGCATTTTAGGAGGATCACTATGATGTGTCCATCTATCAATGCTTAAAACTCATTGGAAGTACCATTTTTAATAAAAAATTGTGGCCTTACATTGTTATTGCCTAAATTTGTTTGAAAAATATTTTAGTCTCAAAAGCAATATTTCTAATATTTTTCTGTGGCTTATACAGTTATTGCAAAAAAATCCTCATTATTTCATTTTCAAATATTTATCAAATTTATTAATGCAAAGATTTTAAAAATTATACAAAAAAGCAAATGCTAATAATGATAACAATATCTAAATAACATATACAACATCTGCTTCACCTTCAATATGTGCATCCTTCAAATTATTGTACAAATTGTGATTAACTGGTGGAATATATTTCAGAAATAATTTTATATTAACCATCTTATTAGCCACTATTTTAATATATTCAGTACTTTTATGTAAGTCCACTTAGGGCCATTATTACAACTTAAAGATAGTTAAAAGTAGGATTTTATCGGACGTATAAAAAGCTTTCCATTATTGCAAATTGGATTTAAATTACCATGTATGATAAACTTGCCTATAATTTATCGCTCACTTTAGGTTAAAGTAAAATTTTGCAAATGATAAAGTTTTTATACGTCCGATAAA
This sequence comes from Tachina grossa, assembly GCA_949987645.1. Taxonomy (NCBI): domain Eukaryota; kingdom Metazoa; phylum Arthropoda; class Insecta; order Diptera; family Tachinidae; genus Tachina; species Tachina grossa. Next base: position 133,809,230 of record OX465276.1, on the reverse strand, counting down.
ACCCTACTTTTAGCTATCTTTAAGTTGTAATAATGGCCCTTAATGTGTTATTTGCTGCTCTTAATTTTTTTGTAGTGTTTATTTCCTTGTACTCTTCATCAATGGAGTGTTTAATAAAAATAGATGCACTGTTTTTAGACTTAAAATGAAATGTCATTGCACATTACAAAAAAAAAAAAAAAAAAAGAATTGCTTAAGAAATATTTTCTAATAACATATTTTCTAATAACATAATAATTCTTCTAAAACTTAAAAAAAAAACTTTTTATAAACAGCAACAACTCTGTAAGCCACATCAACAAAAATAATAATATTTTTTGTGCAATAACTGCGTATGCCACAAAAACTTAAAAAAAACATACCACTCTAGTTTCTGATATAAATTTCATGTCTCTTGGGAAGAGTCCTGTAATACTTATTGATATAACAGAAATATCAGAAGAACTTGAAAAAAAGATTCCTGTTTCACCAAAATCTATCGATGAAAAAAAGAACAAGTAAAGTTAGTGTGGCTTACAGAGTTATTGAAGAAAACAAAATGAAAGTATATCAAGAAGTATATTTTGTAATAACACCGCCAAAATAATCGAATTAACTTAAAATCTTTTTAGCATATAAGGCTATGGTACCTAGAAATAGATTGAGCACATAAAATCAATTTTTGATTCCATGTGGCTTATGGAGTTATTGCACTAAGCGAATCATGTGTAGTTCAATACGAACTACATAATAATATATAATAAATAGTTTTGGATTTTTTTCGTTTTTGGGTTTTTTTCGGTTTTGAGCGTTTTTTAGTTTAGGCATTTTTTGCATTTTTTCGGTTTTCGGAGATTTTTGTCGTTTTTTCATTTTGGCGATTTTTTTCATTTAAGCGATTTTTTGCGCCTTTTTCGCGTTTTGGCGTTTTTTCGGTTTTTAGCGTTTTTTCAAATTGGCCACTTTTTTCATTTTGGCGATTTTTTTTCATTTTGGCGATTTTTTTCATTTTGGTAATTTTTTTCATTTAAGCGATTTTTTTAGCGCCCTTTTCGCGTTTTGGCGGTTTTTTCGGTTTTTAGCGTTTTTTCAATTTGGCCACTTTTTTCATTTGGGCGATTTTTTAGTTTTGGCGCCTTTTTCGCGTTTTTGGCGATTTTTTCAGTTTTTGGCGTTTTTTCATTTTGGCGATTTTTTCATTATGTCGATTTTTTCGGTTTTGGCGATTTATTTTAGTGTTAGAATTTTTTTTTAATTATGTGCGTTTTTTATTCTACACCTTCTATATTTAAGAAGTTTTTCAAATTATTTAAATGTTCTCTTTTAAAAATGAATGAGGAGAAATTAATTAGAGGACTTTAACAGAGATCAGCATTTGCTAAGGGCATTTTATCCATCCACATCTAAAACGACTTGAATACCATATTATGGTAAATCCAGCCTTTACTATATTGATTCAACATTTAATGCTAAAAATAATCCTAGTAATGTACTTTCATGCCAACTTAGCTAACTTATTTCATATTTGCTGGTATTTAATAAGACTATATATTAAAATACTGTGTAGTGTCTCAATTCAAACATCCCATCGCGATATTATATAAATTATTTATTACTAAAGTATTTTTCGAAAGAAAAAAATAAAAAACATGCTGATTATTGAGTTCTTGTTTCAACTTTGTTATTTGAAAGTTTATAATATAATAACTGTAGTTGTTCTAAGAAATTTTTGGGTAAAGGTTCCCTGATTATCTGCCTTAGTGAAATGAGCATAGGATCCAGCTAAGTCCATCAATAATCAATTTCAATATATTTTTAATAAAAAAATATTTTACTAAATAAGTAAAATAATAATTTGGGATTATTAGTGCCTTAACAAATGTTAAACATAAATTGTAACAATTCTAATAAAAAACACTAGTTTTTCGATTTTATGCATTAAACACATTCAGCACAGCAAGCTACCGACTACCAAATGTCAAGGATAGAATACACATGTTTATATGAGAATAATTCTTTTGAAGACAGCAAAGCAACAGGGCGACAGGTTATTGTCTATGCTGATTTTTTCGTTGTAGTCCAATTAAACTAAGTTCTATTTCTTTGGCTACAGTGAGAAAATTCAGTATTGCCAGTATAATAGAAAATGTTGAATGAATGATTTTCTACAATTATTTCATAATATTTAATAGAAACAATATCAAAAAATTGATGTTAAGAATAAATTGATTCATTTTTTTTACTTTTACGGGAAATAAGTACATTTTAAAAGAGTAATTAATTTTTATAAATGCAAAATATATAAAAGTGGCAGTACTGAACTATGTATTTGTACTTGAATAGCAGCTACAGATGGTGCTGCTGCCGTATCCAAAATAATTAAGTAGCCGGCTACGAGGCGACAAATGCTGCTAGCGGCATTTGTAGTCGTGTGTTCGAGGTGAATGTGTTTAATGCATTATTCAGCGGAAAGGAACAGGTTCTCGGAAAGGAACTGACTGAAATTAGTGTTCTTTAGCGAATTATTTCATGTTATCTCCATTTACTAAAAATTAATAACAACTCGTTGCAAACTGTCAACGTATGACCATAGAATTGAAACATAATTATGCTGGGAGTAGTGATACAACGAATGTCAAATTTTGATATCCTCGAATACGAATATTTGAAACGATATTCGCTAATACGAATACGAATGCTATATATATGCAATTTATAGACATAAGTTTGGGCTTCTGTTTACGCTTGCAATTTGAAATATGAAAAAATTAGTATGGAAAAGAACTTTAAAATTAATAATAATAATAACAAAAATTAAAAATTTTAAAAACTCCCGACTTTTTTCAGAAAATATGTTATATCTTCTAAACGGCTGGACCGACTTTTTTCAAACATAGCTAAGATCAAGTCATCTTTCAAACAGAAAAAACTAAATGAAAATCGGTCCAGCCGTTTGGCCTGTACGTGGACACAGACAGACACACAGATACACAGACACACAGACACACACTACAAACTTATAACACCCCATTTTTTAGTCGGGGGTTAAAAAAAGCTACCCAAAATTTTAATGATCATCATAAAATAGCATTTGAAAATGATACAAAGCACAAACTTCTATAAAAAAATTTTATGAAAATTTAAATTTCGTTTAGGATATATGCATTTATTTATTTAATTTTTTGGAAAAATTTTTGTCAATTCGAATACGAATACGAATATTCGTGCATCACTAGTTGAGAGCATAATAAGCACCATATCACAAGGCTTCGTAAGACTAATAAGCGCCCATTAGTAACAAAGTTAAAGATATATAAGAAAAACTCTTGTGTTATTTGTTCATTAGTAATTATCACAAGTAATTTGGCTTAATAAGCGATACGAACTTTAGCCTATTCAAATCATAAATATAGAAACAAATGGAGTTCGAAAAATAATAATTAAATTAACATTAATTTCAGTTGCTTACTTTTGAATGACAAAAAAGGTTTAAATTTTCCAACCCTAGAATCATCTCTATAATTTTTTTTTTTTTTTTTTTTTGATTGTTTAATACTATTTTTATTCTCACTGAAATGTAAAAAACAAAATTTAAAAACAATGAACTCAGTAAATTGCGACTGTAAGTCGCAAACGAAGGGTTCCGTACGGACACTACATATCGTCGCTGTTTTAACTAACCGACCTAACTGACATTTTTTTTGAAAAATGAGTTAAGTCGTCTACTAGACTTTATAAGTCATAATACACATTGTCTACAATTTTCACGACTGTAAGCATTACATTTGTGGCTATATAAGAAAAAAGATTTCTGTCTGACGCAGCCATAAGAATGAATGTATAAAACAACCATAAAAGCTGCTTTCCTGTTAAATATTTAAAATGTTAGTTAGGTCAGTTAATTAAAACGGCGACGATATATATGTAACACATATAATATAATATCTTGCCTGTAGTGCGATTCAGTAACTTTAAACGATCCGAAAATCGTAGTTTTTGTCTACATTTTGTTGTTTGCTATGACGATTGTGTGATTCTGTAACTTCTTTTTAACGATAGTACGCAGCTGATATTTTCTGTTGATTTTTGTCGATACAATTAAGAGCACATGAATTATTGTCGCTTAAATAACAACTCAGCTGACATTAACCTATAGCGAATATCGGTAAAAATGTTGCTGAATAGAAAATGCGATACATTTTCGCTATAATTATTTTAACGATGTGATTATAAATAGTTAAGAACAGTTACTGAATCCAAGTACTGATGAAAAAATTTTTACCCGTCTGCGCAACGCAAAGAAGGGTATTGTCTTTATCAGCCTATGTATGTGTGTTCTTTTGCGGCACTATATAAGCCGAACTAATAGACCGATTTTGATTATTCTTACATCAATCGATTTTTCTTAATCCTGGAAGTGTCACTGAAGATATGAAAGTAGTTAAAACTCAATATGGCGGCGAACAGACGCCATTTTGTAAATAAGAAATTAATAAAAATTCGGCGAATTATATCAAAATGGGTATCATTCGACAGGTATTTTAAAATCATATTTAGGTATCTCTTATGATTTTTCATTTCACATGACCATTTACGATATTTAATGGTTCAAAGTTGGTGGCAGTAGAAATTAATTACTACTTGTTTTATTATTTGTTTTTACATATTATTTATCAGAGCTCTGCTCTTTATGCCAGACACAGGAGCTAGAACGTAATTTTCGTAACAATAATAATCGACATTATTGCAGTTATGAATTTATTTTGGTTTTGATTTCTTTGTAGAACCAGAGTACGAAACAAAGTGTTTTATTTTCTATATTTATGATTTGATCAGGCTAAAGTTCGTATCACTTTGTAAGCCAAATTACATGTGATAATTATTAATGAAGAAATAACACCAAAGTTAATTGTAAATATTCTGACAAACACGTAGTAGAACGGAACAACAAGATGTTTTCGAATGCCACAACACCTCCATCATCAGCGTTCTTTGTGTTTTGTGCACTGTGTGTGGTGTCAGTTGATGTGGATTTGTGCTTTATATACGAAACTTTTTTTGCAAATGGAATATGTGAATTGTTTTGATTCATCGTATTGCTGAAAGCAATTTTTGTAATGAAAGCTCAATTTTACCATCACTAAATTTACAACAGTCTTGCCATTGTCGTTTGTTCTTTACTAATTATGCACATGTTGGTTAATTTGCTTAGTTATAGTTTACACTACGCAAATCTTATTGCTAAGCTGTTTAGTTTGCTAGGAGAGAGAGACGAGCAGAAAATAGATGTTTCTGTTCATCTCGTCTCTCTCTCTCTATATATATGTATATAAAACTAATCAGCTTAGCAGTAAGACTTGCATAGTCTAAACTAGGACTTATTTTTGTTCTAATTAGGACAAACTTTTTTGTTTGTTACTATTTAGGGCCATAATTATTTTATTTATTTATTTATTTATTTGTATGTTCAAGTCCTATACAACAAGAATTATTCTTATATTTAAAGTACAGGAAAGTAGTATCCATAACTAAATTACGGCAGCAAACATATAGACAGACATTAAGATACAAATTTACAAAACTAACAAAAATTAAATAATTAGGTGTATATATTATAGAAACAATGTTTTTGAATTTCTACAACCTAAAGATAAAGTTCCTGATAGTTAACCTTAACATTAGCTAGCGTGAACGATAAAGTGACCATTCATTTGTTTCATTATAAATAATAAAAATGATGTATTGTGGCAACACTGGTGTAGATACCGACTACTTTGACTGTTAAAATGCTTAAAGCTCACTTTGAAAATTACCATGAGGATAAACCTGCTGTTAGCTTATCAGTCACTTTTACATTAATTTTTACTTGTAATAATCAAAATATATTTAACTGTCACATAACATCCTAAAATTAACTATTTGTAAGTTGTAATAATGGCCCTAAGTATATTTATTTTAATTTTTGCCACAGGCCCATGGCAATTAATTTTAGTTAATTTTTAATTATTATTGTTCGAACTTCATTTGTTTCTATATTTATGGTTTTCTTTTGCTTCGTTCTTTGAAGTGAGTGAAACCAAACATAAACAATGAGAAAGATTGCTTAGGGCTAATAAATCAGTGCAAGTTAATCTCTATTTTTGGTTTAAAATGTATTTAAACTAGCAAACCTATATATCAATACAGTATTTGTAAACGCATAAATTTGATCGTTTAAACTACCAATACAGGCCATATGGTTTTGTTACTTAGTCCCAATTTACACTATGCAAGTCTTATTGCTAAGCTGATTAGTTTGCTAGGGGAGAGAGACGGGGGGAAAAGAAACGTTGCTGTTCCCCTCGTCTCTCTCTCCCTGGAGCGAATCAGCTTAGCAATAAGACTTGCATAGTGTGATTTGGGACTTACAGACTCACTTACTCAACTTTCTTCCAAGCCTCTCCTTTTTCTTCAGATCTTGTTCGAACTGTTTTCTTACACTCTATTATCTTTTATACTATTCTACTTCGCCAAGCATAAATATAATTCCCATTACAATTTGCCGACATTTAATTAAAATTTTTATAACTTTTTGGCGTTTTGATTGTACAAGGAATTGATAGCCTGCTGCAAAACAGCTGTCTTTTGACATTACTCTTGTGCAGCCTCAATATTATTTTTTAAACTACACATAAGGTATGGTTCACTGATTTACTCCTGTTGAGTTTAAACCGCATATAGATTTGAGTTTAGTTTAAATAAACCAGCATTTAAACTTTGACTGATTTATTAGCCCTTAATAATACATTAATTTAATAGTACGTAGGTAGAAAAGAAACTAAACGGGAACTAAACGGAAACGTTTTGAAATATTTGCGGCGAATTTGACATCATTATATACTCGTAATATTATATTTTATTACATTGTTATTTAACACATGAAATTTGTTGTACATATATAGCTAAGCAGCTCTTCTTTTTTTTTTATTAAATTAATCGTGATTTTGTTTTAATTAATATGTTAATAAATTCTGTTATTACATCTCAAATCATTTGTTTATTCTGAAGCAAATATTTGAAATTTTATTTTGAGATTTTACACTCTAAATCTCGTTTTTTTTTCAAACGGTTTAATGTATTAAAATGGTGTTTTTTATAATTTTTTTCTTTTTTTTGACGCTTTTTATCCTTTTTGCAGCAGCTTAATGTGATTTTGCTCTTCCTAGAGAAATCAACACTGGATGCAGATGATCATCACGCTGAAAATAAGCCGCTGTAGCCACGTGAGTAAAAAAAACTTAAAGCAAAATAATTAATTTTTATATCCTAAATATTTTGTAGCTCTCTGGGCTGGTATGGGATGACATCTCAAATAATTTAAATAAACGAGATAAATTAGTGTGCCGGAACTTTGTAATTAATTACTTTATTTTGTACACTTTACAATTTAAGCAATTTTTTTCATCCTTTTTAAGGAATAATACGTGATATGATCGTTCAAAAAAAAAAACAATTAAGTAAGATGATATCTTCATTTTGGGGGACTTTTTTTTATAATTTTATTGTATCACGCTATACTTTCTAAATGTGATAAGGCCATTTGAAAGAGGTTTCATCTTTACAAACTAGTGTAATATTTAATTGATTGTCTTTAATTTTTATTAACTTTTACACCTAATTTTGCAAAAGCACACGCGAATGGGTTGACTGTGGAGAAATGAAGCACAGTTATATTTAGCAATTAGTACAAATTTAACTTTTGGCATTTCGAGTTATTCTACCACGTTCGAAAACCGAGTTATTTCAAGGGCACAATAACCCATGGGTATGCCTGAGTGTTACTTCTCTTTAAAAAAAATACAGCTTTTATAAATGCGATTGCCTGCAGATTTTATGCAAGTAGTAAGTATTCCAATAGAACATGCATTTTATTAAATAATCCCAAATATTTCAAATTGTCTAAAAATTTAATTTTGACCAGCATTATAACAAAAGTTTTCATTCGTTGGAGTGAAGCAGACTAAAGTCTTCGGTACGGATTAAACCCACGATTTAGCACAATACTCACTAATTCACTAGGGTACCCCAATTTATTATTATTATTATTTTTTTCAATACTATGGGAATGTTACGCCTATTAAGTTTTTTCTTCTTATTTTCCATCATTTTAAAATCAAATAGAAAGTAGGCATTTCAAAACAACTTTAAGGTGTTGTGCTTCATGTTTTAATTACAATTAAAATACATTAATTTACACTTGTAATTAATTTGTTAAACGTATGAAAGAAATTACGGGGAAAAAATCAAAAAAAAAACAATAGGAGTAGAAATTTTAATGAATGGGTTGCTATTATATTTCAATATTCAATTAAACAAAAACTTGTAAACAAAATATTTCTTTGAATTCATTGTAATAAAATACAAATTAAAACAAAATGTTGAATACACATTTTGCTTTGAATGCGCTGCAAATTATATGCATTCCAAAATTGCTATTTACGCACATACGAATAACTCATAATGGAGCTTCAGCCATACAAATGTGTGTACGTATGTAGGTATGAATGTATCAATGCATTTTGTGTGCATTAGTGTATTTATCCTACATGTTTCCAGTATGTACCAGGGAACCAAGTTTGTATTAAATTGTATTTATGGCCATTGGCAAAATTATCATCATTAAAATAATTATTACACGCAAACTTAATAAACATCAGAAACACATGCTGTTGCAAACATTGAACATAAAATACACTGCAAAATATTATAACAGCGGCAGCTCTAAATAAATTTCAAATATTGTGCTAACTAAAAAAGACATCGCTCATTTACTAATTCAAAACTATGTAGCTGGCCAATAAAATTTAAATTTTAAATTAAATTTTTTCAATTTTCACACAACTTCATGGAAAAATAAATTTTTAATTTTCTCTCAAGAGTTGAGTAAACGTGATGTTTGTTGATACCTCCTCCTTTTTCAAGTCAGTGAAGCGTCCCATCTATTATATACGCCCAATTCAAAATCTTGTGTAAATGGTTGCATCGTTGCATGTGAAAAATGGTATATTATATTGATACTCACCACTAAACAATTCTTAAAGGTGAGTATCAATGTACTATACCACTTTGCACATGCAACGATGCAAGACCATTTGCACAATATTGTGAATTGGGCTATTGTGACACCTTCGAATGTGGCAGGCATACACATTGACCATATTATTGTACAATACGAAAAATTGCACAATTATTTTGCAAGTGGATGGGGCCCCTTTAAAATTTAATAATACTCTAGTGTAGGTATATGCGTATATATATTTTAAAATTATAATGCATATACCACTTTATAAAACATTTTATAATTCCACCACTTTCACCTTGTACTAAAACATAGTATCCCACCACATTATTCGCTAACCCAATGGAACATAATCAACATACTTATGTTAAAATCTCCATTACTCAACTAATAAGAGAAATATTCCAAAAAATAAAAGAACAGCAAACAAGTGCAATCAGCCCACAATGTTATTAAAATTATTCTTTCGGCTTTACATACTTACATACATACATATGATGATAGGAGTACTTGGCATATATTTACATATGTACATACTAAATATTTGACAAGCCATTTTTTTTTAGATATTTCGGCACTTTTTCTGTATTATTTAGAACACTTTTCAACTATAATTTTACACATTTATGAACTTTAAACAACTCTTAACAAGAGAATGCACTTTTTATTACATAAACATCTTTTTAAAGTTTAAACATAGCTAGTTTTACTATGGACCATTCGCTTACACTTGCTTTCTATCCGAATACAATAAATAAACTAATAAAAGTAAAAAGAGCAATGAAAAGGGTTGCCAGAAGCTGGCGAATAATTGATGAGACTAGAAAGTGTTGTAATTAATTGGGAAAAGCCGGGTAACACTATAAATTAAGTATGTAGTAGGTAAGTTGCTAAAAATTTAATGAAAATACAATACAGATATCGCTCATTTGCTTCAATAGTGTCACAACTCAAAAAAACTAGTTTTACAGAAAACGCGATTTGAGTTTTCAATTTGCATACAACTCAATGAAGAAATGAAAATATATTTTTGTTTCAGGAGGTGATGAACAAGCTATTTATATGAAATTTTTACACAAGATTACAGCTGATCGATATTGTTGTGTGAAAATTAATGAAAATGGTTATAGAGATGTAACCGGAATGTAAGAGTCTGTACATTACATTAAAGTCAGTTAACGGAGCCTTTAGTTGTGTTACAGATTTTGTCAGCTGATCCGCCAACTCACGGTACGAATCCACTAACTCTACCATAAATCTATATCGCTAAATATCTATAGGGTAGAATTATCGATTTTCGAATACGAATGCAATTTTAAAATATGTATTGCTAAATCAAGCAAATTGATTAAAAATAAAATCCGCAAAAATTTTAGCTTTGGCTTTGGCGAATTACAAAATTAGGGGTCAGTTCTTCACTGGGTAACAAATACCCCTTTTCCACACGCAAAGTTTACTTTGGAAATTCTTAATTCAACTGTGTGAGAGACAGAGATAGTAGTACATTATATTTCTGTCTTTCTCCCAGCTGAATTAAGATTTTACAAAGTAAATTTTGTGTGTGGAAAAGCGGTACAGCTTAGTGCTACTTTTAGTTCCTTGCATCATTAAATGCAGTCATTCCAGAATTATTTATGCATTTCAAACACTTCTCGCCACTAAACTAATAACCCTCACTGTGCATGTGTGCAAATATATTAAAACGAATTATTATTTTACCACGCATTATAATTAGTTATGCGGTTGTGATGGAAAATGTTGAATAAAAAATATTTTAATTGAAATTTTATGGAACGAAAAGTTAAATTAGAATAATTATAACTTATGGATAAATCCACGAGTTTCATTCAGTACAGTTTCTCGTACGAGTATTCATTGTAATTTACATGCACGTGCAGAAATTAAAAAATTACATTTTATAATACAGTAGTAAACACATTGACCACATCAAGCTACACGACTACACGGCTTTAATTGACGTTAGCTGCAATTGTCGCCTTGTACATAGATAGCTGCTTGATTATTTTGCATATACAGTTGGATCCCGGTTTAACGTAAGATATGTGAAAAAAGTGCTCTTTTCTCTTGGCTTTTATCAATTGAAAATAATTTTTTTTTTGGTGCACAAGTAAATGCATTGAAATAAAAGAGAGTGTTCTTCTAATCATACATATATGTTATACTTCTCGTATTTGATTGCTTTTGCGAAATCTTTAGTGGGCATAGGACGGCTTTTTCATGAAGCACTCTAAGCACAATTTTTTTTTTTTTTGATACAGTAATATCGTTCTATTTTAACCATTTTATACATGTTTTAAAATGCTTTGTAATATCGGTATGTGAATTTTTTTTTTGCCAGTATTCAAAGGAATAGTGTTTTCTTCGTTTTCACCACTTTCAACATGATTGAGTAATAAAGTATTAAACACATTCACCACAACAGGTTATCGACTACAACCTGTCATAAATAAGATACATGTGTTTATATGAAAATGACTATTTTCACGACAGCACGGCTACACGACTACACGACCACTTTTGTGGCTGTAGCTAAGTTACACTATATTCTATGTAATATAATAAAAAATGTGAAATGAGTTATAGCTTGAAATTATTGGATATTCAGGACTATTCGAGAATACGCGCTTAACTTCTTCGTCGTCGAACGTTCACTTTCGACAGTTCAACGTCCACAGATTCTAAAAATATGTGCGAAGAAATATCGTAATCGATTTTTTGTTATCTCTTATAAAAACATCAACAACATTGAAAACAGCTGACTTGTATGCAGAAAAAAATTTAAAGCAAAAAGGGATTTAGGGAAACAATTAATAAAAACCTTAACAGTATAATTCCTAAGTAACTTAAAAAGAAAGTGAAATTATTAAGTTGTTTTATTTGTTTTAAAAACGTGTTCGCATCTTTAAAGAACCTAAAAAAAACTTAATTGTGTTGTATAGCTTGGAGAATACCATTAAAGATTAATTAACACTTGTAGACACTATATAAAAACTTCGTAATTATTTTTTCTTTATTTATTTAAACTTAACGCCCTAAAATTGGTGTCGAACGAATATGACATTTAATCATGGTGACCAAGTATTTTAGAATACCTCCAATGTGAAAGAAAACATATGTTTCCTAGCACTCATCTCCAACGTATAACAGAAAGATAATCTCAAAACTCATATAAAGGTATGTATAGTACATTGATATAAGAACATTTTAGATAAACAATTTTATTTTTATAAATGTGAATAAATTTGAAAGTGGCATCACTGGAATATATGTATACATTTCAATATCAGATGCTTATGATGTCGCTGCCGCCTTCAAAATAATTAAGTTGCTGGCTATATGGCTACAATTATTTGTAGTCGTGTAGTCGGTAGCCTGCTGTAGTGAATGTGTTTAATACACAATAAATCATTTGCAATTAACAGTTTGTGGTAACTTGGACAGAAGAATGTCATTCTCTTCATCAAATTCTTTTGGATTTTTAATAAAAATTCTTTTTCACAATTTTCCAGGCTAGTTTCGTTCACCAGATCTAAAAAATTGTGCAGCCATCGTTGCAGCACCGTATGCATCTAAGTTTTACCTGCCGGTATGTTTTCTTTAATAGAATATAAAATTTACGACAAAGCTGTTTATGTACTGGAGTAGCATCGACCTAATGATATTTTAATTCATTGGTTGCATTAGAGCGGTAACATTTGGAGGCATATGTATAACCAGCTGATTTGCTGAAGGATGACAGGGAGCGATGCCCAAAATTGAAATAACCTTTTGAGGGTAAGTTTTAGCTTATTAAAAATAATTCTACTGTTTTAATTAATCGAAAGAAGTAAAAAAGAAACAACTTTGGTTTAACCATACTAAGAAAATTTCTCTTATTCCTTTTTACGTAGCAGATACTCTTTAAAAAGGTACGACTGTTAGGAAATTAATGTTAAGGGTGATTTTTTAGCAACTTTCTTTTTGACAACACCATTTTTGGCAACTCAACTGTTGTTAAACATGTTCAGTTTGGTCTATAATTTAACCATAAATCGACTTACAAATTAACAACGCCTGCAAATTATTAAATTTCATTCATGCTGGGTTAAGAAAATGCATCCGCGCACGTCTTCCATTTTATTGTCAGTTTGGGCGACTTTCTGAGGCGGCTATTCGGAATCTTGTAATTAAGTTTCACACCAAAATTATATTATTGAACACTAAACCACAAACACGTATGGGAAGAGTGCGGACAGAGGAAAATATTGCAGCTGTATCTGTCAGTGTTGTTGATGACCGTGATTTATCGATTCAGCTAAAGTCGCAGCAATTGTGCCTCTGTTGCTTCATTTTGCCCAAAATAGAAGAGCTAGACCTGGATGACATGCCACACATCACACAATGGCCCAATCGAGAGGCGAGTTCGTTGAGCACTTTTGGGGTCGGTCAATTGGCCGCATAGATCGTGAGATTTAACGCCTTTAGACTTTTTATTGTGGGGCTATGTTAAGGCTAATGTCTATAAGGACAAACCCGCAGCGGTTGACGCACTGGAAGACAATATTGAAGAATTTATTTGTGAGATAGCGGCCGTATTGTTGACGAAAGTATGCCAAAATTGGAGCCAGCGTATGAACCGTTTCAGGCGCAGACGCAAATCAGCTTTAAACATTGAGTTATATAGATCGCTCTACCGACGCAAATAAATATTTCATACATTTCTCTAAATTGTATGTGTTTTTCTTATAAATCAAATCGGAAAGCACTTAAAAAATCACACTTTATTTGCACTTATTTGCTTTTGTTTTATATTTTTTTGTTATTAAAAAAATTTTTATTCTTTGTTGATTTGTTTGTCATATAAAATACTCAATGAGCAAAACTTGAGCGTTCGTTAAATTGTGAATTCGTTTAACTGGGACTCCACTGTATTTGTAAATACATTTACCGTGATCTCATGACATGAACTGCTTTACAACGACCACATTATATTTCGTCGTTCAAAATGATTCTAGTATTTAATTTTTTTAAATTTATTTGAAGTTAATAACACAAAAATTCTATTCATTTCAACGCTAATCCATGCACAAGCAAAAATTATAATTATAGTTCAAAGGGATGTCAAAAGTGATTTGAAGTTGATACTCGATAAAATAAAAATAACGAAATTTAGTCTTTTGATTATACATTTTGATGCAGAATAGAACAAAATATAATGTTAACTGTTAAAAAAACAGCGAAGACTTTTATTGTAATCATTAGAGTAAGAGTCTAATGCATATTGGTTTAGGTGGCATGTTATTTTTTTAAGTTTCCCCATAAGAACACATCAGTGTACAATACTGAAATGGCAAATGTGCCATGTCTGCCTAACACCACGGCAGTACCAACATAGTGTAACGCTCCTGCATACACTTTCGTTCCATGCAGAATATCTTGCTGCAACTATCGACTTTTATGTTGCATAAGTTGGATAACCCTAACTAAACCAGACCGTGATTCTAGAAATATTTTGATAAACTGTCAATCCAATACATATATGCGGGTCTTAGCTGCGTTCGTAATGTCAGATGAGTTGCCAATGGACAATGGGTTGAGCGGTAGGCCGGTCGGCTCATATCTGCCGCCATCTATTTTTATAATATTTTGTTCGCCGCCGTCTACGAACGACTATGTCCAGCTATTCTGCACAAGGACTAAGGTACAACGGTTTTAACTCAAACAGAAGCAGAATCATTATGACCTCTAAGCTCTCTTGGAATCAATATGAGCAACATTGCATCAAAAAACCTACAGTTGCTTACTACACCTGTCGGAAGTCGTTTGGTGTGCAGTGGGGCCTAAGCCCTTAGATTGTAAAATGAACATAAACGTTCAAAGATCCGCCTGTACCGGAACCACGGGGAGTTTGTGTACTAGTTCAGCGGAATCTTTCAATGCTATACTAAACATTTTACCTATTTACTTACACGTAATGGTCATATCCCCAAGCAGTGCCGCAAGACTAGCAGCAACGGGCTGGTGGAGGTGAAGTTCTTAAGGACCAGCTAAAACCTTAAATCAGTTGCCTCCAGACTTAAGGAAAGATTTTGCTTATAAGGTCCGATTTCGGCCCTTAAAATTTAATCACCTTTCATGATGCCTAAAACGAACTTTAATACGAAAATGTCCTACCCAGAACGCAATGAACACGGGATGAAATAGTGGATGATACTAACACCAGAGTCTACACCGACGGTTCAAGAATAATCTACGGTGTCGGGTCTGAAGTTTACTCAAGAGATTTTGGCGTGCAGCTTCTCATTGTCAGGCTGTTGCAGGCTGAAAGACTTGCCTTAAGGGAAGTAGGCAGAATGATGTTTGAAAGAAATACTCGAGGGAAAATCGGCATATTTGTCGACAGCACTTATTGCGCTAAGATCATACGAAACATCTTAAATCCTAGTTAGCGAATGCAAAAAGATGATATCCGGATTAAGTCGTCAGTCTGAAACTATTTGGATCCCAGCACATAGTGACTTTCTTGGCAATAAACAGGAGGATGAACTGGCTGGACTTGCTCTCAACGTCTCTAATACAGTGTCAGTTACAGCGCCCTTCGGCACTGTCAAAACCAACATTCTCGAATACTATTTTCAGAAACCAAAAATTATGTGGAATAGGCTCAGCACACTTAGGGTGGGAAAGAAAACATGACGGTGGTTCCCCGATAATCGTTCTGAACAAATAATAAACAAAACTCGAAAGAATATTTTACGTCTGGTCACTGGACGATAGCTAGACCACATACTAGGCTGGCTCTTCCTCACAATATTTTCTATTGCAGCTGAAAAGGATGGAATAGAGAAGAGACAGCTGTTCATCTGCTCTGCGAATATCCTGTACTACTCATAACGCGACTCAAAGATCTTGAAAAACACGTACTAGGAGGTATCAAGATATGTATAGGAAACCTCAACGCAACGGGGTGTATATACGTAGTACATTAATGTCAAAAATAAAACTATAATTGTATGTCGGATAAAAGTTGTCTCATTCGTCTCTCAAGTACACAGAAAAATTTAATATTTGGAACAAATGTAGTTTATTGAAGCAGAAAATAAAATAATAATAAAAATTAAAAGGAGCCTGTGATAGAAAATTAAAATATAAGAAGAAAAAAAATTATAAAAAATTTGGTAGCGACCCATGTTTTCCGAGTTGCGGGGCTTTTAACATTTTATAGGAAACTGTGAAGAGTCTAAAAAAAAATAATTAAATAGCTTATCTGATAGATTAAGAAAAAAAATACCCATTCAATTCTTTCTTTACAAGTTCTGTAATATAAATTACGTCGAATGTGGCGAATGATCTAGCATCGATTCTCACTGGGTTTACTATCGATCCATATCTTTTTCAGAGGTTAGGACTCGAACAAGTAACTTGGTATTTATTAAAACGGAATCTCACGATTCTACTTGGTAGCTTGTGGTTAGCAGGCAATCACATAAACAACATCCATGATCAACTAATTCCAAAAAAAAAACCCCCAAAAATTACCATATTCGAGAAGCTGGAATTTGAAAAATGGCTTTAGACGCACATCTAGATGATAGATCTAGAAGATAGAGTTAAAAAGGTCACCATTGCAGGGCAAGGCATGGGGCGTTTCGACTAATTCTACTCTACGGAATACTTGTATGATGGAAGGCTACTGCGACAAAAGCATACCTGAAAAAGTTAGAAAATGTACAGAGACTAGTAGATCTCTGCATCACTAGAGCTCTAAAAGGCATAC
Source organism: Tachina grossa (assembly GCA_949987645.1). Classification (NCBI taxonomy): domain Eukaryota; kingdom Metazoa; phylum Arthropoda; class Insecta; order Diptera; family Tachinidae; genus Tachina; species Tachina grossa. The sequence goes on along the minus strand of OX465276.1, from coordinate 133,792,416 downwards.
CTACTGCAGCTTTAGACGTTAAACCAATAAAAATAACTGCAGTGAACGCGGCACGTAAATACGTAATCTGACTCAGTACAACAGGACAGATGTTGTACAGATCATTTGGTCACGTTAAATTGCTGGAAGACATGGATTGTAGCTCGGACTATATCATTCCAGTAACAAACTTCTTTGCCAAAGCACAGATTCATTATAAGGGAAGAAGGCTATCTTGAAGGTCTTAACTATAGTTGTTCTAGGTCATTATAAGAGAAAAAGACTAGATATCTTGAAAGTCTTAACTATAGTTGTTCTACATTAAACTTTTTCACTGATGGTTCAAAGGTGGATGGAGGGGTAGGAGCTGCGGTTTACTGTCCGGAGCTCAGTATAGAGGAATCTTTTAAACTTGCTGATAACTGCAGCATCTTCCAGGCGGAAATCTATACAGCCAAAATGGCAGCAGAGTTAGCTTTCTCCCCTAAACCAAGAATGCGCATGTGAATATGTATATAGACAGTCAAGCAGCAATGAGGGAATTTCAGCAGACTGCAACTACTCCTCGATTGCGCTGATGTGTAGGAATGCCCTCAACATGTTAAATGCTGGTAGACAAGTACATACATTTTGAAGAATTCAATTACAGGCTGAAACAAAGGTATATGTCAGGAAAGCAATTCAATACCTGAAAGGGATCATAAGATGAAGGAAGAAGCGGAGAAATGTTGACATGCGACGAAAACTAGCAAAACTTCTAAAATCATGTAGAGCTACTATGATCCCAAATCGACTAAATTCCTTTTTTATCATTAACTATTAACTAGAAACAACTGTAAACTTCTAGTTGGGGTATTAACTGGACATAGCTGAACGTCTTCGTGTGATGTCAAAATAGGACGAAAACTTGACGGAACCTACAGGAAATGTAAGGAAGCCGGGATAATTGAAACAATATAACATCTACTGTACCACTGCCTGGCTGTAAGCCGCACTATATATATATATAGCTGTCTTACTGCTCACACTTTTCGGAGTCTTGAACTTGTATCGAAAGAGGAACTGTGTAAACTGCTACTAAGGTTTGTTAAATTTGGTGGGAGTCATTCTATACAGGCACCATGAACTAAGTTTTCTTGTCATCTGCTGGTATCGAGGTCTTTGACTATACAGATTAACCTAACCTAACCTAACCTTGTTCAAGTATTAATTTTTTATAATAGGGCACTTACATCTGCAAAAAATGAAGCAGATTTCAATTAAAGTCTGTATGCAAATCTGTACTGTTTCCACCAAGTTTTTTTTTTTTTGAATTTTCAAGATTTTTTATCCAGACCAAAACCCATTAACTGAAAATTTTCCAAAACTAAAACCAAACAACTGCAATATAGCTAATTCAAACACCTTTTCTTAGGTACATACTTTTACAAAATCGAGAAGTTAATTGTGATCCATTTCGTTTGAGTCGATTTTAACGAAACTTTTACTAAGCTAGCTCTTCAATAAAAATTTTTAGGTCTGTCTGACAAAAAATTTGTTCTTTACAAAAAAACTTTTTGAATTTTTATGATGTCCTTTCTTGAGTTGTCGAAAAGTTAAAATTACAGCAAAAACACAAAAGCGTGTGATTTATAGAACAGCAGAACTCTCTATATACATGAAAGGTTTCAAAGCATGAATACCTGCCTCTACTCTCGCTCTCCCAATGCCTCTCTCCACTCTCTCATTCACAGGCACGGTTGCCAGAAATGCAGATTTATCTGGTTTTTGCAGATTTTTGCTTTCCAAAAAGACCGAATGGAGATTTGAAGATTTTTGGCCTAAAACGCAGATGCAAATTTTTCACATTTTTCCTAAAACTGCTACTATATCTTATTTCTTTTATGTGTGAACGACTCATAGTTTAGAGAATTATAATTTTTGAACTTAGAAGACATCACTAGAGAAAAAGAAGAAGTAACTTTGGCAAGTTTTTGAAAACGAATATCTGATATAAAACGAGCTTATTCTGATAACGATTTTGCAGCCCTAAGCTTACTCAAAATGTAATGTCTTTCATTCATTTGCAAATGTCGAAAGAGTTTTCAGTCAAGCGAACTTGAATAAAACAAAACTTCGAAGTCCTTTAGATATTTATGCAACAAATTAAATGACCTTTTGTATAATTTTTTATATATCCGATTTATTTTCTCATTCATTTTATATTATTTGCACATAACTATAAAGAATTTTTATGTTTTTATTGGTCACATGTATTTCGTTTCTCCTAAAGATAGACGGGGTTTCCACACGCAAAGTTTACTTTGCCAAGTCTTGAGGTTGTAGGAGAGTAGAGAACAGAGATCTTATTCTATTATCTTTTGTCTTCAACAAACTCAAGATTTACAAAACAAACTTTATATGGAAGTTTGTGTGAAATGTTTTGTAATCCAAAATAATTTTTATGAATAATGGGCGATTTTATATTAGATCAAAATTTTGCAATGTCCTTTAGTCTATTAAAAAATCGTCGTAGTCAAAGTCGTAATACGGCACTCGTAATAAGGCCCATTACCTATTATGTTTGTGTACGTAATTCTTAATAACATATTGATAGTCGTTCTATAGACATATGAAGCTTTTTAACTTATTTCAAACATTTTTTGGTTGATGAGTTTCTTAAGCAGAAACGAAATGCACATTCTTCATACATTAAAGGCTTATGTTCATAAAAAAATAAAATGTGCTTGAAAGTTATTTTATGAACATTTTTTCTAAAAAAATGAAATAAAACATATTTTAAGCCGAGTTTAAAATTTTATGAATATGGGTTAATGAATAAATATTTATATAGCATATGCTTATGTAAAGTTTTTGAATAAAATATAAAAAAAGTTGTTTTAAAAATTGCTTTCCAGATTTTTTGAAGATTTTAAAAATAAAAGGCAGATTTTAAAGTTTTTTTTCGCAAAAAATTGTTAAATTTTGCAGATATTATCCTTAGAAATTCTGGCAACACTGGTCACAGGCTAGTAAGATGGCACGATTTTACTTTGCTGTCCCCTTTCTTATAGTTTTTTCTCCAAGTAAGAGGTGTATATCAATGTGCTGTAATGTTGTTGATCAATAACCTCTTCGACCTTTAGAAAATGCCCTACTACGAGACAAAATTGTAAAGGACATCCCCTACATGTTGTTATTAACTAACAGACAGATTGCTTTATGCATTTCCCAATCGACCTTTTTGATGTGTAAACATCTATACGCTAGGGGGTAAAAATCTTTTGACTTTGATTTCTTTGCTGAGATTTCTTTGCTTTTCTTTCACAGCATTGTCAAATCGGTGTGAGCTATGTATGAGTGTATTAGTGTTTGAAAGATGCAATACCAAGCAGAGAAACAAGTCGACCGGCTCGAAGCCGACGGTGCGCCGCCGCCGGTTATTTTTCTGTAGATTTCCGTACACCAAAGGTGAAAATGAACCGTAAGAGATACGGACAGCGTTGTCAACTTTGAAATTTCAAAACGCACCAAAATGGAGAAAAAACGCGCCATTTACGAAAAAATGCACCAAGCTTAGAATTTCTTGTTTAGTTTAAAATGTTTACTGAATTAATTTTACATAAAAAGTATAATATTATTTTTTTGTGTTAAAAATTTAACACTTAAACAGGCTTTAACAGTTCAGGGTAAAAAAAAATTAATTCTATAAAAAAAGCTTAACAAATTTGCTTATATTCATTTTTATTATAAATAAATTCTGTAAAAAACTTTTTAAAGATATCAACGATTAATAGTAAGGATTCAAAACTAATAAAAGTACTAAACTTTTTTATTCAAATATTAAAAAAAATTATCAGAAGTTTAGTACATTTACCCATATTAAAAATACAACAATAAAAACAAACAGCCTTTTACAATATATGAACAAAATTAAAAAAAAAAACTTAACCAAAAAAAAAAAACTATACAAATTCGTACATACATAGTATACATGTGTTCTTAATTATGATGCAAGCCACAGACTGCGACCGTTGGTACAACACGTTGGTTTATCAAGTTGTATGTTTTGGACACAAACTATACAACAACTTTATATTAGCGCACAACTTCATTTCACAAAAAATGTTTGAGTAAACATGATATCGGGTACTTTTGCGCATATTGTAGTCGGTGATTTTTTTCATGTAAAACGAAGAAGAAGAATGTAAAAAAGGGCAGAAAAAATATTTGGTCAAAAAAAATTTGGTTTATACAAAAAGAAACATATTCTAACAGCAAACTTTTGAGAACACTAAAAGAAAGTGAACCAAACGACTACGAAAATTACATTTGCATGACATTTTAAAGGCAAATTTGAATTCGTGCGTGACGTTAATAAAAACAAAATGAAATGAAGTTGTACAACATACTCCTAAATTTTACAACCTGTCTATACAACTTGCCAAAAAATCAAATCTTTTTAATCTTTCATACCACCGAGACACAATTTCATACAACGACCCCATACACTTCAAATCTCATACACAACCTACTCAGGTTTTACCAACGTTCGCAAGGTCTGTGGGTTGCTTGAAGGTGGTCTATCTAAGTCATACGCATTTTTGATTCGATATAGTAAAATAAATTTATATTAATCGAGACTAGTACAACTCTAAACTAAACTGTTGCATAATAAAAAATATTTTTGGATTTGTTCAAATGTAATCTACTAAATATCTCGACCAACGAAATATATGACTTATACAACTTTCATCATTAAGGGCACATACATACATATGTTTGCAAGATGATAAATTTTTGTACAATAATTTTATAAATTATGCTTAAAACTTTTTAAAAAGAGATCAAAAATCAATTATTTCAAACTAATAAAGCTAATATTTTCATCATTATTGTTATCATCGGGACATCCGACAGATTTCATTTCAAATTGTGATGTTTTATAAACATCATTACTATTAATATCGTAGTTAACACTATCAGGAAGTTGGCAAGTTTCACAACAAGAATTTTCCGGTTTTAACCCATTGTTGTGTTAAATTTGCGTTGGTGGCACCAAAAATTAAAAAACGCACCAAAATCTTTAAAAAAGCGCACCACGCACCAACTAAGGAATTTTTCGCACAAAAAATTTAAAAAAGCACCCAAAATGGTGCCAAACGCACCAAGTTGACAACGCTGGCTACGGACTTGAAATTTGGACACAATGTGTAGACATTTGGCCACTACAACAACAAATACATCAGAGTTAAAAACTAAGGGATGTTCCAAAACGAGCAACGAAAAATTTTAAAATCCCATGTTATATACATACAATTGTATGTACACATATACACTTGAAATTTTAAAAGTTAGTGTATTTTTATACAGACTACTACAATTAACACTAAATTTAAAAAATTTAAATCAATGGGTGTTCCATCAGTTAATGCAATTTTGACTTTGTAATTTTGACAACTTGCTGTATCTTGGAAACCGTAAGAGCAAAACTCTTGAAATTTTCAAAAAGGGTAAAACTAAAAAATCAAAAGAATATAAAATCGCCAAATCTAACAAAATCGTCAAAAACAAACAAAAAATCGCCAAAACGAAAAAAGCACCAAATTAAAAAAAATCTCTAGGACTAAAATAAATCGCGAAAAACCGGAAAAATTGCCAAAATGAAAAAAATCCTTAAACAAAAAAAAAATCGCCAATATGAAAAAATCGCCAAAATGAAAAAATCGCTTAAATAAAAAAACCCCAGAAACAGAAAAAAATCGCCAAAATGAAAAAAACCCTAAAAAACAGAAAAAATCGCCAAAATGAAAAAATCGCCAAAATTAAAAATAATTGGGAAAATTAAAAAAACCCAAAAAGAGAAAAAAATGCCAAAACGAGAAAAAAGCGATAAAACTGAAAAAAATCGTTTAAACTGAAAAAACTTATAAAAGGAAGAAAGCTAAATCAAAAAAAAAAAAAATGATCAAACACGAATGTGCGCGAGTCAAAGTCGCACTTTACTGAACTTATTTTAATTGCAATGCGTACACAACAACAAGAACAGCAACAATTAAACGATGAACAACAGGAATTAAAAATTAAAAAGTAAAAGTAAAGGAATTTACCATAGATGAGCACTGCAGTACCACTAAAGTTTCAGTAAAAACAAAAAAAAATTTACTGATTACTAAAATTTTTTTCTACAATTTTTATAAATTGCCTAAATTTTTTTTTTTTTTTTTTTTTTTTTTTTTTTTAAACAAACACAACCCGCAAAGCGATTAGCTTGTCTGCGAAAAACACCCAGGGTCTATGGTGGGAATCGAACCCACGACCTCTGGACTGAGAGGCTAGCATCGCTACCACTCAGCCACAGGGGCACCCTAAATGATTTGTTATATGATGAGATGCATTGAATTTTCAGTAATCAGTAATGCCCGTATTCATAATGAAATTCTACCCACTGGCTAAATGTTTTTCATACAAAAGTTTCAAAATTTGAACGAAAAAACTTTGCCACTTGCTACAATTTTATTATGATTACGGCCCTACGATTTTACTGGCAATGCAAATTAAATTTCATTAGCAGTAAAAATTTACTGAATTTTTTTAGTAATCAGTAAATTTACTGCTTACTGCAATTTTGAATGCAGTACATATAACTACATATACTGCAGTGTGCGCATTTACTAACCAAATAAGTTTAATAAAACAAACAAAAACCAACAAATTCATATGTATTTACAATATTGAAAGTTTTAATACTTTTAATTAATTAATTTAAAAAAAACTTTAAAAAAAATTCTTCATTACTAACGGGTGTTTTTATAGAGGTATAGAACTTCAAATTGAAATAAAACACAAGAAAATCGTTTTAATGTCCATCAATTTGGCTTTATTGGAAGGATAATTTTATGTCATTAATGTTTAAATATGATTTCGGGCATGTGGCCGCCGCGGCTGGCTCGAATAAAGCCAATTCTACAGGTCCAATTTTCAACCACTTTTTCGAGCATATGGGGCCGTATGTTGGCAATAACGCCACGAATGTTGGCTTCCAAGTCCCCTAACGTTTCTGGTTTGTTGGCGTAGACGAGCGACTTCACATATCCCCAAAGAAAATAATCCAATGGTGTCAAATCACACGATCTTGGTGGCCAATTGACAGGTCCATTCCGCGAAATTATGCACTCATCGAATGTTTCCTTCAATAAATCGATTGTGACGTGCGCTGTGTGGCATGTAGCGCCGTCTTGTTGGAACCACAACTCATCCACATTCATACCATCCAATTCGGGAACAAAATAGTCGGTTATCATGGCTCTATACCGGTCTCCATTAACGGTAACTGACTCTCCAGCATTATTTCGGAAGAAGTATGGCCCAATGACTCCACCAGCCCATAGAGCATACCAAACAGTCAGTTTTTGTGGATGTAATGGCGTCTCAAGGGTCTCATGTGGATTCTCTTCACTCCAAATGCGGCAATTTTGCTTGACGTAGCCATTCAACCAAAAATGAGCCTCATCACTGAACAAAATTTTGCGATGAAAATCAGCATCGAGATCAATCTCATTTTCGGCCCATACACCAAAATCACGACGCATTGCATGGTCTCGCGGCTTTAATTCTTGCACAAGCTGGATCTTGTAAGGTCGCAAGCCAAGATCTTTGCGCAAAATCTTCCATAAAGTTGATGGACAAAGCTCCAATTGCTGTGCACGGTGGCGAATCGATTCATTCGGGTCCTCTTCAACACTTTGCTCTACAGCGGCAATTGTTTCTTCGGTGCGCACTGTTCGACGTCTCTGCGGATGCGTATTATCACATAGAGTAAACGTAGTGCGAAAACGATCCATGGTTAACCGAATTAATTGCTCTGATGGACGATTATGTCGACCATAAAATGGACGGAGCTTGCGGTAAACTTCGCGAACTGAACCATTATTTTCGAAATAAATCTGCACGATTTGCAAGCGTTGTTCTTTTGTCAACCTGTTTATAATGAAATGGCAAACCAAACTAAATATTAATCACTTGACAGCTGACAAAATAGCCGCCAGTTAAAAAAGTGATGCCAACTTAAAGTTCTATACCTCAATAAAAAACACCCATTAGATGTTTACACATCTCCTCTGTGATCGGGCTCACATTGCTTTTTTTATATAAAAACTCTCTACTATCAATACACTGCAGCATGTATCCGTCGAATGCGTGCATGTACAATACAATTGTACAATTTGGTTAATTTATGACAGAACATGAAAAGTGAAATTGTAAGAAAATTTTAAGCAAAGAAATAAGAATATTTTTTATGTTTCACACTGAAACCATGTGTGTTTATCTTTGGACTATAAAAAAATATACTTATAGCTGCTGTTGCCAAGTGCATTTTGCAGCGAATATGCTGCAGCAACAGCAGCATCATATGCAGCATATGAAAGGCACTTGTTAATGTAGTATATTGGTTTTCTTTTTATTGTGTTTCCACTGAAAGGCAAGTGCCTTTTATGTATATATTTCTTTTTCTTTTTTTTCTTTCAATACTAATCCCAAAACATGGCAACCTATAAAATTTTAACGAAAACCCAATAAACTAAAGTAAATACTATGTTGAAAATAAATTGTCTTGTCTTGTTTGTTTTTCGAACGTAAAATAGAAAAGAAAGTATTATGAAACATAAAGTTTTTATGTTACAAAACCTTAAAGGAAAACAAAAGGAAAAATATATGAAAATGCTTTCAGAAAAACGAGAAAAATAATATTTTTATTTTTTGAAAAAGAAAAACATAAATAGACATACATGAATAAGTTGAAGTATCTATATTGAGTCGATTGGTGAGGATTGAACACTTTTCTGTATAAATCTGCTTAAAATAGATACACAAGTAAATATAATGGATTAATTAATAAATAAAATAAGGTGATGTATGTTTTTGTTTTTCTTTTTATTGATTTAGGCAAAAAGATATAAAACTAAAATAAAGTTTTTACTACCACATTATTTAAAAATTTTTATTACTTTCAACCAATTTCTTTGAACTTTTCAGATAAAAAATAAATTTCAATGGGACAAGAAATATTATTGAATTTTATAAATACTACCAGTGAATTTAATAATTATGTAAATGAATTATTTGAAATTTATGTTGTTCTACTTTTATAAATATTTTTAAATATTTATTCAAAATTAATGATTTAAACGTTTTTAGAACAAAACGCACTACTCGTTGATAAAAAAAAACGCACTAAAAATCACTAAATGCAGTAAAAAGTTTATATGTAAATACATATGGGACATTCCATAAAAAAACTAAATATTAAAAATTTCATTAAAGTTATTTTTTTAAATACATTTTGCGTCTACATAGTGGGATTATGTTCTCTTCTCATCTTAAATAATTTATATACGAGGGTGGGTTATTAACTCAGTGTCTTTTTGAATTTTCCGCCTTTTAATTTAAATGGCAATACTGCTGCTGTCATACGAGCAACTGTCAGTTGGCTTCTGTCTAAGTTTGAACAAAGCTGCGTCATTTAGTTTGTGTTAGCAGACTACCACGCGTTTTGAGATGAAAATTAAAAAAAAAAGTAAATTTCGTGTGCTCATTAAGCATTATTTTTTGCGAAAAAAAACATCACTCAAGTCAAGGCTAAGCTTGTTAAATACTATGGCAACTCTTCACCATCAATTTCAATGGTAAAAAAATGGTTTACTGAATTTCGTTGTGACCGTAAAAGCTCAACGTTCTGACAGCCCAGTTGACACCTCAACAATTGAAAAAATTCAAGATATGGCTTTAGCCGCTCGGAGATTGAAAGTGATAGAGATTGTGGAAGCCATAGCCACGACACATGACTCATTGGTTTCAATTTTGAATGATCACTTGAGTATGAGAAAGTTTTCCTTAAGATGGGTCCTGCGCTTACTCTTAATAGACCACAATCATATGTGCAGTTTCCATGGAAAAAATCATGAATTGGGTTACAAATTGCTCCCGCACCCGCCCTGTTCACTAGATTTACCCACAAGCGACTATTTCTTGTTCCCAAACTTGAAATGGCTAGTTTGATAGCCTTGACAAATTATATTTTTCGAAAGAAATAAAAAAAAAATGGATAAACGTTGGTCTAAGTGTATAAAACTCAAATTAGACTATGTTCAAAAATAAGATAATAACTTTTTATATAAAAGCCCGGTGGTGTTCAAAGAGCACTGAGTTAATGTCCTACCCTCGTAAATTATAATGAATAGATCACATTTTTTTTTTTTAGAAAAAAAAACGTTAATTTTTTTAGACTAACAACGATGTTGACCTGAGAACGAAGGCGATCAGCTGTAAGCCGTGTAACACCCGCCGTCGTCCATTTTTAACGAGCCGCAGCCGCCATCGGCTAATTTCGTGTTCGGCTTAGCAGATTCTTAAAAAAAAAACCTTTTTTTAAGAAACTAAAAAATATGAGCCCGCTTCTGACATTAATGATAGTTATGGGATTTAGTTGCCATTAGCCGACTTTTAGCCGGCATACACTAATCGCCGACTGATATATTTGCCGGCAGGCGCCGCCGGTAAGTCGACTCTTAGCCGCCGCCGTCAAATGGGTTTTGGGTGTCTGTCGCTAGTGTTTGTCAGAGAAAAAGACAATTTTCTGCTGTTATTTCAAGTGAGTAGTGAGCAGTACTGAACTGTAAAGGGATTTGTGTTGGAGAGGCCACCAGCGTAGAAGTGGTGTAACCCACATCTAGTTTTTTTTTTTTGCTCTTTTGCTCTTTTTAATTATTCAATTGCTTTATTACTTTGCAATATACGATTTTTCAGCTCCATTTCATTAAATATATATTAATCGCCAGAACAGCAACTAAAAATTTAATGTGGGTTACACCACTTCTGCGCTGATAGCCTCATATGTACCACAGGTGACGCCTAATGCGTTTTTATAATGATAATTGTAAAAACAGTCAACTGCACAATTGATTTTTGTTTTTTTAGAGCTAACTTTTAGTGGTTTAAAAATTAATGAAAAAATTCTATTTATATGTAAACAGTTCAATAGTAGTTGAGCCTTGGTGAAGTGTACGTAAGTAACGTCGAGAAATGAGAGATATATCTTTCGATTTTATTAGTTCCAACTAATTTCTGCCTAGCTCTAGAGTCTAGACGCATGCGAAAATTTCCCGAATTGCGTAAGGAAAAAGATCTGAACAGCACCAGTAATTAAGTTAAAGTAATATGTGAGCGAAGAAGAGAAAATATTTCGGAAAGTGAGTTCAAAGCCTCAAGGATTAACAAAGACGTAGAAAGACTATTCTGGTGCCATCCTCCCACGCTCCTTACAAGCACACAGGCTAAAATTTAACACGGGTGGACATTTTTTGTAAATTAAAAAATAATGATGACAAGTGGTTATCGTGTTATATGTATGTATGTATGTAGGTCTAAACAGCTGACAGATATGTGCGTACTTGATGCGTATACCTGCAGACCAAAAATGATTGTGAGAAAACCAAAAAAATTTAATTAGAACAAACTATCTAAATGCATCAACCATTTTCATAATTTGTGGTATACAATGCTGTCATTGATGATAGCAACAAAGCATTTTTCAAAAATTTTCCCTCCATATATGTACAATTCCATTTGGCGGCTGCGAACGAAATTTTAAAAGTAATTCATAAATGTTGATTGTTAGTTAGTATTTTTTTTTGTAATAACTTTAATTATTATAATTACAAATTTTTTTTTTTGGCAACAAATCAAAATAGAGCGTGTATCTGCCGCAAACAAACCAAGGGGAAATGTTAAAATATTGTTGTGTTTATGTGAAGTAGGCTCTTACATAAAAATGAAACACGCGACCTTTTCATTTGTTTAATTTTCTCATTTATCGTGTTCCTTTTGTTATTTAGTTTTTGCTTTGTATGCAACACCATTTAATTGTTGTACCAAGGGACCCTTTTAATTCTCACACCACTCAACAAATTGGTTTTGTCTCACGCAATTGCAACGTTCATTTTATTAACAAAAAAATAAAAAAAGAAATAAAAAATTTACGCATTCACAGTGTGTGAGATAATGATTTAGACAAGTTTAATTTTAATTTTTGTTATTACCTTCTTTAGGAAAGGGATGAAGGTGGTGAAGGAAGAGATAGAGGAAAGCTTCATTCTTTTACTTTTTGCACGTTTTTAATTATAGCGAATGGCGTCGTCGACGTCACATCAAGACGACAGTAAAAATTGTCACTTGCCTACTCTTTGCCGACAACAATAGACTGCTATTAACATACTACATTAATTTACAAAGCCTTTGAGATTAGTAAGAGATGGTCAATAAGAGGCAATTGTTGCCGATAAAGAGCAGACAAGTGACAATATTTATTGTTGTCTTAATGAGACGTCGACGACGCCATTTACAATATGGGGGCATAATGAATGCAGTTTTTGCAGCGCCTCTGGTGTTAAATGAAGCGTGTTAAATTTAACTATGCCAGTGATTCTGTTACACAATATTGACGTAGAAAGGCGCTCTGATGTTACATTAGGATTAGTATCCTCTGCAGCCAGTGCAGTTCAGTGACCAGTTTATATGCCTTCATCACTTGAACTTTTCTACAACAGCTGATACAAAGCGACACTAACGCACAGCAGAAAAATGCTCGGTATTGTTATTGAATGACTGTCGGTGATCAGGCTCGAGCATGGGACCTTCAGCCAACGCCACCCTCAAGTTTATGTTTGGCATTTTGCTAATATAAATACTTTGTAAAACACATTGATCATCTGCAAACGGATACAAAAATAAATTAAAAGTATTAAGGGCCATTTTCACAACTTACCTTTAGGTAAAGGTAGGATTTACCCCATGTTTGTGCAAGACGTTTGAGTTAGAAATCTTGGCGTTTCTGTAATAGATTAAAGAAAAGTTGTTCAAGTTTCCTTTAATCTATTACAAAAACACCATGATTTTTAACTCAAACGTCTTACACAAACAGGGGGTTAATCCACCCGATAAATATTTTTGTATTATTAAAACATTATTTTTTTATTGGTATTATTATCAATAATAATAATATTTAATTTATAAAAAAATAATAAATGAAGGTATTATAATGCAAAGCCATTTATCGGGCAGACAAAGTCTTACCTTTAGCTAAAGGTAAATTGTGAAAATGGCCCTAAGACACATGGCAAAAACGGATAAAAACTGGAAAAACGTTGAGCGAAAATTGCACTATTTAGACTAGTAAATAATTTTTTTTTTTCTACAAAAAGAGAACTTATGTAGAGCTAATATAGATTAGATTTCACATGTTGGCCGCTATATTGTTTTACTTGGTTACCAATCTATCATGTTTAGTTACCGATGTTTTTCTTACAAGACATGTTAGCAGCACTGGGATGCCCTTTGAAAATAATCTTCGCTCAGCGAGAGTTGATCAGTAACGGAAAAACTAGAGGCCGTTGAAATTTTTGGCGGTAAAAGAAGCGGCTAGAGTGCTGATTGATAGCAAGGCACAGGGCAAAGTTGGTATAGTCGTCGACAGCCAGGCGGCGCTTCTATCCCTAAGATCATACATCACTTCGTCTATTCTAGTTAAGGTAGTGCAAGAGTTTGCTATCTAGACTGGGTGGTCAGTCTGACCTCAACCTCATCTGGGTTCCAGCACAGAGCAATTTTTTAGGTAATGAACGGGCGGACGAGCTTGCTAGAGCTGGCTCTGCTATGAATACCTCCAATGCCGAATCGGTAGTCACGCCGTTTGGTGCTATTAGAAGCGGTATATTGAAGCACTATCTCCATAAGGCTAAATGTAGATGGCGCAATATAACCACGTGCAAGGTTGCTAAGGAAATGTGGCCTCGCGATTAAGATAGGCGCTCAATAAAATTAACAAATAGAAACCGTAGGGACATCTCGAGGCTCGTTGCAGTCATGAAGGGACACTGGACGGTCGGCAGACATGCCAGTAGGATAGGTCTGTCCTATAATGAGTTCTGCCAGAGTTGTCGAGAAGAAAGCAAAGAAGCGACACTCTTCCACTTTCTTTGCGAATGTCCAGCTTTGCATTTCTCGAGAAGGAAGTCATGTACTAGACGGTCTTTCAGATTTATCTGAGATTGGGTTGAATGACCTCATCAGATATATCAACGCGACAGGATGGATCTAGTAACTAATTATCAGCGTATCAGAATACTAAGATACGGTTCTACATAGGGTGACACCGATGAGTGTATAGGTCCTTTCAAAAAGGAATCATCTAGATTATACTTGAATGCCTGTGTGTAGTAGGTAGGCAGCCACGTAAACCAACCAACCAATCATAGTAGAATAAGTTTATTTTTACTGACCGAAATTGAATCTCAAACACCCCTTCCAAGAAAACGTTGAAATTGTGCAAACGGCCAAGCTACATACATCTTGTCTATAAGGGACCAGCAACTTACTGCTACACTAGCAATTAGCTGATCGGTATTCTAATAAAGCTCAAACCTCAGTCTCCTCCGCAAGAGTACCTCTATAAGATAACAAGTGTGACAATTCCGTTTACCCAAATGTAGCTTTTAAAGTATTACCTTCGGCTATTTATCCAAAAAAATATAATGTGTTACTACGTAACCTCTAGAATTACAGATTAGCGCACTTACACATGTCCATTAAAACGAATTGGCTTAATACATGCCTGGTAAAGCTACAGCGTGACCTGGACTTGATCTGAGTTTAAAAGACCATAGAAAAGAAACCTTTAGGGCTGGAATTTCGAGGTTAATTAGTGGCTTAATACTGGTACTACGGGTGCCGTTGGACTCTTCTCTGGGGCTTTAATAAAAGGCAATTTGTCTGCGTCACCAATCGACCGAAAGCCGGGTGTAGAGTTCGGCTAACCCTACGTGGCATGCGTTGGCCCAACCGCAATAAAAGTAGTAATGCTGTGTCCTATGATTTTTGAGGTTTTCTTTTTGGTGACGCTCGGCGAGCATAAGCAACCACACTATATGCCTTATGTTACGGAAAAGCTTTCGGAGTGACTTTCGGTGCCACCAAAATCTCTGAAAGAATGGTCTTGTATGTCTAGTGCTAAATTAATGCTAGTGGTTAGTCTGACGCGGCCAGCCAGGTACCATTCTATGTATTTTTGCTACTCTACATATGCTGCTTCTAATATTGGGGAAGCAGCGAGAGATTAGATAACTCGAGCAGCTCAGCAAGGTGATTGCACATAGTCAGGAATAACTATGTTCAAAGATTGCTGTCTGTGTGTTCTTTACAAGTTACACAGTGCTTTCTAGGGGTGCATGAGGGTGCTGCCAGATGCTCAACTTAATCTCCCTTTAAAATGACTTTGAGTTAAGCCGATTGGCAAGTGATCACATAAATATTAGACGCTTCTGTCTTAGCGTCAAGAAAATCTGTAGGTTAGAATATCTTGTCAAGAAAGTTCCTGAATTTATAATTCACAATGTATGTCGTAAAGGAATACAACTGAAATTTTACTGTGATTTTCTTCTAGCTATTTTTTCGTATATCTTCCTTATATATCACGTAGTCCCACAAGCAAGTTATAACCTTTAGGGCCATTATTACAAAAGTAGGATTTTATCGGACGTATAAAAACTTTATCATTTGCAAAATTTTACTTTAACCTAAAGTGAGCGATAAATTACAGGCAAGTTAATACTACTTGGTTAAATCCAATTTGCAACAATGGAAAGCTTTTTATACGTCTGATAAAATCCTACTTTTAACTATCTTGAAGTTGTAATAATGGCCCTTAGTATAATATAATGATCATGTAACTTGAGCTTTATCCTCCACTTTCTCGCACAACTACAATATATCCTCCAAATACATATATCCTTTAAATTCTACTAAAATACTTTAAAATTACTTTCGTTACGGAATATGCATAATTTACACTTACTGGAGGATTGTGCACTGTCCTAGTGTTGGGATTTTAACATTCAATCTTCTCTTTGGTAGATGAACAATAATTTTTTCAGTGCTTATCGTAAAAATGTGAGAGCCTTTCGAACCGAAAGAATCTTTACCAACTCGTGAATAAAAGAACGAGTATGAAAAAAGCTCCATTTGTTGAAGTTACAGTTTGTTTCGCTACATATGTGTCACACTGTAGTAGTGTTAACGATGTACACTCGGACATCAGTACTACGATACACTATGAGGTACGAACCAAACTGAGTCTGATGATTGTTGCAATCAAATGTAAGCTTTTACATTTATAAATGTTCACTTTTAGGTACAAACTTGTACTTTCTTTTTTTTTCAACTTCTGCTATGTCTACTTCGTGATGCGTTTGCTTTGCTACTTTTGTACACATATATTTTTCTAAATTGCTTTGTTTCTTTAGATGGGAAAAAGTGTTAGTGACAATGATGGATGTACTGCGTGATGACACATTATTTAGGTGTAAATGTAAGTAAGTACTTATATAAATGCGGATTCAAAGCAAACCTTTTTACAATAAATACAAAAAAAAAAAGAACGAACCATAGCCGTGCTGCAAATTTATGTTACCACATTTTCTAAGCTAACTTAATGCAATTTTTTATTATTGCAATTTTTTATAGGTGTCTTGGAATTGCGACAGTTTATAATAAACCGTAGACGTTTTCCACCCCTACAAAAAGTTCGAAATGAAATTGGTTGACATTTTGATGAGTTTAAAAGTTTTATGAAAAATAACTGTTATTTATAAAATGTCAACATTTGTTTGCAATAATATTCAATAAATTTCTATTTTAATAAACACATTTCCTTTTACCAAGACTTGTATATCAAAATTAATAGGAAACAATAAAATATTTTGATGGCTTTGATATGATTTAGACGATTTTAACATTTGTGATAGCATTTTCTTGAAAGCCTAGTACATTAACACAGAGAGTATACAGTCTGATGCTTATACTACGGCTATTAGGGAAAAGATATTAAATGGTTTACGGATAGTGTAATCGAAGATTTAAGAAATCGTAAGAGTTCAAGCTCGCAGCGCCCTTCAACACATAAGTCAGAAAAACTTATACAGATACTGGAGATATATCGACATAATATGGATTCCGCGACATCAAAGTAACTATATATGGCAAGGAAATTTTCAAAGTTTGCAAAATAAGTAAAACAAACTTATATAATGGCCTATAGATCAACACACTGGAGATTGGCAGAGCTCTACTATTGTAAGTGTGACTTAGTAGTTAGGCAAACATAGTAACTGGAAATTCAGACTTAATAACTCACTTGGCTCGCGTTGAGAAGATGATGAAATATTTGTTGATACCACTGTCATGTATCTCCTGATACCGTCCCTACCACGTCAAGCTATCCAATATGCAAAATTGGTTTTTAAGATTTGTTATCTTGGTACCCTAATTTTTACGATGTACCTCGTTTCAAAATGCTGAAATTCTCGCGGACGATAGATAACTCGTTAAGAAATATTTTAAGACTGGCACTTTTGGGAATACGCTGACTTTAAATTTATAATTGACGGGTCTTCGCGCTCTTCTGAAAAGTTAAAATTTGCGTATTGGACAGTTTGACGTGGTAGTGACGATATGTACAAACTAAATTTATCTCGACACTATCAGAAATTATGGAATGTGAGAGAGCAACGATAATAAGGGAACAATCCTAGAACTAGACTTGGGTCGAACTCGTTCACTAGTTCATTTTTGCCACAAACCAATGATCAAACCCATGTAATTTAAATGGGTTTGATCATTGGTTTGTGACAAAAATGAACTAGTGAACGAGTTCGACCCAAGTCTACCTAGAACTGTTCTAGACTTGTGTCCAGCAGTTCAAATTGAACTAGTTCGTTCAGTTGGACACAAGTCCGGTCAAAAACATCAATGTAAATTAAATGGGTTTGATACAACTTTTGATTCAAACACTCTCAAACTAGTTCAAAAAGAACTGTTGGACACAAGTATAAATTTTTCTATACAAAGAAGGGTGAAAATTTGGTAACCGAGCAAATTATACGACATGAATAGTAATGTACGTAAATTATTTCGCCTGCAGTTTTATTATACAGTCTTTCAGACTGAAATCAAGCCCATTGTGGAAGGTGTTAAATGTCTAGAGAAAATTGACAACGAACTACTAATCGCTATATGGCATGGTGGAGAAGTCACCGAAGACTTATAATATAAGTTGTGCTTCTCATTTATTTAAATGAAAGTTTAACATTATGTCTCCCGATGTTCTAAGAAATTTTTGGGTAAATGTTTTTGTTTTTAACGAAGAGTAAATATTTTACAAGAAAATAATATATTAATTTTGGGAAAAAGTGAAATAAAATTATTGAAACTTAATTAAAAAAATCCCAACAGGGCACAGAATAAAACAACTTAAGAAATTATTTAGTACAAAATTGGAGAATGGAGTTTTTCACAGATGTGTACTTCGGAACGGAAAACTTTCTTATTCACTTGGGAATGACCAGCGATTCATTTGCTGAAATACTCAAGCAACTCACTACTTCCGGTCTCAGACCAAGTATTCTCTGGTAATATTAGTCAAGACAAGCGCCAATGTGAGAAGGCGAACCTCCATAGAGGGTGCATTGGTAGCACCAATACTAAGATCGGATGCTGCGGTCCAGTCAGCCGCACATCTTAGCGTCCTATATTCCGCGTGAATCTTTTCTTCAAGTATAGTATACAATACTTAATATTATAAAATATGTGTTTTTGTATATGAAGTACAAATTTGAAGCGACCTTCAATGCAAGTATCAAGATAATGTCAGCTTATCTGGCTGGCGGCCTTTCAAAAATCCAAAAACAACACATCAATGTTGTAAGATAGATTGAAATATTCTGGAAAAAGTGAAAAGACAAAAGAAAGATTATAGATTAGAAAAAAGCCAACAGTTCGGAAATTGGTTGAAATTATAACAGGACATACAGAGTTAAATAAGGGCATAACTACAGTTGGTGTCCTTCATGATATAACATGTAAAGCTTGCAGGAAGATGGTGAAACACTTACACACTACTTGAGCCACTGCTCTCAGAAGACAAGTCTATGAAGAATTACATATGAGGGATTTAGTTTGAAAAAACGATTTTCCTTATTAAAATCTATTATTCAATAGCCTACACAAACAAAAAACAAGGTTAATTTAACCTCGTTGGCAATGATTTTGCATACGTATTTCATATGTATTTCATGTTAATCTAACATTCAAAGAAATTTTTTTCATTTGAAATAACTTAATTTCATGTTGATTTAACATTGCCGTACTGTTAAATAAAAGTGAAAAATCATGTTGAATCAAATTTATTTAAAGTTGGAACAACATGAATTGTATTTCATAATTATATCGAGCTTTTTTCGATTTTATCGTAAGCGACATGTAATCGAAAATATACTTTTTTACACACAGAAAAATTTCAACTTAAAATCTACGTAAACAAGGTTAATTTAATCTTTTCCGGCAATGATTTTGCTTCATATGTTTGAATATGAAATTGTTTCCTTTTTGAAACCATTTTGTTTCATGTTGATTTAACATTGCCGTACTGTTAAATCAAAATGGCGAATCATGTTGAATCAAAGTTAATTCAAGATAGAATAACGTAAATTGGATACTGAAATAACACGAAAAAATCATGTTGAATCAAAGCTATATCAAGTTGAAACAACATGAATTTAATTTAATGTAGTAATTATATTTTATTAATTATTTAAATTAAGCTTGTGTATATTGGCAAATGCATCATTATATGTAATATAATTAGCTTTCCCGGCCAAGATTTGAGCTCGGAACTCATCGCGTGGTAGTCAACGCGCTACCCATTGCAGCCAGAACAACCTTAAATATTCTTTAAACAGACACTAAATACATATATCATGAATAAAAATGTTTCCCAACATTATTTAATTAATCATAATGAAGGGAAGTCAATACCAGCCTTATGCTATAAGGACAGATGTGCAATTGCTTTACGTGAGTACCTGCCGTTACGGCCTTATCTCACGTGTGCCAAAGCACCGGGTGTGGGTTAGACGCCAGACCAACGCCCCCCTGCACCCTTTTAGAATGAACCTATGGGCCACTCCATAATGCACATAGGTTGCAATCTTTGAATATAGTTATCCCTGTTCTATATTCAAGTACCTTGCTGAGGTACTTTGAGCTATCTAAACTCTGCTGCTATGTCCGTGCCCATAGCAGCTCTGTTGAATGGCAACAGCACCTAGAATAGTGTCTGGCTGACCGCGTCAGACCAACCACTAGCATTGATTTAACACTGGGAAGCCAAGACTATTCTCCCAGCGATTTTGGTAGCAACCACAACCACCACGATAATTCTCCGGCTTCCACGCTTAGGTGTTGTGTATACACCTAAGCGAGGTCCCCAAGAAAATTCCTCAACCATTGCCGGCACAGCTAACCACTCATCCATAAAGAACGCATGCCTGTGTCGCCAAATAACCAGTGCCTACTCCACACCTACCAAAATCATCCCTTTAACCCCGTGGGGTATACCCCATTGGGGTAGGACGAACTCGGCATTTTAGCAAAGGAAACTGACGACCGCTACATGCGCTCAGAAGTTCAGAGCAGCGAGGACCACTTACGCGAGAAGAATGCAAGCACGCCACCTAAGTTTCTGTGCCTACTACGGCAAGACACTAAAAAGTGAAAGAGTCCTCGGGTCGTATCCAGGACGAAAGCCATTTTGGACCAGAAATTTCCAGCAATTGCAATGCATTTATCTCTAAGCAGCCCAGCTGTCGGGCAACCGGCACCCGTGGTACCAGAAGTAGCCTCTGGTTAGACCTCGAAGTTCCACCACAAGGGCTTCACCTCTAACGTCTTTTGAACTCCGGGGCAGTTCTAGGTGACGCTGCACCTAGCTGACAACAACGGACATACAATATTTGTTTTCCTTTTATGCTATAAGGACATATGGATTGGGTCAATATTGATTGCACTTATTTTTCATCTAACCTAACAGACTGTAACTCCATAAATACAGGGTGGCTGATGAAAGCCGCTACCAAAAAAAAACTGAATAACCTTTTTTCTATCGGGGTAATCTAGAATTTTATTTTTGGTGTTTGTAGATTGATCCTCAGATTTAATAAAAATTAAAAACTAGGACACTGAAAAAAGAATCTGGATTGTCCGCCGCTATCGCGCATTTGAGTCTATAGTTTTGGTTCAAAGAGAGTACACGCAAAGAAAAGATATGATTGTAGAATGGTTGAGAAAACAATATTATGTTCTCTGGAACAAATGTGTGGTCGTCGAAAACTAGTTATTGTTATTTTAATCATTTATTTCGTTATGATAAACAGAGTAATGTTTGAATTTAATAAATACATTATTACATCCATATAAAAGTGTGATATGGTTAGAGTTTAAAAATATAGTTTTGTTAAAAATTTATGACTACAACATAATTTGTATTATTATTTAAAAATAATATGATGTAAATAACAATATAATGTTTTCCAAAACCATATTATGTTAAGTTTAAAAAGAATCTTTTTTAGAAACATCTGTCAGTTCAGTATTTCGTTTGTAAGCTATCGGTAGTGTTAAATAAATGAATAAATAAATAAAGTATAAAGAAAAGGGTAGATTAATAAAAATATATAAGTTTTTGTGTATCTTTTTATACAGACATGGCTGTATGTGGTGTAAGTATATATTTCTATATATACAATTTATTTCAACAATATTAATTTATTTTTATGTCGATTTTAATGCACAGCTGTTTCTACAATAAATATATGATTAAAAAATAAAATAGTATTATTATATTAAATAATACTGTGGTCGTATTTAACAATATTAATATAATATTAGAACATGGTATGGTGAGTCTCAATTATATTTTAGTCACATCTAACAATAGTGTTGTCATATTTATAATACTAAGATTATAATATAATTAACTCAGATAATATAATTAACTCAGATAATAATATTGGTAAAGTTTTTTTTTCTATTAACAATAATATGATTTGACTGCAGCCATATAATTCAATCATAGTATGTTGCTGTTTGATTATGGTTACCTCAACCATATTTTTTCTTTGCGTGTATAGGCGCACGTTTGGCGCCGATCGTCCGAATAGATGGCCCATTATGAGACTAACAAATACTGCACGAAAGGGAATTGCATCCAATTCGCGTCACAGTATGGTGTGCAGTCAGGGTGGCTGATGAAAGCCGCTACCAATAGAAAACTGAATTGCCTTTTAACGTCTGATGAGACTTATTTCGATCTGAACGGTAATGTTAAACAACATGATTGTGGCATATGGAGTGGTTGCAACTGCACGAGAGGGAATTTCATTCAATTCGCGTCACAGTGATGTGTGCAGATGCTTCACGCTGTATTGTGGACCTATACTTTTTTTTAGCAAAACGGACACAGCGCTATGGTTGCTGGAGATCATTACTTGAGCATGCTTAAGTAATTTTTTAGCCGGAACTACGCCGAAAGATAATTCCTATCAACTCTGTGTGGTTTCAACAATATGGTTCAACTATTCATCAGCCACCCTGTATTTTAAATAAGCTAATCTTAAAATTATATTAATTATTGAGATTTCCAACCAACTCACATATGTATAAAAATACAACCTCATAAATACTTTTAAAAAATACTTCATGTATAGACACGCTCTTGCCTTTACTGAAGTTCATAAATACATATAAGAAATCATTTAGAAACTTGTACAAAACTTTAATATTTAATTCGAAAGATAGTATGTAAACTTAAATGTTTTTAACAAGCATTTCTTTTGAAATATCCCCCAAAAATACCTTATTTGCACCCGGAAACTTCAAGTTTGTCCAATAAGACTTTGGTAACTTAACCAATAAATTGTTATCATACGTTAAATAAAATTGAAGCACAAACATTTTTCTTCACATTTTCCATTGAATTGCTAAGTACTTGAATTACAAAAAGTAAGTTTCCAAAAGCCAAATCAACTGAAACACTCTATTTGGCAGAAACTTTTATCATACTTACTTTGTTATTAATAAGACTTTTTCTCGTACGAGCATGTATGTCTCCTGCCTCACAACAAAAATATAAAATAAAAGAAAAAAAAATATAACTACGACTTAAATCCCTGGACCATCGTGGCAACACATTGAATGCCCATTTCAGACGGCACACAAAAACAAAATTGATGCATTTAATGTAATCTTTGATAATATTTGAAAATGTCTATAATCGGCTTTCTGCATTATTAAGTAAAAATGCAAGAAACGCGTTTCCATTCCAAATGATATGCCCAAAGAGAGGTAACCAGCCACAAACACAGTTTGTAGATCTGTACGGCAAAAAATAAAATCTTTACAAAAAAAATTAAAATCAAAAAGTCAGACACAAAAAAAAATCTTTAAAAAAATGAAGGGTAATACGGTAGCATTTCACAACTAACACTACTACTGTATAACAAGATATTGTTAAGAGCACGAAAAAAAACTGAAACAATCATAAAAAGCCAGCAACAAAACCAGTTAATAACAAA
This sequence comes from Tachina grossa, assembly GCA_949987645.1. Classification (NCBI taxonomy): domain Eukaryota; kingdom Metazoa; phylum Arthropoda; class Insecta; order Diptera; family Tachinidae; genus Tachina; species Tachina grossa. The sequence goes on along the minus strand of OX465276.1, from coordinate 133,768,939 downwards.
ACAAAAAACATCTTACCACCATACATTCAGCATTAATGCAGATAGATACAGTATGTATACATAATGATTTTATTATTATTTTTAATCAAGAAACATTTTCATAGGTATTGACATTATATGTATACGAATATGGGAGTACAGTGTCGAACAAAAAGAATTAAGTTTAACATATTTAATGTTAGTAATATCTGCACTAAAAGTTAACTGCAAGTGAATATAGAATATTTGGAATCATTTGGATTTTTGTTTTTTTATAGCTATGCTATTTATTGCTCGATACAAAAGTAGGGACGTGATTTTCATAACAAAAATAATCGACACTGTAACAGTTATAAATTAATGTTTGTTTTGATTTCTTTGCACTTAAAACAAGAGAACGAAAATAAACGAAACAAATTATTTGATTTTGTTTTGTTTCGTTCTTTGAAGTGAGTGAAACCAAAAAAAACAAAACAATGAGAAATATTGCTCAATTTGTTTTTGTATTTAGTGTTTTTTGTGGGAATTGTTACAATTTAAGTTTAAAATTTTTAAACACACTAATAATCCCAAATTAATATTTTACTTATTAAGTAAAATATTTTTTTATTAAAAATACATTGAATGTATTGTTTTTGCACATGAGCACAAACCAGAGAACACAGCCGATCAGCTGTAAGCCGGCTAAAAGTATATATATATATATATATATATATATACATTTCTTTGAGAAGTTTTGAATTTCTCAAATTATTCTTATTTACGGTTTGGTAACAATTTGGGGAAGACATCAATACTACAGGCTTTTGAAGTCATCGGTATTATATTTTCCTGTGGAAGCATTGGAGGGAGTGTTCTGAATACTTCCAACAGTGTTTCACTCAGTTTGAAACTCTCCCATTGACAACGTACACTCTGGATTGGTGTAATTTCGCTGGAGACTGCGTGTTCATTGGCGTAACTCAACTCACCAGCCACTACTCCTTTAGAATCTCCTGTAAAAACTTTGAAGACAAATAAACATTAATTTATAACGTTTTAAGAAAACAGCTGTGTTTTACTAAAGACAGCCATGATCCCTGACCCCCCACTGATCTATCCCAACAACCAGCGGAATCGTGTCCCTACAATATATATTTTTTTTAATACATGTATTTATTTATTGTATCTTCAAATATGAACTAACAATAAGTATTCAAATCTCAAATCTAAAATATAATTGTTAGGCCCGACCACTATCGGACATAAACTTATTGATAGTTATAAATAATACATAAGTAGTGATAATCAAAAAGGAAAAACAAAAAGTATTTTCAAGTAGTCCCATCTGGAGTCTTGAGTATAAGAGCCCTTGTGTCCCTCTTTTTTAGGCGAATGTGTCCAGTAAAGTTCAAAATATTACGAGCAAGCGGATTAGGATGTGATTCGAGTTTTGTTAAATATTTGCAATTTCTTCAATCAGTAATGGCATATTCAAATCACGATGTATATTTGAATTTTTGATGTACCATGGAGCCGAAGTTATCATACGTAAAATTTTGTTTTGCCTTCGTTGGATTCTCTCTACATTGGAAGCTGAAGCAGTGCCCCATAACTGAATTCCGTAGCACCATATTGGCTTTAAAAGCGACTTGTATATCAAAAGTTTGCAATCTAGACTGAGAGTTGAATTTCTACCAATCAGCCAATGTACCTGAGGTAATTTTAGTTTGATTTGTGTAGCTTGGAATCAATGTGTTGTTTCCATGTAAGCCGTCGATCAAGGTGTATACCAAGGTATTTTACATGTGAATGTTGAGGAACAATTTGATTATTGATTCTAATGGGGCAACAAGTTTCTTTTCGTAGAGTAAATGTTACCTGCGCACACTTCTGCTCATTTACTTTAATTCTCCATAACTTTAACCATAGTTCCAGCTGGGTAATATGTTCCTGAAGATATCGGGATGACTCGTGAGGGTTTTCGTGCATGCTAAAGAAGGCTGTATCATAGGCAAAAGTAGATGTATGGATTTTATTGCTAACAGGCATATCACAAGTATAAATCAAATACAAAACTGGACCCAGTATATTGCCCTGTGGCACACCGGCAGAGTTAGATTCGGGAACACTTATGAAGTCTCCTTCCACAACAATGAATTTCCGAGATAGAATATAACTTTCCAATAGCTTTAGAAAATTTATTGGTAGATATGTCTTCAAGTTTAAAATTAGGCCTTCATGCCATACTTTAACAAATGCCTGAGAAACATCAATAAGGAGAGTAGAACAATACTTCTTTTCTTCAAATGTTCTTCTTATAACTTGAACCAATCTATGCGTTTGTTCAATGGTACTCTGCTGACTTCTAAAACCAAATTGATGGTCCGGTATGCACCCACTATCAGTTAGAATTGGGGACAATTTTGTAAGTATATGAATACAATATTCCACAAAAATATTTAGCGTGCTTAAAACACAGGTTTCGCAAGATTCAGGAGATGTGTTTACAATTAACGATATGCCAGATCATTATAAAGTCTTCAGACTGAAGAAAATGATGAAAGGAATTTGACAACAATATCTATATAATTCTCATTATTAACTAGTACTTAAGCAGTGTTCAGACTATTATACTTTGTATTTATACTTGTCAAAAATTCAAATAATACGTGCAAGTGTGATAGTCTGAACACAAAATGTCATCAAAGTGACAAATAATACGATAAAAATTTTGACATCCCATAAGACTTTTTCGTTTTTAGAAAATTTTCACACAAACCAAATTTCCAAGTCGGTTGTTTCGCCGCCGATAGAGTGTCGTCATTGATGTAATGTTTTGTCATATGTATATCGGCTCAAAATTTTGAATAACTGAATCGTATGAAAGTATTGACGTAATTTTTATTATTTACACAGAATATTTTTAACTGCTACATTTTTTCAAGTGCCGGCACGTCCCCTCCTGCATGAAACCGCTTTGTCGCCGCTAGTCAATGAATAGCACAGACATTTTGATTAAACAGCTGTTTTGTTTTCTATTTTCTATTATTTAAAGTGTGATAGTCTGAACACAATATGTGATTTTACGTTAGATTTTTTGACAGTCGCAACAAATGTATTTAGATTTCTGTATCGTAAAATGTGATGAAAGTATTAATACTTGTATAATAGTCTGAGCGGGGCTTTACTAGTGCAGAGTCCCACTGTATTAGTAGGACCAATACCACGCATGGGAGGTGCCACGCCCACTTATCCACCTCTTTATAATATTTCTTTAAAAAATTGAAAAAAGTTACTCGCATAAAATTTTAAGTTTTTAGCTGTATTTAGTTCCATAAATCTGTGGCAATAAGGAAAGAGTGCTTAAGTCATATTTTACTTTTTTGCAGTATAGCACGTTTAAGCTTTGAAGTCGATTTTCAAAAATTTGTTTTTTTATAAGTTAAGTTGGGAAATCAGGTATTTATTAATTTTATTTTAGAAAAACATCATTCTACACATTATAAATCATGCATTAAATTTGAAATATACCGAAGTATAGGCTTAATTAAGCTATTATTCCCTATGAGATTACAGGTTGAAAAAAGTAAATTTGCAAGTCATTGGGCTATAACTTTCCTGAAAAATCAAACAAAATAATTTAGATTTTATCCCGGGGTACTTTAAAATATGGAGATTACTGAGGTGCCATTAACCCAAAATCAGCTTAAGCACTTTTTTCCTTTTTGCCGCAGAAAAATTCTAAAACAAAAAGTTCCTCTATATGGGAGGTGCTACGCCCACTTCAAATTTTAAAACTATATATAGCATATTGCTTTTTCCAGATGGTGAAAATTTTTAGCAAAATTGATTTACAGGTTTGGTATTCCGTCGCTTTCAAACATAAAGGGTGTTTAAATTTTAAGAGCCGATGTTGAATGTGAATCACACCTAAACGTCAAGTTTTTTTCTGCATTTCATTTGACATTTCTCAATTTCAGACTAACTAAATTTGAAACATGGAAAGACACACTATCGATCAACGTGTTAAAGTTATTCAGGCTTATTATGAAAATGGGCGTTCAAGTCAAAATGCATATCAAAGAAAATCATCTTCACCCAGCAAAAATAGTGAGGAAAAAGAAGTAGAAAAGCACCACATCTACTGAATCAAACCACTTCAAATTTAGGTAAAAAACCAATGAATTTTACATTGACGTGTCATTGGAAGGAAGTGGTTTGCTTTTGACATTTTTTAAACTCAATAAAAATCATGTTTTTGGTGCTATAAAAATCCGAATTTCGGGAGTGAAAATAATTCACTTCACAAAAGTAGTTAAAAAGTGATTTTTATTCAGTGATTAAAATCACTTGTATATGGTTTGAAAGAAAAAAGGTTAAATCTATATGTATTTGTATTTAATTACTCGACCTTATTTTTAATATGAATTAGTGTGGATTTATAGATATTGTATCTATTCAGGCTTTCAAGGTCATTCAATTTCTTTAAAATGTAATAAAAGACGTATTTTTATTTCATTTTTAATGTATCATTTCAAATCATTGAATTTTTTGTTATTTTATTCCATTGCTATTTTTAATAATGCAAATTTTGTGATTTGAAAAGCCTTAAATGTAATAAAGACACTTATATTTGGCTTGAGCTAAAAAAGTAATGAATTTGCTGAAAACAGAGTAGTGATTTAAAATTCCATTTGATATGTGGTTAAAAATAACTTCTTTAACATCTAAAAATATGCATTAGATACTTTCGAGGTAATTTAAAAGTGGTTCGTAAGAAAGCACTCCTTTTATTTTTTGCTGGGCAGTGATGAGGCACATTTTCATCTCAGTGAATTCGTTAATAAACTGAATTGCCGCATTTGGGCGAATGATAATCCAAGAGTGATTGTCGAAAAACAAATGTACCCACAAAGAGCGACTGTTTGGTGCGGTTTATGGGTTGGCGGCATCATCGGGCCGTATTTTTTCCAAAATGGTGCCGGTCAGGCAGTTCCTGTGAATGGTGTTCGCTATCGTGAGATGGATAACTAACTTTTTATGGCCCGAATCGGAAGATATGGATGTGGACGATATGTGGTTTCAACAGGACGGTGCCACTTGCCACACAGCTAACGAAACAATGGCTCTTTTGCGCGGAAAATTTAATGGACGTCTTAATTCACGTGGTGGCGATGTCAATTGGCCGCCAAGATCGTGTGATTTGACACCGTTGGACTTCTTTATTTGGAGTTATTTGAAAGAAAAGGTGTACGTTGATAAGCCAGCAATTAATTCAAGAGCTAAAGGATGAGATAATTCGGCACATTTACGGCATAGAACTTTAATTATGCGTCAGCGTCATCGAAAATTTGGACCGTCGGATAGAGATGTGCCGCCGAGGTCGCTGCGGCCATTTGGCCGATATTTTGTTCCATATATAATTAAACCGTACCATATTATCATAACACAGAAAAAAATGTTCACCAATTAATATTTTCAATTAACAATTTAATTGATTCAATTAAATTTTTAGTTGTATTCACTAATTTAAGTGGAAAAACTTAATTGATATTATCAAATTGTTTATAGGAGAAAATTTACTTAATTTTTTAATAGATATTACAAATATTTTAATTAATATTACAAAATCATTCATATTACTTTTTTGTGTGAATAAAAAGAAATGATAATAATTTCCTAAATAATTTGTTTTATTCAAAATCAACATCGGCCCTTAAAATTTAACCACCCTTTGCAAACAAGACATTCAGTTTTATATAACGTCATCTGAAACGCAAAACGCCATAACATTTTCATAAATTTAGAGTATAAGGAAAAATCGTGTTAAATTGTATGTATAATTAATATTTTTTTTTCCTTTTTGATTTTCTTTATAAAATCTCTACTGCCTTGCTTATAAAAAATAATTTTGTTTTATAAAGGGTTTATAAAACAAATTTTGAATGAAAACCAATTACATCTTTTATGACTTAGGCCTCTTTTATTTGGGGAAAGTATAACCTTTTTCTATTGATGCTTGTTGGCCAAATACATACATATGAATTTGTAATAAAAGTCGATTTCCAATTTTTTGTAAGTTATGGACTTCTTGTTTTAGTTAACTATAAAGTCTGATATTTATTTATTTTATTTTATTTTAGCATTTGCCATCATAAAAATTTTTTTTTTTTTTTTTTGTAATGCATGTATTTATTTATTGGATCTTCATATATGAACTAACAATAAGTATTCAAATCTTAAATCTATAAAAAAAAAAAAATTATTAGGCCCGACCAGTGTCGGACATAAACTTAGTGGTAGTTATAAATAATACATTAGTAGTAATAATAAAAAAAAAGGGGGGGGGGAAAGTATTTTCAAGTAGTCCCATCTGGAGTGTTAGGTATAAGAGCCTGTGTGTCCCTCTTTTTTAATCGGATGTGTCCAGTAAAGTTCAAAATATTACGAGCAAGCGGATTAGGATGTGATTCGAGTTTTGTTAAATATTTGCCTGCGTATTTTGCAATTTCTTCAGTCACTAGTGGCATATTTAAATCACGATGTATAATAGAATTTTGGATATACCATGGAGCCGATGTTATTAACCGTAAAATTTTGTTTTGCCTTCGTTGGATTCTCTCGACATTGGAAGCTGAAGCAGTGCCCCATAACTGAATTCCGTAGCACCATATTGGCTTCAAAAGCGACTTGTATAGTAAAAGTTTGCAGTCTAAGCTGAGTGTTGAGTTTCTGCCAATCAACCAATATATTTGAGTTAACTTAAGTTTCATCTGAGTTAACTTAGAGTCAATATGATGTTTCCATGTAAGTCTTCGATCAAGGTGTATACCAAGGTATTTCACTTGGGAATGTTGAGGAATATTTTGATTGTTGATTCGAATGGGGGAGCAAGTATCTCTTCTTAGGGTGAACGTTATATGGACACACTTTTGTTCATTGACTTTAATTCTCCATAAGTTCAACCATATTTCCAGCTGAGTGATATGTTCCTGGAGATTGCGGGATGCCTCATAAGGGTTTTCGTGCACACTCATACAGGCTGTATCATCGGCAAAAGTAGAAATATGGATATTATTGCTCACAGGCATATCACAAGTATATATTAAATACAAGACAGGACCCAGGATACTACCCTGGGGCACACCAGAAGATATAGATTCGGGCACACTCGTGAACTCTCCTTCCATAACAGTGAACTTCCTATCAATAATATAACTTTCCAAAAGCTTTTGAATGTTTATTGGCAGATATGTCTTCAATTTTAAAACTAGGCCTTCGTGCCATACTTTATCAAACGCCTGAGAAACATCAATAAAGAGAGCGGAACAATACTTCTTTTCTTCAAATGTTCTTCTTACAACTTGGACCAGTCTATGCGTTTGTTCAATCGTGCTGTGCTGACTTCTAAAGCCAAATTGATGGTCCGGGATGCACCCATTATCAGTTAAAATTTTTGACAATTTAGTCATGAGCAGCTTTTCAAAAAGCTTTGAGATTGTAGATAGTAAGCTTATAGGCCTATATGAATCAGTCTTGGTAAGATCTTTGCCCGCCTTTGGAATCATTTTGATCTTGGCAAGTTTCCAGTTATGTGGAAAATACTGCATTCTTAAAATAGCATTAAAAATAAATAGCAGGATTCTTATTGCAATATGAGGCAAGTTCATGAGCATTTTGTTACTAATGCCATCAATACCTGGAGATTTCTTCGGGTTGAGTTCAGCAATTACTTTTTGTACTTCACGCATCTTAAACCTTAAGGGACGAGGGGGTAGAGAAACTACACTCGGTAAATCAGCAGCACCCGTACATGAATTGGGAGTGAATACAGATTTTAAATGCTCAGAAAATAAGTTACCTTTCTCACTATCACTTCTTGCCCAGCCTCCGGTCGCAGTACGCAATGGTGATTTAAGATCAACGGGTCGTTTAAGATTTCTAGTAGCGCGCCATAAAGAGTAATTAGATGCGGACGTTACATCAAGACCTTCTAAATACTTTTCCAGTAGTGCAGTTTTTTCCGACGATAGCAGCTCTTTGAGTCGTTTAGTACATTCTTTAAGTCTGATTTTATTTAGGGGTGATCTGTGTTGTTGCCATTCTCTTCTAGCTCTCCTTTTTTCACATACAAGACGTTCAATTTCCGTAGAATAAATTCTGTTAAAGCCGGTCTGCGGATAGGAGGTAGTGGCGTGTTCAGCAGCCTGTTTAATATTTTCGTTAAGATTGGCAATGTTAAATTCAATATCATCGCATGATCTAAGCTGAATGTTTTCTACGCAGTGACTACTAAGATATTTTTTGAATGCCAGCCAGTTGATTCCATTAATCATCTTCACATATGAGTTAGTTAAATCACTCCTTAGTGGGTTGAAAATTGTAACTATTGTTGGAGAGTGATCGGAGGACAGATCTAGAGAGGCCTCTACATGAATTAAGTCCCTATGAATATTTTTCGTGACGGCAAAATCTATAACATCTGGAATTTTTCTTACGTCAGTAGGCCAGTAAGTAGGCTCCCCACTCGAAATGACATCTAAGCCCATTTTTGAAATTGTATTGAACAAGGCTCGACCTCTAGGTGTAACAAGACGCGATCCCCAGTACGTATGTTTTGCATTGTAGTCACCAGCTGCCACGAAACAAGATCCAAGCGATTTGTAGAACTTCTCATACTGATCTTCGGTAACTGAAAATCTGGGAGGTGAGTAAATTGATGATATCACGAAATTCGCACAAAAATTTTCTACGAAAATATTCGTTGCTTGCAAATATTCTTCACTAACGTTGTCAAGGACATAGTGCTTGAGTCTTGACTTAATCAGAATTGCTGATCCACCACATGCTCTCTCTCTCGGGTCCTTTGTATCATATAAAGTGTAACCATTTATTTTAAATAAGCTTCTTGAGGTCAAATGAGTCTCAGAAACCAACATTATATCAATATTTTTTTCCATGAGGAAGTGCTCAAGTTCATTTTTGTGTTGGCGAATGCCGTTTGCGTTCCAGAAACATATTTTTAACATGTTCATGGTTTATTAACTAATGCTTGAAGCAGTGTATTCTGCATTCGCAGCATTTCTTGCATCATACTTGTCATATTTGTAGTAAAGTTGTTTATAGTTAGCACCAGATTCTCAATAGTAGCTTCAAGGCGACTAAAGTTAAAGCTTGAGTTTGAATTCGTTGAATTATTTGGCGGTGGAACATTTTGCGTGGGAATTGAACTAGTCTTAGCAGCATCAGCATACGATACACGTGAAGTAACTGGTTGGCTGATTTGAGCAAAAGTGTCGGAGTTCGCGTTTACTTGTAGAGCTGGAGTTAGCTTGGGTTTTTGACCCATAGCCTGTTTAACGAAAGAAAATACAGGGCACCCTCTATAGTTAGCTGTGTGATTACCTCCACAATTACTACATTTTTTTTCTGCTTGATCTTTTGGCTTAGTGCAGCTAGCAGTACCATGCAATTCACCGCAGATAACACACACTGTAGGTAACTTGCAGTAAGTTTTCGTATGGCCATATTCTTGGCAATTATGGCACTGTACGGGACCTGAACGCTTACGTGGCACTTCAACTGTGATTTTTCGATGTAAGAGATACTTTACGTTATAAACTGGATGGGCTTCATTTTTTTTCAATTGTATGTCGTTCGGCTCCAGTTCAACCCGAAATAGGGGTTGGGGGACCTTTTCTCTATTAAATATGTTGGTAACATTTTTTACCTTGAATCCTTGGTCGACAAGTGCACATTTTACTTCTTCGGGTTCAACATATGAATCTATGCCCTTTAATACTATCTGTAGGCCTTTAGCACTCTTAAGTTGGTATGTGTAAAAATTTGTTTTATTTTTTTCGAATTCACTAACAATTTTTCGGAAATCTTTTTCATTATATATTTGGATTTTAGTTTCATCAATATTACCTCGTTTAATTGGAATGATGTGAAAAGTATTTTCACCAATGGTCGACAGTAGTTTTTTTATAAGCGCGTTAGAATTTTTTTCTCTCAGATAAATAGGTGGTGGCTTAAAAGACTTTTGCGATGATGTAGAGGGCTTGTCGTCGGTGTCTTGCAATAATGAAAAACGATTTTGACGATTGGTAGATGATGCGCTGTTATCCCTAGACATCTTTGGAGCAGATGAAATTTTTGAAGAATTTGGGCTTCGCCCACGCTTTACCACTGTTATATATCTGTCCATTCCCACTTGTACCTTGGGTTTTGAGCTACTGTTATCTGTAGTGATAACTTGGTTTAGTGATGAGGGCGAGCCCGATGCGGTTGATATCGCAGACTTAAATGAAGAAGTACTAGGCAATGGTAATGTTAACGATTCACTAGTTGGCATTGGACAAAGCGAAGTTGATCGCTGACGAAAAATTGGCTTTGCCGTTAAAAAAAGATTTTCATCAGATTTATTATTTATATTTTTTTCATTAAGAGTTTCAGAACTCACAGTAAAATAAGCATTTCTGCCGTTAGAACTCACTTCAAAATTTTTTTCCTTTGAGGTACTCATACAGAGTATTATTCCTCAAGGGAACTTTGTTTGTGTTTACGGTTTTTTTTGTTTTTGCTATTTCTTGCTATGTAAAAAATATTAGTAAAGCCAATAAGCTTATTTATCAAGGTGAATATGTATTACGAATATTTTTTGTATGATTTTTGATTTTGTTGTTTTTTATATTTGTTTCGTTTGTATGTATGTAAAAAAAAATCCGTTTTAATGTCTCTTCACTATGAAGGTTCAACGAGAACTCGACTCGACACTATCACTATGGATCAGCAATTCTAATAAAGTCAAGACTCAAGCACTATATTCTTGATAACATTTGTGAAGAACACCTACAACCAACAAATGTCTGCATTGAAAGTTTTTGTACAAATTTTGTTATATCATCAATTTACTCCCCTCCCAGATTTTCAATCACTGAGAATCAATATGAGGATTTCTACAAATCTCTTGGACCAATGCAAAACATACGTTCTGGGGTTATTGCACCCAGAGGTCGAGCATTTTTCAACACTATTTCAAAAATGGGCTTGTATGTCATTTCGAGTGGGGAGCCCACTTATTGGCCTACTGACATACAAAAAATTCCGGATGTTATAGATTTTGGCATCATAAAAAATATCTCTAGGGATTTAATTCAAGTTCAAGCTTCTCTTGATCTCTCGTCCGATCACTCTCCGACGATCATTACAATTTGTAGTCCCTTAAGAAGTAACTTACCTGACCCATATGTGAAGATGATCAATCGTGTTAATTGGCTGGGGTTCAAAAAATATCTCAGTAGTCATTGTACGGAAAACATAACGCTTAGAACACTCGATGATATTGAATCTAACATTGCCAATCTCAGCGAGAATAGTAAACAGGCTGCTGAACATGCCACTATCTCCCATCCGCAGACTGGGTTTAATAAAATTTATTATACAGACATTGAACGTCTCGTACGTGAAAAAAGAAGAGCTAGAAGAGAATGGCAACAGCACAGATCACCACAAAATAAAATCAGATTTAAAGAGTGCACTAAACGACTCCAAGATTTGCTTGCATGTGAAAAAACTGCATCTCTTAAAAATTATCTGGAAGGTCTTGATGTCAAACCAGCATCTAATAACTTGTGGCGCACTTAGAAAACTTAAAACGCCCGTTGAGTATAAGCCACCTCTACGCACATCTACCGGAGGTTGGGCCAGAAGCGATACTGAAAAAGGTAAAATATTTGCTGAGCACTTAAAATCCGTTTTTATGCCAAACATATGTACTGGTGTTGCTGATTTGCCGAGTGTAGTCGCTCTACCCCCTCAACACATAAAGTTTAAGACGCGTGATTTACAAAAATTAATTGCCGAACTCAACCCGAATAAAGCTCCGGGTATTGATGGAATTAGTAACCAGATGCTGATGAACTTGACTCGTATTGCAATGAGAATCCTGTTATTCATTTTTAATGCCATTTTACGACTGGAGTATTATCCACACAGCTGGAAGCTTGCCAAGGTTAAAAAGATTCCAAAGCCGGGCAAAGATCTAACCAAGGCTGAGTCATATAGGCCAATAAGTCTACTATCAACTATTTCAAAGCTTCTCAAAACAAAATTGTCCCCAATTCTAATTAGTAGTGGGTGCATACCAGACCATCAATTTGGTTTTAGAAGTCAGCATAGCACCATTGAACAAACTCATAGATTGGTTCAATTTATAAGAAGAACTTTTGAAGAAAAAAAAGTATTGTTCTGCGCTGTTTATTGACATTTCCCAGGCATTTGATAAAGTGTGGCATGGAGGCCTAATTTTAAAATTGAAGGCTTACTTACCAATAAACATTTTAAACCTTTTGGAAAGTTACATTATTTCCCGTAAGTTCACTGTTGTGGAAGGAGACTTTACGAGTAGGCCTGAAGCTATTTCATCCGGTGTGCCACAGGGGAGTATACTGGGACCAGTTTTATATTTGATTTATACTTGTGATATGCCTGTGAGCAGTAGTATCCATACTTCCACATTTGACGACGATACAGCCTGCCTTAGTATGCACGAAAACCCTGATGAGGCATCCCGCAAACTCCAGGAACACATTAGCCAGATGGAGCTTTGGTTAAACTTATGAAGAGTCAATGTAAATGAACAAAAGTGTGTTCAAGTAACATTTACCTTACGAAGAGATAATTGTTCCCCCATTCGGATTAACAATCAAGTTGTTTCTCAACATTCACATGTGAAATATCTTGGTATACACCTTGATCGACGACTTACATGGACACACCACATTGATTCTAAGCTATCACAAATGAAACTTAAATTAACTCAGGTACATTGGCTGATTGGTAGAAATTCAACACTTAGCCTAGACTGTAAACTTTTAATATACAAGTCGCTTTTAAAGCCAATATGGTGCTACGGAATTCAACTATGGGGCACTGCTTCAGCTTCAAATGTAGAGAAAATTCAACGAAGGCAAAATAAAATTTTACGCATGATAACATCGGCTCCATGGTACATAAAAAATTCTAATATGATGTATATTTGAATATGCCACTAGTGACTGAAGATATTGCAAAATACGCAGGCAAATATCTAACAAAATTCGAGTCACATCCTAATCCGCTTGCTCGTAATATTTTGAACTTTACTCGACACATTCGCTTGATGAAGCTGCTTGAAAACACTTTTTTTCTTTTTTTTGTTGCTTATCACGAGTTACAGAATACGGGGGCAGGTGCCACAGTGCCGGTCTTTGGACCAAATTTTTCCCCCAAGCAATATATAATTAACAATTTATTTTTGTTTCTCTAATATTTCGTTAAAACTTGTTTAACTTCTTCATTTATCTTTTCCAGAGTTGGATCCTTCAACAGAAATCTATGATGGTAATGCATAAATATTTATTTTATTTGGGTATTTTTTGAGTCAGTTTATATATCCTCTGCATGCATCAATTTAGACAGTCACTGTTTGTTGTATTTTCGATACAATATTTTTTTTGCTGTGCGACTCCATTGATTCGACAGAGGTGAAAAACAAGTTTTTTTTCCTTTTTTTAATTTATTGCCTATCAGATTTGAGTTTTTTTGTTTTTTTTTTCGTTTTACTTTTGGTAATACCACGGGCAAGATCACGTTTTCAAAGTACCACAAACGTATATTCGATGATATGCATGCATATAAATTCGTACTACAATGCAAACTGAACAAAACAGTATCCAAAAGGTTGAGAGAAACAACAAGAAAACACAATAATTTTCACTAAATTGGAAGAATAGTGGGAGTGTTTTTTAGTCTTTTAATAAAAGCTTGATGTTGTTAACAGGTATAAAAAAAAATAATTATGTATTCATATATGTAGATAAATACATACAAATAAACACAATAGATTTTTATTACAAAAAAAAAAAAAAAAATACTCACAAAATTTTATATTCGTTTATAAAAAATACTTAATATTCAAAATAAGTTTGCAAAGTGTTCCTTATGAATCTCAGAAGTAGATATTCTATTGCTTATATAAACATGCATACAAAGGCTCGTAAGTGTATATATGCAAATACAAACTGATAGGAATCGCCTAGCGAGGGCCGCTGTAAAACTGACTGTTGAAAGATTGTGGTATAAACAAATATTTTCAGCTCAGAAGCTGAAAAAATTAGTAAACATGTTCAGAGCAGGCAAAATTTTATGATTGCTTATTTACATATGTTAATATACAGGGTGTCGCAGAATAAGCTATATGGTTTGAATTCCTTATAACTTTTTTAATTATTATTTTTGATGTGTAAATATCTATACGCTAGGGGGTAAAAATCTTTTGACTTTGATTTCTTTGCTGAGATTTCTTTGCTTTTCTTTCACAGCATTGTCAAATCGGTGTGAGCTATGTATGAGTGTATTAGTGTTTGAAAGAAGCAATACCAAGCAGAGAAACAAGTCGACCGGCTCGAAGCCGACGGTGCGCCGCCGCCGGTTATTTTTCTGTATATTTCCGTACACCAAAGGTGAAAATGAACCATAAGAGCTACGGACTTGAAATTTGGGCACAATGTGTAGACATTTGGCCACTACAACAACAAATACATGAGAGTTAGAAACTAAAGGGTGTTCCGAAACGAGCAACGAAAAATTTTAAAATCCCATGTAATATACATTCAATTGTATGTACATATATACACTTGAAATTTTAAAAGTTAGTGTATTTTTATACAGACTACAACAATTAACACTAAATTTACAAAATTTAAATCAATGGGTGTTCCATCAGTTAATGCAATTTTGACTTTGTAATTTTGACAACTTGCTGTATCTTGGAAACCGTAAGAGCAAAACTTTTGAAATTTTCAAAAAGGGTAAAACTAAAAAATCAAAAAAAATATAAAATCGCCAAATCTAAAAAAAATCGCCAAAAACAAAAAAAAATCGCCAAAACGAAAAAAGCACCAAATTAAAAAAAAAATCTCTAGGACTAAAATAATTCGCGAAAAACCGGAAAAATTGCCAAACTGAAAAAAATCCTTAAACAAAAAAATCGCCAATATGAAAAAATTGCCAAAATGAAATAAATTGGGAAAATTAAAAAAACCCAAAAAGAGAAAAAAAAATGCCAAATCGAGAAAAAAGCGATAAAACTGAAAAAAATCGTTTAAACTTAAAAAAGGAAGAAAGCTAAATCAAAAAAAAAAAAAAAAAAAAATTATCAAACCCGAATGTGCGCGAGTCAAAGTCGCACTTTACTGAACTTATTTTAATTGCAATGCGTACACAACAACAAGAACAGCAACAACTAAACGATGAACAACAGGAATTAAAATTTAAAAAGTAAAAGTAAAGGCATTTACCATAGATGAGCACTGCAGCACCACTAAAGTTTCAGTAAAAACAATAAAAAATGTTTAACAAGTAAATTTTTATAAATTGCTTAAATGATTTGTTATATGATGAGGTGCATTGAATTTTCAGTAATCAGTAATGCCTGTATTCATAATGAAATTCTACCAAGTGGCTAAATGTTTTTCATACAAAAGTTTCAAAATTTGAATGAAAAAACTTTGCCACTTGCTACAATTTTATTATGATTACGGCCCTACGATTTTACTGGTAATGCAAATTAAATTTTATTAGCAGTAAAAATTTACTGAATTTTTTTAGTAATCAGTAAATTTACTGCTTACTGCAATTTTGAATGCAGTACATATACATATACTGCAGTGTGCCCATTTACTAACCAAATAAGTTTAATAAAACAAACAAAAACCAACAAATTCATATCGATTTACAATATTGAAAGTTTTGATACTTTTAATTAATTAATTTTAAAAAAGATACTAAAAGCATAAGTACTTCCAACTTAAAAAATAAATTTCATTACTAGATGCTTATACATCTCCTCTGTGATCGGACTCACATTGCTTTTTTTCTTTAATTTTTTTTTCAACATTTTGTAAAGAAGTCTTGAGGAATTAATTGTGAATCATTGCTCAATCGAACAACGTACAAAAAAAAATTAAATTTTATTTTTCAAACCAACAGTCTATTGTGTTAACACATTATTTCGCGCACAAGCGATTTTAACTGGCCTCCACCTTCACCAGATTTAACAACTTCTGACAGTTTTTTTTGGGGATATTTGAAAGAAAGAGTGTACGTTAATAAATAGACTTGGGTCGAACTCGTTCACTAGTTCATTTTTGCCACAAACCAATGATCAAACCCATGTAATTTAAATGGGTTTGATCATTGGTTTGTGGCAAAAATGAACTAGTGAACGAGTTCGACCCAAGTCTATTAATAAACCAAGAATCATACTCCAACTAAAAACCAACATTCAAAATGAAATCGTAGCCATTACACCCGAAATTTTGCCTAAAGTTATAGAAAATATTATAAAAAGAGCACGTATGTGCGAAGCAGAAAATGCACATCACTCACAGGATATCATTTTTCAAAACTAATTGCAAAAACGTCCCCAATAATACACTGTATTAAAAAAAATTTTATAATTATCGCATAAATAAAAAAGTTATAAACCATTTAAATCACATAACTCATTCTGAGCTATCGTGTAGAATAAATACTTTGCCGTTAAACTAATTCATGTGTGTATAATTTAAGTGCAATATATGTACAATATTAACGTTAAATCTATCAACCGCAAATAGAGTTAAGGTAGGGATTGCCGTTCGATTTTAACCGAAACCGCAACCGCGGTTTTTAACCCATAAAAACCGAAACCGACAAAAAACGTCGGTTTTTAAGTTTTACTTTAAGATTATTATCTTGTTTAAAAATACAGCAAATGCACTTTACATTGAAGACTTTTCTACATTACTAAGCATTCTGTGACAATGAAAGGTAGAAAATTGTAAAATTTTAAGAAAATTGTAACAATTTTTTGCAGGAAGAATTGTAATCTGTTATCAAAGAATCTCTAGCAGATGTAAAGCGAAAAAACGATAATTTTAACGTTCTTCGGCAAGAATTTGTACTTTATTAAAAAACGAACAACAAAACAACCAACATATCGTGCCATAACCGCGAAAATAGTTTAAGTGACATAATTTTCAAACTTCCATTTTTGACCAAAATCGATCATTTTCGATCGTAAATAGTCGATTTTCATAAAAAAACGAAGTTCATAAAATGTGTCGCTTAAGCTATTTTAGCGGTTATAGCTCGATATTATTGCTTCACAAGGATATAATAGAATAAAGCCCTCTTAACTGAAAGCGAAAGAGTGTTTTCTGTCGCTGGTAACTTCTGCACAAAAATAAGATTTCGTTTAAACGAGTCTACATTGAACGCTTTAACGTTTCTGAAATTTTAATACTTGAATAATTAAATATAAATCTTTTATTCTTAAGCTTTTTATACACTCACTACTAAATGTTCCTTTTCTAATATAAGTACCTGAATTGAATGCAAACCAGAGAAACTCTATCACCCCTTTGGTAACTATTTTTTCCTTCGAAAATTTTTTCCCAGAAACATTTTCCCTTTTTTGGTTCCCCTTATCATGAATAATCTGCCTTGTCGTGGTTGGCGTATTTCAAATACGACTACGACTGTTTGGCAATAGATTAAAGAAAAATTGTATTCTTTAATCTATTACCAAACAGCCGTAGTAGGCCATATGCTCCTTGTAGGAACGACGGGAACCTACATATAAACAGCCGTAGTCGTATTTGAAATACGCCAACCACGATAACGCAGAATATTTTCAAGTGAATTTTTTCACTTTTCCCTTGCTTTTGTTCACTTTATTTTTGCAGGCGAACTGAATTATTACATCGAATAATTTCGATATTTTTCTTCGAATTATATATTGAAAGTTATAATTATTTATTTTTAGGACAATAATTCCCTACAACACATTTTTTCATAGAGTATGAATCTCTTTGGTTCACAGACAGTAAATTTCATGGTGATGCACCACGGTGGTAAACTTAATGAAAAAATAGCTAAACCAACAGAAGCACCTCCATGAGTACAACTTTAAAGTTAAATAAGTTTCATTTATATAACTTAAATTTGTCCAATTTTCAATTAATTTTTAAGCTTTACAAAACTTCTTCCTGTTTTAAATTCACGTGGACTGATAGGGGGAAAAATTTCACGGGATATTCAAGATAGCATTGTACTCTTCGAAGGGAATGAAAATTTCACATGAAGAAAAATTCCATTTGTTTTTCACGATATGGATGATTATTTTTAAATCATCATTTATCTTTCCAGCATACATACATATTTATGTACATGCATATTTTTAAAACCGAAACCGAACCGAAACCGACCGGTTTTAGTAGCTTAAGACCGGAAACCGCGGTTTTATAATTTCGACGGTTTTTGGCAAACCCTAAGTTAAGGGATAGCACAAAATACGTTGGATCAAAAATCCAAAAAAATACCAACATATTTCAGAAAATTGGACTAAATTTCAGCTGTTTATATTGACTTGTTTAAAAGTAAATAAATCCTATGTCGGATCCAGACTGTTTAGAGCAGTACTGGTACATTCCGAGAGGAACGTATTCGTGTATGTATGTGTATTCATTAGTATAAGAAGCCGATTGAAGTTCAGCGCCCTGTTACCTCTTTGGCCGACTATGGTTTAGAGCCACCTCTGACTATTTGAGCCGCCGACGGAAAAAACCGAAAAAATCGACAAAATGAAAAAAACGCCAAAAACCGAAAAAAATCGCCAAAACGCTAAAAAAAATCGCCAAAAATTAAAAAATCGCTTAGATGTAAAAAAAATCGCCAAAATGTGAAAAAATCGCCAAAATAAAACAACGCCAAAAGCCGAAAAAAATCGCCAAAACACGAAAAAGGCTCCAAAACTAAAAAAATCGCTTAAATGAAAAAATATTGCCAAAATGAAAAAATTGCCAAAATGAAAAAAACGCCAAAAGTCGAACAAATCGACAAAACGAGAAAAAAGTGTCAAATAAAAAAAAGCGCCACAACTTAAAAAAGTCGCCAAAACCGAAAAAACGTCAAAATGAACAACCTTTCAAAACCGAAAGAACCCAAAAACAAAAAAAAAGCCAAAACTAGCTTCGGATATACCTAATTATTTATGTAATGAAAAGTACTTTTGTTTCGTCTGGTAACAGCTGTTTTTGCTCCAGATAGTTTGTATCGAAGATTTATAAAAAACGTCATGTATTAAAAAATTTCTACATAATTCGATATTTTTATACAAAACCTAGCTTAAAAAAATCTATAAAACTAGCTTTTCCTAGTCTCTATTTAAGTAGTTCAGTTATTTCACTCTCCTGTAAAAAACAGTTAACACGGGATTAGTCTGGTGTTGTTCGCCAGCTCCTCAATTAATTTCGAATCCGACCACTTGACTTCATTTGTAATTGCACGAGGAGGGAAAGATAAACAAATTTTTTGTGCATAAATTTTTTTTTATCTACAACAAAACCGAATATTAACAACAATTAAACGCAGAAGTCACGTTTTGTGGTGTGCCATTTACTAATTGTCCATTAAAAAATAAGTTTAATTGTAAATACGAATATTTATTTTTTTTCTTTATTCTGTTTTTTTATTTACGAAGTAATTATCAAAACAAAAAAAAAAAAAAAACAATCAAAAACTCGACAATATGTTGAATAAACATTGTATAAATGTACAAAATTAAAATTTATATATAAAAAAAATTTATATTCATGTGACATTTTCTAGTTGTACAAAAATGTTTTTTTATTATTATTACCATTTTTATTAAAATGTATGTACATATGTACATATGTACGTGTGTATATACTCACGTACGCACATGCACGCATGCATATTGCTAATGAATAGATATTTTTTTTATGCTTTATTAGAAAATACTACTTTAATTTAAATTTCTTGGAAGGCCTTTTATAATAAATTTAAAAACGACCTAGAAATAATTTTTTAATATGTACATGGGGTGAATTTCAAGGATTGATTTTCAAATAATAGAAACTGCTAGCAGATACAAAGTTGTCACATGCAGTAGTTAGGCATTAGAGAAATGCTTAGTGCAATGCTTGTGGAGAATCATTTACCTCTACTCGGAATGGAATAATACGTTTGATTACGTTTGAAAGATAACCAGCGCAATCATTAATACTCCCTCGTAATTTATATCTTTCGGAAAGTAATTCTCCTGAGGAAATATTCCTCCAATCCAAAGTTTATTAATACCTCGTCAGCTGACTTTACCCCATTTGCCAAACTCAATAAAAAAAAACATTAACTAACATATCGTGCCATAACCGCCAAAATAGCTTAAGCGACATAATTTTCGAACTTTAATTTTTGACTAGAATCGATTATTTGCGATCGTAAATAGTCGATTTTCTTCAAAACAACGAAGTTCAAAAAATGTGTCGCTTAAGCGATTTTAGCGGTTATGGCTTAATATGTATGTATGTATTAGAGACCTGCGTAAAAGGTCTTTAAATGTAAATACGTCATGATTTTTAAATTTATTCACGTCGCATGTATTATACTAAACCAATAATAAATGCTGTCGTACTATAAGCGAAGCACGATGGATGTATTAGTGTACGTGTATATCAGTGTTAACAAGCGATGTAACAAGACAGCTTGTTTGTAACAAACACTCAAAAGAAGTACTGTTGATTAGTGTATGCTTGTTATTTTTCATATTGTACGTTTGAGTGTGTGTGTAATATGTAGATGATAAGCTACCCTCTAGTCAGCCTAGAACCATATGTCTCTATGTCAATACTCTTTCTCCAGCGACAATTGCACAAGTTTAAATGTCGACAACTTTCCTTTTATGCAAGAGTAGAGATACGTTAGAGACAACAGTTGTAGTGTATTTCTATTAATATTGTCAATGAACGCGTCAATAGTTTGTTTTTCTTTTTTATTATGCTATGCAATCACATTAAATAAATATACATACCCTCTAGTCAGCCTAGAACCATATGTCTCTACGTCAATACTCTTTTTCCAGCGACAATTGCACTCGTTAAAATGTCGACAACTTTCCTTTTATGTGCGAGTAAAGATACGTTACAGACGACAGTTCTAGTGTATTTCTGGTGATATTGTCAATGAACGCGTCAATAGATTGTTTTTCTTTTTTATTATTCTATGCAATAATATTAAATAAATATATGTAGACGAAGGTTACTAAAATCTACTTTGGTTCAAATATCTCCATATGGTCGTAAAAGAACTACCTTCTTAATAGTGCTAAGGTCTACTGGTAGATTTTCAATGACAACTCTATGTTATATGTCAATAGACGATTACATTGGCTAGGGTGCACCTAGTCAGTAGCACTATTGACAATGTCACTGGAAAATTACTACAATTTTACTACTGACAACGAGCGAGGAAATATCGATATTGTAGACTAGAGCCCCTAAAATTTACTAGTGAATCTTTGGTGCGAATGTCTCCATGTGGTCCCAAAAGAACTACCTTGTCAGTAGTGCTACAGTCTAGTGGAGGATTTTCAATGACAAGCTAATGTTAAATGTCAATAGGCGATTACATTGGCTGGGGTACACCATTTCAGTAGTACTGGTGACAACGTCACTAGTAAATCACCACAATTTCACTATTCGCACTTTCTGCAGGGTATTATGTGATTAACCGCATACAACTAATGTTAATGCATGTGTGTGCCTTTGCATGTGCGCAGAAAAATAAAAAATTATACATACATACATGCATGACGTTTGTACACGCACTCATGCGTAGAAAGAAGCAAGTAGCACAAATTCTTCCGCCAGGAAGTGTTTTCTTCTTTACTCTTATACCTACAATACTCAAAGAAATTTCTTGCAAACAGTGTTGTTAACGTTTGTTTTATAAGATTTCGCTGTAGTAAAGCATTTGCAAAATCCCTCATGTCTTGAAAGTTCTTATAAAATGTCTTATGCAGGAGACTAGTATGTATGATGTAATAATAAGGCCGCTTGGTATTAATACAGTTTGCTTCAATCATAAATTCCTAGGGAAAAACAAAGTACAATAAGTGACATCACTCGAACTTGATCGTAAGAGGGCGGTTACAAAACTAGTCGACCTAACAGAGAAAACGCACCTACTTTGAGAAAAATTCGATGAGGCAATACCAACTTTAGTTCATTGGTTTCGGCCATAGCAATAAAGGATGTGTCCACTGGAGAATAATATTGATGGAACAATACTTTGTTTTTCATCAAATGCGGCCTTTTTTCCTTAATTTTATAACTTATTGATTTAATTGATTTTCCTTTTTGGAGTTATTCCACGCTCTTAAAAAACACGAGCCATGTCTTTGTCTGCAGATTTAACTGCCTTCGCCATCTTTGGACATGATTTAAGTCCACTGCGTTGACTGTTTCTTTGCCTCAGGTTACGAATCCACGCAAAAACTCGGCTTTATTGTGGTGAAATATCGCCGAACATTCAATTGAAATATCTAAACGACGACGTTTTTTTTTCTAATGTGAGCAAGTGCGTTATAAATTTATCTTGCACAGCTTTCTCATGTTTCAATTTTCGATCGATTTGTATTTTAAAATGTTCAATAATATAAATAATGGCTGGGTTTTGTATAAGTTTCTAAGCCTACTACGCTTATTTTTATTTTCTGATTTTCAAAAATGGTTTTTGAAAGGCTATGCATAAGATAAGAGGTTTGTTGCTGTTCAAAATGTGTGGTTAAAGTCTACTGATGATTTCGAAAAGCACAAATGAAATGCATATAGGCAATTATTAACCACCAGCAAATAAATTAAAATTTTTTAAATGTTTATCATTTGAGCTAGCTCACGAACCTTCAGTCGATGATCATCGAACGCCATTTTGTAGATTTTTGGCGTGAAAACCTCTCAATTGGGCGACCACTATGGTATTCTTATTGGCAGATCACAAGGCTTAGTTTAGTTCTAATATCGGTTGAACGGAGACATTTCAAATTAAAATATTGAACTACATAAGTGTGAGAAGTGAACGAAGCCGATCGCCCGGAAGTCGGTTAACAGTCGCCGCCGGTAATTTTTGAATTGTCTTAGCCGCCGCCGACCTCTGCGGCTACCTTTCAGCTTTGGCTTAGCCGCTTTTTAACCCCTTTTTTTAGTGCTAGCCAAGAGATTTTGATGAATTTTAGGCGACATACACTAGCTGCTTTCTTCAGAGCAAGACTTTTAACCGCCGCCGTAGATATTTTTGGTTAGCTACCACCGCCGACAAATCAGTATCGGCTTCGTTTTCTGAAGGTGACCGATTTTTGCAAATACCGTTTATTTTTGATTTCTCAAAAATATACTCAGCAAAATGATAGCGCCTTGCAACAAATGTTTTAGTAGGTTTGCTACTTTTCACTAAAGTAATTTTTTTTTTCAACTACTGCCGCCATTTATATGCCATTTCAGTATTTTAATTTTTTCCGTCACATAAGAGATCATTAAAAAAATTAGCTGGCTAATTTTTCCTTATCTCTTTGTATCACATAAAAGTGCAATCAGACGTGCAATAACCTTAACCATAGAAAACGGCTGTTCGAACCAAACACTGTATTTGATTACAGGTGACACGCCATAACGCCATAGCCATTACCATAGAAACCATTTGATTACAGGTGAAATACCTGTAATCATATGCCCCCCAGGGGAGTCTATTTTTGACTACGGGTGTGGCAACCCCGGGGCCCCAGCTGGGGTGATGTGGCTTTTTCCATTGACGTACCTTTGTTACATTACCCATAGAACTTATGTGTTACTACCCGATCTCTGGCAACAGAGCAAAGGATGTGCACATATTTATAAAACGAAGACAGGTCCTGTTGATGTCAGTTAGGTGCAGCGTCACCTAGAACTGCCCCTAAGTTCAAAAGACGATAGAGGTGAAGCCCTTGTGGTGGAACTTCGAGGTCTGACCAGAGGCTACTTCTGGTGCCACGGGTGCCGGTTGCCCGACAGTCGAACTGCTTTGAAGTTTTTAGTGCATGTAGCGGTCGTCAGGATCCTTTGCTAAAACGCCGAGTTCGTCCTACCCCACGGGGTTTAAGGGATGATTTTGGTATGTGTGGAGTAGGCACTGGATTTTTGCCGACACAGGCATGGGTTCATCTCGGATGAGTGGTTGAGCTGTGCCGGCAATGGTTGAGGAATTCTCTTGGGGACCTCGCTATGGGTGTATACACAATACCATAGCGTGGAAGCCGGAGAATTATCGTGGTGGTTGTGGTTGCTACCAAAATCGGTCTTGGCTTCCCAGTGTGAAATCAATGCTAGTGGTTGGTCTGACGCGGTCAGCCAGACACTATTCTAGGTGCTGTTGCCATTCAACAGAAGCTGCTATGGGCACGCACATAGCAGCAGAGTTTAGATAGCGCAAATTACCTCAGCAAGGTAATTGAATATAGTACAGGGATAACTATATCAAAGATTGCAACCTATGTGCGCCTTGAGGAGTGGGCCTTAGGTTCATTCTAAAGGGGTGTATGGGGGCGATGGTCTGGCGTCTTACCTGCACCCGGTGCTTTGGCACCCGTGAGATAAGGCCGTAATGGCAGGTGCTTACGGAAAGCTATTGCACATCTGTAATCAAATACAGTGTTGCCCATTAGTTTGGTTCGAACGGCTGCTCTCTATGGCTATGGTTATGCCACGTCTGATTGAGCCTTTAAGCTTAAGACTGGAAAAGCCCAAAGCAACGTTTGTTGGCTACCCGTTTCCATTATCTTCCGCTCTCTATCTCTCTCTCTCTCTCTCTCAGATTTGGGAAAACCCCGATATTCGGGCTTGTTCTGCAAATCACGACATATCAAATCACGGTGATTTCAAAAAATTAATAAAAGCTAAATCGTTGCTTTAGTAAATTTCACAATTTATAGCGATGGAAGTTGGAATAAAATATTCTATGACAAAAACTTAAAATACAACAAAAATCCATTAACAAGTCAGCTATTAATAGTTTGTTTTTAAGATCACCGTGATTTTCAGAACTAAGCCCGATAATGCAAGAATTTTCTACGATACCATAAAAAGTATCAAAAAACTCAGAAATCTTAATGTACGGTCACACTTAAAAAACATTTGCCCAAAAAAGCGTAACGACTAAATGTTTGTGAAAAACCATTTGATTCAGACAAGTGTTTCTTAAGTTAAACAGTTTCATAAACAACTAATAGACAACATCATTCATTCCAACATTATTGGAAACTATTTAACTTAACAAATACGTATCTGAATTGAAAGCCTTTTCATTAATATTTTGTGGTTACGTTTTTTGAGCAAATGTTTGCCCAAGTGCGACCATCCCCTTAATGACTGCTGCTTTGATAATTTTCCGATATTGTTGAGCGATGGCGAAAATTTGTTTATAATTTTCTCCAGGAAACTCCTTCAGAATTTCTACAGAATTATCTCACATATATACCAAGAGTCTGTACTGTCAACTATACGTACGTTTTCTAACAGAATTCGTATATAAAGCCGTAAACTTACACAGAGTTTCAGACCAAATCCCGTAAAAATGTTCGCTGGGATTTCGTTCAGACAATGCTTGATTGCACACTTTACGCACACACTTTTTAGCCAGATAATGTGGTTACCAACTATTTTTTCTCGTACGTGGAAATCAATAGTACCGCCAAGTAAAAAACTTTCGAAATACTACTTTGCGGTGGGATACAAGTAGGGGATATAATCGGTTTTTAAAGAAAGACGTTAAAAATACTAGCCAAGAATTTAATTTTTTATTTTTAAAATACAAAAATTTTTTCTTTACTTTCACAGCTTTTATTTAAGCTCTTATGGGGTTCGCTACAGCTGAAGATGAGGAACCTACAAAATAAAGTTGAATAAGCAAATTCTTAACTTATAAAATTTGCCTTAGAGTAAAATTTTTTTCGTTGCGTCAAACCCTTAATTTTAATATTAGCTAAACAAAAAAAAGCAATGTGAGTCCGATCACAGAGGAGATGTGTAAACATCTAGTGATGAAAAATTTATTTTAAGTTGGAAGTACTTATGCTTTTAGTATATTTTTTTAAATTAATTAATTAAAAGTATCAAAACTTTTAATATTGTAAATACATATGAATTTATTGGTTCATGTTTGTTTTATTAAACTTATTTGGTTAGTAAATGGGCACACTGCACTATATGTATATGTATTGCATTCAAAATTGCAGTAAGCAGTAAATTTACTGATTACTAAAAAAATTCAGTAAATTTTTACTGCTAATGAAATTTAATTTGCATTACCAGTAAAATCGTAGGGCCGTAATCATAATAAAATTGTAGCAAGTGGCAAAGTTATTGAAACTTTTGTATGAAAAACATTTAGCCACTTGGTAGAATTTCATTATGAATACGGGCATTACTGATTACTGAAAATTCAATCCACCTCATCACATAACAAATCATTTAGGCAATTTATAAAAATTGTAGAAAAAAATTTTAGTAATCAGTAAAAATTTACTTGTTAAAAATTTTTTATTGTTTTTACTGAAACTTTAGTGGTACTGCAGTGCTCATTTATGGTAAATGCCTTTACTTTTACTTTTTAATTTTTAATTCCTGTTGTTCATCGTTTAGTTGTTGCTGTTCTTGTTGTTGTGTACGCATTGCAATTAAAATAAATTCAGTAAAGTGCGACTTTGACTCGCGCACATTCGGGTTTGATCATTTTTTTTTTATTTAACTTTCTTCCTTTTTTAAGTTTTTTCAGTCTAAACGATTTTTATTTTCAGTTTTATCGCTTTTTCTCGTTTTGGCGTTTTTTTCTCTTTTTGGGTTTTTTTAATTATCGCAATTTTTTTTCATTTTGGCGATTTTTTTCATTTTGGCGATTTTTTCTGTTTTTTTTTGGGTTTTTTTCATTTTGGCGACTTTTTTCTGTTTTTGGGGTTTTTTATTTAGGCGATTTTTTCATTTTGGCGATTTTTTCATATTGGCGATTTTTTTGTTTAAGGATTTTTTTAATTTTGGCGATTTTTGCGGTTTTTCGCGATTTATTTTAGTCTTAGAGATTTTTTTAATTTGGTGCTTTTTTCGTTTTGGCGATTTTTTTTTTGTTTTTGGCGATTTTTTTATATTTGGCGATTTTATATTTTTTTGATTTTTTAGTTTTACCGTTTTTGAAAATTTCAAGAGTTTTGCTCTTACGGTTTCCAAGATACAGCAAGTTGTCAAAATTACAAAGTCAAAATTGCATTAACTGATGGAACACCCATTGATTTAAATTTTTTAAATTTAGTGTTAATGGTTGTAGTCTGTATAAAAATACACTAACTTTTAAAATTTCAAGTGTATGTATATTACATGGGATTTTAATATTTTTCGTTGCTCGTTTTGGAACACCCTTCAATTTTTAACTCTCATGTATTTGTTGTTGTAGTGGCCAAATGTCTACACATTGTGTCCAAATTTCAAGTCCGTAGCTCTTACGGTTCATTTTCGCCTTTGGTGTACGGAAATATACAGAAAAATAACCGGCGGCGGCGCACCGTCGGCTTCGAGCCGGTCGACTGGTTTCTCTGCTTGGTATTGCTTCTTTCAAACACTAATACACTCATACATAGCTCACACCGATTTGACAATGCTGTGTGCATCTCAGCAATGAAATCTCAGCAAAGAAATCAAAGTCAAAAGATTTTTACCCCCTAGCGTATAGATGTTTACACATCAAAAGGTTTTACTTGATCAATTGCTTAAAACTTTTTATTTTAATTTTTATGGATATCATTTTTAACAAACATTTGAAAAAGTGCCAATAACCAATTTAAAATTTTTATTTAATGAAAAATGAGTGCTGCCTAAAGCTTTTAAAAGTTGGCGTTATAAATAAATTAGAAACATTTTATCTTGAGTGCATGAAAGATTCACCGGCACTTGTCTTATGAATAAATCAACACAAGATTTATGAATATTTATGTATTGACAAAAAAAATTTATTAAAGCGACTGTCAGATGTATCCGTTTTAAACATTTTATTCAGTCAATTAACTGCTTTTGCGCTAGATTTCTTTATAATCTTATACCAACTCTCATCAATTATAAATTTAGTTGTCACAGTTGCTGTAATTAAAACACGTAGCAAATGTATTTCATAAATATAAAATAAATTTAAAGGGAAATTAAATGAAACGGTTCCTCTTTCTTTTCCTTACACTCGGACTGCATTAAATTTTGGTTTTTTTTTTGGAAAATTTCATTTTCAGTTTGTTTCAAACAAAATTGAAGTGTTCTGGAATCCAATTTCCCTACAAAAAAAGTAATTTGAATTCGGCAGCAAACAATATTGTGAAAGAAAATACTTTTTAGTAAAAATAAAATTTTTGTAACTTTTTATTGAAAAAACACAAAAATGTAGGCACATAAATAACACTTGTATATATATAAATATTTTTTTCAAACGATTTTATTTGTGTTATAAAGGGATAAGCACAAAAATATGGAATAAGAGGAGGCGTTGCTAAAATGTATGGGAAACAAATCCGGGATTAGCTAATGGGTTCTGTAAATGATTTCTTCAAGGCGTTCAGAAATTTTTAGCGAACTTGCCATTTTTTCTCGGACTTGCGATTTTTCCCGTTTTTTCCCAAATTTATTTTATTTATAACAGTTTTGGCAATTTTAATGAATTTTAAGGATTGCTTCCGATTTTGCAACTTCTCGCGAATTTTTGCATTGTTCGCAATGAAAGCGAATTTTTGCAAAAATTCTCCTTCTTAGCATTTTTTGCGAATTTTAAATGATATCAGACTTTGCTATTAAGTTTTTGCGAATTTTCGCCATTTTTGAGATTTTTTACCGAATTTTTTGCATTCTTACGGTCTAATTCATAAAAAATATTTTAGATTTATTACAGGTTTATTTGATAAATTTCCCATAGAAATATATCAAATAAGCGTTTAATAAACCTGAAATATTTTTTATGAATAAGGCAGTTAGAGTATAGCGATTTTTAATAAAAATTATGGCTTTTTTAAAATTTTGCAATTTTTCGCAAATTTCTATTTTTATGCGAAATATGTCATTTTTGCAACTTTTTTGGCTTTCTTTAATCATTTTTATTTAGGGACTAAAAATTTAAATTTTTTGCAAGCTTTGGCGAATTTTCATAATGTATTGCACTTTCTCCCGAGTTAATGACTTACCTCACAGTTTTAGCGAGTTTAATTAATTTTAGTTTAAAGCTTGTTTCCAATATTGCAAATTTCTAAATTTTTGCGATACGTGATTTATTCTTTTTTCTATCAAGATTTGATATAGATTTTTGCATTTATTTTTATTACAAGTACATAACTATTATTTTTTTGATGAATATACTCATATGCAATTGATTTTTTCCGCAGTGAATATTTGCATAATTTGGCATCCATTGGCTACAAAAATATCCATAGCAAGGCAAGATGGATAGTCAAAT
Organism: Tachina grossa; assembly: GCA_949987645.1. NCBI lineage: Eukaryota > Metazoa > Arthropoda > Insecta > Diptera > Tachinidae > Tachina > Tachina grossa. The sequence goes on along the minus strand of OX465276.1, from coordinate 133,739,587 downwards.
TTAATTGTTTCAAAACACGAATTTAAGCGACGAATTTTAGAAGGCAATTTTATCGAACTATGCTAAATTCGGATTCCGTCCCAGTTGTGTTTATAGCATAAAATGTTTTTTGTCATGTTGCTTGAAATATTTATTTGAAATAAACTGGGAATGAAATCGTCATGGAAAAAAAGTTTCATTACTTTTATAGAACACAGTGATATCGTATTTGCGGAATTAAAAACGTTTTCAATTTCATTTTGTAGTGGAATGTAGAACCTAGGCGATTATGTTTAAATAATTTCATAAATATTTCACCCAATTTTTTCACTTTAACACCTTTTTCTTAAAGCAAAATAAAAAAGATAGATGTAGTCAATATCATACACCCGAGGATATATACATATATGTAAATTAGAAATGCTTGAAATTTTTTAAATTATTTGTGGCTTTGTGTTAAAACAAAATACACGTAACTAAAATTTAAGAATTTTTAATGTAAACATGCCTTAAACGTGTACACCACCCACATACAATAATTGGCATCAATCACAGTTAGTCACGCATAAACCTGAACATGCATGCGATTTAATGTAAATGTAAATGCGTGTGAGTAGAATTTGTGCGTGCGTTCGTGCTAAAAAAATAGCATACATTGTTTACTGAATTTAATGAAATTATAAATTTATATAATACAATAGAATTATTGTAAGGTGTACATACATAGACTCCAGTTTGCAAAAAAATAAAATTTCACTGATATATAAGTAAACTTTGTGTACTAAGAATATTTTGTTTTGGATACTTGTAATATTATTGTGAAATGTAAATTGATATTGTACAATAAAATTTCCTGTGTGTATATTTTATTAGTAGATGGCACAATATATTGGATGAAATCAATGTCCTTTGAATTTTATGAGTAATTGCGCAAAAATATGTGCTGACAACATTATACATACACTAATGGAAGTCATGTCACTCATGTCACTTAAAACATTCAGCACAATCATGAGTTATTTCGAGCAATTTATTTTCAAAGTAAAATTCTTTTCTAGAGAAAAAATTTATGCAATAATAACTTCCGCGTGAAAGAAACAATATATAATTTTCGGAAGCAGATTTTACTTTGTGGCATGAAATTGTATTTATTTTTATAATGTTTTTTCTGTCAGTATAGCTAAAACTCATAAGAGACTTGACCGATTTACTTATAAATACACGTGTTTTTCTTCTGAACGCTTTAGTACAGGGTTGGCTTGAATGTTAAAATAATAAATAATCGACCCTGTTCGGTAAACCGATCGATTTGAAAGAAGAAATCATTTTTAGATCTTTAAAAAATTGTTTACTATATGTGACGCGCAAAATAGAAAGGGACCTAAGGGTAAAAAGTTTTTTTTTTCAGGAGAGCCATTTTAAAGATTTAAATACGTATATCTTTGGTGTACCATCACATCATAAAACGCACATATCTCTGAGAGGTAACACTTTTGGGGCATGGGATCGGTCGCATTCGATGCTCAGATGTTGTCCACATAAAAAAAAAGGTGAAAATTAAATTAAATTAGGTCCCTTTCTCTATGCGCTGTCACATATATATTTTTGATGTGTAAACATCTATACGCTAGGAGGTAAAAATCATTTGACTTTGATTTCTTTGCTGAGATTTCTTTGCTGAGATTTCTTTGCTGAGATTTCTTTGCTGAGATTTCTTTGCTGAGATTTCTTTGCTGAGATTTCTTTGCTGAGATGCACACAGCATTGTCAAATCGGTGTAAGCTATGTATGAGTGTATTAGTGTTTGAAGGAAGCAATACCAAGCAGAGAAACAAGTCGACCGGCTAGAAGCCGACGGTGCGCCGCCGCCGGTTATTTTTCTGTATATTTCCGTACACCAAAGGTGAAAATGAACCGTAAGAGCTACGGACTTGAAATTTGGGCACAATGTGTAGACATTTGGCCACTACAACAACAAATACATGAGAGTTAAAAACTAAAGGGTGTTCCAAAACGAGCAACGAAAAATGTTAAAATCCCATGTAATATACATACAATTGTATGTACATATATACACTTGAAATTTTAAAAGTTAGTGTATTTTTATACAGACTACAACAATTAACACTAAATTAAAAAAATTTAAATCAATGGGTGTTCCATCAGTTAATGCAATTTTGACTTTGTAATTTTGACAACTTGCTGTATCTTGGAAACCGTAAGAGCAAAAATCTTGAAATTTTCAAAAACGGTAAAACTAAAAAATCAAAAAAATATAAAATCGCCAAATATAAAAAAATCGCCAAAAACAAACAAAATCGCCAAAACGAAAAAAATTCAGCAAATTAAAAAAAATCTTTGGACTAAAATAAATCGCGAAAAACCGGAAAAATCGCCAAAATGAAAAAAATTCTTAAACAAAAAAATCGCCAATATGAAAAAATCGCCAAAATGAAACAATCGTCTAAATAAAAAAACCCCAAAAACAGAAAAAATCGCCAAAATGAAAAACCCCAAACAACAGAAAAAAATCTTCAAAATTAAAAAATTTGCGAAAATTAAAAAACCCAAAAAGAGAAAAAAAAAACGCCAAAACGAGAAAAAAGCGATAAAACTGAAAAAAATCGTTTAAACTGAAAAAACTTAAAAAAGGAAGAAAGCTAAATCAAAGAAATGATCATAACCGAATGTGCGCGAGTCAAAGTCGCACTTTACTGAATTTATTTTAATTGCAATGCGTACACAACAACAAGAACAGCAACAAATAAACGATGAACAACAGGAATTAAAAATTAAAAAGTACCACTACAGTTTCAGTAAAAACCAAAAAAATTTTACTGATTACTAAAATTTTTTTCTACAATTTTTATAGATTGCCTAAATGATTTGTTATATGATGAGTTGCATTGAATTTTCAGTAATCACTAATGCCCGTATTCATAATGAAATTCTACCAAGTGGCTAAATGCTTTTCATACAAAAGTTTCAAAAACTTTGCCACTTGCTACAATTTTATTATGATTACGGCCCTACGATTTTACTGGTAATACAAATTAAATTTTATTAGCAGTAAAAATTTACTGAATTATTTTAGTAATCAGTAAATTTACTGCTTACTGCAATTTTGAATGCAGTACATATATGTACATATACTGCAGTGTGCCCATTTACTAACCAAATAAGTTTAATAAAACAAACAAAAACCAACAAATTCATATGTAGTTACAATGTTGAAAGTTTTGATACTTTAAATTAATTAATTTAAAAAAAGATTCTAAAAGCATAAGTACTTCCAACTTAAAAAAAAAAAATTCATTACTAGATGTTTACACATCTCCTCTGTGATCGGACTCACATTGCTTTTTTTAATATCATATCTAAAAGAAAATGATCGTGTATGATTTCAAACACGTTTGCAGGACCATAACTAATTTTTTTTTAAACTGATAAATTTGCTCGGATTCGGTTTACAAAGCAGGACCGAATATCTTTTGACAGTCTTTATCATATTGTTACAGAAACCAAAAACTGACCAACTATAAAAAAAACTATTGATTAAGGATACTCCTAATAATTTTAAATAACTTTAATTTAAAGAAAAAAAGTTGTATTTAGTTACTTTTTTACAAAAAACATATTTCAAATTTTTCAATCTGGGAACCATATTTTTGATTTTTCTGATTTTTAATATTAGCCCCTGTTTGTGTAAGACGTTTGAGTTAGAAATCTTGGCGTTTCTGTAATAGATTAAAGAAAAGTTTTACAAGTTTCCTTTAGTCTATTACAAAAACGACAAGATTTTTAACTCAAACGTTTTTCACAAACAGGGGGTTAATCTTGTTAAATTACTTTTATATACCAAGAAAAAGTTTAAACTTTCCAGCTCTGGAGATGTGTTATGTATTTTTCCAATTTTTTTTTTACACAAAACGATTGTTTTCTAAAACATAAAATATTTTTAGTTTATAACAAAAATAAAATAAACAATTTTACCTACTAACTCTTATATAACAAAAAGTATTAACTTTCAAACCCTGTAATCATGCTTGTAGATTTTTGTATTTTTAACCGAATTCAAAAAAGGAGCAGGTTATCAATTCGTCTCTATTTTTTTTTGGTGTTACTTCATAACTTGGTACATTTTAGACCGATTCTAAAAATCGTTTTTTTTTGTCAGAGGGGTTACAAATTCCCACTAGTCGTATTGTAAAATAAGTGGGCGGTGACTCGCCCCCCCAATTTTTTTTTTTATTTGATTTTATGATATTCTGCTTATTGGATTGCTGCGAAATCTAGCAAACACTTTTGGTTCTTGCAATTAAACAATTTTAAAGTTGATATAATGGGCGGTTCTATGCCCATTTAAATCTATTATTATATTTCACGTGGTTCTACCCAACCAATTTTTACGAAAATTACCGCAAACCTTGAGCTCAAAAATAGACACAATCTTCCATTTGAAAAAATGGGCGGAGTCACTCCCATTTAATATTTCATTTTAAGTGGTTCTACTGTACCGAATTTTAAAAAATTTAACACACACCCTGAGCTCTGAAAAAAAAACACAAAATCTTGCATTAAAAAAATGCGCCGAGGCACGCCTATTAAAATTTAATTTCACATCTCATAAATTTTTTTCGAAAATGTTCTATAAGATCTTTGCATTGAAATCGGGTTTTTTTTTGGCAGAATTATGTAATACCAATTTATTTCTTTTAAAAGTATAAAATATGTTTAAATTATAGAGAGAAATTTATTTTTATTTATTTATTAATTTCTGATTTTCAATACCAATCTATTTTGAACCATTTCTGAGACACCACTTCAAGACTAAAGTCTCTAGCTTTTCTGGGACTTTCGGGAAACCAATTTCACGTACAGCCAGACGAACGTACGGACGGACGTACATACGGACATAGATTGTTCGTCTTCCCTATTCATAAGGACACGGAAGATATATAGGGTGGCGCAGAATGGGCTATATGCTTTAAATGGTTTAAGACTTTTTTATTTAAGCGATTATTATAATTTTTTTTATTAAATACAGTATATTATTGGGGAATGTTTTGCAATTAGCTTTGAAAAATGATATCCTGTTAGTGATGTCCATTTTCTTCTTCGCACATACGTGCTCTTTTTAGCCAGAGAGAGTATACATCTCATATTTTCCATAACTTTTCGCAAGATTTCGGGTGTAATGGTCATGATTTCATTTCGAATATTGGTTCTTGGTTTGTTAACGAAATATCCTTAAAGAAAACTGTGGGTTTAATGAGCACATTAAAATGACGACGATATGCACGCTGTGTCAACACAATAGACTGCTGGTTTGGAAAATAAAATTCAATTATTTTTGTACGTTGTTCGATTGTGTAATGATTCATAATTAATTGCCCAAGTCTTCTTCACAAAATGCTGAAGAATAACAAAAATTAAAAATTTTAAAAACCCCCGACTTTTTTCAGAAAAGATGTTACATCTTCTAAACGGCTGGACCGATCTTTTTCAAACATAGCTAAGAACCCTCTCGATCAAGTCATCTTTCAAACAGAAAAAACTAAATGAAAATCGGTCCACCTGTTTGGCCTGTACGTGGACACAGACAGACAAACAGATACACATACACACAGACACACACTACAAACTTACAACACCCCTTTTTTTAGTCGGGGGTTAAAAACTACGAAAGAATAATAATTAAAAAAGTTATAAAGAATTCAAACCATATAGCTCATTCTGCGTCACTCTGTGTATACTTTATTAGTCGCATATGAATATTTTTGAAATTAGCTACGCTATGATGTATAAAACTTTAAGCTGGCAACACTTTTTAACTGGCGGCCATTTTGTCAGCTGTCAAGTGATTTATATTTAGTTTGGTTTGGTCTGAACACCGCTTCCAAATTGTGCAAATTTATTTTGAAAATCATGGTTCTGTTCGAAATACGCATCTCACACTACGTCGAGTTTACAGTCAATACAATCGTTCATCAGTATTGCGATTCAGTAACTTTTAACGATGCGACAATCGTTATTTTTGTCCGTACATTTTGTCGCTTGCAATAACGATTGTGTGATTCCGTAACTTCTTTTTAACGGCAGTACGCAGCTGTACCTGTACCTGGATTCAGTAACTTTTATTACGGTAATCGTATCGTTATAATAAATATAACGAAAATTTATCGACTTTGCTATTCAGTAACATATTTTAACGATATTCGGTGTCGGTTGGAGAAAAAAAATTAAGTGACAAGATTTACAGCCTGTTTTTAGAAAACATAAGCCCTTTCGTTTTTATGTTTCGTTTATAAACGATAACGTTTAAAATTTTATTTTTATAAAACATATTCTAAAGCTTTCGTTTTGACATAAAAAGAGCTTTTTAGGTATAACCAAAAATTCACACTCACAAAATTATTACAGTGAAGGAATACAAAAAATAATATCTATTAAAAAAATTTTCTATGAAAATTTTTAAATAAAATTAATTTCAAATTAATTTTAAAATTTTATGAATAAGGGGATAAGCAATTTAATTTTTAATTGATTTTAGCATTCAATTGGAAATCCATTTACCCATTAAAACAGATTTTCATTGCATTTCGTATTTTCCGTTGTTTATTAGAACTAAGTTTTTTTCCTATAACCTTTACTTTATTTTGACTCAATACTTAATTTTTTGTGATTTGTTTGGCAGTTAAATTGTGGAAGTTAAGCAAAAATTTTTTGTTTATACTGAATTTGGTGTTGATTTTTCACAGCAAAATTATAAAAGCAACAGAAACATCTTTGCTTTCTACGGAAGTCGAGATTCGTTCGTGTGAAAGTTAAATCAATCCGCTTATTGAAAAAGCCATGTAGATTTTTTCGTTTATTTAATTTTTTTGTAATTTTTATTAAAAATTAAAAGAAAAAAAATAGTTTTTCAATTTTTTAAGTCAGTTCACATTCTAACATTAAAAATTAAATAACATTTTCGTTAAAGTCAAATGAAAAATATGTAGACTGATTTTTAATTAATTTTACATAAAAAATTTTATGAGTGTGGAAAACTGAAAGCTCTTTTGTTGTCACACACATGAAAATAAATAAATGTTTTAAAAACGAAAACATGGTTTCATTCGTTATTTTAAAGAACGTATGCACTTATTCATTTTCGAAAAACAGGCTGTTAATCTGTTCAGTTTTTCTTAATTAATTATTCTTTATACTTTTCGCTTGTTTCCACATTTTCTATACAGAGATACCACATAATATTGAATTAAATGGTGAATAAAATAAAGCGGGAGACTATCGTAAAAAAGAAATTACAGAATAACATTATCGTTATCGCAGGCGAATAAAGATATCGATAAATATTACGATTTTCGGTTCGAAAAAAATTACAGAATCCAGGTGCTGGATTCAGTAACTTTTATTACGATAATAGCATCGTTAAACTAATTATAACGAAAATTTATCGAATTTGCTATTCACTAACATTTTTAACGATATTCGCTGTAGGTCAATGTCAGCTGTATCGTTAATTAAACGACAATAATTTAACTATGTGCTGTTAATTTAATCGACAAAAATCAACAGAAAATATCAGCTGCACACTGTCGTTAAAAATACCCCCAGGGGAGTGTATGGATTAATTCTGTAGACTACGGGTGTGGCAATCCCGGGGCCCCAGCTAGGGTAATGTAGCTTTTTCCGCTGGCGGACCTTTGGCTCATTACCCGTAAAACTTATGTGTTACTACCCAATCTCTGAATATAAACAGAGTAACGGATGTGCACATATTTATAAAAGGAAAACAAATATTGTACGCCCGTTGTTGTCAGCTAGGTGCAGCGTCACCTAGAACTGCCCCTGAGTTCAAAAGACGATAAAGGTGAAGCCCTTGTGGTGGAACTTCGAGGTCTAACCAGAGGCTACTTCTGGTACCACGGGTGCCGGTTGCCCGACAGCTGTTCTGCTTAGAGATAAATGCATTGCGGTTGTCAAAAATTCTGTGCTAAAATGGCTTTTCGTCCTGGATATGACCCCAGGACACTCTCACTTTTTAGTGTCGGGTCTTAGTAAGCGCAGAAATTTTGGTGGCGAGCTTGCGTTCTTCTCGCGTGAGTGGTCCTCGCTGCTCTGAAGTTTTGAGTGCATGTAGCGGTCGTCAGTTTCCTTTGCTAAAATGCCGAGTTCGTCCTACCCCAAAGGGGTAGACCCCTAAGGGGTTAAAGGGATGATTTTGGTAAGTGTGGAGTAGGCACTGGTTATTTGGCGACACAGGCATGCATTCTTTATGGATGAGTGGTTAGCTGTGCCGGCAATGGTTGAGGAATTTTCTTGGGGACCTCGCTTAGGTGTATACACAGCACCTAAGCGTGGAAGCCTGAGAATTATCGTGGTGGCTGTGGTTTGCTACCAAACATCGCTGGGAGAATAGTCTTGGCTTCCCAGTGTTAAATCAATGCTAGTGGTTGGTGTGACGCGGTCAGCCAGACACTGTTCTAGGTGCTGTTGCCATTCAACAGAAGCTGCTATGGGCACGGACATAGCAGCAGAGTTTAGATAGCTCAAATTACCTCAGCAAGGTAATTGAATATAATACAGGGATAACTATATTCAAAGATTGCAACCTATGTGCCTTATGGAATGGGCCATAGGTTCATTCTAAAAGGGTGCATGGGGGCGTTGGTCTGGCGTCTAACCCACACCCGGTGCCTTGGCACACGTGAGATTAGGCCGTAATGGCAGGTACTCACGTAAAGCGATTGCACATCTGTCGTTAAAAATAAGTTACGGAATCACACAATCGTTATTGCAAGCGACAAAATGTATAGACAAAAATTACGATTGTCGGATCGTTAAAAGTTACTGAATCACACTACTGATGTTTTCTGTTGATTTTTGTCGATAAAATTAATAATACATAAATTGTTGCCGGTTAAATAACGACACAGCTGACATTAAGCTACAGCGAATATCGTTAAAAATTTTTCTGAATGACAAATTCGATAAATTTTCGTTACAATTAACAAAAAAAAAATTAGTGAATCACACTACAGATCAATTAATTCGATTTCCTCTAAATGATAATACGAATCCACAGCATTGCTGCTGTAAAGCGTTGCGTAGATGAGGACTCGAATCAATGGTGACCACTTTAGAGCCATTATTACTGACTTCTTCGTTCATGAATTCAACAACCATGATGTGTAGGAGCTGTAGTTTCAACAAGACGGCACAACATGTCACACAGCTTGTGCCACAATTGATTTATTGGAGGAAACGTTGGGTAACCGCACAGTTTCACGTTTCGGACCCGATTTAACGCCGTTAGACTATTTTCTGTGGGGATATGTAAAGTCGCTAGTCTACGCCGATAAATCCGAAACGCTTGACTACTTGGAGGACAATATTCACCGCGTTATTGCTAATATACGGCCACAAATGTTGTAACAAGTAATCGAAAGTTGGACCTCCAGATTAGACTACGTCCGTGCTAGCCGTGACGATCATATGGCAGAAGCCATCTTTAAATTATAATGCCAGGGGATTATCTTTCAAATAAAGTAAATTTCATGTCAATTTAAAAAATTCATCTTTGTGTTATTATATACATATACATACATTGGTGTGTCCCAAAAAATTTTTTTCTTTGGTCCCAGCATTTTTTTAAAGCATATAGGATAAAGTATTTTTGTGATATTTTATGCAAAAGTTAAGTAATATTTTTTTCATTTCTTTCAGAATAACTAACAGGGATTCCTAATTTTTCGCTAACAATATTTGGAAATATAATGTGAACGTGTCTAGGCACCATGTTAGGACATACAGACCACTTTTTAACTTAAAAATTGTCGTTTTTTTATAATTTTTCGACGCTAAAAATGTTTTTTTTTTCGAAAATCATATATGTAATTGATGCACACTTCTCTGTTGAGTTTCAGTAACACTTTTTTGCAAAAAAAAAGTATTAATTTAAAGGACCACTGCTGAAATTCTCCGTTGTGTAAAACTTTTCATATCATGCGTTCGCTTTAACTGCGAAGCAGAAGCGTAAACACAAGCAAAAGCAATTACACAAATCGGAAGTTTTTAAACGCTGCTTGCTTTCTAACTCTCTGGTTTCGTAAATAAACATGTACAACACACTTACCAGAACTGTCACTAAATCTCAACAATGCACAATGGTGTACTCAAGTGCTTCGAACTCTATCACATATGTATGTATACATTAAAAAATTTTATATTGCATCGCTATATTAACGGGTAACGTCAGAATTATATTCTAAATTTTTCATTGATATACAAAAAAAAAGTAATTCACAAAATTTAAAAATTTCAAAATATTTAAAAGGTTAATTCTTAGTGTTCTTAAAATTTTTGCCGCCCTAAAACCATGCAGATCTAGGCCCGGGCCTCCCGGGCATTGATTTTAAAATTTATGCTAAATTTACAAAAAAAAAAAAATTCAAAAATTGGGTACCCCTACCCAAATGAGCAAAGAAATAATCGAAACTTTTAATAGCTGCACAGAGAAATAAGGTTTGAACAATTTTCTTTAAAAAAACATTGACTTAGTTAGTTAAAAAAAAATCTAGCTAATGGGCAGCGTAGTGAACAAAATTAAAAAGAGTCGAGATAATCTGATTTTTGGGTTAAAATCGATTTTAGCGACCTCTTAACCTCTTCCGAAAAATCTGAGTAAAATCACAAAAATACTTTACACTATAAGCTTTCAAAAAATGCTGGGGTACCTATAAAAATCTAAAAAAATTTTTTTTTTTTTTGGGACATTGGTATTATCAATACTTTTCAAAGTTCTATACCTTTACAAAAAAAACACCCTTTATATATGTACACAGTGTTACCAGAAGTAGGGGAAAATCCCTACATGTAGGTATTTTTGATACTAAAATTTTTTAAATTCTCCAAAAAGTAGGGTTTTTTTTCGTCATGTCGCATTATTTATGAAATAAATGCAAACAATAATTTCTTTTTCAAAACGGTTCAAAAATGTTGTTTTCGTTAAAAACGCTTAAAACTATTTTTCCAGAGCTGTTTGTGGTTTAAAAAGTTGGCGACAATAATATGTATGTATGTATGTATATGCCAAGGCGAATTCATGTACCTTACTAGGAATTTATTGCAATGAAAATTGACAAATCAAACTTCCTACAAATAAAACAAGCCAAACTTCCTCAAAAAGCAGCTGTTAACTTGGCATCATCTGGTACATGAATTCGCCTAGGCATATGCTTTTTCTAAGATATGATTCAATGTTGAAAGATGACTTGAATTCATCCTTTGAAATTTTATTCATATTAATTTTTAAAAAACTTTGTTGTTTTAATTGAATTTAATTAAAAGTACATATGTATATATTTTTGCTTGTTTTTTACTTATTTTTTTAGCAATGCTTTAATAAACATATTTATTTTTTATAACTAATGGGTTTCTTCTATTTTAATGAAATTTTTTCAACGTGTAGGAAAAAATGGGATTTTTTTTAGCATTTCTAGGTATTTTTTTCGAGAAATCTACTGGCAACACTGTATGTGCATATACGGGATTTACACTGTTACTTTTTACCTTGACTTTCCTAGAATTTATTGGCAAAGGGGTACAAAGGTGATCAAAGGGGTAGGAACATAAAGGAGAATTCAAGAAAAATGCAGGGGAAAAAGTCATAGTGTAAATCCAGTATTATTGTTCCTATCACGTCAAACTAACTAATATGCAAAATTGGTTTTTTAGATTCGTTATCTTGATACCGTAATTTTTACGATATGTCTCGTTTAAGAATACTGAAATTCTCACGAACGATAGATAACTCAATAAGAAATATTTTATGCCTGGCACTTTTACGAATACGCTGACCTTAATTAAATTCATAATTGACGGGTCTTCGCGCTCTTTTGAAAAGTTCAAATTTGCATATTGGATAGTTTGACGTGGTAGGGACTATATATCCTTTACCATTTTTAGTGAGGGTTATAAATAATATTATGTAAAATATCTGCAAGGCCAACCGTGCATTCTGCTTTTGTTATTTTGTATCGTTATGATATTTTATGGGTAACTTTATAAATTTTAAAAATTTTTAAATATATAGTGAATGAACAATTTTCTGTAAAATTGTGGAAACATAACAGACTCCTAATAAAAACATGTTTTTTATGATTTTTTTTGGTTAATATTTTTTGTCATTCGTTTCCTTATTTTGGGACTCTTTCGATTGCTTAGAACTCCAAGCCTTTTGTTCATATTCCGCATACCGTTTCTTTTTTCTCTATAAGGTTTTTTATTTGTGATATGGGTAATTTAGTTTTCTTCTTTTTTAAAACCCAACACAATCATATATTAAAAACTACCACACCAAAATTTGTACATATAAATAAGTCACGAATTACAATTTTTTTACACGTTTGCATTGTTATGACAAAAAAATCATGTCCCTTTCCCATGGCTCTTAAAAAGTTACTCTCGACCTCATGTTTCTAGTTTCAAAACTACAATACGCACATTTTAATATTCGATCCACTATTGGAGGAAATTATTTTAAAAACTCCAATCCCAAATATTGCTTTCTCGCACAATTATAATAAAAATGAATACCCAATTTACGTAAAAAAAGTTTTAAGTGTGAAAAACAACTAATTTATCCTGTTCATGAATAGGAAGTAAGAGGTATAAGTGGCTGGGCAGTGTGGTATTAAGTTCATTAAAAATATTATACGTGTGTATATATTTCCTGTAAATAATCATTTGCGTGTTGTTTCTTGAAACAACAAAAAAACACCATTCATTTTAAGCCACTACATGCTCACTTGTACTTACGATAACTTACAACGAAATGTATCAATAACAACCTTGAATTGGCAGAAATTTTGTTTAACAAATATATATAAAAATAATAAAGAAAACCAAAAGAGGGTAATAAAGTAAATGGTGTTTGTTACAAAAAAAAAAAAAAAAACAACCAACATGCAATAGTGTTGTTGTACAATATAGTAAATTAATTTATTGTAAGGTAACACACATAACAAAAAAAAAATATCATACATTAATTAATGTAAATTATGAAAATAAATAAAATTATATGATACCCTACTTTATAAAATTTTAAAATTTCGACACTAAATGTAACGAGGGTGAACGCATAACCACCTGCAAAGGACTGGTTAATTGTTTTACCGCATTATTGGGATCAGAAAATTGAGAAAATCAGACTAAGGAAAAAATAAAATTATTTTTTATCCAAAAAACTGTAATACATTAAGAAATTTACGGGCCCTCGTATTGTAAAAATCACAAAATTTGGTAAATTGTTTACCGAAGTTGGGAATTTTTCTGGGGCTTTTCGAAATAACTTAACGGCCAAACTACTTGACTGTGTTTCCTACAGCCAACTATAATTAGTTATATCAAATATCTATTATATTTTTTAAGCCTTTTATCAAGGTTACATAGTTCTAATCTTCTGTCGCTGTTATTGTTGTTGTTGGTTTTAGGTACTTTAGTCACCGTATTATTATTACAGCAAGTACATAGTAGACCCCTGCACAAAACCACTTACAAGAACTGGTAAGACATGAGGGATTTTTCAAATGCTTTACTAAAGCGAAATCTTCTAAAACAAACGCTAAAACAACACTGTTGGCAAGAAATTTGTTTCAGTTATTGCAGGTATAGCAGTAAAAGAAAAATACTTCGTGACGGAAGAATTTATGATGCTTCCTACTTCATACGCAAGGTCGCGTATACAAACGTCATGCAAGTGCATACTAACACACGTTGTGTCTATGATCCCTGCAAATAATGCGACTACACCGAAAGAATTTTGCTTCATAAGTCCAATGAAACAATTTCATTAAAATTTTTTCACAAATCTCATGATAATTTCACAAATCCAATGAAAATATCATGAATATTGTGAAAGAATTTCATTGGAATTGCTTCGTTGGTATTCTGGTTTCGTAAGAATATTTTATTGGATTTATGACAACAATATTTTCTAATTATTAAGAAACCCCTTTATATTTGAGTTATTTCATTCTTTTCATGAAATTATTTTATTGTTTCGATGGAGTTATAGCACTGAATTAATTACTCTATTAAGTCAATTTGATGAAGTTTTCAATAAAATAATTTTAACGAAATTGGTTTCATTAATCCAACGAAGCGAGACGTTGGTTGAATTTTAATGAATTTTTCATTAGATTAATGTGGAAATTCATAGAATTTCTGCCGAAAATTCTTTCAGTGTAGTCCATACATGCATGTAAAGACTAGTCCAAAGAGGAGTAGGAGTACTCCAAATATATGAAAAAAAGGTGGTAGATTTAACATTGCGATATCCTAGGGTTGGACCACATAGTCCAACTTTGCATTACATCGGACTTACCCCAAAAATACTCCATATGGAATAGTTATAGACTACTCGCATACAATTTGTGAGTGCCTAAGAAAACTTATTCGTTTTGTGGTACTCCTACTCCTCTTTTGGGCTAGTCTTTACATGCATGTATGGGCTAGTCGCATTATTTGCGGGGTAATGGCTTACCATCTACATCTTACACACACACACATACACACACACACTCAAACGTACAATATGCAAACTAGCAAGCATACACGCATCAATACTACTTTCTTTTGAGTGTTTGTTACGAACAAGAAGTCTTCGCGACATCGCTTGTAAACATTCATATACAAGCACATCAATACATCGATAGTGATTCGCTTATTAAACAAAATCATTTATTTTTAAAATTTTTTAAATGCACTAATAGTCCCAAATTAATATTTTATTTATTAAGTAAAATATTTTTGTAATCCTGGATCCTATACGCATTTCACTGTTGCTAATGCAGATCATCAGGGAACCTTTACCCAAAGCTTCTTAGAACAACTAGAGTTATTATATTATAAACTTTCATTTAAACAAATGAGAAGCTCAATAACAAATAACAAAGTTGAAACAAGAAATCAATAATCAACATGTTTTCTATTTTCTTACTTTATCATTGCTACATTGACTGACTTTTTTTAAGCTTCAAATTGTAGTCGTAAGAGTATGTAAAAGAAAATAAATGTAAATAAAAACAACTGCTATTTAAGAATAGAGTGTTGCCACACAAGTATTTTTTGTCCTGGTGCGGTCAATTTAATAATTAGTGATTTTTTATGGGAATTGTTAAAATTTGAGTTTAAAATTTTTTAAACGCACTAATAATCCCAAATTAATATTTTACTTATTAAGTAAAATATATTTTTTTAATTAAAAATACATTGAAATTGATTATAATATATATAACAAAATTAAAAATTTTAAAAACCCCCGACTTTTTTCAGAAAAGATGTTATATCTTCTAAACGGCTGGACCGATTTTTTTCAAACATAGCAAAGAACCCTCTCGATCAAGTCATCTTTCAAACAGAAAAAACTAAATGAAAATCGGTCCAGCCGTTTGGCCTGTACGTGGACACAGACAGATACACAGACACACACTACAAACTTATAACACCCCTTTTTTTTAGTCGGGGGTCAATAATGAAATAAAAAATATTTATTTGGGATTATTAGTGCGTTTAAAAAATTTTAAACTTAAAATTTTAACAATTCCCATAAAAAAATACTAATTATTAAATTGACTGCACCTGGTCAAAAAAATACTTGTGTGGCAACACTCTATACTTAAATAGCTGTTGTTGCTATTTACATTTATTTTCGTTTTACATTCTCATACAAATACAATTTGAAGCTGAAAAAAAGTCAGCCAATGTATTAATGGTAAAGTAAGAAAATAAAAAAACATGTTCATTGAGTTCTTGTTTCAACTTTGTTATTTGTTGTTGAGCTTCTCATTTGTTTAAATGAAAGTTTATAAAATAATAACTCTAGTTGTTCTAAGAAGCTTTGGGTAAAGGTTCCCTGATGATCTGCATTAGCAACAGTCAAATGCGCATAGGATCCAGCTAAACCCCTCAATAATCAATTTCAATGTATTTTTAATTAAAAAAATATTTTACTTAATAAGTAAAATATTAATTTGGGATTATTAGTGCGTTTAAAAAATTTTAAACTTAAATTTTAACAATTCCGAGAAAAAATCACTAGAAATCATTTATTATTGGATTAGTATAATACATTTAAAAAAAAACAATGAGTGTTCGAACTCACGGGCGATGTGTTAACACCTTTTTGTTACACGGTACCTGTTCGATTTCTATGAACACAGACCCACAAACCCGGAGGTAGAGTTAATATAAAGTATTTAATGAAAAAGAATAGTTTATTGAATTTAATTTTACTTTGTATAATTTATTAATGTTATGTTTTCAGCACAGTTAATATATAATATATATATATATATATATATATATATATATATATATATATATATATATATATATATAAATAAATTTAGTAGATGTACTCAAAATGAAAAAAATTAAACAGAAGTGCTAACGATTTCATTATTTTCTTGCTTAATACTTTTTATTTATTTTATATTAAACCCACAAAAAACGAAGAGAATGCAAAGCAACAGACAAATGTACATACGTACATTGTTATGTTTGTACATAAGCTACATACGTTGCTGTCTTGCTATCTCATTTTTATATATGTATGTACGTATAACCACGTCACTATTCTCTTTGCTATGCATAAGACAAAACCGAAGATCAACATAAAACACTTTTCTCCAAATTAAAACACTTAAATCTCGGCTCGCCGATATCGGATCGCCTTAATTTTTGGCCTAAACTCTTCGTCGAAACCCGCACTCGCTTTTTAATCCAAAAATTAATAAAATCGGCTATGAATTTCCGGAGAAAATCGCGTGGGAAAATTATATGAAAATCGCCCAATAATCACTTTCAATACCGACTGCCAAGCATCGAACAAACAAACGATGATTTACTGAGTAAATTTTACTCTTACATACCTAACACTTGCGTATGTATTGAAACTGATAGTTTACTGCCCTAGAGGCGCGCGTATAGATGTTAACACATCAAAAACAACACGTATTTACATTTCAAGACTGCCCTCTAGTCAGCCTAAAACAGTAAACCGCAAGCCATAGCACAATTGTGCTGATGAAAATCACATACATGCTTATGCTCTTTCATTTAGTCGTCACTAGAGTTAGGCAAAATCGTTCCTTTTTGGGAATCGTTCGGAACGATCCGAAATATTAAAGGAACTAGGTCGTTCATTTCGTTTATCGTTCCTTTTTTACTTTGAACAGTAAATGATCGATGAACGAGAGAACTTCTCTGTCGCTCCAAAAAATGTAAACAAATGCATGTCATGTTTAAGAATTGCTGTTAGCTTATACATATGTATATTTTCGTGTTGAGCAAATCATTGTTTTAATTATAATTAAAAACCCAATTATATATTAGCGCGTATAAATTTATTAAACAACATAATTCATTCTGTAATTACACACAAATATCAACCTTGTATCAGAAATAAGAAACGATTGTTGGGTAAAATGCTATCTTGATGAACCATTAACTTGGTCGCAAATACCGGCCACTGCTGTCAAATTTTATGTGAATACTTATAAAATCTTTAAACAATGCCTCAAACTTCACAAAAAAGAACCCTTCAACTATTCTGTGCAATAATACCACCACCTTGTTAAAAAAAATTAGTCGGAACGATGAACGATAAGAAATTAAACTGTGTTAAAGTCCGAACCGTTCCTTTTAGTGAATCGTTCAATGGAACTAGGTCGTTCCGGAACGACACAACTCTAGTCGTCACTGAGCAAGCGACGAATTAAGTTGTGCACGCATGTATTAATTTTTTCCTGGTTTTTGGTTTAGTTTTTTTGAGCACACGGAACGAAATTAAAGTTCAAATTTAATAAATTTCTACAGACAAAAAATTGATAATATAATTATGGAAGCTAAGAAAAATTTCGCGATGAAAAATGCTTTTCGCAATATGCAATGCATTTTATGTTATGAAACATAAAAAAATAATAGGGAAAATGGTTTAAAAAGGCATTTTAATAGTATCCACAGAGCTGTGAATAAATTTAATTTTGAATTTATACACTAAATTGTTGAATGGTTATTAAATTTGTAGTTTTTACTTAAGTTTTTATTAAATTGCTTATTTACAAAAAAAAAAAAATCAAACAACTAATAACCACATCATGTATTTTATATTACAAAACTTTTCTTTAAGTGCAAGTTTATTTTACTCTCATTTTTCTCACCAATACAGACATATTTTATTTTGCGGGACACTGGCCTAAAACCATATGTCTCTATGTCAATACTCTTTCTCGAGCGACAATTGCTCTAGTTAAAATGTCGACAAGTTTCCTTTTATGCGCGAGTAGAGATACGTTAGAGACAAAAGTTCTAGTGTATTTTTGGTGATATTGTCAATGAACGCGTCAATAGATTGCTTTTCTTTTGTATTATGCTGTGCAATAATATTAAATAAATATATGTAGACGAGGGTTACTAAAATCTACTAGTGAATCAATCTTTGGTTCAAATATCTCCATATGGTCGTAAAAGAACTACCTTCTCAATAGTGCTAAAGTCTACTGGTAGATTTTTAATGACAACCGTGTGTTATATGTCAATAGCCGATTACATTGGCTGGGGTGCACCTAGTCAGCAGCACTATTGACAATGTCACTAGAAAATCACTATAATTTTACTATTGACATCGAGCGAGGAAATATCGTTATTGTAGACAAGAGCCCCTAAAATTAACTAGTGAATCTTTGGTGTCAATGTCTCCATGTGGTCCCAAAAGAAGTACTTAGTCAGTAGTGCTACAGTATAGTGGTGGATTTTCAATGACAAACTAATGTTAAATGTCAATAGATGATTACATTGACTGGGGTACACCTGGTCAGTAGTACTACTGATAATGTCACTAATAAATCACCACAATTTCACTATTCGCACTTTCTGCAGGGTGTTTACGCAGCCCTCTAGTATATACATACGTATTTGTTTTGACTTAACATTTCTACAAAAATACTGCATCGCAAGCTATTATAATCTTTAAAAGCTAGAACTTATTTACGATGCTATTACATCCACTAGACAAATGGGCGACCGTTGTCATCCAGCCAAATGTTCGTTATAAGCAAATTTGTTGTTTTTACTTCACAGAAAAAAAAAACAAATAATAATAATAATAATACTAATAACAACAATGTGGCATTAACTAAAAGCAAATAATGGAAAAATAATAATTATAAGTTACTCTTACGAATGACTGGCTGACTGACTATACAACTCTAATACTAAAATAATACGTGTAGATAAAATTCATATGTATACACTAGTAAACAGTGGAATGACTCATTGCTAAAAAAAAAAAAACTAAGGTTAATTGTCTAATTAGATACGGTGGTATATTGAAAAAACAAATAAAATTAAATATTTTGTAAAAATTAAAACGGACACGACCAACAACTAGAGCTGCAAAACTATCGATGGTACTATCAATAGTATCGATAGTTTTATTTTAAGTGGACTATCGATATTTTTTTTTCTATAGAGATACTATCGACAAAAACACGCTACTAAAAAAGAAAAAATCGCAGTCAATAAAAACGGAATGATGGCGACTGTGTAATAAAAAATTCAACATTCAAATTTTGCCGCCTGTAAGCCTTTATAATAATGGTTATCATTACATATATGTATAAATGTGAAAACAAATTAATTAGTTTTGATTTGTTTCAACATAAGATGTCAGTTTTTATCTACATATGTACTAGATGCAAATTGCATAAAAATACAATTATTACGTACCAACCAACAGCTTTGATACATGAAGAGATTTGACGGCGGCTAAATTTGACGACTACTTGGACTGTCTAAGCTCTGACGCTAAATAGTTTGCTTCTCCTTCTGTTAAACCAATACATTTTAGCTAACTGATGAAAGATTTTTTTTATTTTATTCCTTTTAATTTATTTTTTATTGGTCCATCTATCTATCTGTTTGCTTTTTAGTTTATTTTTTTATAGAATTGTGTATATATGTACATATCGAGTCATAACCGCACAAAAAGCTTAAGTAACAAAAACAAAACTTTACAGGAGAAGGTTTTTTTAAATTATCTTCGCTGTTATTTCAGTTAATTCATTGAATTTTGGTATTTAGGTGTTATTATGCTAAATATAAGTAGCGCAACGAATTTTAACTGACAACCTAATGTGTATATTTTTGTGTTGGTTAAGCAAAAAAAATATTTTTTAAGAAGAACTAAATATCAGTTTTTTACGTAAACTTGTCTCCAAATTGCTTAATTATTGGCTTCTTGATCGGCTCCATGTAGTGAATCTTCTATAGACTTATCACTTTTCAAATTAAAGAGTTCGCTATTAATTTTTTTGTGTATAGTTTTACTGATGGAAAGAATTGTCAAGTCCAATTGCTACCTACGTAAACTGAACTGGCGATTATCTGTTTTTTGCCTGGATCGCGTAATCAAATTTAAATCATAATCAGGGACAAGGACTTCATGCATTTAAAAAAGGTATTTTAGGCGCCTAAAATATGACATTAAAAACGCAAGATATGCACTAAAAACAATAAAATATGCACATATGTTAAAAAAAATTTTTGTTCAAAAAAAGTTTTAAACTTACATTCAACTAATTAAAGATGTAAAAATATTTTATTTTTTCAAGAGGTGCGAATACAAGCCTTTTATATTAACTTTGTACACAAGATTAAATATGATATAACGATTTTTTCTGCAATATTTACTCCAAATATGCAATATGTTTATATTGCAGAGAAGGAGCAATACGCAAATTGAAAAAGAAAAGTGTTATGTATTTATTTTCATTTAAAAATTTTCGAACGTGAAGTTCTATCAATTTGTTTTTAGAAAGATTTTTGGCATTGAAAAGGCAAAAATATGCATTTATGACCAAATTATGCAAAAATATGAATTTTCAGCAAAATATGCAAATATATGCACTAACAAATCGATGCCATTTTCACTCAAATTGAATGTTTCGTAAAGATATTTCATTCTTGTCATTATCAGGTTTGAGGGAAAAAATATGCATTTGCATGAAACCCCTGTCCCTGATCATAATAGACTGTTTCAGAGTTATCAAAATAACCATATTTAAGACTTATGGATGATATTTCTTTTCAAGTTGGGAAAGATAGCCTTTAAAGTAGTGGTAACTCACTTCAATACAATCATATTTTTTGGATTAGGTATAGAGTTGAATAATGGGCTTTATCAAGATTCGCGTATTTCGACTTCGACTAAAAAAATTTGGTTCTAGATTAAAAAATACTTTATTTATTTACTTTTATTCTTTTGTAGAAAGAATTCTAATGACATGTTCGTGGATTTACATAATATTTGTATACAAGTATATACGCAAATTTTCTTACACGAAAATGTGTTTTCCTCTATCGTCTATATATACAAATCTTACCTTATAAAATAATGAAAACGAATTAAAGTTATCGCTACCCAATTTTTAGCTAGAGCCGTCGAAAAAGGTCTGTCCAAAAAAACTTAGTTTCATCCCATTAAAGGACTATTATAGGCCATATTTAGGGGAAAATTATGTAGAAGAAACATGTTGCGGTATTTATTCTAAACAAAAATGGTTACAAAACATTTTCCGAAAATCGCCGCATTTAAAAGTTATGGTGCCAAAAGTGTTTATAGCCAGGATAGGTTATTTTTCAGGTGAAAAATGCAATGCACATGGCCGGTAGGTACGCGAGGTATCAGTGCAGTTTTTAAATACATGTGATATTTTATGTCCAGTCTATCAGAAACTGCCGGTGGAGCGAATAATATAAATACTTTGGGCAATTTGGGTGGTCTAATGTGTATTCAAGTTTTGTAGATGTGGGTGTTTGTGCCATCAGAATAGGCTGTTCCATGTTGAAGTCGTCTCTAGTTTTTAGGGTTCCGTACACCAAAGGTGAAAAGGAACCCTATTGTTTTCGCTACGCTGTCCGTCTGTCCGTCACACGGTATTTTCTCAGGAACCGTAAGAGCTACGGACCTGAAATTTGGACACAGTATGTATATATGGCCGCTACAACAACAAATACATGAGAATTAAAAATTAAAGGGTGTTCCAAAACGAGCAACGAAAAATGTTAAAATCCCATGTAATATACATAAAATTTTGTGAACATATGTACATATATTGAAACTTGAAATTTGTAAAATTAGTGTATTTTTATACAGACTACAACAATTAACACTAAAATTAAAAAAATAAATAAATTAAAGGGTGGTCCATCAGTTAATGCAATTTTGACTTTGTAATTTTGACAATTTGCTATATCTTGGAAACCGTAAGAGGCAAACACTTGAAATTTTCAAAAACGGTAAAACTAAAAAAACCGAAAATTATTAAATCGCCAAACCAAAAAAAAAATCGCCAAAAATTAAAAAAAAATCGCCAAAACGAAAAAAAATCGCCAAAATTAAAAAAAATTTCTAACACTAAAATAAATCGCCAAATTCGAAAAAATCGCCAAAATGAAAAAAAACGCCAAAATGAAAAAAAACGCCAAAATGAAAAAAAACGCCAAAAACCGAACAAAATCGCCAAAACGCAAATATGTCGCCAAAACTAAAAAAAAAATTTAAATAAAAAAAAATCGCAAATGAAAAAATCGCCAAAAATAAAAAAAATCGCCAAAATGAAAAAACGCCAAAAACTGAAAAAAAAATCGCCAAAACAAGAAAATAAAGTGTCAAAACTAAAAAAAGAGCCAAAACTTAAAAAAATCGCCAAAACCAAAAAAAAACGCCAAACAAAAAAAAAAACCGAAAAGACCCTAAAAACGAAAAAATGCCAAAACTATATATTATATAGGATGAAGTTTGTATTAAATTACATATCTAGTGTTCGTACGGACCCTTCGTGCGCGAGTCAGAGTCGCACTTTACTAAATTTATTTATTTATTTTAAAAATAGATAAATATTAACAATGCAAAAAATGCAAAATAAATTATTCAACTATTGCTAATATCGAAAATAAAATATTTGAATCAATAGACCAAAAACTAAGTAAACTATTTTTCTTTTACAAAACAAATATGTATGTCTGTAACATTGTATGTATGCATATACGCCGATGTCGGTGAATGGTATATAATATTCGAATAATCCGAATATAGCACTCTTACTTGCTTTATTTACAAAAGGAAATTTTAGCTTAAGTAACATGCTGCTGTTACAAAAACTGTAAACAAAAAATAATTTGTACTTAAGCTCAAATTTTGTTTGCTATACAATTGAAACGGCATATGCTATGGTTGTAAAATTTTGACATATAATGGCAATGATAACAAGTTAATGATTTTTATAAAAAAAACGCATTTCGAAAATCATGTTGGTTAAGCTTCTTTGGCGGTAATGGCCCGATATGTTTATTGAATTTGTGTATTAAAAACATTGGAACTAAATGTTTAAAAAAATCAACATTCGTTTTACTTTATGGAATGATTAAAAAATTCAAGATTTTATATTAGAAAAATACACAATTGATAAGAATCAAAAACTATCGATAGTATCGATGGCATCAAAAAATACTATCGAAACTATCGAATGGAACCACTATCGATAGTTTTGCAGCTCTACCAACAACACTCGCATAAATTTGTGTTTATTGGAACAAATCAATACAGAAGAGTTTAAGAACTAAACATTCGATTGGATATTATAATTAAATATTTTAATTGAACTTATTTATAATATATATTCTTGTGTTTTTAATTTATTGTTGTGTTGTTAGGAAAAAAAAAAAAGAAAAATTACAACTTGTAAACAGTAAATAACATACTTTTTTGCTTTTGATTTATTATTGAAAAATTTAATTTATTTGGAAACCATATGAGATTTATGTAAAATTTTTCTTTGGGTAAATTGTGTTTTTTTTTTTGTTGGTTCCATACTTATTTGGCATTGAATTTTAATTGTAAAAATTTTTTATTTATATATTTCCTAGAACGGAAAAGTATTTAAATTTCGAAGCAAATATATTAAAAAATCAAAAAAAACTAATATAACGTTCAAGCAGTAAGATTTCTGTAGAAGAAAAGCGAAAGTACTTAAAAAGAATAAGTTGGATAATGTCATCACTATATTTTCCAAATTTAAAGCTAAAAAAATATTGTTTGTTGCTTACTTTTATTAGAACTGCATCGAATTTTTATTTTAGCAATGTTTTTCTTAGTTACGCTCAACTTTACTATTTTCTTAAATTCATTCTTTTCATAATTTAAGCTTTTACAACTAATTAATTAAAGTATTCTTGAGAAGACAAAAGAATTTAGATTAGCCTAGTGGGAGGAAATGGCGAATTTTCCTGTGCTACCAACCACTTCATTAGCACTTATGTCTATCTACTTAAGCATGAACTTGTAATGAATTAGAAGACGAGAAGTGGTTTTTGTATTGCATTATCGTCTGTACTTTCGTTTTTTATGTATAATTATTATTAATGAAGTATAATATGAGAAATAGAGTATGATTCGCTTAACCGTCTGTACTTGAATTTTTTGTTTATAATTAATCATATCTGCTTTTTAGGGTTCCGTACACAGAAAAAATTATTCCCAAAAAATTTTTCAACAAATATGTGTTTGAAATCAAACTTAGTTTCAGTAAATATTCTGTACTGTTCCACTAAATTAATTTGTACCAAAACACTGTATAGAGAAGAAACAGGCCACGACGTTTGTCGGCTACATTTCGGCATTTACATGTATACAACACGATCAAACTAAATAAACAACAACTAAACAACAACAACCGCACAACAGCACGTTGTTCCTAACAACAAGCAAGATAAACACCAACACACTGAAGAACATTTTCTCTCAGCCGAACTATGATTAATTTAAATTTGTACAAAATTTTTATCAGAATTTACAAAATTATTTGTAGGACCGCATTCAAATAAAATATTTACTGATTCAACGAATTTGGTTACTGAAAATGAAATTTAGTTTTTTCTGTGTACACCAAAGGTGAAAAGGAACCCTATTGTTTTCGCTACGCTGTCCGTCTGTCCGTCACACGGTATTTTCTCAGGAACCGTAAGAGCTACGGACCTGACATACTGACACAGTATGTAGAACCTTGGCCGCTACAACAACAAATACCTGAGAATTAAAAATTAAAGGGTGTTCCAAAACGAGCAACGAAAAATATTAAAATCCCATGTAATATACATACAATTGTATGAACATATGTATGTATATTGAAACTTGAAATTTGTAAAATTAGTGTATTTTTATACAACTACAACAATTAACACTAAAATTTAAAAAAATTAAATTTAAAGGGTGGTCCATCAGCTAATGCAATTTTGACTATGTAATTTTGACAATTTGCTATATCTTGGAAACCGTAAGAGGAAAACACTTGAAATTTTCAAAAACTGTAAAACTAAAAAAACCAAAAATTATAAAATCGCCAAACCAAAAAAAAAAATCGCCAAAAATTAAAAAAAATCGCCAAAAACAAAAAAAAAAATCGCCAAAATTAAAAAAAAGTTTCTAACACGAAAATAAATCGCCAAAATGAAAAAAAAACGCCAAAATGAAAAAAAATAAATAAAATATTAAATATAATAAAAATATTTTTAAAAGCAATATCAAGTTTCCGCAGAATTGTTTAACTACTTTCGGCTTTAATAGCAAGCGATTTCCTCTTGAAATCATTAAATTGATAATGTTTATTATACATTTGTATATACAATGTATTTGGTAGGCGTGTGTGGTTGTGCATTCCTTCTAATTACAATTCTAAAACAATGTAAGCGAATGAATTTGCCAATTGTTTTGCATTAATAATTTGTCAATAATTTTTTTGTTGGAAATTTTAATTTTTGAGCAAATATGACACAAAAACCATGAAATTATACCAAAATGAGACAAAAATATGCATATATGACCAAATTATGCAAAAATATGCATTTTCAATAAAATATGCAAAAATATGCACTAACAAATCCATGGCATTTTCACGCAAAAGATATTTCGTTCTTGACACTATCAGGCATGAAACCCCTGTCCTTGATTATATATAATGAAGTTTCAAAAACGGTAAAACTAAAAAACCCGAAAATTATAAAATCGCCAAACCAAAAAAAAAATCGTCAAAACGAAAATAATTGCCAAAATTAAAAAAAAAAAAATTCTAACACTAAAATAAATAGCCAAATTCGAAAAAATCATTAAAAATGAAAAAAAACGCCAAAATGAAAAATAAACCCCAAAAATCGAAAAAAAATCGCCAAAACGCGAAAATGTCGCCAAAACTAAAAAAAAATTTATATAAAAAAATAAATTGCAAAAATTAAAAAAATCGCTAAATATAAAAAAATCACCAAAATGAAAAAACGCCAAAAACCGAAAAAAATCGCCAAAACAAGAAAATAAAGTGTTGAAACTAAAAAAAGGGCCAAAACTTAAAGAAATCGCCAAAACTGAAAAAACACAAAAACCGCCAAAACGAAAAAACCGAAGAGATCACAAAAACGAAAAAAAAAAATGCCAAAACTATATATTATATATAATGAAGTTTGTATTAAATTACATATCTAGTGTTCCTGCGGAACCCATCGTGCGCGAGTCAGAGTCGCACTTTACTGAATTTATTTTTCTTCATTTATATTTAGACAAACACTAAGTTACATTACTCTTCCTAAATTGTTTGACTTTTAAGAAAGTCATTAAAAAAATACTTTTTACATAAGTATGTATTTAAAATTTCTATAAACGATTCTTTAATTATGTAGTATGATCGGGCAAAAGCCATCTAAAACTTAATAAAAGTGGTCCCCTATACAGCTTCTTCTTAAGTTAGAGTTTTATTTTAAACTATTTCCCAATTGGCACAGATTTGATGGCCACAGTAGAGTTTGTTATAACAAATTTTTTACAGTAAGTATACATATGCATGTATGTATATTAAACTGGTCGCAAATTTTTTATAGCTATGCTATTTATTGCACGATTCAGGAGTTAGGACATGATTTTCGTAAAAAAAATTAATCGACACTATTACAGATATAAATTTATTTTTGTTTCGATTTCTTTGTGCTTAAAATCAGAGTACGAAAACAAACGAAACAAATTGTTTGATTTTAATTTTTTTTCGATCTTTGAAGTGAGTGAGTGAGTGTTTTTGCACATGAGCTCAAACAGTAAGTCGGCTAACAGCAGCCACCGGCCACAAACAAAAAAAGAAAATAATGGGAAATAAATGGATACGTTTTGAAATATTTGCAGAGATTTTTACCTAATCCCATAATATAATTTTATTGCCATTGTTATTTCACACATGAAATTTGTTTTATATATCTGCACAGATATAACCGTTTGCATCAGTTTTGCGTATGTTGGTTCTGGTATGTACAGATATTAGAGAGCTGCGTAAACAGTCTTGAAATGTAAAAACGTCATGATTTTTAAATGTATTCACGTCACATGTATTATACTAAACCAATAACAAATGCTGTCGTACTATAAGCGAAGCACTATGGATGTATTGGTGCATGTGTATATCAGTTGTAACAAGCGATGTCGCAAGACAGCTTGTTTGTAACAAACACTCAAAAGAAGTACTGTTGATTAGTGTATGCTTGTTATTTTTCATATTGTACGTTTGAGTGTGCGTGTAATATGTAGATGGTAAGCTATTATATGATTAACCGCATACAACTAATGTTAATGCATGTGTGTGCCTTTCCATTGGTGCAGAAAAATAAAAGATCATACACACATACATGCATGTCGTTTGTACACGCGCTTATGCATAATAAGAAGCTAGTATCACAAATTCTTCCGTCACGAAGTATTTTCTTCTTTACTCCTATACCTACAATACTCAAAAAAATTTCTTGCAAATAATGTTGTTAACGTTTGTTTTATAAGATTTCGCTGAAAAATCCCTCATGTCTTAAAAGTTCTTATAAGATATCTTGTGCAGGAGACTAACAGATATTCACCCCCATCGCGAATGTTATGGGAATAAGTTGTTTGGGAGTAAACGTGTATTCCCATCCCCAACAAATTGGTATCGCGAATGTTTTGGGAGTAAAAAGTCTATTGTGAATATCAATTTCTATTTTGAATTGTTTGTTTTGATTTATAAATAGTTTGCGTGCTTATAAAAGAAAAGTTTGTTTTGTGAAGAAAAGTGTTAATTTAAAATGAATAGTGTTTATTTGCGTTTCCTGATTTTGGAAGAAGAAAATCAATTCACGGAACGATTGCAGCGAAGGCATATACGTGATGAATCAGATCCGCCATCGTTAACGGAGTCAAGGTAAAAGTCGTAAAGATTTAAATGTGTTTGTCTCTAAATCAAATGTTTTTGACAGGTTTCAGGAATATTATAGACTTAACAAAGATGCTTTCCAATTCCTACTGAACATGTTGTAAGAAAACTTGCCTCCTAGGGGTAAAATGTTTTGGACCACCTCCATTTTTGTTGCGTTTTTTTTTTTTTTTTTTTGGTTTTCGGTGAGTTTTTTTCTTATGTGTCGTTTTTGGTCGATCCACACCTACATATTGTTGGTCTTAAGTAGAAAGGCCCTAACTCAAATAATTGTAACTTTACAGGAGAAGGTAAAAACATAATAATGCACAGTACAACTGCATGTAGAACTGCTTTGTTCAACTGCTTGTAAAAACGTTAATTTTTACACTATTGCAATAAATTTTTGCGACGAGGTGTATTTGTGTGAAATATATTGGAATCAGTGCAAACCTTAATTTCGTAAATAATACGAGTTAGGGCTTTTCTACTTGAGACCATCGATATGTATGTATGCATGCAAATTTTAAGTCACGGTTATTAAACCAACAATAAACATTCGCTACATATGTATGTACTCTTACCTTTTTCCAATCCGCTATAGATTTGATAGGCGGCCCGCGGCTGTTCAACGTAGTTCTTAGCACATTCCAAAATTTTGCCACATCCTCTTTTTTATCTTTTTGAAATCGCTTACCATACGCTGGTTGCGCGGACATGGCTTCAACCAGGCAAGTACGTTGATCTTTATTAATACTCTTTCAATAAAATAAGTTTAATAAAGTTGGACATTTAAAAACAAATATGTAGCAACTAACTTACATGTGTACTTCTTGTTCCCAATAACAATTTTTGTGAATTAATTTTGTAAAATAGTTGTTGGGAGTAAATATTTGTGATACCATATTTTTTATGTTTGTGAACGCATTCACAAAAAATTTTTATGGGAACATTCACGATAGCAAATCATAAAATTTGGGAGTTTTGTCTTGGGAACGTTTATTCGCGATAGGGGTGATTGTATATTACAGCGTTTCTGTTACTAGTCATGTTTTAGACTCGATTGTTTTTCTTGAATCAAGTCTCAGTTTATGAAAGAGAGAGGAAAGAAGAGAGAAGAGGGGTACTGATTTGCTTGCACCGATAAGTTATGACTAAAAACAGAAACGCTGCATAACATTTGTACCTGTACATACCAGAACCAACACACGTAAAACTGGTGCAAATGTTAAATGAACGTTACAGTGGTTCGCTTTCCATACAAAAAAAAATTGTCAGTCACCCCCTAAGACTAAAGACAATGTAAAAACAATTCCAAAAATATATTTTTTTATCTTTCTGCCATGCCTACAAAAATCATTCGTTCAAAAGTAGTAAAAAAAAAACTATTAAAGACAGAAGCCTCCGTAGCCCTTACGGTTCCATGAACACCTTACTAAAAATGGCGATACAGTGAACAAAATATTAAAAGGGCGGTATTTGTAGTCGTGGCAAATAAATAAAAAATATATTTTTGGAAATATTTTTACGATATCTTTAATCCTAGGGGGTGAACGGCACAATTTTTTTTTCGAACAACCCTAATGAACATGGTATGGTTGTTGTTGAGAATCCAAGAACTTCGGGTAATTAATATTGTTGTGCAGTCGACTCCGCTTTAATGGAAATAAAAAAACCCAATTTTCTTTCAGCTATTCGATTTTTTCTCTAAAACGTAGTTCGGGTTACTGAAATTTGTTACATATAAGCGTACTGCTTAACATTAATATTAATACACATGCATATGTGCACATTTTAATAAAGTACGTAAGAGCGAAAAGAACAAATACATTTTGGTCATTTAATTTTTTAACGGACAAAACATGCGCAATTTTTTCAGCCTTAAGTTATGCAATCGATGTCTAATAAATAAATTTGTCATTGTTAATTTTTTTCACAAAAGCGAAATAAGTTTCATACACAATGTAGTTGTGGGCTTGCTTTTGGTTTTCAGTAATACGATATTTTCAATAAAGCGATGTTTCTCTAAAGCGAAGTGAATAAGACTAGCTGCGTTTAAAATCAATGCGAGGATTTGTATGGCTTTCAGTAATCCGATTTTTTTAGTAAAGCGAGTTGCGCTAAAGCGGATTCGACTGTACCTTTATATTATTGTATTATAAGAATTATATAAATATCAAAGAGGTACTGATTTTAAAGTGAGCGTGTCTGATTGTGAGTAGAGAAACTGTTTACGATCCCATCAACTATGGAATTAAATATTTTTCTTTCAAATGACAACGAAGCATCTGCATGTTAATATTAGGTTTTGATGACTATTTTTTCAGATAGAGACCTTCGACGACGGCAGCTCAGTGATAATTTGACTTTATTATCTATGGAGCGATTTTCCAAAAAGAACTACCTAGCCCATAGCACTCAAGTAAGTAGTGTAGACTTTAGTTACTAAAATGTACTAATGAGTATCCCTTTCCTATTCATTCTATAAATTAACAGCAATCTTAAAAAAAACTTATTAAGGCTTTATAAAGGCTTAATAAAACAAATTTTTTTATGAAAACTTGTCTTAAAACCCCTTTATAAAGCCTTCATAATTTTTATAAATAAGGCTGTAAGAATTTATGCTAAAATCTGAGAATGTCAATTTTACTGAACAAATCTCATGAAATTTAACAATTTCCACAATCTGAATTCAAGATTTTTGTTCTTAAAATTAGATCGTTATTTTTCTATTAGTGTACTGTTTTACTATTGATACCATGATACAATTATACAACTTACATGTATGACTACAACAAAAATACAACACCAAAAAACACATGTATTTTGTTGGTATAAACAAACGAATAATTTTCAGAAACAGATGCCTTTTGTTTTTAACAATAACAATAACAGGGTAACTAAAGTACAATTACAGACGCAGCATTCCTGCATAATTATAGTTATCCAGTGTTGCCATGTTGCCATGCAATTAAATTCTTGTATAATCTGTGTCTAATTCTACTTTGGGTTTTAGTTTTATTTATTTTTGTTTTAATTTTAACCTACACAAAAGATGTGTAGTGTAATTTTCTTCAATGTGTAATTGGATACACAGCCATGTGTTAATTCATTGGCAACACTGTAATCATTTTATTCACACACATACACTAACATTTTTGCAGCTTGTAAACAAAGTTTGACATCTATTTGCATTACATTAACAGGCTGGTCTTGTGCATGTACCTGTTATAATTGCATCATGAACTGTCTCCATTATTGGAAGAAGCCATAATACTGTAAAAAAATATACCGTCCGCCGAGCGTTACATGCAAAGGGTTTATATGGAAGAGTTCCCAGAAAAAAACCATAGATCTCCAAACACAATAAGAAGCCACGTCTAGAATTCGCCAAAAAATACAATAAGAAAGAATAATCATTCTGGAACAAGGTAATTTTTACAGACGAAAGCAAGTTTGAGGTCTTTGGACCAAAAAAAAACGTGGTAAAATTTGGAGAAGCAGAAATGAGGAATTTAACAAGAATAACATAATATCTACGGTGAAATATGGCGGGGGCTCGGTGATGGTGTGGGGATGTATGGCGGGAAGTGGTGTGCGAAACCTAGTATTTATTGACAGTTGCAAAAAAATTAGCAAAACCGGCTATTTAAATATTTTAAAAGGGAATTTGGTACCTAGCGTAGAGAAATTAAAATTAGACCCCGCATGGATCTTCCATCAGGACAACGATCCTAAGCACACCTCCACAATTCCTAAAGAACGGTCTTGTACCACACTCCAAAACAATTGGATCATCCTCCACAGTCACCCCGGACCTCAACCCAATTGAACATCTGTGGGAACATTTGGACAGACAAATAAGGAAAAGAACCATAACCAGCAAAGACTTTCTGAAATAAATTTTACAGGAGGAGTGATACAAAATTCCATCGGAAGTAACATTCCATTGGTGGAATCTATGCCCAAGAGGCTAGAAGCAGTTTTAAAATCCAAGGGAAATAAAACAAATTATTAGTCATTAAATTTTTTTAATTATTCTGCATATGTACACTTTCTTTTGACGCATTAAATATAGGGTATTTCTAGTTTTGTTTTTAATGTTTTTGTTGTTGTTGAATTATGTTGATTTTTTATTTAAATATTGTAGGAGCATTGTACAATGTTTTGTAAATAACAATAAAGTTAGAAAAATGTAAATTGTTTAATGCAAAAATAAACACTTTTAGTGCTTTTTTATGGGAATTGTTAAAATTCAAGTTTAAAATTTTTTAAACACACCAATAATCCCAAATTAATATTTTACTTGTTAAGTAAAATATTTTTTTTAATTAAAAATACATTGAAATTGATTATTGAGGGGTTTAGCTGGCTCCTATGCGAATTTCACTGTTGCTAATGCAGGGGGCAAATTACGGCACTCGTTATCGAACAAAATTACGAAACATTTCCATATAAACTCTATTGAAATATTTCGCAATTTCGTTCGATAACGTGTGCCGTAATTTGCCCCCAGATCATCAGGGAAACTTTACCCAAAGCTGCTTAGGACAACTAGAGTTATTATGTTATAAACTTTCATTTAAACAAATGAGAAGCTCAACAACAAATAACAAAGTTGAAACAAGAACTCAATAATCAACATGTTTTTTTTATTTTCTTACTTTACCATTAATACATTGGCTGACTTTTTTTCAGCTTCAAATTGTAGTTGTAAAAGTATGTAAAAAGAAAATAAATGCAAATAACAACAACAGCTATTTAAGAATAGAGTGTTGCCACACAAGTATTTTTTGACCTGGTTCAGTAAATTTAATAATTAGTGATTTTTTATGGGAATTGTTAAAATTCAAGTTTAAAATTGTTTAAACACACCAATAATCCCAAATTAATATTTACTTATTAAACAATTTTATTTAAGAAAACATAGTGTACACTTTCTTTTGACGCTGCACAGTGGGAGATTTTGAAGCATTGGTATGAAAATTCATACATCATTTAAGGAGGTGTTACCGCGCTTAAGTCTGGTATTTGCATTATATATTCTTAAAGCGGCCGGAGACACAAAGCCACAAAGTGGGCAACCTCGGGTTAATGAAAAATTCAAACCGAAGCCAAGCTGGTGTTTTTGATCTGATAAAAAGATTTTTGTGCAGGTGGATTTCTCTTTCCAAGAGCTAAAAAAAAGTCTGCTACATTTATGCAGTTTCGCTTACAGTTTAAGAAATATTCGGGAAAAAAATTTAAATTTTAGATTTTTTACCAACTGTTATGCTAATGGAGACGTCGAATCTTGTTCGATTTTTTGGTATGAGTTAAAAACAAAATTTTAAATTGACTGCACCAGGTCAAAAAATACTTGTGTGGCAACACTCTATTCATAAATAGCTGTTGTTGTTATTTACATTTATTTTCTTTTACATACTCTTACGACTACAATTTGAAGCTGAAAAAAAGTCAGCCAATGTAGCAAGATAAAGTAAGAAAATAGAAAACATGTTGATTATTGAGTTCTTGTTTCAGCTTTGTTATTTGTTATTGAGCTTCTCATTTGTTTAAATGAAAGTTTATAATATAATAACTCTAGTTGTTCTAAGAAGCTTTGGGTAAAGGTTCCCTGATGATCTGCATTAGCAACAGTGAAATGCGCATAGGATCCAGCTAAACCCCTGAATAATCAATTTCAATGTATTTTTAATTAAAATTTGGGATTATTAGTGCGTTAAAATAAAAATTTTAAACTTAAAATTTTTAACATTAAGAAAAAAGTTTGATACTAAAAGCAGTAATAAGTCAAATTTAATAAAATATTTGAAAAAGTGGATTTTTTGCCGTTTTTTTTGCAGGAAAAAGTTGATTAATTATTTCGCTATTATTTAAAAATTTTGCTTGGATACCAACCCCATATTTTTTATTATTGGAAATATTACACTATAAGAAACATCAGAAAAAAATTTTTTGTTCAAAATTTTCGTTATTAAAGGTGCCAGATCGTTTCGAAATTGGCCTATTTTTGTTATAAATATCATATGTTATAAATATCATATGTAAGGGCAAGAAGCGATACTGAAAAAGGTAAAATATTTGCTGAGCACTTAAAATCCGTTTTTACGCCAAACATATCTATGTACTGGTGTTACTGATTTGCAGAGTGTAGTCGCTCTACCCCCTCAACACATAAAGTTTAAGATGCGTGATTTACAAAAATTAATTGCCGAACTCAACCCGAATAAAGCTCCGGGTATTGATGGAATTAGTAACCAGATGCTGATGAACTTACTTCGCATTGCAATGAGAATCCTATTATTCATATTGAATGCCATTTTACGACTAGAGTATTATCCACACAGCTGGAAGCTTGCCAAGGTTAAAGTGATTCCAAAGCCGGGCAAAGATCTAACCAAGGCTGAGTCATATAGGCCAATAAGTCTACTATCAACTATGTCAAAGCTTTTCGAAAAACTGCTCAAAACAAAATTGTCCCCAATTCTAATTAGTAGTGGGTGCATACCAGACCATCAATTTGGTTTTAGAAGTCAGCATAGCACCATTGAACAAACTCATAGATTGGTTCAATTCAAAGAAGAACTTTTGAAAAAAAAGTATTGTTCTGCGCATTTTATTGACATTTCCCAGGCATTTGATAAAGTGTGGCATGAAGGCCTAATTTTAAAATTGAAGACTTACTTACCAATAAACATTTTAAATCTTTTGGAAAGTTACATTATTTCCCGTAAGTTCACTGTTGTGGAAGGAGACTTTACGAGTAGGCCTGAAGCTATTTCATCCGGTGTGCCACAGGGGAGTATACTGGGACCAGTTTTATATTTGATTTATACTTGTGATATGCCTGTGAGCAGTAGTATCCATACTTCCACATTTGCCGACGATACAGCCTGCCTTAATATGCACGAAAATCCTGATGCGGCATCCCGCAAACTCCAGGAACACATTAGCCATATGGAGCTTTGGTTAAACTTATGGAGAATCAAGGTAAATGAACAAAAGTGTTTTCAAGTAACATTTACCTTACGAAGAGATACTTGCTCCCCCATTCGGATTAACAATCAAGTTGTTTCTCAACATTCACATGTGAAATATCTTGGTATACACCTTGATCGACGACTTACATGGAAACACCACATTGACTCTAAGTTAACTCAAATGAAACTTAAATTAACTCAGGTACATTGGCTGATTGGTAGAAATTCAACACTTAGCCTAGACTGTAAACTTTTAATATACAAGTCGCTTTTAAAGCCAATATGGTGCTACGGAATTCAACTATGGGGCACTGCTTCAGCTTCAAATGTAGAAAAAATTCAACGAAGGCAAAATAAAATTTTACGCATGATAACATCGGCTCCATGGTACATAAAAAATTCTAATATGCATCGTGGTTTGAATATGCCACTAGTGACTGAAGATATTGCAAAATACGCAGGCAAATATCTAACAAAATTCGAGTCACATCCTAATCCGCTTGCTCGTAATATTTTGAACTTTAGTGGACACATCCGCTTAAAAAAGAGAGATACACGGGCTCTAATATTCAACACTCCAGATGATAACACTTTTTTTTTTTGTTACTTATCACTACTTATGTATTATTAATAACTATCACTAAGCTTATGTCCGACATTGGTTGGGCCTAATAATTATACTTTAGATTTAAGATTTGAATACTTATTGTTAGTTCATATTTGAAGATACAATAAATAAAATACATGCATTAAAAAAAATATGTAAGGCCTTTTTTCTCAAATTCCAAAGCTGGCACCGAAAGATTTCTCATTTTACTTTACTACATAATATGTTTTTAAATATTCCCCAAAATATTATCTGCGCCCGGCGAAAGATAAAAAAATAAAGCAGAAATATCAAAAAATCCCATTTTTGGGATTTTATGAAATCTTTTTTGGAATTGCCGGGAACTCAAAATAAAATTCTATGTGGATTTACTTTTTGTGTATTTATTGCATAATTTTCCACCTAAGTAAGAATTTTCAGCCTAAAATATTGATAAATGCGAATTTTCTAGACCTCTTTCTTATGGGAAAACTCTTTATATGTTGTAAGCAGATGCAGGAAATTAGAAAAAACTTAGTACAAATTTATTTTTATAGGAAAATTAATACTTATTTATTTATTTTTACTATTGCTGGTAGCTGTATTAATTGAATATATGTGTAATATGCATGTATGTAAATAGTTATGCAGCTACGTCTAACTTTGAAAAACACCTGATAATACTCATAATTACACTGGTAGACTAAGGTGTCAAAAAAAAAACTTTTTTTGGGCTTAAGCATAATTTGAAACCTTATAGGGTGATGTATTTTTGAGATGTTTTTCAGATTTTCGGAAGAGGTTTAGAGGTCGCACAAGTCGAATTTTTGCAAAAAAAAATCGAGTATGCCGGCAATTTTTTGCATTTTCTTCATAACTTTAACCATAAACATAGTTTTCTTAACTTTTGAGTAACTAATTTAAAAGAAAAATGTCCAAGCTTTATTTTGGTGTGCAAAAATTATGGTTTTTTTAATGAATTGGTTCTTTTAGGTAGCGTACATTACAATTTTTCGTAATTTTTTAATAAATTTTGTAACTAACGCTTTATAACTTTTAAAATTTTTATAAAAATTAAAAAAACTAATGATGTAAGTTAAGAGGGTTTTTAATAATTTTAAGCAAAAATTCTTGATTTTCCTCTTACTGTTCCTGAGTTATACCCGTGTGTTGTTTAGCGTTTGTTTTAAAAGATTTCGCTGTAGTAAAGCATTTGAAAAATCCCTCATGTCTTAAAAGTTCTTGTAAGTGATCTTGTGCAGGGGTCTAATTTGAACACAGACCTACTGGCAAGATAATCAATCACATGCTCTACTACTGCGCTAAGTAACGAATAGTTTGTTTTGTTTATTAACCTTGGAGTCGTTACACAAATGCTGCAAAGTAATACAGACGGTATATGGTTTATGTGGAAAAGTAAGCTGTAAGTTATTCACCCCTATTCTGCGTTTCGATTCGAATCGAAAGTTTCTCCGTTTGGCAACTTTGGTATTCTGCGTTCCGTTCTTCGATTTCTCTTTCGATTCTATGTATTCTGCATTTCGATCGTAACTACGTTTTTGTAAGTTGTTATTTTAGTGGCGGAGCGTTTTCAATTTTTGTTTGTTTAGCTTTAAAAAGTGATTAATGCAAAAAATAATGCAAGTATTAAATGAAAGAAAGTTTAATTAATGAACTAAACAGTTTGTTTTGTTTTTCTGTACTGAAATGCGATTTTTATTTAGTTTATTACAGCTAGAACAGTTCACATACCTATTTAATGGCAACGAAAAACGATTTTGTCTACGGATTTAATTAAATTTAAACAAATAAACTTTATTTTTGTGTTACAATTATGTGTAAAAAATTAAAATATCA
This sequence comes from Tachina grossa, assembly GCA_949987645.1. Classification (NCBI taxonomy): domain Eukaryota; kingdom Metazoa; phylum Arthropoda; class Insecta; order Diptera; family Tachinidae; genus Tachina; species Tachina grossa. The sequence goes on along the minus strand of OX465276.1, from coordinate 133,701,863 downwards.
CCTCCGGCGCGACAGGATTCTTCAGACTGGAAAAGTTTGGCCACAAATACCTCTTGCTTATCCCGTTTTTTTTAAACTCTCTGTACTTAAATTTGCAAGAGTTTATTTAATGAAAATTTTCACAATATTTAATTATTATTTGTTTTAATTGTTAAATCACTGTTTTTTGCACTAAATTTAACTTTTTGCTAAAATTTTTTGCAAAATTGCTTAATTTTACTGTTCCTATTTCACCCGTTTCAAAGCAAAGCAGCAGGTTTAAACATACTCTTCTCTTCTTCTTTTTCTTTCGATTCAGTTTTTTGGCAGAATACCTCTTTTCGATCCGTGCGTAACTGAATGCGGGAACGTAATCGAAACGCAGAATAGGGGTGATTATCAAGTTTTTGTTTGTTGTTATACTATTTGTAACTACTGCTAATGACAAAAATATAATAATCAGAATTATATATTATTGTTAAAGCTAAAAACCCTTTAAGAGAATATTTGAGTCCTTTTGTATATTAATAATCGATAAACTAAATGAATAATTACATTAATAGTGCAATATTCATAACAAAGGGTTCATACCATGTTGGCACACTAATTAGTTTGTCATTTATGTGTAATTAATATGAGGCTTATAAGGGGTGTTTTTTTCAGAGGTATAGAACTTCGAATTGAAATAAAACACAAGAAAATCGTTTTAATGTCCATCAATTTGGCTTTATTGGAAGGATAATTTTATGCCATTAATGTTTAAATATGATTTCGGGCATGTGGCCGCCGCGGCTGACTCGAATAAAGCCAATTCTACAGGTCCAATTTTCAACCACTTTTTCGAGCATATGGGGCCGTATGTTGGCAATAACGCCACGAATGTTGGCTTCCAAGTCCCCTAACGTTTCTGGTTTGTTGGCGTAGACGAGCGACTTCACATATCCCCAAAGAAAATAATCCAATGGTGTCAAATCACACGATCTTGGTGGCCAATTGACAGGTCCATTCCGCGAAATTATGCGCTCATCGAATGTTTCCTTCAATAAATCGATTGTGACGTGCGCTGTGTGACATGTAGCGCCGTCTTGTTGGAACCACAACTCATCCACATTCATGCCATCCAATTCGGGAACAAAATAGTCGGTTATCATGGCTCTATACCGGTCTCCATTAACGGTAACTGACTCTCCAGCATTATTTTGGAAGAAGTATGGCCCAATGACTCCACCAGCCCATAGAGCACACCAAACAGTCAGTTTTTGTGGATGTAATGGCGTCTCAAGGGTCTCATGTGGATTCTCTTCACTCCAAATGCGGCAATTTTGCTTGTTGACGTAGCCATTCAACCAAAAATGAGCCTCATCACTGAACAAAATTTTGCGATGAATTTCGCGAACTGAACCATTATTTTCGAAATAAATTTGCACGATTTGCAAGCGTTGTTCTTTTGTCAACCTGTTCATGATGAAATGGCAAACCAAACTAAATATTAATCACTTGACAGCTGACAAAATGGCCGCCAGTTAAAAAAGTGATGCCAACTTAAAGTTCTATACCTCAATAAAAAAAACACCCTTTATTATATTTAACAATTATCAATTGAACCACGTACGAAATTAATATACAATTTCTTGGCTTTTTTGTTTTGTAAAGCTTGTGTTCAACAATAAAATAACAATAATTCAAATGTTTTTGCTTTTTGCTTTTTTCATTGCTTAAATTATACAGGTTTGCGTTATTTTTTAGTTAACATAAATATGTATATTTCTTATTTTTTTTTTCAAACTGTCAGTTCAACCTGTCAGGGGCTGAATTGGTTGGACTCAATGTGCATTATAGTTTAGTTAGTGACTCATACAAATTGTGACTGAAATATACTTTAAATGTGGTATACCTGTTGACTTAGTGGTTTCTAAACACTCTTCGGCATTGGCTCTGGCTCTGCCCATCCAACCGACAAGTGGTAACAATTAAAATAAAATCAAAAGCAAATACAATTTTTAAAACTTTGGACTCTGAAGTGCTTCCTGTTGAATTAATATTTTTTAATTTTTTATTTTTCTGTTTTTGCTATAATTTGTCATTATTTATGTTTCGAAAATAAAAACCTGTTGCTTGTATTAGAATTTATGCAAATGCTCAGCATTATATTCGCTAAATGGAATTGCACATATTGTAAAGGGTGTCCCAACAAGAACGCAAGATTTAAATTTGGCACCATTCGAAGTGTCATTGTTTGACATTTGAACAATTGTTATTGTTTGCTAGTAGAAGGTACGAGGTTAGTAAAAATGGAGCGCTACACGAATGAACAACGCATTCTCATTGTGAAATTGTTTTACCAAAATGGTGAAAGTTTTGCGGCTACAGTTCGCAAATTTGCGATCAATTTGGGGTCACAATAATGCACCAAAAGAGTCAACTGTAAAGAGATTAATGGATAAATTCGCCGAAACTGGGTCTGTTAGTGATGTAAAGACAACAACGCGCCTTCGACCAGGTCGATCGACCGAAAATGCCGCAGCTGTACGTGATGCTGTCGCTCAAACGCAGGTCAAGCGCAAACAGTCAATGGTGTTCGATATCGTGAAATGATAACCAGTTTTTTCGTGCCTAGAATTGAAGAAATGAATGTGGAGGGCATGTGGTTTCAACAAGACGGCGCCACATGTCATACAGTCAGAGAAACAATTCAATTGCTACATCAGTCATTTCCCGGTCGTGTTATTTCGCGTTTTGGAGACCAGAATTGGCCGCCTAGATCGTGCGATTTAACACCATTAGACTTTTTTCTTTGGGGTTTTTTGAAGTCGATGCTTTACGCGAATAAGCCGACGACGACTCAAGCCTTAAAAGAGGAAATTGGACGCTGCGTTAATGAAATACCGCAGCATTTATGCAAAACGGTCATTGAAAATTTCATTAAAAGATCGCGTGTGTGCCAGCAAAGCCGCGGCGGCCATCTGCCCGATTTGTTGTTCCACACATAACCTCATTTTGTCTACTTTACGATATAATAAAGTTTCACGATTTTTTTTTAAATATTTAAATTATTTAAAATTTAAATCTTGCGTTCTTGTTGGGACACCCTTTATTATACATATTATTTAGTTTTAAACTGGCAAAATATATTCGGTTGAAATCATATTTAAATGGAACGAGGCTGCTACTAACATTTGTTGAAGTATACGAATAATGTTTTATTTTTGATAATTATCATTATTGCTAAATAATTAGATACAATTATATTATTTTGGCTTTTAGATGAAGGGATTTTGCTGATTTCGAATCAAGCATTCCACCTGAGAGATTTAATGCAAGCCAAGTGCTTTTGTTTTTCAGGTAAATATCATTAATGACCAATTAAAATTTTAATGATTAAAAATAAACAAAAAAAAATTAAAAAATAATGATACAGCAGACAGAATAATTATAACAGCTTTTGGGATATAAATAAAACGTTTCTTAAATTAAAATAATTGAGGTTTAGTTAAACAAAATATTGTAATAAAATAGTATGTATGTATTATCTACAGTGCTGTTCGAAGTCGCAGACAAGGAGATTTCATAACTGAACATATATATATATATATATATAAAATTACTCAATGCAGTCGGGTGTGTGGAAGTACAAGAAATTAGAGAGCAGTAGTGCAATTCAGTAACTTTTAACGATCCGACAATCGTAAGATTTGTCTATACATTTTGTCGCTTGAAATAACGATTGTGTGGTCCTATAACTTCTATTTAACCATAGAACGCTTCTAATATTTTCTGTTGATTTTTGTCGATAAGATTAACAGCACATAAATTATTGTCGCTTAAATAACGGCACAGCTGACATTAACATACAGCGAATATCGTTAAAAATTTTTACTGAATAGCAAATTCGATAAATTTTTGTTATAATTACTTTAACGATGGGATTAGATATCGTTAAAAAAAGTTAGTGAATCGCACTACAAATCTGAGTAGCTTCGGACACCGGCTTTCGATGGTATGAACAACCGGTCAAGTTATATATTGCAAAGTCGATTTACTTATACAGAGCACTGTTACGAGTATTCCTGGTTAATTTTTGCTTTTAATTTTTAACTAAGGGTCGCAAAAATATAGACAGTGCCGGTCCGATATAATAAAATTAACAACACGGCTTTTATTAAAAAAAAATACCATGTGACTACTGCCCAGTAAAAAATGACCTTCCAAGGAAATCCATATGATGACGTTGGCTGAACTAGTTGTTGGCACGTTGACTAGAAAACCGAAGGTCTTGGGTTCGAGCCCGTTATCCAACAGTCATTAAATAACAACACCACGTGTTTTACTGATGTGCATTAGTGTCCCTTTTCACAAGTTGTTGTAGGAAAATACAAGTGATGAAGGCATATTCATGGCTACTAGGCACAGCTTTGAAAATTTAATACGCCTTATTGACACCAGAGGCGCTGCCACATTGCATTATTAACAAACAAAAAAAGTGCAAAAAAGCAAAATTGTAAGAGAATAAACCGATTTCAAAAATCGGGTTAGTTTCGAGCTTCTCATTGGTCCATTGTAAAAAAGTGGACGTGGACACGCCTACATTTTTTTTAAATTTGATTTTATGATATTCTGCTTATTTGATTGCTGCCCAACCTAGCAAACACCTTTGGTTCTTTAAATTACACAATTTTAAAGTTAAAAAAATGGGCGGATCTACGCCCATTAAAATCTATTATTATAATTCACGTAGTTCTACTCAACCGATTCTTACGAAACTAACCACTCACCTTGAGTTGGAAAATAGACACAATCTTCCATTTGAAAAAAACGGGCGGAGTCACGCCCATTATAATTTAATATTTCATTTTAAGTGGTTCTACTATACCGATTATTACAAAACTTAACATTTACTTGCATTTTAAAAATTTGCGGAGGCACGCCAATTAAAATGTAATGTTATATCCCATAAATTTTTTTCGAAAATCCGATCCTTGCATTGAAGTAGTTTTTTTAAGCAGAATTATCTATAAATATAAAAATTAATACAATTTTTTTGGCACCGCATCACGCGCGAATGGCGGGACCAATACCCCATTCCTTTTTTGTTTTGTTTGTTATTCTCTGGAGAAGAATATGAAAGAAAAAATTAAGAAAATTGCACGGAACAGGGTAAATCGGGGAAAAATTGTGCTGTTGGTATTTTAATTCATAAGATTGATATAAATTCAATTTAAAGTCCACTCAGTTTCTCAGTTTTGCGAACGAAGTTGCAGGAAAATTCTAGTATTAGATAAAATTACCCATTAACTTTTGAATACTCGTACTTTTAGGCAAAATATAGTCTATCAACTGTTGCATATTTGTAGGTAAAAAATAATCCATTAAGTTTTGAATACTTTTAGGCAAACAGTAATCAATTAACTTATGGATGCTTGCAAGCAAAAAATAAGGGGAAACCTATACTTTTTGAATTTCTGAAACAAAAATAATGGGGAGTACACACACTTTTTTGCATTATGATGAGCAAAGATTTTTGCTGGGTATCTACACTGCTTCGAAAATAATTAGTCTGTGGCATACATTTTTTTTTCTAATTCGGCAGAAAACTTCAATTTGGTTAGCGCAAGTAAACCGAGTTAATGAGCCAATTACGAATTTAAAATCTTGATAAATATTTCGTTCTTTTATACCAAAATTTTTTTTCTCTCATATTCATTGACATTCGTCTGACACGACTCTATTAATTTTAAGCATATCTGACCAACGATTAAAAACTTCTTATTTTTGCAATTGCTTTTCTTCTATTTACGCTTCTACTTCTTAACAGGCAAACAGTCGCAGTCAAAGCACAGGCAATAAACTAAAACTTATTGGACACAAACAAGTCTAATGAAAAACATCAATGTAAATTAAATGGGATTGAAACAACTTTTGATTCGAACGTGAAGGAACTAGTTGAAAAAGAGCTTGTGGACACAACTTTATTATTGGGTGTAATCCTTTCAGTAGCTCGTTTTTGACAAAAACATATAATTAAACCCGATTTGGGCGGTACGAATTATTGCCCAAGTGCCAATCGGCGAGAAACAAAAATGTTGCATCGCCGAAAAATTGTTGTACAAAAAAAATTCGGTGATTGTTTAACGACTTTGGGCGACTCAAATTTTTAGATATTTGGGTATTTGTTTATAACGAATAATTGCCAAATTCACGCAAAATGTAAAAAATACCAAAAATTTTTTTGGGCGATTGTTAATTTCAAATTCGGGTGATTGTACATAATGAACAAATACCCAGAAAGCTTCGGGCGATTATTCAATTTCACCTTTGGGGTTACTCTTCCCCTTTTTGTGCGGCCCTGTTTTTTTTTTTGGTTATTTCTTAAATCACCCTACAATTTTGGGCCACTGCTAGAATTTTTGGGTGTATTTATTCCCTTTTAATTTTTAAATATTAAAAATTTTTTTGCGATTTTTTATATAAAAAATAACTTAAAATTTGTATGAAAAACTGTTTGGGAAATTTTTCATTTTTATTTTTTGAGCGATTATTCATGGAAATATTTTTCATGTGAAAAATCGCCCAAAATTTCAAAATAAAAAACCACTCGAAAAAATTAAAAATTTTTCCATAAAAATTTTGGGCGATTTTTTTATATTTTTATTTCTGGGCTATTCGGTTTGCCATAGAATTGTTGCTATAATAAATATGTATTTACAACAGCAGCAATACAGAACATATTCAATATAATATGCGATGCTTAGTTAAAATATTCACGGTGCTACAAGCCCAAATATACAAATTAAACATTCGATACTTGATGTTTCATACTCAGCGCAGTTCAAACATCAAATTCTCCTTAATTAATAAGGGCCATTATTTCAGGGCAAGTCTAAACTTATATATACGATTGGAAGCACAAGTATTGAAACCTGTGCAAATTTGTTGTTATTATTTATTGTTAATTTGTCATTGTCTATTTTGTTGTTTGAAAATAAAAATGTTTTTTCCTTATTAAAAATATTAATAGCAAATAATTAGGAAAGCAAATAAACAAAATCATAAATAAGTCATGGCACCTTCAAAACAAACTATGTATTTACTTATTCTTTATTTTAGCTTAATGCGTTATAAAAATTTTAGGTAGCACATACGAGTAATTAAGAAGTAATTGAGTTGGAAAGTAAACAAGCAATTTAAGTTTCACTCCCTTAAACAATTTCTTACCTATTGCGTTTCATTCGCACAATATTAGCGAATTATAGCTTCTTGCTAATTTATATTGCGTATATTACTTCAAACTGAAAAATAAACACACATTAATTTTGTTATCTAAATAACTATTATGTGTTTTTGTTTAGTGGACTCAGGCCACTTTCATAAAAAGAACGTCTTATACTTAAGCTTAATTGTTATTTGAGTCGTTAGTAGAGTAATATAATTTATGCGTAGTTTATCTAAAAGGCTCACTTTACTTACTTTTTTCATTAAAAATCTTGCTTTCGCTAATGCACAGTAGTTTCCACTTAACTGATCTGCATTTAGTTCATTTACTTGTTTAATTAATACAAAAAGTATGCAAATTGTTAGTCTATCCCTTAATAGAGTTTTACTTCAGTAACTTACATGAATTTCTGCGAAACCCATGATTTTTTTTTAAATCAATTAAGCGAAAATTACTGTACATGTTTATGTTTGTTTAAAACCATAAAACAAACTAGTCATCACCATTAAATTGCTCAAAATTCTACAATAATTTCTAACATACAAGTACATACTAAAGTCCTGCACAAGACCACCCAGCAAACAATTACACATTACCATTAGAACTACTTGCCATATAATGACTTACTTTTCTGATTGCCAATTTTCATTACTCGCTTACAAATCACATTACATAAAATTTAAAAAAATGACGTGCAAGTTGCTAAATGAAGAAATTGATTTTTTTAAATGAAATATATTACGTGAAATGTTGACAAATAAAAAAAGTAAGAATCGATTATTTTAGTCTCACGCCTTGTTAAAATTATTAAGTTGGTAATCCAGTACGGAATAGCTTCCACCAAAAATGATTAATTCCAAACTCGATTACCTTTTTTGAAATTTTTTGCTGGGCACTTACTAGAACTTTTAAGACATGAAGGATTTTTCAAATGCTTTAATACAGCGAAATCTTCTAAAACAAACGCTAAACAAAACTGTTAGCAAGGCATTTGTTTCAATTATTTCAGGTATAAGGAGTAAAGAAGAAAATACTTCGTGACGGTAGAATTTGTGATGCTTCATGTACATTCATGCACATACGCACACATGTTGTGTCTATGATCTTTTATTTTTCTGCGCACATACAAACGCACACACATGCTTTGACATAAGTTGTAGGCGTTTGCTTTAAAATACCACCCTTAAACACATAAAAGCTTACCATCCACATCTTACACACACTCAAATGTACAATGCGCCAAATAGCAAGCATACGCGCATCAACATTACTTCTTTTGAGTGTTTGTTATGAACAAGAAGTCTACGCGACATCGCTTGTAAGCACTAATATACACGTACATCAATACATCCATAGTGCTTCGATTATTAAACGACATCATTTATTATTAGGCCGGGTTTCCATCTGTGTGCCATGTGCCACACAAGCGTAAAAAAAGCGTAACCACTAAGGGCCAATTTCACCAACTCTATTTAAATATCAATTCATATTTAAATATCGATTTTCGTAAATTTTTGTATGGAAAAATTACATTTAAATATGAATTGATATTTAAATAAGTTGGTGAAATTGGCCTTAATTACTAATGAAAAAATTTTAGATTCAGACAAGTATTTATTTATTAAGTTAAATAGTTTCATACATAACTAATAGACAATTTTATAGAATCCAGCATGAATTAAACAGTTTTTCATTAGTAATTAGTTGGTTACGCTTTTTTGGGCAAATGACACACAAGAAATGCCAGTGTAGTATAATATATACATGCTACGACAATACATTTAATAAACAAGACGTATTTACTTTTCAAGACTGTTTACCGCACTAATACATACATAAGCAGTTTAAAATCAGTTTGCTCTGCATATAGCAATGTGACATGTCCATAAAGTAGATCGTGCACTAAATTTGTATTTTTTTTTCTGGAAGATCTTTACTGCTTTGACATTTGGCTGCAATGCAACTTATTTCGAAGACAATAGCATCGATCAGTTTAGCCAAAATTTCTAACAAACATATTCACCCCTATCGGGAATAAAAGTTCATGTGAGATGTGTTTCTTTCCCTAAAATTTTGATCGCCAATGTTTGCGCTGTTGTTGTGTCACTATACTATTTTCTAATCTTGTTCACCATTTTTTGTTCACGGGAAATATTTCACGTGAACAAAGTGTTCGCTTTTTATTCCCGATAAGGGTGATTGTAACTTTAATATAGAAAGGCCCTAGCTCATTATATTTTTTCAAATCGAATGCAAACCGTTTTTGCATTTTTCAATACATTAGATGTTCTTCTATCGAAACATACAAAAAAAAGCAATGTGAGTCCGATCACAGAGGAGATGTGTAAACATCTAGTAATGAAAAAATTTTTTTTAATTGGAAGTACTTATGCTTTTAGTATATTTTTTTAATTAATTAATTAATTAAAAGTATCAAAACTTTCAATATTGTAAATACATAGTAATTTGTTGGTTTTTGTTTGTTTTATTAAACTTATTTGGTTAGTAAATGGGCACACTGCAGTATATGTATATGTACTGCATTCAAAATTGCAGTAAGCAGTAAATTTACTGATTACTAAAAAAAATCAGTAAATTTTTACTGCTAATGAAATTTAATTTGCATTACCAGTAAAATCGTAGAGCCGTATTCACAATAAAATTGTAGCAAGTGGCAAAGTTTTTTTCATTCCAATTTTAAAACTTTTGTATGAAAAACATTTAGCCACTTGGTAGAATTTCATTATGAATACGGCCATTACTGATTAGTGAAAATTCATTGCACCTCATCATATAATAAATCATTTAGGCAATTTATAAAAATTGTAGAAAAAAATTTAAGTAATCAGTAAAATTTTACTGGTTAAAATTTTTTTATTGTTTTTACTGAAATTTTAGTGGTAGTGCAGTGCTCATCTATGGTAAATGCCTTTACTTTTACTTTTTAATTCATGTTGTTCAATGTTTAGTTGTTGCTTTTCTTGTTGTTGTGTACGCATTGCAATTAAAATAAATTCAGTAAAGTGCGACTTTGACTCGCGCACGAAGGGTTCCGTACATTCGGTTTTGAGCATTTTTTTCCTTTTTTAAGTTAAGTTTTTTAAGTTAAGTTTAAACGATTTTTTCAGTTTTGTCGCTTCTTTCTCGTTTTGGCGTTTTTTCACTTTTTGGGCTTTTTTTTCATTTTCGCAATTTTTTTCATTTCGGCGATTTTTTTCATTTTGGCGATTTTTTGTTTGTTTTTGGGGTTTTTTATTTTGGCGAATTTTTAATTTTGGCGAATTTTTCATTTTGGCGATTTTTTCCTTTTGGCGATTTTTTTGTTTAAGGGTTTTTTTATTTTGGCGATTTTTCCGGTTTTTCGCGATTGATTTTAGTCCTAGAATTTTTTTTCAATTTGGTGCTTGTTTTTGATTTGGTCATTTTTTTTTTTTTTTGTTTCTGACGATTTTTTTAGATTTGGCGATTTTATAATTTTTTGATCTTTTAGTTTTACCGTTTTTGAAAATTTCAAGAGTTTTGCTCTTACGGTTTCCAAGATACAGCAAGTTGTCAAAATTACAAAGTCAAAATTGCATTAACTGATGGAGCACCCATTGATTTAAATTTTTTAAATTTTACTGTTAATTGTTGTAGTCTGTATAAAAATACACTAACTTTACAAATTTCAAGTGTATATATGTACATACAATTTTATTTATATTGCATGGGATTTTAAAATTTTACGTTGCTCGTTTTGCAGCACCCTTTAATTTTTAACTCTCATGTACATATTTGTTGTTGTAGCGGCCAAGTGTCTACACACTGTGTCCAAATTGCAGGTCCGAATTATTAAGGTAACGATAAGTACAGACATCGAAAATGTTTTGAAAATTGTGTCAATGAAAGAAATAAACCCCCATATTCATAAAAAAATAAAATGAATTTTTAAATTCATTTTAGGAAAATTTTTTATGAAAAATTTGAAATAAAATACATTTCAAATTCGTTTCAAATTTTATGAATATGGGGGAAACTATTGCAAGTAAAAGTCAGACAAATACTTGATTAAAATTATACTTTATAGTTAACCGGAAAAGAAATTGAAAAAAAAAATATTTAATTTAACACTTTGTAAATATTGAACAGTATAATCTCGTTTTCACCTTCAACACCCGCATCGGCAGATATGTAAGTATCTTAAATCATGCATACATGTCTACATGCATCCTCTTTGTAAAACTTGTTCTTTGTATTTTATAACCGAAATCGCATTAACGGATCTATAATGAATTACGCTTTCTACACAGTCGATTATTAATGCGTCAAGACGTTAAGTTAAAGTTATTATTCGAAAAAAAAAGTATTAAACAAAACCAGTAGTACGACTGCTGCATCTGCACATACCGAATTGCATACACCCTTGCAAGCTGAGGAATGATAATTATTTTCAATTCTTTGGAGACTTTTTACAAATTTCACTTCCTTTTTAAGATTTCGCACAACAAAGATGAAAAGGAACCATATTGTATTCACTACAATTTCCGTCTGTCCCTCACAGAATCTTTACACGAGAACCATGAGAGGTACGGACCTTAATATGTCCATATATGTATATGACAGTATAAACTTAAAAGACCTTCCAAAGCGAGCAAAGAAAAATTTGGAAATTCTAGTGTAATATACAGATAATAACACATGTAAGTGTGTATAGTCACTTAAAATTTGCAAAATTAGTGTATTTTTACATGCTACAACGATTAAGACTAAAATTTAAAAAGTTAAAATTAAAGGGTATTCTGTCAGTTAATGTAATTTTGGCAAATTCCTGTATCTTGGAGCCAAAAATACAAAAACGAAACAAAAATCGCCGAATCAAAAATATTTAAAAAAGAAACCGAAAAAATCGCCAAAACGAAAAAAAGCACCAAAACGTAAAAAAGTCACTAAAACTAAAATAAATAGTCCAAAAGCTAAAAAAATTGCAACAAAAAGAAACAAACGCCTAAAACAAAAAAAAAAACCCCCCAAAACCGAAAATAAATCGCCAAAACGTAAAAAAATCACTAAAACTAAAATAAATAGCCAAAAAAGGAAAAAAAACGCAGAAATCCGAAAACCCAAAAAACAAAAAAAAAAATCGCCAAAACTAAAAAGTCTCTAAAATAAATATCCGAAAAGCTAAAAAATCGCGAAAAACGCCAAAACTAAGGGCCTTATTTTGTAAAACGTAACGCTTAGCGTTAATAAATTTTCTATGAATTTTGTTTTTATAATTTAAATTTTTTTCATATAAAATTTTTCGACGCGTTGCGTTTTTAAGAGCTAAAAATCGAAAAAACCTCAAAAACGAAAATTAGGCATCAAAACTAAATAAAAGCGCCAAAACTTAAAAAAAAATCCCCACAAAACTCAGTTTCAGAGATTTTTAACTATTTTTAACCGACTTCCAAAGAGCAGATGGTAATCAATTCGTCTGTATTTTTTATGTTTGTTAATTCATAAATCAGTAGCTTTTAGAGCGATTTGAAACATTTTATTTTTGTGTGAGAGGCATCCATTTAGTCCTATTATCAAAAATGTGGGCGGGAGGGAACATGCCCATTTATTTTTTTCTATAATTTTATGTACATTTGCTTATACACTATTGTTTAAAAACTTTGCACACACCTTGGACAAGTTAACAAAACTTGGCACACACTTTGGGTTGGGAAGTAAATTGGCTGTCAAATAATGAAATGTCAAGAATTCAGCTATCATCTTTTGACATTTACATAGTAAAAAGTTGAAATTTTGAAATAGAACGCTACACTCTGGAACAAAGAAATTTAATTGTAAAATTTGAGAATTTTAATTTGAAAGACCGGGTTTATGTGAACAAACCAGAAACAACTTACGCTCTGAAAACAAAATTCGGCGCTGCATTACGAGATAAAGCTTAAATTAGACGTGACATAGCCATAACGCCATAGCCATAACCAAACCAAAATTCAATTGGTTTCTATGGTGAGAGTTATGGCTTTATGGCGAGTCACCTATAATCAAATACAGCGTTGCCCATTAGTTTGGTTCGAACGGCTGCTCTTTATGGCAATGATTATGTCGCGTCTGATTGAGCCTCAAGCGAAGCATTGTTGCAAAATGTGGTTCAACATTTTGTGAAAAGAGCGGACGTCTGCCGACCTGCTCGAGGCTGACATTTCCCCAACATCACATTCCATTATTTATTTCCATTTGATATTATTTACATTGATATCAATAAATGTGGTTTTGTCAAGAAAAAGTGTTAATTTACTTCCTAAAATTAAATTTTCCTACCCTTTATTTGCAAAATTGGCCGTGACCCTGCCCCTGAAAATATAAAATTGGCGCTAATAATTAAAATTAAAAATTAAAATTTTTTAAAAATTTAACCGACTTAAAAAATAAATACGTAACAACAGTCCGCTTGAAACAATAAACACCAAGTCTCACCTTATATGTAGGTCTATTATAAATACTCGTATTGTTTTGTCAAAGGATTGGCTTTATTACAGATTTTATAACTTTCTCACATTTAGAACTTGTGTATATAAAAGATGGCAAGATGAACTTTTATTTCAAAAAGCTTTCAACAAATTATGATAGGACGAATCAAAACAAGTCACGTATTCCAATTGCAGTGAAAGATATCTATTAAAGTATGAAAAGCTGTCGTGTTGTAGAAGAGAAGGAAACGCTAGAACAGCAACTGTGTCACTACGCCGCTCTTGCTACTAAATGGGCATTTTTTATAGGCTTTCCATTTTTTCGGGGCATTTCAAATATATGAGAATACAATATTACAAATATCCAAAAATTAATGGATTGTTCGATATGCAAAAACTAATAACATAAGTTTTTTAACATAAGTTACAGTCAGTTTAACGTAAAATGAAATTTAATTTTTTAAAAACTAAGTTACGAATATTCCTTGTTAACCGACTTTAAAAAAAAGGAGGAAGTTAACAATTCGTCTCGGTACATTTAAGACGATTGTAAAAAAAATTTTTTTTTTTTTTTGTCTGAGAGGGTATAGCTTCTCATTGTAAAAGAGTGAGCGGGAGCACGCCCACAATATTTTTAATTTAATTCTATGATATTCTACTTATTTGGTTCTTGAAATTGCACAATTTGAAATTTTAAAAATGGGTGGGGTTACGCCCATTAATATTTATTATAATATTTCACACGGTTCTACTTAAAGGATTTTTACGAAATAGATACAATCCTCCATTTAAAAAAATGGCGAATTCACGCCCATTAAAATTTAACAGCCTTATTTATAAAGCTTAAAAAGGCTTTTTGAGAAAAATTTTGTATAAAAATTTGTGTTAAAAAACCTTTATAAAGACCTTTTAAGTTTTATAAATAAGTCTGCAATATTTTATTTTAAGTCGTTCTACGTTACCGATTTTTACAAGACTTGATCTCTGAAAAAACACACAATCTCATGAACGGAGGCACGTCCATTAAAATCTAATTTTATACTTCACGTACTTCGTTTTATCTTTTTTAATCAGATCATTGCATTGAATTTGGGTTTTTTTTATCAGAAAGAATTATTTTCAAATTTCAAATTTATTATTATATTTTATTTTATATTTATAAATTATTTCAAATTTTCACAATCAATAAATTTTTATCTCTACATACTTCATTAATAGAAGAAAGAAATTTTTATCGCTAAATAATTCCTGCCTTATTCATAAGAAATATTTCAGGTTTATTAAGCGCTTATTTGACATATTTCGATGGGAAATTTGTCAAATAAATTTGTAATAAACCTAAGATATTTTTTTATGAATTAGACCGTTCTTTAATAACTGGTGAGTACT
Organism: Tachina grossa; assembly: GCA_949987645.1. Classification (NCBI taxonomy): domain Eukaryota; kingdom Metazoa; phylum Arthropoda; class Insecta; order Diptera; family Tachinidae; genus Tachina; species Tachina grossa. The sequence goes on along the minus strand of OX465276.1, from coordinate 133,686,839 downwards.
CAAATAATTAGTTTCCCATAATGATATAAATAAGTGCTTATTATATTCATTACGGGGAATTGATTACTATACGTATAAAATATTTAGATAAATAAATGCCACTCATTGCTTTGAGTGAGTACTATTCATTACAAAATCCCGAAAAATTTTAGCTGAATTTGCGTTAAATAAAAATAGGAAATTGCACATATCGCTTCCTTTATTGCAACACGAACATATCTCAAAGAATTTGTTTTTTCTTGGAGGTAATGATGTAGAAAGAGTTTTAATATCATACTTAAGCTTGTGTAAAAATTTCGGATGAAATTGTTTCTTTAGAAATAATTTTTATATCTGTATCGAGTTGTAGGTTTATTTTCTGCAAAACTAGCTTTTTTCATTTGTCAGAGGCACATTAAAGAAGCGATATAGGCACATTAAAGAAGCACATTGCATTAAAGAAGCGATACGTAGAAATATTTTTAAATATATTTTTATGTTTAAAAAAAAAAACAAGATAAGCAAGCCATGCACAAAATATAGCTTCGTTGGATTTAAGAGTTTATATCAGAGAATTAAATTAAGACTCAAGAAGAAAAACTAAAATATATTTAAATAAATACTCTTAATTTTAGTAAATGCGTATACTCATAATTGTAGCACAAACAATTCGTACGCTCACATATTTGCTTTCAAACAACAATCAATCAACCGATGCAAACACATAAGAATATCTCTACCTCATTTAAGGGAAAAAGTAAAATATTACACAAATATAAAAAGAAAGTGAAATGCGTATTGACTTATACTTGCAGTATCCTTATGCTCAGAGTATGGAGTTCGCATGATACTAATAGCATTTATTCGTCATACGATCCCATTTGTATTTGTGAGTATGAAATGGAATGGAAATTGTGCTTTAGATACTCGAAAACATTAATCAAATAATTAGGTAATATTTAGAATAAATATGTTACACCTTTAAAGGTTAATAAACTGTGTTCCATTTCTGTAAGGAATGTGAGAACTTTTTGAATAGAAAAAACTGATTTTTATTATCCTGTGAAACACAGGGTGAGTAAGAGAAAAACGACATACATTTGTTGATATTTTTTTTGTAAATTTATTTAAGTTTTTAAATGAAAACCCTGTGTAAAATAGGACAAACAAAATATAATTATTTAATTTTTCTCGATGCGAGGCACTTATATTTTTTAATTTGTAAAGTGATGAATGATTTATAGTAAGTATTTAGTTAGAAATGATTTCATCATGTTTTTGTCATGCATTCAAGCATATTAGCGTTTCGCCAACTCACTTTTCTGACAGGTGTATATACTCATGTGTAGCCCAATAAATACTCAGAGTAGTTTTATACTTATCGATGTGTGACAGCTAATGCTCAGAGTACTTAAAATGGTACTTTTGTTATTCTCTGGTTTATATATAAGATTTTAACAGAAAAAATGCTTAAATTTCTTATGGCGTTTTCTTTTCTGAGCAATGTGCTGCATTTATGTTGCTTTTTACATTTTTTTGTATTCTTTTCTAAAAAGTATGTATTATTTTAAAAATTGAACGTGTTCTTTTCCCATGATGTTACCCTTAAAAAGAAGAAAGATGCTACATGTGCAACACTCATTTTCATTAAAGGGTCATGAGTGCAGCATTACATTAACAGCTGTTTTTGTTATTGTCTGTGAAAAAAATAAATCATTTTCTAGTTTGCGATTGTTTTATGTCGAAACTTGTTGGAAAATTGTTCTTTTGTAAACGTAAAATATGCAACACTTCTTAAAAATCACATGTAACATATAAGTATGTTACACTTTTCTTTTAGAAAAGAAAACACCATTAGATAAATTGACATTCGATTCTACAGGGTGGGCCAAAAGAAACCAAGGGGTGTAAAAGTTCAATAACTTTTTTGTTTATTAATTTTTTTATATTTTTTCTTTCAGATTATATAGACAACACTTGGAGAATTTATAATGAATGAAAATAATAAATGAAAATCAGAAAATAAGAAATGAATAAATGAAATCAACTTTATTGAAAATTTGATTATGAGTGATGAAGCTCATTTTCATTTGAATGGCTTTGTTAATAAGCAGAACTGTAGGTTCTGGGGTTCTCAAAATCCAAGAGCCATTCATCAACGCCAATTGCACCCCATCAGGTGTACAGTATGGTGGGGGATCACATCTGAAAATGTCATTGGGCCCTACTTCTTCGAGAATGAAGATGGAAGTGCTGTAACCGTAAATGGAGAGCGGTATCGGTTTATGATAGAAAATTTTTTACGTCCTGCTCTTGAAAACAGACCTGGTATGTGGTTTCAGCAGGACGGAGCCACTGCCCATATTGCCCGAGACACAATGGCACTTTTAAGTCAAATTTTTGGAGAGCGAATAATTTCTCGAAATTCGGAAATTGTTTGGCCAGCGCGATCGCCAGATTTGACAGCACCCGACTATTTTCTTTGGGGTTTTTTGAAGCAGCGAGTGTATGTGAACAAACCAGAGGCAATCCTTGAACTCAAGGCAAACATTGTTGCAGAAATTCGAACGCTACAGCCACAAGTTTTGAAAGATGTTATGGAAAATGCTCTAAAAAGAGCCCATCAGTGCGAAGCTGAAAACGGTGGTCATTTAAGAGACATCATTTTTCATACTTAGTGTAAAAAAATTTCCATTTTGTATGTTATATAATCTGAAAGAAAAAATAAAAAAAAGTTAATAAACAAAAAAGTTATTAAACTTTTACACCCCTTGGTTTCTTTTGGTCCACCCTGTACAACCATTTTGTGTACAGTGCAAAAACTCTCTTTCAACTTATTGCCATAACTAAAACTAATAATATTTCTACTTTATGAGCTGCGGTAGGGTATTAAAAACGCATCCGTGTTTATTAAACAATATACTTTAAACCCTCTGAGTTAAATCATCCATGCCCAGTTAAAAAATTTACGCAATCAAAATCAAAGTTTATCCAATTTTCTGTTTATTTTACCTGTGCGAGTATTTCGCTTTGCTTTTTCATTTTATATTTTATTTTATTTTTTTCATTTAATTAAATTTAATTGAGATAAATAAAACCAAAAAAGCAAAAGGTGTGTTAATTGCACATAAAACTTAAATACATTCATTTATTTTGTTCGTTTGGTCATTCTTTCAATAAAAAAGTTCGTGTGATTTGTTCATTCGTCCGTCAGACGTTTAAATGTAATTTTCTTTAGGCAGTGTGCAACAAATGCGAGTACGTGTAGTAAAGGGAACAATGTTAAAAAAATACCTGTATGTTTTGCAAAATAAAAATACTCGCTCTTTAAATAAAAAAAATCGGAAAAATATATGTCTATGACAAAACCACAACCAAGTGGAAACAGCACGAAACTAGTCACAGAATACAAAATGAAATAAAAATGATTACTCAGACAGTTTTTTTTTGAGCTGAAAGTATCATTTTACCAGAAATGCATACATTGTTGTTAGTTAGTTTTATTTATTTCATGCTAAAGTCTTATTTTCTTATATTTTTAGTTTTTTATTTTTTAATTTTCTAATAGTTTGAGTCGGTTGGGTTTAAAACAAACTTGCAGCCGCAGTAGTAACACAGTTAATATGTATTGTGAACTCTTGCTGGTCTACGAAAGTTTCTTCTAACGGGGCCACATAGATTTAAATAGCTGAACACAAAGTGGTAGTGGCAGGCAGCGTTGCTTAAAAGCAGCCAGCAATAGCCACAAAACATAAAAAATAAATAAAATTAAAAAATCAGAATTAAAGTGACTATGAATGAAATGACATACTGGCCATTATGGTCGATACATGTTTAACCTTAATACATAATTTTTATATCAAGCAACGCATAATTTTTTTTCTCTTTCAATGGTAAATTAGTTTTTATGTTAGAAAACAAAATAATTTGGCCTCGCCAAAAAATACGTACAGGTAAAATTTGGAATATCTACTGCAGGGCCTCCACATTTGATGACTGGGTGAATAAAATTATGAAAATTAAATCAAACAATGAAAACTAGAACTCGAATCTATAACCACTACACAAAAAAATTTTATTATACATATATGCAGTAACTAAATTCAAAAAAAAAAGTCAAATAGAATTAGAACCTACTACAGAATTCGTAAAACAAAAAACCAAAATTCGTAAGAATTTTATAGAACGAAAAACCAGTGTTGTTATCTCTACGAAGATCAAAAGCACATTAAGCTGTTGCAAAAAGGGTAAAAAGCGCAAAAAAATGCGAAAAAAAGGGTAAAAAAGCACCAAAATATTTTTTTTAATTTTAATACATTAAGCCATTTAAAAAAGGAGAGTTTAGAGTGTAAATAAAAATATAAATTAAAAATATAATTTAAAATTTTTGCTTCGAAATAAACAAAGTATTTGAGATGTAATAACAGAATTTATTAACATATTAATCATGATACTAATTAAAACAAAATCTTGTTTAATTTAATAAAAATAAGTATGTGAAAACAAATAATAAAAAAACATGAGTCAAATAATTGGGTATGTTCTGCATTCCACGTGAAATTTAAACGTGTGGAATTGCCGTAGAATTGTTGTTGGAAATATGTATTTACAACAACAATGCACAATGAAAAACTAGCTTCTCATTTGTTTAAATGAAAGTTTATAACATAATAACTCTAGTTGTTCTAAGAAACTTTGGGTAAAGGTTCCCTGATGATCTGCATTAGCAACAGTGAAATGCGCATAGGATCCAGCTAAACCCCTCAATAATCAATTTCAATGTATTTTTAATTAAAAAAAAAATATTTTACTTAATAAGTAAAATATTAATTTGGGATTATTAGTGCGTTTAAAAAATTTTAAACTTAATAATATTTTTATTTAACAAAAAAGCACCAAAAGCACTGTAAGAAATTGTTAAAAGCACTGTAAATACCCGCTTTTTAAAAGAGGGTATTAGCCAAAATTTCGTGTTTATGAAGAGGCAAAGAGCACCAGAAAATACCCGAAACGCACCAAAATACCATCACTGCGAAAAACATATTTTTCTTTAATAAATATATAATTTGTTTTATTTTATTTATAACTAACTTTTGCCACGGCTCCGCTCGCGTTTATCTCTTTAACAAATATATAAAAACCAGTTTCAAACTGGTTGAAACAATCAAATCAGAAACAAAAATTACCCTAAACCAGTGATGCCAACTTTTGAGACTCAAAACGCGTAAAAATTTTTGAAAAAAGGGCTAGAAAGGGCTAAATTGAAAAAATATTCAAAAATAAAAAATAAAAAAATAGTAAAATTTTTCGAAAAAGCGCGAAAAGGGGCTAGTATTAAAATGTTTCTGTTGAAAATAAAAACATGAAATCAATTTTTGTAAAGTAATTTGTTAGAATATAAATAACTATCATGAGATCAACACATACATAGCTTGAGAGCTTCAATATTGTACATGTTTCATTTACATTTCATATTACATTTCAATAAGGTATGTACATACGTATATTAAATAGTTAGCATATACATGCATATATAATAGAAATATGTATGTTTACATAAGAAGATACATTGAAAATTGGCCGGTATTAAATAAAATATCGATTTCTCGCTCTTCCAAAAACATACGTTATCTCTTTTAGGCTGTACTGAATAGCTTTCAAGGCATAAAAAATTTGGAAGAAATAAAAGATTACTCTATATTATTCTTCTTTTTTAAATTGTTAAAGCAATATCGACTTTTTACTCATTCTTTTTTGCTAGATTAAAGGAAGAAAAAGTTTGCAAAAGTTTAAATGTAGCCATATCGAGCAAAAACTAAAAAGGGGTTAAAAGGGCTGAAAGATTATTGTAAAAAGTGCTAGGTTTGCGCCTTTTTTAGTGTGGGGTTAAAAATTTTTTTCGCGTTTTGACTGACTGAAAACGGGCTAAATCTAGCCCTAAAAGGGCTAAGTTGGCATCACTGCTTCTATATTTAAGAAGTTTTTTAAATTATTTAAATGTTCTCTTTTAAAAATGAATGAGGAGAAATTAAATATAGAGGACTTTAACAGAGATCAGCATTTGCTAAGGGCATTTTATCCATCCACATCTAAAGCGACTTGAATACCATATTATGATAAATCCAGCCTTTACTATATTTATTCAACATTTAATGCTAAAAATAATCCTAGTAATGTACTTTCATACCAACTAAGATAACTTATTTCATATTTGCTGGTACATATTTAATAAGACTCTATATTAAAATACTGTCTAGTGTCTCAATTCAAACAAGTTGGCATCACTGCCCTAAACAGCCCGAAAATGTGTTTTTCGGAAAAGACCATACCAAATAAAAAAAGGAGAGAGGTGACCTAGGACCAGCGTTACCATATGTGAAGATTTATCTTATTTTTGAAGTTTTTCGAGATTTTACAAAGACTAAAAAAAGATTTCTTAACTAAAAAGAAGATTTTTGAAAATATGAAAAATGGTACTCTTAGCATATAATTTGAAACTTTTCTTGACTTAACTACTTTCATATATTCTTCTTTTTTTTACAAAAATTATGAAAAGAACTAACACGCTGCAACACTATTGATTGAATTTTCAACACTGGTTTCCTCAGTGTACAAACACACATTCAGCTAAACCATGCGTGCGTTAAAAGAAATAATGCGCTTGAATGTGGAAGTAAATTACGGCCTTCGATATCGATCGAAATTTTAATACAAGCTAGACTAGAGCAAACTCATTCAGTCGGTTGCTTTTGACGCAAATTTTGGATCAAACCTAATTAAAGTACATTAGTTTGATCATGGATTTGTTTCAAAAATGACCGACTGAATGAGTTCGACCCAAGTATAACACAAACACAATTTTATGAAAATTAGTTCGATATCGAGAGCCATAATTTGTCTCCTCTTTTTGTGACAGCTTGAGCAAGTCCGGTAGTATGTATGAACATAAGTGCATCTAGTAAAGATTTTGTATTACATATTTAGGTTTATAGCTGTTAGGCTTGAAACAAAATTAATTTTGAATGACAAAAAAATATTTTTTTTTGGTCGACTTGAAGATTTTTGAAAATAAAATATGGCAAAACTGTTTAGGACACCCGGTCGGAGCTGTGCTGTTTAGCTACATATATACTCGTAAAACAAAATTCAGGGGTTAAATAACAATGCAATAAAATTATTTGCATTTTTAAAACTATCGCCTAGGTTCTACATTCGTAAAATGAAATGAAAGTGAAATTTTCTCTTGGTTTGTGTTCTCAATTTCGTAAAAGTGATTTAAAAAGTAAAATTTCATTTTCAGTTTGTTTCAAATGAAATTTAAGTGTTCTGTAATCCAATTTCACTACAAAAAAAACTAATTTGAATACGGCAGCAAACAACATTGTGAAAGAAAATACTTTTTCGTAAAAATAAAATATTTGTAACTATTTATTGCAAAAATACGAAAATGTTAAGCACATAAATAACATTTTGATATAAATTCTCTTTTTATTGTTTATTTTATTTGTGTTTTAAAGGGGTAAGAACAAAAACCCGGAGAAGGAAGGAGGTGGCGTTGTTAAAATATGTGGAAAAAATGCGCGAATAGCTAAAGGGTTCTGTAAGTGATTTCCTCAATGCGTTTAGAATTTTTTAGCGAACTTGCGATTTTTCCGTGAACTTGCGATTTTTCGCGTTTTTTCCTAGTTTATTTTCCTTTTAAAAGCTTTGGCGACTTCTAATGAATTTCAAGGCTTGTTTCCGATTTTGCAACCTCTCGCGAATTTTTGCATTGTTCGCAATGAAGTTTTTGCAAGTGTTCTGTTTCCTATGAGTTTTCGCAAATTTTAAACAATATTAGACTTTGCTATTATGCCACTGTTATTAAGGTTTTGTGAATTTTCGCGATTTTTTGACCGAATTTTTAGCATTCCTTAAAGTTTTAGCAATTTTTAATAAAAGTTATGGCTGTTTTTTAAATTTTGAAATTTTTCGCAAATTTCTGTTATTTTTGCGGAAGATGTAGTTTTTGCAACGTTTTTGGCTTTCTTTATCTATTTTTAATTTTTGCAACGTTTTTGGCTTTCTTTACTTATTTATATTTAGGGACTTAAAATTGAAATTTTTGCAATCTTTGGCGAATTATCATAATGTTTTGCGCTTTCTCCCGAGTTAATGACTTACCTTACAGTTTCAGCGAGTTTAATCAATTTTAGTTTATTTTCAACATTTGCGCAATGTGTGATTTATTCGACTTTTAATCAAGTTCAAGACTTGATACAGATTTTTGCATTTATTTTTATTGCAAGTTCATAATCATTTGGTGCGAATATACATATAATGCAAATATTGGGTCGACAAATTTAATTGTGCTTTAAAAGACCAATATTCGCAACGAATTCTTTAAGGCAAGTTCGTCGAACTATGAGAAGTTCGCCGTTCGTTCCAATTGTGTTTATAGCATAAAATGTGTTTTTTCTATGTTGCTTGAAATATTTATTTGAAACAAACTGGGAATGAAATCGTCGTGGAAAAAAAGTTTCATTACTTTTCTAGAACACAGTGATATCGACTTTACGGAATTAAAAACGTTTTCATTTTCATATTGTAGTGGAATGTAGAACCTGGCCGTATTTATTTAATATTCATAAAATTTATTTATTAACCGACTTCAAAAAAGGAAAGTTCGTCATGTACATATGTAGTTTTTTTTTTTTATATGATCACCGATTTCTCCGCAATTTGTGAAGCAATTTTAAAAATTCTTATTTTATATGAAATTTCATACTCCACAGGTGATACCATTTTCACCAATATGCTATAGCAGCAGGAGAATGGGTAACTCCCATACAAATTAATTATTAATTGCGGCATATATGGAATACTATAGAATTGCGAGGCTTCAAACTTGGTGAGAATTACTTTGTCCTGATTCACACACGTCAGGTTTACCTGATCAGTTTTTGTTCAATTTTCTTTTGAACCTGCATTTGCGTTCATACACACCGTCAAGTTTGTTTCATCAAGTCTCATCAATTTGTTTTGTAGTAGAGTATTACGAATGACACAACAAAACGAAAAAGCAAACTTTACTAGTACGGTCAAGTCTGTTTTTTGCATAAGACCCTATGACTTTATGAACAATGTTACCAAATATGTAAGTAAATAAAAAAAAATCGTTGTGTATGAATTTAACAAGTGCCTAATTTTTATTATGCATTTTTCATGAAATCTATTTCACGAAACTTTTTCTATTTGCTAATAGAGAGGACACGTAACATGAATTTCTGAAGCATTTTTGACAACTTTTTTCATCTAATTTGGTTCTCCAAGCGCCTTATTACAAATGAAAAGTTTTCATACAACGAATTTTATGAAAAAAATGCTTAAATACGAGGCGGGTTTCTTTAGCAAATTTCTATTAAAAAAGTTATATATTGCAAAAATCGCAAGGATTAAAACAATAAAAAAATCCCCTGAAGCTGATTATTAAACCTCAAAAAAGCAATAAGTGGAAAATTTGTTCCGCATATTAATCGCGAAAATTATTTAAAAAATGTCCAAAACCTAAAAAATGTGAACGAAAATACTCAGTAGATTTTAAAAATCAAAAACAATCTCACTTACAAAAAATTGCGAAAATTCGTGAATAATTTTTTAATTGAAAAAAGCCTTAAAATGTATTAAAAAAAAAAAAACACCAAAATTGTAACCAATGTCAAACAAAGACTTGGAAAAATTTGCGACCATGTCGAAAATTAGCAAAAACTTGGTAACATAAAAAGAGATAAAAGATATCATAGTCTGATACTGGTTGAATATCTTTAAAACTGCCAAAAAAAAAAAATTAATTGGGAACAATCACTTTTATTGCGATAAAAGAAAACATTTGCGATAAATATCCCTAAAATAAATTACAAATACTTAAAGATCTAAGGAATATGCCGCAATTCCAAAAATTCGCTAACATCAAATAGATATGCAGATGGATTAAAAATCGGTAAAATGGTAAAAAAAAAAGCCAAGATTTGGCTAAAAAGTCAGTTTTATCGCGAAAATTGGCGACAAACAAGCGCTAAAATTGCACAAATTGTAAAGAATGCCATGGTTCAACCTTTCTTCCACTAATTCGGCTCATAGCTCAGATCTAAAATGGAGCGTGTTTCTACACCCGCGGCCAAATTACTCCCGTAAATATTTAGTAAGGCTTTTAAATCTAAGGACTGCGAAGAGTGTGTGTGTAAAACATTTTTATTGAATTTTATGTTAAAATAGTTTGAAAAAAAATTTTATTACCTCAACAACTACAAACTAATATTTCTGGTAACACTTATCAAAAAATATTTAAAAAACCGAATGTGTTGCAAGTCATTGGTATGTCGATAGATATGCGGGATGTAACGAAGAATGCGCATCGATACATACAAGTATGAAATAAAGTGCGCATTCTCATACGCAAGTATGAGAATGAATAGATATCAACACGCACTAGCCTTAAAAATGTTCGATATGTGCGGGAGTATCCAAAATTTTTTGTATCGATTGGCTTTCCCTGGTCTGTACCCCTTTCAATTCTCTTTTCCTCTCTCTCCTAAACACTCAAGACTTGACGACTCAGACCTGACGTGTGTGAATCAGGACTTTATAGTTAATGCGCGTAATCCAACCTAAAAAAAGTGGTGTAAGAGTAGGGGAAGGTCTCCCTGCCATGCAAATTTATCACTAATTATCCATCATTTGTAAAGCGATTTTAAAAATTATTTTTCTATATGAAATGGTATAATCCACAGATGGTCCCATTTTCGCAAATATGCAATAGTAGCCGGGGTATGGATACCCGCTTACAAAGTAATTTTTAATTTTAGCATATATGGAATACTTTATCATTGTGAGGCTTAAAACTTGATGAGAATTACTTTCGTCGTTTTTTTTTCTGCATTTCATTTGACATTTCTCAATTTCAGACTAACTCAATTTGAACCATGGAAAGATACATAATCGAGCAATGCGTTAAACTTATTCAGGATTATTATGAAAATGGTCTTTTAAATCAAAATGCATATAGTGCGCTTCCTGATTTTTTCGGTCAGCACAATCGACAAATGTGCGTACCGGGTCTGTAGGAGATGTAAAAACACCAGTGCATACTCGTAGAGCTCGTACTGCAGAAAATATTGCTCCTGTTTGCGATAGTATGGCTGAAGAGCCGTACACCTCAACTCATCGTCGTGCCCAACAATTGCACCTCTCACGCTCGTCGTTGTTGAACATTATGCATAAAGACTTGCATTTACACGCTTACAAGGTGCAATTGGCTCAAGAACTAAAGCCTCTTGACCATTCCAAACGTCGCACTGTGGGGTGAAAGCCTTCACAAGTGGCGATTAATTCAAAAGATGAACTTTAACTTTCACAACCGTATTTGGTACCATATGCAAGTAGATAAAATTCTACATTACTAACTGCAACAAATAAAAGTTCTTGGTAGTTTACTTTATTTGCAGTGTGTGTTGAAAGTTCAATAATTTTAGTTATTTTTGCGCGCATTGATTAAAAGAGAAAATTTTGATATTTCAAGTGATTATAGTTTTTGTTAAGACTTCTATAAGTAAAATTTTTATAATGGAACCGTCAACTTCAGGTATATGAGCATTTAAAAAATAATTTTTTGTTTAGATAAATGTTTTAGAAATATAAAAAAAAAAAATTAAATTGCTCTAAAAATGTGGTATTTTTGATATATACATTGAGTTTCAACAACTTTGCGGATCAGTGCAAGAAAAAAATGCTTTTATGCTCTTAAACTATACGATTTTAGCTAATAAATCCCAGAATATCTATTTGCGCATTTGTGCGATTTTTGAGTTATGAAGGTTTTTGTGAAAGAATTCCAGTTGCTAAAAATTAATGTGAAAAATACATATTAAATTATTTTTTTATTTAAACAAAAATAAAATTTTTTTTAAAGGCATTCCAAAAGTTACAGCAAAGATAGTCAAATAAGACCATCTTCAAAATACAAAAAAGCCCATAAAAGGTTGAAAATTTTTTTTTCAAAACTAAATTTTTTTTAAATGCTGGATTTTTATGTGTTTATTAATAATCATCAATAAAAACTAACAACACTTTTAAATTACGACTTCTATGAATTAATCGCCACTTTCTCTACTATTCACCCCACAGTGCGTCGTCAATGGTCAGATAGATTGCAAGAAATGGCAACAGTGGATGATTTATTTTAGAAGAAACTCATTTTCAACTCAGTGGATTCGTCATTAAGCAGAATTGCCGCATTTGGACGAATGATAATCAAAGAGCGGTTTATGGGCAGGCGGCATCATCGGGCCTTATTTTTTCTAAAATGAGGCCGGTCAGGCAGTTACTGTGAATGGTCTTCGCTATCGTGCGATGATAACGAACTCTTTATGGCCCTAATTGGAAGATATGGATGCGGACGCTATGTGGTTTCAACAGGACGGTAGCAATTGACACACAGCTAACGAAACAATGGCTCATTTGAGCTACAAATTCAATGGCCGTGTTATCTCACGTTGTTGGCGATGTCAATTGGCCGCCAAGATCATGTGATTTGACACCGTCGAACTACTTTCTTTGGGGTTATTTGAAAGAAAAGGTGAACAAAGGTTATAAAACAAAGAAAATTCGCCGTGCGGACATTTCGCATACGTAAACTCAAAACAGACAGCCCTGCTTTTTTAGGGTTCCGTACACCAAAGGTGAAAAGGAACCCTATTGTTTTCGCTACGCTGTCCGTCTGTCCGTCACACGGTATTTACTCAGGAACCGTAAGAGCTACGGACCTGAAATTTGGACACAGTATGTATATATGGCCGCTACAACAACAAATACATGAGAATTAAAAATTAAAGGGTGTTCCAAAACGAGCAACGAAAAATGTTAAAATCCCATGTAATATACATACAATTGTATGAACATATGTATATAGAAACTTGAAATTTGTAAAATTAGTGTATTTTTATACAGACTACAACAATTAACACTAAAATTTAAAAAAATTAAAATTAATGCAATTTTGACTATGTAATTTTGACAATTTGCCATATCGTGGAAACCGTAAGAGGCAAACACTTGAAATTTTCAAAAACGGTAAAACTAAAAAAACCGAAAATTATAAAATCGCCAAACCAAAAAAAAAATCGCCGAAAATTTAAAAAAATCGCCAAAACGAAAAAAATCGCAAAAATTAAAAAAAAATTTTAACACTAAAATAAATCGCCAAATTCGAAAAAATCGCCAAAAATAAAAAAATCGACAAAACCAAAAACCGCCAAAAACCGAAAAAAATCGCCAAAACAAGAAAATAAAATGTCAAAACTAAAAAAAGAGCCAAAACTTAAAAAAATCGCCAAAACCGAAAAAACGCAAAACCGAAAAGACCCCAAAAACGAAAAAAAAATGCCAAAACTATATATTATATAGGATGAAGTTTGTATTAAATTACATATCTAGTGTTCGTACGGAACCCTTCGTGCGCGAGTCAGAGTCGCACTTTACTGAATTTATTTAAATTTCTTATTAGTAAGTCATCTGACATCTCCTTCTTAAAAAAAAACTAAAACATGTAAACAAAGAAATTAAACAAAAATAAATTTATAACTGTAATAGTGTCACGTCCTACCTCATGTGTCTGATATAAAGAGCATAGCTCTAAAACCGTTTCCAAAAAGGATAAAAATTATCCTATACTCGACGCAGATAATTCAGCTTTCCTTTGGTGAAAGCATTTGGGCGTGGCAACAAAAAAACTTACTAAGCAAAGATGTAAATGATGAATATGTATATATCGAACCAAATAAAGAAAATAAAACATAAGATCAGTTCAAAACCATGTTTATTAAAAAAAACCTTTCATAATTTTTTAATCAAAAATAATTTTTAGTCAGGCTTAAGTTCAGTAATTTCAATTATTTTTATTGAATTAAATATTTTATTAATTAATGTGAGTTTCTAAAGAAGAGAAGAAAAATTAAATTAGACTTTTAAGCTGGGGGAAATACCGATATTTTTCTGTGCAGCAACGCACTTCATCAGCACCCTAGTCTATCTACTTGGCTAGAGATTGTTATTAACATCAGCTATTTAACGTAAATTCTAATGAAACGGAATGTGAGAAATGATTGTTGTGTACAATTATTGATTTACCTTTGGTAAATACATATGTAAGTATCACTATTTATTTCCCCTGTTTTTCCATTTTTTCATTTTTCTATTTAGGTTAGCACGAAGTTATATTACTCTACCTACGTATGTTTAACTATTCTTGCTTATCTTTTACGATCATCACATTAATTATTTTTACTTATTCGATGTACCGTCGGTACATACATATAAGTATTATAGTAGTGGAATCTAAAAATTTCACCTTTCATATTTTTTTTTTTTTTTTTTTTTTGTATAATAAGAGAGAAAAAATCTTATTTTCATTCACTTCTAACAAGAACCGCTTATTAATAAGTTATTGTTTTCCCTTCGAAATCTGGAGAGAAACCTCCAAGAAATCATTGATATACAACAAAAGTGCACACGATTTGTTAGATACTCGTACATCAGAAAGCAATATTTGAATAAAGTTTTAGCACTTATTTTTACCAATGCACTTTTAACCTGAAAAACGATATGTTTGCTCATAGCAGACCAAAAACTCTGATTCTATCTTCAAGTGAAGTTTATCACATACACTTTTCATTTTTTTTCCTTTTAAAAATAGGCTGCAGAATATTGACCAGTAACTGGATTCAGTAAATTTTATTACGAATATCATATCGTTATAATTAGTATAACGAAATTTTATCGACGTCACTATTCAGTAATATATTTTAGCAATATTTGCAGTCGGTTGGAGAAATAAGAATTGCATCACAAAATCATATTCATTGCGTTTTTCTTATTATTGTTCTTTGCGCTTTTTCGCTTATTTTCACATTTTCTCTACAGAGATACCACAACATCATCCTTACAGGGAATAAAAGTTCACGTGAAATATGTTCCCTTTTCCTAAAATTTTGATCGTCAATGATTGCGTTGTTGTTGTGTCACTATACTATTTTCTAATTTTGTTCACCAAATTTTACTAAAAAGATTAAAAAAAAATAAGATTAATACAGCAATCTTTACTTTAAGACAGTGGTGTCAAAAATAAAACTATTGTTGTATGTGTGAGAAAATCTGTCTTATTCGTCTCTGAAGTACATCGAAAAAAAAATAAATATTTGCAACAAATGCAGTTTAGTGAAGCAGCTCAAAATATATAAAAAGGAGTCTATATGGAGAAAATTAAAAAATAAGGAATAAAACTTAAATAAAAAAGTTGCGGTCGACCCATATTTTCCGAGTTACGGCGCTGTAAGCTTTTCATAGGAAACTGTGAAGAAATTCCAAAAATAAATTTTTAAATAGCTTATCTGATAGAAACTTGAAAAATAAGAAGAAAAAATTAAACAAAAAAATTTGCTGCGACCAATATTTTCCGAGTTATTGGTCTTTTAAGTTTTGATTTTAAATGCAATTTAGTGAAGCTGCTCCAAAAAAAAAAAACCAAAATGTCTTTTTAATATATATTCATTTCTTTCCTTAAAAGTTTTGTAACATAAAATACATCGAATGTCGCAAAAAGCATTACTGATCATAGAATATTTTTCGCATACCACTTTTTTTCTTTCACTGTATCTATAAAGAATTTAATACACCCGCTGCGCATGTGTTATCGTCGCTGTTTCATTGACGACTAAATGGAAGAGATTAAGAATGTGTGTGATTTTAGTTTGCACAATTGAGCCATGAAACTGACATCATTGTTTTAAGATGAACTTATTTTAATTTGTCAAATTCGCTTGTGAACAAAGATAATACATATCATATAGACTCGGGGCAATTTTTATTATAGTTAAATGCTCTTGTTAGGGACATTTTAAGTTCTATGATTTGACCTTAGGAAAGCTGCACTTATACACGCAAAGAAAAGATATGGTTGTAGAAAGGTTGAGAAAACAATATTATGCTCTCTGAAACAAATGTGTGGTCGTCGAAAACTACTTATTGTTATTTTAAACATTTATTTCGTTATGATAAACAGAGTAATGTTTGGATTTAATAATTACATTATCACATCCATATAAAAGTGTGATATGGTTACAGTTTAACAATATAGTTTTGTTAAAAAATTTATGACTACAACATAATTTGTATTATTATTTAAAAATAATATGATGAAAATAACAATATAATGTTTTCCAAAACCATACTATGTTAAGTTAAAAAAAACAATACTTTTCAGAAACATCTGTCAGTTCAGTATTTCGTTTGTAAGCTATCGGTAGTGTTAAATAAATGAATAAATACATAAAGTATAAATAAAAGGGTAGATCAATAAAAATATATAAGCATTTGTGTATCTTTTTATACAGACATAGCTGTATGTCGTGTAAGTATACATTTCTATATATACAATTTATTTAAATAATATTAATTTATTTTTAATTCGAATTTAACGCACAGCTGTTTCTGCAATGAATATATGATTAAAAAATAAAATAGTATTATCATATTAAATAATACTGTGGTCGTGTTTAACAATATTAATATAATATTAGAACATGGTATGGTGAGTCTCAATTATATTTTAGTCACATCTAACAATAGTGTTGTCATATTTACAATACTAAGATTATAATATAATTAACTCAGATAATATTATAATTAACTCAGATATCATTATAATTAACTCAGATAATAATATTGTTAACTCAGATAATAATATTGTTAAAGTTTTTTTTCTATTAACACTAATATGATTTGACTGCAACCATATAACTCAATCATAGTAAGTTGCTGTGTGAGTATGGTTATCTCAACCATATTTTTTCTTTGCGTGTAGCAGCTAATTTAAAAGCTTACAAATAATAGACAAATAAACAAATTTCATTATTGTAACCACTACAAGAATATAACTTTGCATAATAGTCTCATTATGGGAAGTGTAAGATCTCAAAGACCCATACCATTAAAATTGCCTGATCAATAAATTCTAAGAAATCACCTCAACCAAGTGTAGCATGCTAAAACGCCCCAATGTTTCAACAACAACAAAAAAAAAAGGTAAAAAACAAAAACAAACAAACAACAAGTCAGTCAAACTATTAACATGGCTTTGTGCTAGTATTTTATACAGGTATGTATGCATTGCTTTATGTAAAGGCATGTATAGTAACTGATTACATATATATAAGTAAGTACATACATGGTGTAAATGTTTGTAAGTCAAATTCTGTATGTAGTTGTAGATGTTGTAGCTGGTAGTAATAGTATAAGCCAACAACCGCAAAAAGCGGCTTTTTGTAGTTCATGAACGGCCAGCGAACTTTTCTATCGTATGACAAAAAGCTATAAGCAAAAGCATACAACAAACGCACATACACAAACGCACGTGCGCACATACATACATACCCAGTGGGAAAAATGATAAATTCTAGAAGGCATCTGTATTCCTCAGTTTGGATTAACAAATCCTTCTCGATTTATTCCATACTCATGACTTTTTTACACGCATTGTCATTTCGGGGTAGACCTTCCGCTATCGCTTCTTTTTTCCACCCCCCCCCCCCACCCTCCCAACGACATTTCTACGCCTATGAAGACAGGGCACAGTTGTTTCCTTTATATGGACAACTGGTCAAAAATCGATATCTCCAAAACAAAAACAAAACTAGGATCTTCATATGTCATATGTCAGCTCAGAGCATGCTTAACGAACTTAAAGTTTGGAAATTTTTGGGGAAAAATATTCACAACTGTAGAGCCACAGTAGCCATTTTATCTTTGAAGGGTTAATTGGCTTATAAATTTATTTCAAACAATTTTTAAATAAAGTAGTTCAATTTGAAAATTCGTTTGTTTTAAAAAATTTTTGTAAATTTGTATTCCATTTTAATTCATTCGAAATACACACTGAAAAAAGAACTAAATTAACAAAAGTTATATAGTGCAATAACTATGAGGGTGGCGTTGACTACAAAACTGAAGATCCTGGATTCAATCCCTGTATCCGACAGTCACTAAAATAACAACACTTGCATCACTTGTTGTAGGAAAGTTCAAGTGATGAAGGCATATTCACTGGTCACTGAACTATACCGACTTCAGCAGAAGCTAATCCTAATGTAACATCAGATCGCCCTCGTCGGTATTGTGTAGCAAAATCATCGGTAAAGTGAAATTACCAATAAAATGGCTACTAAAACACAGCTTCGAAATTTAATACGCCTTATTTAATACCAGAGGGCGCTGCAACACTGCATTATTAAAAAGCGTGCAAAAAGCAGAGTTGTAGAAGAATGAAGCTTCCTTCTATCTCTTCTTTCACCACCTGTCTTCTATCACTATCCCTTTCCTAAAGAAGGTAACACTTAGTAATAGTAGTAGATTAATTGCCTGAGTGTTACTTCTCTTTAAAAAAAAATATATAAAAAAAATAAAAATAAATTCAGTAAAGTGCGACTCTGACTCGCGCGCGAAGGGTTCCGTACGAACACTAGATATGTAATTTAATACAAACTTCATCCAATATAATCGTGTCTGTCACGACTCTGGAACGTTTTCAATTAGAATGAAAATTTCCGAATCGCAAAAAAAAAAAGATTTGGTGTCTGCATACTTCCGAATATTTTTGCAAAATTGGTTGCTAATGTGGGCATATTTTTCATGTCCCCTTTTCTATGTATTAAAACCAAATATATATTGCTTTAAATTTCCGAATTAGGTAGATGAGATATCAAGCCTATTTTTAAAAAAGATTTCGTTTAAATTACATTAATTTTAATGTGAAAAAAAGGCGATTCTATTTACTTTCACATTGATTGGTGCAGTCGAAAGTAAAACGAAAAAATTATTCGAAAGTGAATGTCAGGACACCAAAATATGCGGAAAAGATTCACTTTCACACGGATGATATGGATGATAGTTTTGGCATTTTTTTTCGTTTTTGGGGTTTTTTCGGTTTTTTTGTTTTGGCGATTTTTGCGTTTTTTTCGGTTTCGGCAATTTTTTTAAGGCTTGGCTCTTTTTTTAGTTTTGGCACTTTATTTTCTCGTTTCGGCGATTTTTTTTCGGTTTTTGGCGTTTTTTCATTTTGGCGAATTTTTTTATTTTTGGGGATTTTTTTAATTTTTGCGATTTTTTTTATATAAATTTTTTTTAATTTTGGTGATATTTTCGCGTTTTGGCCATTTTTTCGATTTTTTGGGGATTTTTTTCATTTTGGCGATTTTTTTCATTTTGGCGTTTTTTTCGGATTTGGCGTGTATTTAGTGTTAGAATTTTTTTTTTAATTTTGGCGATTTTTTCATTTTGGCGATTTTTTTTTTTGGTTTGGCGATTTTATAATTTTCGGTTCTTTTTAGTTTTACCGTTTTTGAAAATTTCAAGTGTTTGCCTCTTACGGTTTCCAAGATTAGCAAGTTGTCAAAGTTACATATTAAAAATTGCATTAACTGATGGACCACCCTTTAATTTAAATTTGTTTAAATTTTAGTGTTAATTGTTGTAGTCTGTATAAAAATGCACTAATTTTACAAATTTCAAGTTTCAATATACATATGTTCATACAATTGTATGTATATTACATGGGATTTTAGCATTTTTCGTTGCTCGTTTTGGAACACCCTTTAATTTTTAATTCTCATGTGTTTGTTGTTGTAGCGGCCAAGGTTCTACATACTCTGTCCGAATTTCAGGTCCGTAGCTCTTACGGTTCCTGAGAAAATACCGTTGACGGGCAGACGGACAGCGTAGCGAAAACAATAGGGTTCCTTTTCACCTTTGGTGTACGGAACCCTAAAAAGTAGTATAAGGTAATAAGGTAAAAAAAAAAAAATTAAAACTCCTTTACTTAAACTACTTGTTTTCTTTCTTGGTAAGTTTCGAGCTCCAGAAATAAATGGATCTGAACATAAAAAGGGCCTATTTAAAAGATCTGTATTTGTAGCATTGCGCGATATTTTTCGTGTATGTTGCAATCTAAACTGTTTTATATCCTTATTTTTCGCTTTAGTTTCCTCCGATAATTCACCTATTGACACTTATGAATGCTTGATCACCTCAGCTCTATGTATCAGAATTTTGTGTACTGATGGATGGAGGTAGTACCAGGGATATTCCTTAACAAGTTTTCTGGCTGTCTCTACAACATATTCCTCCAACTTTTTGGCATCAATTTCAAATTCAGAATTAAAAGCTTGGAGAATTTTGGTAAATCTTTGCGAAATGTTCTTATCGATTCCTGTTATTTTTGACGAAAAATCGATATTTTGAGAAAATCTCAAAGCTGTTTTGTTGTTGTTGTTCGAATTTCCGCAACCACCAGCTTTTGGCCTATCTACTAAAAGTCCCATTTCGGCCCGAAATCGTTGTTGAATAAATTGTTTTCTCTTCAAAACACTTTACTTTTCGTTCTTACTGGTTTTCCATTTTTTTTAGCTCTAACTTGTACGGTAAGTGAATGAAGTACTCAAAAAACCGTAGGTGAGTTTTCATTATTTTTCGTCGAATGACTATATAAATCACATCCATATGCGAAGATATGCAAAAACCCGCGGCTATAATATTTTTTTTAATTTAAAGAGGGGTAAAAGATCTACAATTGGATGTATAAGAAGTTGTGGGTGGATGAGGGCCAAACAACTAAAAGTCTGCGTGAAAAAGTACTTTAAAAAGACGTGTGTTTTGAAAAGGTCAAACAAGTATTCTTTAGGAATTTTTTAATGGGCTTATATTTTTGCAGCTTTTAATATAGTAGCTTTCCGATTTAACGAACCTAATTGTTGTCAGGCCTGTTCGTTAAAGTGAATTGTTCGTTATATCCAGTACTAACTTTAGAAGGAAAAGTGTCCTCTATTTTATTAAAAACTCGAGGCATATGCTCTCTTAGTATTTTTAATATTTTATTAAAAGAAAATATTTACATAAATACATATTTATTTAAAAAATTCAGTAAAAGAAAATTTCATAAAGTACTAGGTGTGATACAAAAATAATTTATTTAAAAAACTGGTTAAGCACAGTCTGTTTTTTGGAATTGACATCTTTCTCTGAATGACATCTTCTTGAAGCTCTCTCCAAAGAATTAAATTTGAGATATTAATTTTGTTTTGTTGAGTCCATTAAATACAAATTTCGAAATGTTTTATGACATCTTCATGTTTTATTTTGTGTTCTTGAATTTCAGTTCCATCCAGCTCTTCTTTCCTTCCCTTTTGTTTTGTTCATCGGTAAAGGTCTATTTTCTATCCATCTATTCAAATTTAAATTATTATTTTTTTTTAATTCTGATCAGCCAAGCATGGCTTGCATTAAACTATCCCCCATAAATTTTGTTGTAAGTTTTTTAGGCTTTTGTATTACAAAATCGCAATTGCGTTGCACGAGGAACCATTGAAAAAGTTCGTTTCCGATTCTCGGGAAGTCACCTTGCTTTAATTTTTTTCTATTGCGATCAGGGTTACCGCTCGGAATTTTTGAAAAGTCGCACAAAAGGTCGTTTTATAAAAATAAAGTCGCACAAAAAAGTCGCGTGAGAAAATAAAAGTTGCCCATCGTTTTAAACGCTTTTTTATTAAAAAAGATTATTGAATAAAAAAATGCTTATTGCATATTTCATAACATATACAGTTGCATTATTGTAACGGGTGTTTTTTTAGAGGTATAGAACTTCGAATTGAAATAAAACACAAGAAAATCGTTTTAATGTCCATCAATTTGGCTTTATTGGAAGGATAATTTTATGCCATTAATGTTTAAATATGATTTCGGGCATGTGGCCGCCGCGGCTGGCTCGAATAAAGCCAATTCTACAGGTCCAATTTTCAACCACTTTTTCGAGCATATGGGGCCGTATGTTGACAATAACGCCACGAATGTTGGCTTCCAAGTCCCCTAACGTTTCTGGTTTGTTGGCGTAGACGAGCGACTTCACATATCCCCAAAGAAAATAATCCAATGGTGTCAAATCACACGATCTTGGTGGCCAATTGACAGGACCATTCCGCGAAATTATGCGCTCATCGAATGTTTCCTTCAATAAATCGATTGTGACGTACGCTGTGTGGCATGTAGCGCCGTCTTGTTGGAACCACAACTCATCCACATTCATGCCATCCAATTCGGGAACAAAATAGTCGGTTATCATGGCTCTATACCGGTCTCCATTAACGGTAACTGACTCTCCAGCATTATTTCGGAGAAGTATGGCCCAATGACTCCACCAGCCCATAGAGCACACCAAACAGTCAGTTTTTGTGGATGTAATGGCGTCTCAAGGGTCTCATGTGGATTCTCTTCACTCCAAATGCGGCAATTTTGCTTGTTGACGTAGCCATTCAACCAAAAATGAGCCTCATCACTGAACATAATTTTGCGATGAAAATCAGCATCGAGATCAATCTCATTTTCGGCCCATACACCAAAATCACGACGCATTGCATGGTCTCGCGGCTTTAATTCTTGCACAAGCTGGATCTTGTAAGGTCGCAAGCCAAGATCTTTGCGCAAAATCTTCCATAAAGTTGATGGACAAAGCTCCAACTGCTGTGCACGGTGGCGAATCGATTCATTCGGGTCCTCTTCAACACTTTGCTCTACAGCGGCAATTGTTTCTTCGGTGCGCACTGTTCGACGTCTCTGCGGATGCGTATTATCACATAGAGTAAACGTAGTGCGAAAACGATCCATGGTTAACCGAATTAATTGCTCTGATGGACGATTATGTAGACCATAAAATGGACGGAGCTTGCGGTAAACTTCGCGAACTGAACCATTATTTTCGAAATAAATTTGCACGATTTGCAAGCGTTGTTCTTTTGTCAACCTGTTCATGATGAAATGGCAAACCAAACTAAATATTAATCACTTGACAGCTGACAAAATGGCCGCCAGTTAAAAAAGTGATGCCAACTTAAAGTTCTATACCTCAATAAAAAACACCCATTATGTGCTTCAATACAATATTGTATGTATACTGAAGAAATCTACGTAAGTAGGAGTAGGACTTAAAAAACAAGCTAAAATAAGTTAAAGATAAAATATTTTTTACAAACTTCTGGCATTTCGAACCAAAACCCCGTAAGCTTTTTACTTCAATTTTATTCGTTTGATCTTGGCACCCTACTTTCTGGCTAAATGTATTAATACTTCAACATACATAAATATTACTTTTTTGGAATCCATGTTTTTACTTTCAATTTATTTTTAAGCAAAGCTTATTTCCAAATGTTCATTGGCTCGACAGCTAAAAATAATTATCTAAAATAAGCACTGCAAAACCAGAATTTTTATTTTAAAAAGCTTTTTTGCTAACACTATAATAAATTTGGAAAAAATTTCTTAAATACATTGTACACATGACAAGGTTGCAAGAAAGTAATGTAATATAAAATAATAAAAGTGCTTCCAAATCAACAATAATCTGTGAATTGCTTTTAAATTTTGACGGCGTTATTTTTTGATACAAAATTTATCAAATTTAATTTAAATGTTTTTTGTGAGGATCTTTACAAAAAAGGATAAAAAGTCTCAAGAAAATCAAAAAAGTCGCAAAAGTTGGTCATAAAAAAAGTCTCACAAAAAGTCGCAGACCGAAAAAAAGGGTAAAATTGCGACATTAGTCGAATGAACGGTAACCCTGATTGCGATACCCAAAATTACTGTTTTTAAGATTGCTTAAAAAATTTTCCTTTGATTTTAGGATTGTACTATTGGTGGATTTATGCAGCCCATATTTTTTACATAAATCTTTAACCCGCAGACCATTTCGGTGATCATCGATAATTTTAACTTTATCCTTTAAAAAAAAAAATTTTTTCTTTTACCATTTTGATGTTCGTAGCAAAAATTACTTCACACCATTTACTCTCAAATGATATCAAACAATACCATCATAAGAAGAAAACTAACGGTACATTTTTATTTATATTCTTTTTTAGTAACTTTCTGGTAGCAATTATGTTTTTTATTTAATTTTAAATTTGTTCGTGATACCTACGGTGATCATCCGTTCTGTCCCAGTAAAAAAAAAAATGGAAGTCATTCTGAAGGAACCACATTTTCATTGTTTCCAAAAAATCGATATTTTTGATATGCCGATAGTTAGCAGAACACCAAGTAAAAGTTTATTTAATCACACAAAACCTTGTAGTTTTTCTATAGTTTTAGTAAATACTCACCAAAATGTTCAAAAAATCGATTTTTTGAAAGAAATTTATGAACTAATTTTGGCCTAAAATTTAGAATTTATTTGCTTAAATTTACATGAAAACACTGTTTCGCATTTAAATTCGTATAAAAAGAAACGAATTGTTAAAATATGTAACTTTTTAAAATTTTTCCTAGATGAAAATATTACCATAGAACACAAAAAAGGACATTTTTCTTAAAATCGCTTCTAATTCGAAATTTGAACTACTTCCAGACTGCAAACTCTACATTTTCATGACTTCTTTGGAGTGTATTTTTTTACTGAGGTATTATACAGAACAGTTCTGTATTTGGGCGTCCTGTTCTGTATAAATTATTCATTATGAAATAACGTTGAAATGTTCTGTATTTTATTAAATGTTCAGTATTTGTTCTGTATTTTCATAACTCAAACTGCATTTAAAAATTTAACGCAGTTTCTGCAATAATAATCATAATAATAATCAGCATCGAAAAGGGCTTAATATATCAACTATGCAAACGCCGCAGTTCTATAAAAATACAGAAGCAACATGAGTTTTGTTTCCTTAATTTTTTTCCTTGAGAGCGTGAATATTAAATTTGTCTGTTACTGCCATCTTAAGTTTTAAATCTTATATTTGACGATCCCGCTTCAGGAGCCTGGCCTTTCTTCGTTCATTGTCAAGCTACTTTATTTCATGATTATATAACGTAGATTGAGTACCAAAAAATATGTATGACTGAGTCTCTCTCATTATTAATAAACTTAAGTTTAAAATCACACAACGTAGAGGAAATATTTTTGCCTATTGCTGTTAACAAAAATCGTAATTGAGCCAAGCCAGATAAATGTTATTTAAATGGATTACCCAGCAAAAAATTGCACATTACCATTGGAACTACTTGCCATATAATGACTTACAGTGTTTTCACACTGAAAGTTAAAACCACAAACAGCTAATTTTGCTTTCACACTGCAAGTTTGTTAAATTCAGTTTTTAACTTACAGGCTGTCTAATAACTTTGCTCAAACTAAAATAAATCTCCTGCCGAAATGCGTGTATTTGTTGTTGCATTTTTTCTGCTTTTTAATAACACTTGTTGGACATACTGTTCAACTGTTTTTGTTTGTATGAAAAACTGAGATATTTCACAATGCCCTCTAAAATGGAAATTATTTTATATTTTGCAAATAAAATTTTTTTAAATTATGGAACTTCTTATACAGAATGAAGAAGTGCTTGGAAATATTGTTAATAATATAAAAATGCACAAATACATTATAAGATAAACCTTTTTTATAGGCAGATGAATGTCAGTCATATTGTCTATTTTCACTTTCCACAGTTCAATTTAAAATATTTTCGTGGTTTTCCTTCTAAAAAATTCTTTTTTTTTTAAATTTTTTGATTATTGTTGCTGCTGCATTAATTTTTAAGTTGAACATTTTTCAGGCGCCATCTATTGTTATTCACTGGCATACCATTACCAGCTGCTGTCGATCATTTCAACTTGGTAGCACTGAATTTATCACAGCAAAAACAAGGTTGCATTTCATAAAACCAATTCAAAAATGGTTTTAATTTGGTTTTAACAAAAACAATTTGTATGGTAAAACCAGGTTTTAAAAGTTGCTTTTAACGTTAAAATCAACTTTTATTAAAACCATGTCAGTGTGAAAACACTATTACATTTCTGATTGCCAAATTTCGTTACTCGCTTACAAATCACATTACCTAAAATTTCAAAAAATTATGTACAAGTTGCTAAATGTGAAGAATATTTTTTTTTTGGGATAAATAGATTACGTGAACAAGTTGTCAAATAAAAAAAGTAAGTACTTCTCAAGAATCGATTATTTTAGTCTCACGCCTTGTTAAAATCATTAAGTTGGTAATCCAGTAGGGAAGTGCTTCCACCAAAAATGTTTAATTCCAAACTCGATTACCTTTTTTGAAATTTTTGCTGGGTAGTTTAAGGCTGTTGCAAGCCGATTTTATGCAGATTGTATGGAATACTTAAATCAATGGGATACTGGCTACTAAGAAGTTTGAACACCTACGTGGAAAGATGTTAAATCCAGTTTTGTTTTCATTATGAATAAAAGAAATGAGTTAAACATAAATGACACCGAATTAGTTGATGAATTAACTATTGTTAAAAGAAATATTCTTTAGAAAAATTAAAGGAATAGAATGATAATCAAAAATTTGCAGAAGAGCGGTGGGTAAAAATGTTTAAACATTTTAAATAAAGATGCATAAGTTTCCAAAATAGGTTGAAAGTTGTCGAATTCAGTTAACGTTTATCTGGTTCCAATTCCCCACCAGAAATAGTATTTTCTGTTTAAAATAATATATGGACAAGTGAAAAACTTCAATGAAGATGGATACCATCAAAGCGCTTTTAATCACTAAAATAAACTAGATTTAAATTGTATTGAGTTTAAAGAAAATTTAAAAAGAAATCAATACTTACATACGAGTATGTATTAGTGTTGTTAATTATTCGTGTTTTATGTTTGTTCGAATGAAATTTCATAATTTTTTTCTTGTTCGAACAGACGAATTTTTTTGAACGTTTGTTCGAATATTCGAACGAACAAAGAATAAAAAATATATTCGAATAATCTTAAAAAAGTTTGCAAAAAACGACACGTCTAATCTAATACATATAGATTAATTTTTTTTTTTTATTAACAAACGAAAAATATTTCATTACACAAGAAAAACAAATAATTTCAATAAAAAATTTAGTAATATTTATAACAAAACTTTAAAGTTTTAAGAACCTTTGCCGCAGTTGACGCCATGGCATAGATAAGAACTCTATGTTCCACTTATACTATTGAAGTAACAGAATCGCAAAAAATAAAAGATTAAATAAAAAAATTATGATAACTTCCAATCGACTAGACCGATTTTCTTCAAGTATAAATTAGAAGATATACGATCATGTCACCATTCAAACGAAAATAAAGCAAAATTAAAATTGGTCAAGACGTTGGGGAGCTACGGCGTCAAAGACACGCAGATCAGCAGAATATATCTAAAAAATTTAATATATTCTAAACGGCTGGACAGATTTTCTTTAAACATAGCTAAGAACATTATCGAACAAGTCATTATTTATTTTATTTTTAAAGAGAAGTAACAATCAGGCAATGAATGCCCACTACTATATATTATAAGGAAAGGGATAGTAACAGAAAAGATAGGTGGTGAAGGAATAGATAGAGGAATGCTTCATTTTTTTACAGCTCTGCTTTTTGCACGTTTTTTTTAATAGTGTAGTGTTGCAGCGCCTCTGGCGTTAAGTGAGTCGCATTAATTTTTTTTTTTTTTTGAAGCTGTGTTTATTAGTAGTTTAGTAGTTGATTTACTTCGCCGATGAGGAGGGTGCTCTGGTGTTACATTAGGATTATTATCTCTTGAAGTCGGCATATTTCAGTGACCAGTGACTGGCTATGCCTTCATCGCTTGAACTTTTCTACAATAACTGATAGAAAGGGACAGTAATACACATCAGAAAAATGCGTGGTGTTGTTATTTAATGACTGTCACATAGGGGGCTCGATCCTAAAACCTTCTTTTTTGTAGTCAATGTGCTAACTTCTTCAGCCAATGCCACCCTCAAACAGGAAAACTAAATCAAAATCGGTCCAACCGTTTGATCTCTACGTCGACTCGTACATACAAATAGATACACAGACACACACTACATACAAACTTATAACACCCATTTTTTTGTCCGAAGTTAAAAACTGAAACGAAATTAGTTAAAAAGTATAGGTATTTATACACATTTACAAACATTTTTAATATGTTATTAATTTATTGGAAAAAATCATTTAAAAACCGCAGACAACCCAAAAATATTTTTATACAAGTAGTTAAGGAAATTGTTCGAATATTCGAATATTTGACAAAAATGATTCGAATAATTTTTTATTCTAAATTGAAAATTTTTGTTCGTTCGAACAAATATGATCATGATACAATAATAACAGGTACATGCACAAGCCCAGCGTGTTAATGTATACAATACCTACAGTTGTCAAACTTTGTTTACAAGCTGCAAAAATGTTAGTGTATGTGTGTGCATAAAATGATTACAGTGTTGCCAATGAAATTACACATGGCTGTATTTCCAATTATATGTTAAAGAAAATTACACTACACATCTTTTGTGTAGGTTAAAATTAAAACAAAAATGAATAAAAATACAAGCCAAAGTAGAATTACACACAGATTATACATGAATGTAATTACATGGCCTACAAATGAGAGTAATTGCACACTCTGTGTAATTACACACCTATTGGCAACACTGAATGACTATAATCATTCATGAATGCCGCGTCTGCAATTGTACTTTAGTGACCCTGTAATTGTTATTTTTAAAAACAAAAGGCATGTGTTTCTGACAATTATTCGTTTGTTTATACCAACAAAATGAATGTGTTTTTTGGTGTTGTAATTTTGTTGTAGTTGTGCATGTACCTAGTATAATTGTACCATGAATATGATAAAAAGTTGTTCGCATATTCGAATAATTTTTGTTCGAATGACAACACTAGTATGTATGCAGCTATTAATTTTTTGTACTGCGGTTCTACTGCGCAGATAAGCTTATGCGATTACATTTTTATGTTACTTTTTGAATTTTTTATTTATTTTGCCTTTGTCAAAAAAAAAATAAAATTTTAAAAAATCCATGAAATTCCATATGTTTAATATGTCTTTAAGGTTGTTTGTCCTTTAGTTGCTGTTTGTTAAATATTTTCTTGTTCTGTATTTTGATTTAAAAATTCTGGTCACCGTAGTTATACCGAGCACAAAATAGAATTTTTGTTCATTATATAAGGTACTCAGCAGAAAAAAAATTGTATGTATATGTTAAATGCGATGTTCACTAACTCTAATATTCGTTAAATCGGAAAACTACTGTATTTCATTTGGTAGAAAATAATTTAAAATTTAAAATTTATAGGGTTTTTGAAAAGTTCTACCAAAATATCGCGGATAACTTTTTAGATAAACTTAAGTTTGATGACTACTCAATCACATTATATGCAATATAAACATTAAATCTCGCAAAAAAAAAAACAACAAAATTTGTTAGATTTATAAAATTTAGGCCCAAATTCACAGTCATTAGTTGACTAATAGCAATAGTTTAACCAATAATATCTGATTCAAAGCTCTTTGTTTACCATTAGTTAAACCGCCAAATGCGATTGGTCAACAAATAGTTAGACAACAGCTGATTCGTTGTAAAATTTATTAGTATTGTTGTTTTATGAAAAATTTTATACACATTTTACACATACGTTGTCAAGCATCTTCTTTGCATTTAGCTGTAAGACTATCTTTTTATTTAATTTTCTATTATATTTATTTTGGTTTTTCCGAACCAATTTCAGCACTAATTCAATATCTTGCACGTTAAAGTTAGACGAGCGAGCACTGTTTTATCCATTTTTAAGAAATAATATAGCAAATGCAAACAAAAACCATATGCTATAGCAGAGCTGCCAATACTGAAACTTAACAGTTTGATAGGGTTACCATTCTTTGCTCATATTAATAACTTTAGTTAAACAATACACTGTGAATATGAAGTATTAGTTAAACAATAGTTATCATTTTAGTTAACTAATAATGAACTAATGACTGTAAATTTGGACCTTAGAGTGTTATCAATAAATTTAGTGCAATAAATATTAGAAAAAAAAACAATAATTTTTTGATTTTTGGCCTATGGAGGAAACCACTGTGCAGGGCTTTAATAAGATCTGTACCTGGATTCTGTAACTTTTTGCGAACCGAAAATCGTAATACAGTCAAATCCCGATAATTCGTACCCCGATAAATCGCAATTCCCGATAATTCGTAATAAACTGTCGGTCCCTTGAAAAAATCGCGTTAATTCGTAAAATTTCCATACATTTTGGTCCCCTCGCTAATTCGTAATATTTTCTTCAAATAAAATCTTCTTTACCTCTCATAAATCGTAATTTTTTGCTAACTACCACTTATAATTCGTAATAAAAACAACAAAAACATGGAAAGAATGATTTTTTGTTTATCGCTATTTTTTGCGTGGGTTTTTGCTTCTGCTTGTTTGTGTGTGAGCACGCATAAGACACTGTCGGTGTTACAAAAACAACAAATTCTTATTTTGTATTTTATTTTTAACAATTTTTTATGCTTGTTTTTATCGTTTTAGTAAATAAATTGAAAAACCCCGTTAATTCGTATTTATTTTATTTTAACCCCGTTAAATCGAAACCCCGCTAAATATAAAACCCCTATAATTCGTAAGACATGGCCGGTCCTTTGCGATTACGAATTATCGGGATTTGACTGTATTTATCGACATATTTATTCGCTAGCGATACACAGAAAAAATTATTCCCAAAAAATTTTTAAACAAATATTTGTTTGAAATCAAACTTAGTTTCAGTAAATATTCTGTACTGTTCCACTAAATTAATTTGTACCAAAACACTGTATAGAGAAGAAAAAGGCCACGACGTTTGTCGGCTACATTTCCGCATTTACATGTATACAACACGATCAAACAAAATAAACAACAACTAAACAACAACAACCGCACAACAGCACGTTGTTCCTAACAACAAGCAAGATAAACACCAACACACTGAAGTAACATTTTCTCTCAGCCGAACTCTGATTAATTTAAATTTTTATAAAATTTTTATTAGAATTTACAAAATTATTTGTAGGACCGCATTCAAATAAAATAATTACTGATTCAACGAATTTGGTTACTGAAAATGAAATTTAGTTTTTTCTGTGATAACGATAATGCGATTCTGTAATATATTTTTTACAATAGTCTCCAGCTTTATCTTACTCTCCATTTAATTTAATATTATATGGTACCTCTGTATAGAAAATGTGAAAATAAGCGAATAGCACAAAGAATAATAAAGAAAAACTCAATGAATTTGATCTTGGGATTTAATTTTATTTTTATCCAACCGACAGCGAAGAAGCAGGCCACGACGTTTGTCGGCTACTTTTCGGCATTTACATGTATACAACACGATCAATCAAAATAAACAACAACAACCGCACAACAGCACGTTGTTCCTATCAACAAGCAGATAAACACCAACACACTGAATTAACATTTTCTCTCAGCCGAACTCTGATTAATTTCAATTTTTACAAAATTTTTATTAGAATTTACAAAATTATTTGTAGGACCGCATTCAAATAAAATATTTACTGATTCAACGAATTTGGTTACTGAAAATTAAATTTAGTTTTTTCTGTGAATATCGTTAAAATATGTTACTGAATAGCAAAGTCGATAAATTTTCGTTATATTTATTATAAGGATACGATTATCGTAATAAAAGTTGCGGAATCCAGGTACTGAAGTACGAAGGTCTTCTGACTTTTCCCACTGGGTATATACATATATCATACATACATATGTATATACATGCGCTTTTATAAAACCTTAAGCACTCCAAGCTCCTCCAAGCCAAATTGTATCCATTAGTGCATGTTTGTTGTGTGTGTGTGTGTGTGTGTGTGTAAGATACTTGTAGTAACTGATTCGCTCGCTGTGTAGAGCAACTTTTTTATGACTCCGTTGCACGGCACCGCCGCAACAATAGCATTGATTTTTTTTATTCGTACATTTTTTTTTGGCCTTTTGTAAAGTTGCACGTCAGTTGTGTTTATTCGTTTGTTCATTACTTTGTTTGTTACACAGCTTAACAGAGACAGGCCGGCTAAGAGCCAATAGAATGAACAAGTAAGCAAACGAACTAACGGACGAACGAACGAACGGTCGGCCGGTTCTGCTATTTTACTGTCAGTCAGTTTTTGTTTTTAGCGCTAGTTAGACGTTATTAATTCAGCTGAGAGTACGAGTATTTTTTTGTAAACAAGCAAAATAACCAGTGTGACCAGATCCTAAAAACTATTGCGGCTAAATTGACTTCAAAATAAAGCTAAAAAATGCTAAAAAAATAATTAAAGTGCTAAAACATATTGCTGAAACTTAATATTTACTTCTTTTTAATTAAATTGTTTTTTATAATTTTTTATTTTTGTAATGAATGAAACAGTTTTTTTTAAATTACAAATTATTTCTTGAACATAAATATTGAAAAAGTGGCATGAAGTTAGCGTAAGTGGCAAACTGAAACATACGCTTCACGATCTTTGGCCTCTAATTTTATTACATTAAAAATCATGCTAGGATTTAATAGTGGATAAAAACTACATCATGCGCCGACTTTTAATTAATAATGTTTTCTGGACTGCTAGAAAATTTAACTTAGTTAAATTTCGTCACTTCCCAGCAAAAAAAAATAGTAATTTGGAAGCAATAACAATTGAGGGAAGCAATGGATTGCTTACTTGATAACAAAAGCTTCAAAAAATGCTTCTGAGAAGCACTAACATAAGGCCAGTAACTTTTCCATCTGAGTATTACTTCTATGAAGCACTTTAGTAAGGCAAGAAATGCATGGTTTTTTGGAAGCTAGATGTATTGATTCTAGCTGGCTCATCTCGAACAAAAAAAAAATGCCTTATTCATGCGCAATAGCAAGTGATTCTGTAACATTGTATCCCTTACTTCTGAGAAACAGTAATTTTTGCTGGATTATGCTAACTCCATACCAGTTTTTCACTATACATAAAGTATTTAAAGCAAACCAAAAAAATAATTCGCGGACGATTCTTCGAGAAGAATCCGTTTCTCACTTACGTTTCGATTATAAACAACGTTAAAAAATTGTTTTTCGTAAAATATTCCAAAGCTTTCGTCTATTCCATTTTTCCGTAAAAAGTACAAAGTTTGTAGTCTTTGGATACGGTATTTACCACGTGCACAAATCCAAAGTTGCAAAACATTGTAACCATGAGCACTAACTTTGCAACCGATGCGCTGATTGATTGTTTGCGGTGTTCTTAATACTTGTCAAGAACGTTTTGAAAGGGTATGCATTGTCAATGTTTTGTTTCGCGGTGTTAGGAAAAACCACTTTCTTGGGAGGCAAGCCAGTTGACGTTTTGGAAGTCAGCCTTTTTTACGTATAACCGATATTGTTAAAAGTTATGTAGATTATTATGAAAAAATGCTAGAAAATGCTAAATAAATAATTGAAAAATGCTAATGAAAATGCTAAATCAACAAAAAAAAGTTAAATTTAACTGCAAAAATGCTAAAATGGTCACGCTGAAAATAACCCAACACAAACGCGGCTTAATATTAGCTCCCATTCATTGCTAAAAAAATGACTTTACAGACTTTACATAGTTTCAATAGATTGACAGGCAGACGGACATTTAGTCAGTCAGTCAGACTGTCAGTTAATCATTATTTGAGGCCTATTTGTTAAGGGGTGTAGCTATGAGTATACTTGTATACGTTTATAAACTTTATATGTAAACGTGTATGATAATGCAGCACATACTCACAAGTAAATATACAGACGTGCGTGTGTATGTCTGTATATTTTTATATGAAATGAGTAAAAAGTCTATTGCAATGTGGCTGCAACAAACAGCTAAAAGAAAAACTGAAATAAATTTTCCCTTGTTGCTTTAGCCAGCAACCGAAGTGGGTGTGTTTTTTCTTGTGCATGCAAATCATAAAGCCGTCTTGTCTAACCTTTTCTCAAAACTCGACTTGCATGACTGATTAAATGTATTCGTTTGTAGTTTTTTTTTTGTCAAAAATATACAAAACTATTAACTGACATTTAGGCAGTTTTAGAAAATTTCTTTTAATTCTAACATATTTTTGTTATACAAGACACATAACTGTCAGGGCTGGTAATTAAATAAATCAAATGCACTTACCTGACCATAATGAAAACGAATATTTGTATCTAAAAGGGATCCCAAATTTGTTGTTTTTGCCACCACAAGTCGCATTTGATTGTAGACTATCAGAGCCTATTTTAACAAAAAAAAAAAAAAAAAAAAAAAATCTAAAAAAAGAAAAAGCAAAATCACATTAACTCAATTCGAAATATTTGTGTAAAAATGTGTTAAAAATAATTACTTGTATATGAAGCAGCCGGTTCTATTTAAAAAATGGTTTACAAAACAAATCTTGTATGAAAATTAATTTTATAAAATTATTCGGCCCTGTTCTTTAAACTGCACGATTTTAGAAAACTAACCCCCTGTTTGTGTAAAAAGTTTGAGTTAAAAATCTTAGCGTTTTTGTAATAGACTAAGGGCCATTATTACAACTTAAAGATAGTTAAAAGTAGGATTTTATCGGGCGTATAAAAACTTTATCATTTGCAAAATTTTACTTTAACCTAAAGTGAGCGATAAATTACAGGCAAGTTTATCCTACCTGGTAAGTTAAATCTAATTTCCAGTAATGGAAATCTTTTTATACGTCCGACAAAATCCTACTTTTAACTATCTTTCAGTTGTAATAATGGCCCTAAGGGAAACTTGTACAACTTTTCTTTAATCTAATTCAGAAACGCTAAGATTTCTAACTCAAACGTCTTACACAAACAGGGGGTAACTCCAACAATAGAAATATTTTTTTTTAGAATTTTTAAAAATTTTTTATTATATAGATTACCAAATTTCATAACTGAAGGAAAATTATTGTGTATGATTTTAAGCACTTCTGCAGGACCATTATTACAGAGCAGGGCCGATTATAAGACAAAAATATTTTTAGAGCTATGCTCTCAATGTCCGACTCAGTAGCTAACACGTGATTTTTGTAACAAAAATAATCTATCTACTATTACATATTTTTGTTTTGGTTTCTTTGTTTAAATTTTTTAGTTTCCGTTTTCTTTTTTCTTTCTCTGTTCGTAAACAAGGAGATGCCAGAAGATTTACTAATAAGAATTTAAAAAAAATCAGGGGTGCTAGGTTTGCGTTTAGATATGTGATATGTATTTTGATTTATAAATAATAATCTTATCAATTAATTTTATAAATATTAACGGCCTTATTCATAAAAAATATTTTAGGTTTATTACAGGTTTATTTGACAAATTTGCCATAGAAATATGTCAAATAAGCGCTTAATAAATCTGAAATATTTTTTATGAATAAGGCAGTAAATAAATAGTTTACAACAAGCAAATACAAATAATTTGATTGCATGAAATTTGTTATTCAACACATGCAATTTGTTTAATAAAGCTAAGCAGTATAGGTCTTATCGAGTGTCCTAAGACACCTCTCTTCTCTTTTTAGGGTTCCGTACACCAAAGGTGAAAAGGAACCCTATTGTTTTCGCTACGCTGTCCGTCTGTCCGTAACACGGTATTTTCTCAGAAACCGTAAGAGCTACGGACCTGAAATTTGGACAGAGTATGTAGAACCTTGGCCGCCACAACAAAAAATACATGAGAATTAAAAATTAAAGGGTGTTCCAAAACGAGCAACGAAAAATGTTAAAATCCCATGTAATATACATACAATTGTATGAACATATGTATATTGAAACTTGAAATTTGTAAAATTAGTGTATTTTTATACAGACTACAACAATAAACACTAAAATTTAAAAAAATTTAAATTAAAGGGTTTTCCATCAGTTAATGCAATTTTTACTATGTAGCTTTGACAACTTGCTATATCTTGGAAACCGTAACAGGCAAACACTTGAAATTTTCAAAATCGGTAAAACTAAAAAAAACGAAAATTATAAAATCGCCAAACCAAAAAAAAAAATCGCCAAAAATTAAAAAAAATCGCCAAAACGAAAAAAAATCGCTAAAATTAAAAAAAAATTCTAACACTAAAATAAATCGCCAAAATGAAAAAAACGCCAAAATGAAAAAAACGCCAAAATGAAAAAAAACGCCAAAAATCGACCGGAAAAGCCGCCAAAACAAAAAAACCGAAAAGACATTAAAAACGAAGAAAATGCCAAAACTATATATTATATAGGATGAAGTTTGTATTAAATTACATATCTAGTGTTCGTACGGAACCCTTCGTGCGCGAGTCAGAGTCGCACTTTACTGAATTTATTTATGCATAATATCATTTTTATTTCAACAATCCCACCCAGCAAATTAAGGTCGAATGCAAAAATGTAACTAATATCTACAAAACTTACGTATCGCCTAAACTACTCAGCAAAAAATTACACATTACCACAGAATACACAGAAGTGAAGAAAGTGACAGGTAAAAAAAGCTCCAATCAGGTTTTTGTTAAAATTCATGGAAAAAAGAGAAAAGCATAGTGTATTTGATACTGTAGTGTATTACTACTTACCAATTAACACAGCTAATAAAAATTTTTTGCACTAGAAAGACGTAGCAAAACAAAAACGACGACAAAATTTGAGGGAAAACGAGACAAACAGAAAAAATACGCGTATCTTCCGTCTCGTGACACTTCTGTATGTTTTGTGACATTACCATCAGAACTACTTGCCATATAATGACTTACTTTTCTGATTAGCAAATTTCATTACTCGCTTACAAATCACATTACCTAAAATTTAAAAAAATTACGTACAAATTGCTAAATGAGGTACTTCTTAAGAATCGATTATTTTAGCCTCATTGCTTGTTAAAATCATTAAGTTGGTAATCCAGTAAGGAACATCTTCCACCAAAAATGCTTAATTTCAAACCCGATTACCATTTTTGAAATTTTTTGCTGGGTACTTATTCGAATTGAAAGAAATGTTTCCAATAATTATACAGCAGGACTTCAAAAAATTAAGTATGTGACAACCCAACACTCATATTTGCCGAATTAGGAGTCGCAGTTGAATATTTCCTACTTGCAAGTCTTTTCAGAACTAGTAACTTCTATGAATATAAGAATTTTTCTAAAACTTTATTTTATTACAAAGAATTTTAAAGAAAATTAAAATGCCCGTGCTAAGTATTTTATTTTTTGTTTGATATTTTTGCTTTTGATTTTAACAGTCCAAATATATTAATCAGTCTTTGCTTAACGATTATTTTAAAAGCTCGTATGTTTATTATTTCAAATAAGCTTTTAAATAAAACCGAGCCAAAAAAGTGGAAATCTTTTTTTCTTAACTTTCATTCCAACTAAGAGACAACACATAAGAGAAATCCTTCTGAAGACGAGACAGTGCCAAATTGATTGGAAATAATTCTGATCATTTGAAAAACGTATGAAAATTTTCTAAATGAAGTTTAATTTTTCAAAATTGATTAAGGAATTGTTAGTACGATATATAAGTTTTTTCACAGATTTGAAGGAAAGATATTATAAAGATGTAATTAAATAATTTTTATTCGATGAAAGCAGCCAGAGTAACCTTTACACATATATTGTTTATGTGCAGCCCACTTTCACTTCGAATGGGCTTTAATTAATAAGCTATCAGCTGATAGTTTATTATGGCTGTTGTACAGCCTTGATAATTTCTGGCACCTTAATGTTGTTGGGGTAAATGTGTTGTGTAGGTCAACAGCGACGATAGTCTACTGATGCCCTAGTTCAGTAGGAAAATTTAGGACGATTTTATTTGAAAATACTTTTGAGTTCTTGTGTTTGAATTCTCTAAATAATTCTCTTCAAAAATAGTTGTTGTCTTTGATAATCTAAAATAAAATAATATTGCCATGTTTTTATACATAACAATTAAATTAAAGTATTATAATGGGTGTTTTTTATTGAGGTATAGAACTTTAAGTTGGCATCACTTTTTTAACTGGCGGCCATTTTGTCAGCTGTCAAGTGATTAATATTTAGTTTGGTTTGCCATTTCATCATGAACAGGTTGACAAAAGAACAACGCTTGCAAATCGTGCAAATTTATTTCGAAAATAATGGTTCAGTTCGCGAAGTTTACCGCAAGCTCCGTCCATTTTATGGTCGACATAATCGTCCATCAGAGCAATTAATTCGGTTAACCATGGATCGTTTTCGCACTACGTTTACTCTATGTGATAATACGCATCCGCAGAGACGTCGAACAGTGCGCACCGAAGAAACAATTGCCGCTGTAGAGCAAAGTGTTGAAGAGGACCCGAATGAATCGATTCGCCACCGTGCACAGCAATTGGAGCTTTGTCCATCAACTTTATGGAAGATTTTGCGCAAAGATCTTGGCTTGCGACCTTACAAGATCCAGCTTGTGCAAGAATTAAAGCCGCGAGACCATGCAATGCGTCGTGATTTTGGTGTATGGGCCGAAAATGAGATTGATCTCGATGCTGATTTTCATCGCAAAATTTTGTTCAGTGATGAGGCTCATTTTTGGTTGAATGGCTACGTCAACAAGCAAAATTGACGCATTTGGAGTGAAGAGAATTCACATGAGACCCTTGAGACGCCATTACATCCACAAAAACTGACTGTTTGGTGTGCTCTATGGGCTGGTGGAGTCATTGGGCCATACTTCTTCCGAAATAATGCTGGAGATTCAGTTACCGTTAATGGAGACCGGTATAGAGCCATGATAACCGACTATTTTGTTCCCGAATTGGATGGCATGAATGTGGATGAGTTGTGGTTCCAACAAGACGGCGCTACATGCCACACAGCGCACGTCACAATCGATTTATTGAAGGAAACATTCGATGAGCGCATAATTTCGCGGAATGGACCTGTCAATTGGCCACCAAGATCGTGTGATTTGACACCATTGGATTATTTTCTTTGGGGATATGTGAAGTCGCTCGTCTACGCCAACAAACCAGAAACGTTAGGGGACTTGGAAGCCAACATTCTTGGCGTTATTGCCAACATACGGCCCCATATGCTCGAAAAAGTGGTTGAAAATTGGACCTGTAGAATTGGCTTTATTCGAGCCAGCCGCGGCGGCCACATGCCCGAAATCATATATAAACATTAATGGCATAAAATTATCCTTCCAATAAAGCCAAATTGATGGACATTAAAACGATTTTCTTGTGTTTTATTTCAATTCAAAGTTCTATACCTCTAAAAAAAACACCCGTTACAATAGTTTGAAAAATATATGAAAAAATATGTGTTGGATATAATGTTTGGAACAAAGTCATAAAGCAAATACACGAACCTTCTAGCATAGACAATAAATAATAATTGTTTTAAAGAATCACAACTGCGGCTTTTTTTTCGTCCGTAGGCAAGACGATAAAATCGTCCAACAGAATTAGGGCACTACTAGTCTCTCAATTTTAATCGTTAAGTATCGTTTTAAAACGACAGACAATTACAGAAATTTAACTGCCAGTTTATAGAAGACGAGTAAAAATTCTCGTCCGTTTATTTATGTTGAAAACAAAAACAAATTTGAGTGCTTTCTCTCTTTCAAACTAATCAGCTTAGCAATAAGACTTGCGTAGTGTAAACTACGCAGAGAGCGACTAGGGGAACAGAAACGTTTCTTTTCCCCTCGTCTCTCTCTCTCTCATCTAAAAAACTAATCAGCTTAGCAATAAGATTTGCAGAGTGTAAACTAGGACTAACGAACGATAAAAATATATTGACTAACCGGGTCAAAATCGATTGCCAAAGCGATTCCGAAAAAAGGATGTTTAAAGCTCCACTGATTTGAATGTTTGACCCACGATACTTTGGCAAAACCCCTATGCTTCAGTTTCCTTCATTTGACAATCAAAGTTCCTAAGACAGACCTGATTCCGTTCTCCCCAACTCTTAGACACGGCAAGTGAGCTGCCATGACAGTTCCAATACTAAGAGAAACATCGTTCAATCAGTTATGGAAACCGTTTCATGAATAATTCTTCAGTGTCTGAAGAAACTATTATCTCAATGCAATAAAAATTATCATTTCTATTGTATTTTTTTATTTAATAATATTATTAATTACTAATTTCATTGTTGGTCCCAAATCGCACTGTGCAAGTCTTATTGCAAAGCTGATTAGTTTCAGGGAGAGAGGGACGAAGGGAACAGAAACGTTTCTTTTTCCCCCGTCTCTCTCTCCTAATTAACTAATCAGCTCAGCAATAAGACTTGCATAGTGTAAATAGGGACTTGCTGTAACAAATCATCAGTAGACTTCAACCACTCATTTTGAATAGTCACAAACCGCTTATCTTATCCAGAGACTTTCAAGAACTATTTGAGAATTCACAAATAATAATATTTTTGAAAATCAGAAAAGAAAAATAAGCATAGTAGGCTTAGAAACTCATACAAAACCCAGCAAATAATTTATATTCGATATGAATCTATTTTATTTTTCTACACCTTTTGTGATTTTCAAAAATATTATTATTTGTGAATTCTCAAATAGTAATTGAAAGTATCTGGGTGACAATATTGTTCGTGCTATTTGTGACATAAGGCCCGCAGTGCTCGAAAAAGTTGCCCAAATTTGGACATCTAAAGTTAATGGCAAGTATTGATCTTTAAAATAATGAATTTTTTCTAACTTTTTTTTTATTTTATTTTTAAAGTTCGATCGTATTTTTGTTAGTTTGTTTTTTTTTCGCAAACAGAGTGAAATATTACCATATTACTAGGATAGTATTCTTTATCTAAATAAAAATATATCAAAGAATTTCTTACAACTAATGAAATTCTTTCATTATGGCAAAGTAAACATATATTACCTTAACAATGATGAACAGCTTCCTTATGTACAACTCAATGCGCGATATTAATAAAATAGTTTCAAGTTATAGCAAAAATAAAATCATAATACGAGTATACAACATACATACATATATGAAACATTCTTCATTGCTTTCCTGACTGCTTTCACTATTATAAAG
Source organism: Tachina grossa (assembly GCA_949987645.1). Lineage (NCBI taxonomy): Eukaryota > Metazoa > Arthropoda > Insecta > Diptera > Tachinidae > Tachina > Tachina grossa. The sequence goes on along the minus strand of OX465276.1, from coordinate 133,645,927 downwards.
TCTCGTGCAGTTCATTGAGTTAATATGAGGTGTAAAATTTCGGACATTCCAGTCTTAGATTTTATAGTATCTCTATGGTTATTTAAAAACATTTTATACTCATATTTATTAACGTAAGCAAACTAACAATATTATGAATGCTAAACAACACAAAGAAATTATATCCCTGCAAACACTTTCTTTTGGCGTTCTTACAAAAATATTAAACTCTTTATTGTCACACAATTTTTTTTAAAGATTTTTACCTTTTACATCTCGTGTTATTAAATATTTAAAAAAATTTATCAAAATGTATTGAACGTTGACTGTTAAGTAACAGTTTTTTCATGGTAAATGTTTGCAGGGATCTATCTAAATAAAACCAAAGAGCTGTTCTATGCATGTCAGTATGTAAGGATACTCGTATATGGATAGAAATTAAGCTAACCAAGTTTACACTTGGACACGTAAGAACTCAGGTGGATGCACATCAATTTTAAATAATCGCAATCATTATAGTCATTATAAATAAATTTCCAATTAACCGGACTTGACACCGCAAATAATTACATTGACCACAACATCTTCTAACTGTTGCTTGTACTCATGCCAAACATAGGTTGTGCAAAAAATGTGCAGTTAATACGAATATTATATACCCTTATTTTGTGCAGATACCAATAATAAGTTCAGCATCAAAAGTTGCAAACAAAAGACTATATAAAGCAACAGGTTGAATTTAACATACAAAGGGTGTCCCAACAAGAACGCAAGATTTAAATTTTAAATAAAACACAGATATAAAAAAAATCGTGAAACTTTATTATATCGTAAAGTAGACAAAATGAGGTTATGTGTGGAACAACAAATCGGGCAGATGGCCGTCGCTGCTTTGCTGGCACACACGCGATCTTTTAATGAAATTTTCAATTGCCGTTTTGCATAAATGCTGCGGTATTTTATTAATGCAGCGTCTAATATCCTCTTTTAAGGCTTGAGTCGGCGTCGGCTTATTCGCGTAAACCATCGACTTCAAAAAACCCCAAAAAAAAAGTCTAATGGTGTTAAATCGCATGATCTAGGAGGCCAATTCTGGTCTCCAAAACGCGAAATAACACGACCGGGAAATGACTGATGTAGCAATTGAATTGCTTCTCTGGCTGTATGACATGTGGCGCCGTCTTCTTCTTCAATTCTAGGCACCAAAAAACTGGTTATCATTTCACGATACCGAACATCATTGACTGTTTGCGCTTGACCTGCGTTTGAGTGACATCATCACGTACAGCTGCGACATTTTCGGTCGATCGAGCTGGTCGAAGGCGCGTTGTTGTCTTTACATCATTAACAGACCCAGTTTCGCCAAATTTATCCATTAATCTCTTTACAGTTGACTCTTTTGGAGCATTATTGTGACCTTAAATTGATCGCAAATTTGCGAACTGTAGCCGCAAAAAAAATGGTGAAACCATTTTGGTAAAACAATTTCACAATGAGAATGCGTTGTTCATTCGAGTAGCGCTCCATTTTTACGAACCTCGTACCTTCTACTAGCAAACAATAACAATTGTTCAAATGTCAAACAATGACACTTCGAATGGCGCCAAATTTAAATCTTGTGTTCTTGTTGGGACACCCTTTAGAATCAAAATTAATTTTTAATATTAAATAAAACTTTAAGTAGCTGTTCACATGTTAATATATGCGATACTACTTTTTGTTGAGAATACGAGTAAATATAATTTGGATGAACCAAATGGATCGAATGTACAACAGCAGAATTTAAGCAAGAATTCAAAAATTTTATCTAAGAGAAATTAAGGCAAGTAATAAATTTGAAATAGATGGCCGACAAAAAGCAGCAGCAAAAATTTAATTAACATTTTACAATTAAGTAAAAACCCCCACACTTGTGAAAATGCCGGCATCCGAAGGCTTTTCTATAGTACGACTAGTTCAAAAAATGAAGCAAACTGTAGAGTTTAACTTTGATCATAGTATCGAAGTTTTCGATTAGCTTGCATGTTCAGTAACTTTTGTCACGATAATCATATTGTTATAATAAATATAACGGAAACTTATTGAATTTGCTATTCACTAACATATTTTAACGACATTCGCTGTCGGTTTAAACGTAAGTTCTTTATGGCGCGCCATGCACATCAGTGGTTTGAATAACAAAAAGTAATGCTTGGCGGGTACAACAAAAAGTTTTTGAAAATTAAAAAATACTGGCCGTGGTTACTGGTAACAACTATAGGCTGTTTTTTGTACAGTGTCACAAATTTGAGTTGACATCACTGCTTTATTCGAGTACACATTTAACAGCTGATAGTTACTTTTTGTTTAATTTGCTTTGAAATTTCATTATGAATCGACAGATTAATGCGTGCAAATTGTTGAAATTTTTAATAAAAATTATTGTTCTATTCGTCAAACTCATCATTCACTTCTTCTATTTTATGGCTTACGTAATCGACGAAGCCCATTTCTGGTTGAGTGGGTACGTAAATACGAATAAAAAGAATCCACAAGCTTTTGTCGAAACACCATTACACCATTACATCCATAGAAAATTACTGTTTGGTGCGCTTTATGGGCTGGCGGAGTCATTAGCCCATATGTCTTCAAAAACAATGATCAGCGTTGTCAACTCGGTGCTTTTCGAACCGTTTTTAGTGCTTTTTGAAATTTTTGACGCTAAAAATTTTGAAGTTAGTGCTCGGTGCTTTTTTAAACTAATTTTTGGTGCTTTTTATTTCTTGGCGGTGGCACTTAACCCAAAATTCAAAAAGAATATTCCTTATATAATATATATATTTTTTTAAAGAAGTCTAAAATTCAAAAAACATAAGCACTGAAGTTAAATGAAACATTTCAAAATATTGTAATAAGATAGTACAAAACCTGGTTGAAGAAATACGTGCATTTTATTCTCAAACTTTCACATTTTAAGCACAAATAATGGAAACAGTGTTTTGCCACACGACAAAGAAGACATAATGCTATCTAGTATAGTCTAATAGCGAAATATTTTCCAGTATATAGTGTAAATAGAGAATAATTGACTTAATCCAATGGAGAAACTTTGAGTTCGCTATCGAGTTTTGGGCAGAAATAAAGTCATAACGATTCATTTGATATATTTTGGTATTTGGGGCATTATCGAAATTGCATACCCATCCAACTTCCATATTTAAACGCAGAAGTTGATAAAGTTTTTACCTTTATTACTTTATTTAAGTTTAAAATACGTAAAAGATTGTCCTTGCACTTGGCTTTATATAAAACCGGTCTGAAACGAGAACATTTTGTTGCTAATAGAGCTGCCGTTTTAGGCTACATATTTATAACCTATTTCGTTCCTTTTTTCTAAAATAATAGTACATATAATTTAAGTTTATATAACTTGGTTAACTTTCAAATTACTTTTTTTTTATTTTGTAACTTTGTTATTAATATTGCGTTTGCTGTGAAAGAATGTTTCCACAGCATTGTTTAATAAAAATTAAATTTTGAAAGTCTTGATTTTAAAAAAAAATTAACTACTACTCGCATCGAGTTCAAAATATAATCAGCAAGTCAAAAAGACTTGCCAATTGCTGCTAATTTGACTAATTTCATGTGATTTGTTTCTTCGTTGACGAAAAAAAATTAAATTTTTTATAATAACTTAAAAAGGTTTCGTCAAATTAATTTTAGAATTCACTGATTCTCATGAAATCAAAATGTGTATCGGATGCTTCAAATTTGAAGTTTTAGGGATAAAATGCAAGGTAAACCGATTTCTATATATATTTTTTATACACAAATTTTTTTTTATAAAACAAAAAAATTTTAATTTAGTGCTTTTTTATTTAAATTACGCGTTTTTTTTTCCTGGTTTCAGTGCTTTTTGAAATTTAAAAGTTGACAACGCTGACAATGATAGTCAGAATGCGAATAGTTGTTGAAAATTGGTGTGACCCCCCGGTTGCGCCTTCTACGCGCCAGCCGTGGCTAGCCGTATGGCAGAAATCATATGTAAACATTAATTTAATAAAATTTTCTTTCCAATAAAGCTCATTTGATTGATATTAAAAATATATTTCCTTGTTTTATTATGATTTAAACTAGTGTCACTCTATAAAAAACACCCTTTATATAGCGTAATGATGCTGCCACTGCGGATATTTTGGATTTTTAATGCTACTGTAATTTTCCGGGGAAGTGCCGGGGAACTCCTGGGGTTTTAAGGGATACTTAGCCTTTGTATTTTAATCTTCAATATGGTTTGTATATTTGCTAAAAGGTTCATGGCAGTGATAACTGAAGGTACCTCTGATAACTAATGGATCTAAATCTAAAAGGACACATATAGTCGGCTTAGAGTGTAAACCTGCTAACTCACTTCAACAAAATTTTACAGGAGAGACAAAATACTGTTAACGTTTTCTATACATAGCTTAAGAAATTAGCCTAATAGTATTAGTTTTATCAACATATAGGGTTTCAAACTAAAATATTTTAGCCAGTCGATGCGGAGTATCTTTCTCTTTCGAACAGCATTAAGATATCATATGTTAGAAAAAATGTATTTACACTCTAAACCGACGACATACAATGTTTTTTAAAAACTAGGACCGCGAGGGGAGTTAGGGGGAATTTTCTGCCTCTCAGGAACTACCTAACCGATTTTGATCAAATCAAAACATATATAGATCTGAGTCCAAGAAAGACACACGCTATAATTTTTTTTTCAAATATACGACAACGAGGGGAGGTGGGGAAATTAATTCGTCTTTGAAACTATCTACCTGCTTTAGATTTTGAAATTTAAAACATAGATTGATCTGAGTCAAAAAAAAAAAGACACAGGCTATAAATTTTTCAAAAATAGGACCACGAGGGTTGTTAAAGGGATATGTCTTCATGTTTGGAAGTTTCGGTGTCCAAGAACATTTGATGTGAAGAAATGTCACCATAAAAAAGTGAGTAAAAAATTCTAGAATGACGTAAGCTAGACTAGACTAGAGCTAGGTCCAACTCGTTTAATGTAATTTAAATGGGTTTGATCATAGGTTTGTGGCAAAAATGAACGATTGAACGCGTTGGACCCAGGTCTAAGCGTTACTAGAAGCGAATAATTTTTTACTACAAGTAAAGGGTGTCCCAACAAGAACGCAAGATTTAAAATTGGCGCCATTCGAAGTGTCATTGTTTGATATTTGAGCAATTGTTATTGTTTGCTAGTAGAAGGTACGAGGTTAGTAAAAATGGAGCGCTACACGAATGAACAACGCATTCTCATTGTGAAATTGTTTTACCAAAATGGTGAAAGTTTTGCGGCTACAGTTCGCAAATTTGCGATCAATTTGGGGTCACAATAATGCTCCAAAAGAGTCAACTGTAAAGACATTAATGGATAAATTTGCCGAAACTGGGTCTGTTAGTGATGTAAAGACAACAACGCGCCTTCGACCAGCTCGATCGACCGAAAATGTCGGAGCTGTACGTGATGATGTCGCTCAAACGCAGGTCAAGCGCAAACAGTAAATAGTGTTCGGTATCGTGAAATGATAACCAGTTTTTTCGTGCCTAGAATTGAAGAAATGAATGTGGAGGGCATGCGGTTTCAATAAGACGGCGCCACATGTCATACAGCCAGAGAAACAATTCAATTGCTACATCAGTCATTTCTCGGTCGTGTTATTTCGTGTTTTGGAGACCAGAATTGGCCGTCTAGATCGTGCGATTTAACACCATTAGACTTTTTTCTTTGGGGTTTTTTGGAAGTCGATGGTTTACGCGAATAAGCCGACGACGACTCAAGCCTTAAAAGAGGAAATTGGACGCTGCATTAATGAAATACCGCAGCATTTATGCTAAACGGCAATTGAAAATTTCATTAAAAGATCGCGTGTGTGCCAGCAAAGCAGCGGCGGCCATCTGCCCGATTTGTTGTTCCACACATAACCTCATTTTGTCTACTTTACGATATAATAAAGTTTCACGATTTTTTTTTAATATCTGTGTTTTATTTAAAATTTAAATCTTGCGTTATTGTTGGGACACCCTTTATATTAAATTGTTTCCAGTAGCGATAATGTCCTATAATTTTTTTTTTACAATAACGTAGTGCTACATCATGTGGCAACTCCGCCACAATTATCGAAAAGCACGAAGATGAATAAAAAAACACTACATTACTTTGAGCTTGTGATTTTACCTTTTTTTTCGACTACACTGTGCAACTGTGAAAAATGCACTCGGTCTTGTCAGTATAGGTTCGATAATAAAAAATCCAAAATTCTTCATTTGTTGCATTGTGTTATCGTAATAAAGATTAAATAAATTTTGGAACAACAATTTACTGGAACAGTAAACTAAATTTTGTTTCAAACGTAAGCTTAAATTTTTTTTAACAATGAAATACAATCGATGAACTAAACATATTCATTCACTCTTGCTTAAACTATCCGATTTCCATGATGAAACAGCTGATGTTAATCGATGCATCGCTCTATGTTAATGTATGCATCGCAAACATCGATGTTTTGGTTGTGATGCATCGAATATATGCCGATGTATCGTATCACACGATGTTAGTCGATACATCGATGTTTTTATTCGATGTATCGAAAAGACAACTTTGAATATATTGATGCTTGCAACTCAACTCCAAGAATGACTTAAAACGTTTTTTTTTTAATTTTAAAATTGATTTAAAATCGCTTGATGTAAGAACACAATACTAAAGGTATTTTTTTTGTCAATTTACAAAGCGTCATCGAAGCAACAGCGTTATTTTACAGCATCCAAATATATGTTTTTATTGTGAAAAAAATTTTCAAAAATTTCTTGGTATAGTATGGTAATAATCAGCAATGTAAGTTCTTTTTCCATATTTGATGTTAAAATCAATAATATATTTGGCTTAAAATTCCTGTTACAGAAGGTTTTAGACACCTAGTGAAAGTTATATCACCGCATTTCAAAGTTCCAAGTAGAGCTACTGTGACTCGTTGGGTTGATAAAAAATATGACGCTTTGTCAGGAACATTGAAAACTAAATTACACACAATGGAAAATATTACTTTGACAACTGACATTTGGTCCGAGTTGCAAGGCTGTAGAATTGGCCTTTGAAAAAAGAAGCACATACCGTGCTTTGCACACATGCTTTTCTTAATTCTTATGAAATTTTAAAATCGACTTTTATTTATTTAATAAATTTTCTTGGTTCCAATTAATCAATACGATGCATCGTAAACTTCGATGTTATTTTAAATCGATACATCGAATAACATCAATGTGAATTACTAATGAATCGAATGAGGAAAAACATCGATGTTCTTTTTACGTGAGCGGCTCTAGCTGATATATTACGCCTTGCGATCAGCGTTGTCAACTTTTAAATTTTAAAAAGCACTGAAACCAGGAAAAAAACGCGTAATTTAAGCATAAAAGCACTAAATTAAAATTTTTTGTTTTATAACAAAAATTTTGTATATAAAAAATATAGAAATCGGTTAACCTTGCATTTCATCCCTAAAACTTCAAATTTGAAGCATCCGATACACATTTTGATTCTATGAGAATCAGTGAATTCTCAAGTCAACCTTTTTATGTGATTATAAAAAATCAACGAAGAAACAAATCACCTGAAATTAGTCAAATTAGCAGCAATTGGCAAGTCTTTTTGACTTGCTGATTAAAGTTTGAACTCGATGGGATTAGTAGTCATTTTTTTTAAAGTCAAGACTTTCAAAATTTGATTTTTATTAAACAATGCTGTGGAAACATTCTTTCACAGCCAACGCAATATTAATAACAAAGTTACAAAACTAAAAAAAAGTAATTTGCAAGTTAACCAAGTTATATAAACTTAAATTATATGTACTATTATTTTAGAAAAAAAAACGAAGTAGGTTATAAATATGTAACCTAAAACGGCAGCTCTATTAGCAACACAATTTTCTCGTTTCAGATCGCTTTTATATAAAGCCAAGTGTAAAGACAATTTTTTACGTATTTTAGACTTAAATAAAGTAATAAAGGTAAAAACATGATCAACTTCTGCGTTTAAACATTGAAGTTTGATAAGAATGCAATTTCAATAATACCCCAAACGAGTTTATATCACATGCATCGTTATAAGAATTTATTTTTGCCTAAAACTCGACAGCGAACTCAAAGTTTCTCCATTGCATTAAGTGAATTATTCTCTATTTACAGTATATACTAGAAAATAATTCCCTATTAAGCATTAAACACATTCACCACAGCAGGCTACACGAACACACGACTTCAAATGCCGCCAGCAGCATTTGTCGCCTCGTAGCCGGCTACTTAATTATTTTGGAGACGGCAGTAGCAGCATCTGCAGTTGATATTCAAGTACAAATACATAGTTCAGTATTGCCACTTTTATATGTTTTGCATTTATAAAAATTAATTACTCTTTTAAAATATACTTATTTCACGTAAAAGTACAAAAATTAATCAATTTATTCTTAAATTCAATTTTTGGATATTATTTCTGTAAAATAATATGAAATAATTGTACAAAATCATTCTTTCAACATTTTGTATTGTACTGGCAATACTGAATTTTCTCATTGTAGCCAAAGAAATAGAAATTAGTTTAATTGGAATACAACGACAAAATCAGCATAGACAACAACCTGTCGCCATGTTGCCTTGCTGCCTTCAAAAGAATTATTCTCATATAAACATGTGTATTCTATCCTAGACATTTGGTAGTCGGTAGCTTGCTGTGGTGAATGTGTTTAATGCTTTAGACTATACTTACATTATGTCTTCTTTGTCGTGTTTCAAAACACTGTTTCCATTAATTATGCTTAAAATGTGAAAGTTTGAGAATAAAATGCACGTATTTCATCAACCAAGTTTTGTACAATCTTATTAGAATATTTTGAAATGTTCCATTTAACTTCAGTGCTTATGTTTTTTTAAATGTTAGACTTCTTAAAAAAAATATATATATTATATAAGGAAAATTCTTTTGAATTTTGGGTTTAGCTCCACCGCCAAGAAACAAAAAGCACCAAAAATTAGTTAAAAAAAGCACCGAGCACTAACTTCAAAACTTTTCGCGTCGAAAATTTCAAAAAGCACTAAAAACGGTGCGAAAAGCACCGAGTTGACAACGCTGCTTGCGATATCTTTCAGCACCATTTAAACTCGTCTTATGTATGTAATTGACAAGTTTGGCTGTTAACAATCATATCAACTATAAATAGAACGACAAACTTAAATAAAAGTTTTCTGCATAATACCAAGACTTCGATAATAAAATGGAACCTTTGACATAAAACATGTGGCTGCTTTCAACTATTCATATATTAAAAAAAAACTTTACAATCTCCTCAATATAAATTTAAAAAAAATTATTTAAAAAGCAAAACAAATTAAAAGCACATTTGAGCGCAAATAAATGTGAACCATCTGCAGATACATACATAGATACATGAACAGCAACGCTGTTGAAGAATTAATTGCTCTATTTAAAACTATAATTTAAATTTAAAATTTTTATTTACGACTTCACACAAACGTACAACAAACTTTTTGTTTTTTTCGTGCTTCATGTCACATCGCATTTGTCAATTGTCCAAAAAAAAAAAAAAAAAACTTTGAAATTAGCAACTCGTGCGAAACAAAATATTTCTCATAATAAATTTTTGATTTTATTCCCTTATTTCTTCAGCTTTTTGTTTTTCTATTCATTCTCTCTATACACCATTGACATAAACAATATTAGTAGTAGGCATTTTGTACACGTGCCGAACTTATTTTGGATGTTTTTAAGTATGCCAATTTCTTTGCTTAAAGTTTTAGATTAAGGTGGTAACAAAACATTGTGTACACAGTAAGACATTAACGTTCTAATTCATAAAAAATATTTTAGGTTTACTACAGGTTTATTTGACAAATTTCCCATAGAAATATGTCAAATAAGCGCATAAGAAACCTGAAATATTTTTTATGAATAAGGCAGTAAATATGTAACATTCATTCAAACTGTTAGGAAGATATTTTGTCTTAAAAATCTTATATTTGCTATTCAGTATTCAATGGAGTAACTAATTATGTATTTGCATTTTGGTTTCGTTCGAGTAGAGAACGATTAATGGTGTAAGGTTTTTATATTCTTCGAATAGCACGAATAATTCAAAATAAATTTTAACGTTTTTGGAACGCTACACCTCTATTGTATATGGGTACTTTATGGGATGAATGACTATATACAAAAATAAATACATAGATATCAACATACACTGATCGAAAAACCGTCATCATGTGCACGTAGTTTAATATCAATATCAATAATGCCAATTTAGCCATTTTCTGGCTAAATTTAGCCATTTTTCATCCCATTTAGCCGGAAGAAAAGTGAGTTTAGCTATTAGCTATTTTTTTAGCCATTTTTATTTTAATCTAGCTATTTTTTTAGCTATTTTTCCAAACATGAAATTTGTTTGTGATTTTTCACAAAAAATTTAAACTCGGAACATGGGAACATTAATTAACTACCAAAAAAAAAGAACCACCAGAGTAATATGTTATTGTTTTCGCATTAATATCTATAAATCTCGGTTCAAAATTGCCATTTTTGTTGCAGCAGTCTAAAAGCGCTTATATGAAAGAGATTGCTGAATTGATAACAATAATAGTTGCTACTGCATTCTTATTATAGTTGCAAGGTGTTTATAAGTTGTCGGGTCTACAGTGAAACCTCTCATAACGGACACCTCCTATAACCGGACACCTCTAATAGCCGGACAATTTTTGTAGATCCAACACGTTCATTAGTTTTTCCATACAGAATGCACTCCCATAACCGGACACTCCCATAAAAGCACAGAAGCGCTGAAACACGGCAACAAGAGTTGCATTTATACAGTAGGTCTTTCTTTATTCAACTCTGATTCATATTTATATTAGTGTCAATGATATTGCTGGTTCCCTGGTTAATGCATATATAAATACTGATGCGTTGGAGACGCAAAGAAATTGCTGTTAATATGAAAAAGTTGTTTGCTTAGCTGGTGTCCCAAAATGCCAGTGAAAAAATTGTTTTTATCAATTACAAAAAAAAAAAATTTATATTTTAAACGAGGTTGAAAAAGGAAAATATTCGGTGCACAAACTTGTGAAGACATAAAGTTTCTTGTGTATTTTAACAATTCATATTGCTACATTTCTTATACAAACTGCCTTTTCAAAGCATTTTTCTAGAGACGACTTTGTTGTATTGCAACTAATAAAATCATTGAAAATCATTTGAAACCCAACAGCTGATATTCTACCAATCTAATTTGAAGAAGTCTACTCTTAAAATAATTTTTCAACTACAATGAAATACAAAAAATGTGTAACTCTCTCATAAGCGGACGCCTCTAATAAACAGAACAGACAAAAACAGGGCGACCGTGAGTGTCCGGTTATGAGAGATTTCACTGTAATTGGTGGTTTATGATATCAATCAAACAAGGGTCATATTTGTTTTACACGAGTGAAAATATCAAGAAAATCAAATAGAAAGTTAATAAAAAAGTATAAGCAAAAATTTCGCAATGAATGGATTAGTATCCTAAAAATTTAAAGACTTAATAGCAGAATGTACAAATGAATAGAAGGCGTAATGCAGTTTTTTTTTATTACCTGAAGAAAAATTTATTTTCAATTATTCAATTTATTGTTTTTATTTACTTTAAAGAAGTTCCCGATTTGCCTTAAAAAAAAACAATATTTGAAATACCTTCTTGTTTTTGCTAAAGTTCATGATTTTTGCGCTTAGCAATTTTTTAGCTAGTTTTTAGCCATTTTTTGTCTACATTTAGCCATTTTTGGTGAAGGAATTCTGGCAACACTGATCAATATAGTTACAAGGACAAGTGTATCCGTTTTTGACACCATTTCGATATTAATCCTTATATCAAATGGTAATCATCAATAGCAATGAAACAGATTGTGTCGTTAAAAGCATGACGTACTGAAATCATTATCCATTCGAATCTATTTGATGACAAAAAGTCATTACTGCATTGACTGACTTAGTCAATATGACAACAAATTGTCAGATACCTTGCTGTTGGCAGAGTATCATCAATACCATAAGCAACTGTCGTCGTTGACACTACAACAAAAAATATAATAATGTAATGTTGCAAAGGAAGGATCGCCATGTAATGTTACCAAGGAAGGATCGCCATGTAATGTTTGAAGGTGCAGGCTTTAAAGGTTGGCCCTAACGTATAGTAGTCAGTGTACGTGTGTGGCCCTATAGTCCCTTGTTTTTACAGCTGTCAGGGAGACCAGCTTGTCAGTAGGCGTTCAAAAGAGGTGCAAAAAGATTTGGAGAATTTAATTAAAAAACAATTAAAGTCTGATTTATGGAATAAATTTCCTTGCTTATATACTATTTTACATTCTTAAATTTTTGTGTTTCTTTATGTCTTTAGTTTTGCTATAACAACATAATTTATTAATAAAAATAAAAGTGTGTCATTTAAATATTATAAAGTAAGCGTTCTGTTAATTATTACAATGAACTGTGTTGCAATGCAATTAAACTATGATACAGTGTATTATAGTAAGTGAGGTACACTACACTAAAGCCATATTCCTTTCCTTAACTCATTAAGCTAGGCTAAAGGGTTATTTGACACATTTGCCAACTAAAAATTAAAAAAAAACCTGCATGCTTATGCCATATATTTTTTTTAAAATAAATGAGAAATATTACTCTTTCCATTTGAAAAACATTGCCAGCGCACAAAAAACTAAAGAAACTGTTTTAAAAATTCTTAACAAAAATTATTCTTTGGCTCGTTTCATTCTCTTTAATTTCTTCTCTCTCTCTCTCTCTTTCTCTATTTCTCTCTTATTCACGCCTTCGGTTTGAAAATGCCTTGTAGATTTTATTATTAGTTTCGTTAGTATAATTATAACATCTTTTTAAACATATGCTTAAAAATATAATTCACAATTGAACTCATAAAATATATTTTGAAATAAAAGTTACAAGCATTAGGATAACACTAATATTTTCCTTTCATTTTTTATATGAGTACTTTAACTATTAAGAAATTTACAAAATGTGCCATCTTAATGATTTATTTGCTTCTATAGCGCACAGGTGACACTAAAAATATGAAAATATTTTATAATAACGTCTGTTGTCAGATTAATGTCTGTTGCCGTCTTATTGATTACACTTTATATAATATTGACGTGAAAAATTTGATGGCAGGGCATCATCAATTCGTAGATGAGTTTTTTTTTTATCAGTGTACATCTAGCTGAAAGTTAATTTAAAAATTAAAATTTTGTTCAAATATTTATTTTCCGACTCCTTTCTTTTATAAATAAATATTTTTTTGATTTCCCAGAACATTATGTGGTAAATCAAATTAGCTGTCAATTAACTTTTGACAACTGTATCAAATGAGCTACATTTACTAAAGTGGTTATCACTCGTATTGTTATGTTAGGAATTCTAAAATTATTATACATTTCCCCGAAAATAGACGTTAGAGAGGGAGAGAGAGAGAGAGAAGATTTCCGCAGGGCTTTAGAAAATCTATATATATATATATATATATATATATATATATAATAACATAATTATAAATATTATATATCTGTGGCAATATGGAATGTTAGCTTAATAATATCTAAAATAAAAATAAAAAAACCCGTCTGCGACCAACTTTGAACCGTTAAATATCCTAAATGGTCATTCGAAATGAAAAATCATAAGAGAAACCTAAATATGATTTTAAAATGCCTGTCGAATGATACCCATTTTGATATAGTACGCCGACTTTTTATTTTTTATTTTTTTTGTATTTCGTCGGTGGGCCGCCATATTGAATTTTGACAACGGACATATCTTTAGTGACACTCCCGAGGTTAAGACAAATCGATTAACATTAAAGAATCATCAAAATCGGCCCACGCATTCGGAATATATTTTATATAGTGCCGCAAAGGAACACACATACATACAGTGGCCGACAAAAGTCTACATACGATCCTAATTTCTGACACACGGCGCTTCCAACAACAATATGAAAAAAAGTAATAACGCGGATTTGTTTGAAATCTTATTTTATTAATTTAATAAAACAAAAAAATATTTTATGGTATACAAACAAAAAATTATTTACGAAAAACCCAAAAAAAGGATTGACAAAATTCTACATACGGCCAACATGTCATACTATATGTTTTGCTCGCTGCTGTATGATATGTGCATCCACGAACAATTCAAAGGTCCCTAAATAATAATGGTTTTCACAGCAGAACTCCACGCAAAAAAACACCTTATAAGTGTAAAAAACCGAAACCTTCGCTTGGAATTCGCCAAAATGCATATTGACAAAGGATTTGACTTCTGGAACCGAGTCAAAATACAATATTTTTGAAAGTGATGGGAGAGCAAAAGTTTGGCGAAAAGCTAATACAGCGATGAATCCGAAACACTTAGTACCTACTGTTAAGCATGGTGGTGGCAATGTGATGGTTTGGGGTGCTGTCGCTGCATCTGGTGTAGGAAATCTAGCATTTATCGAATGTAACATGGATCGTTATCAATATAAGTCTATTTTAGAACAAAATCTGGGAGAATCGGTCAATAAATTAAATATTGGTCAGAGTTGGATTTTCCAACAAGATAACGACCCGAAACACACCGCACAATTTGTAAAGGAATGGCTGCTTTACTATGCACCACGCCAATTGCCCACACCACCTCAAACCCCGGACTTAAATGTCATTGAACACGTTTGGGAGATTTTGGAACGTAAAATCAGAAAACATCCTATTACTAGTACTCCAATGCTGAAAAAGATTTTGCAAGAAGAATGGCTAAGAATTACGCCGATTGAATTGGAAAATTTAGTTAATTCAATGCCAAGACGCTTGCAGGCCGTTATAGATGCCAACGGTGGCCCAACCAAATACTGAATTAAGTAATAAAAATATTATTTAATGTTTAAATGAAGTTTTTTATGTTAGCTTACAAGCCGTATGTAGACTTATGTCAATGCTATTTTTTCGTTTTTTGTAAATATTTTTGAAGTGTATGTTGAAGCTAGTTATTTTTTTTTTTTGGTTTCTATTAATAAAACCAGATTTCAAACCAACCTGCATCATTACTTTTCTTCAAAATGCTTTTGTTGTCGTCAGGTGAATAAAATGATGATCGTATGTAGACTTTTGTCGGCCACTGTACGTACATAGACCGATAAACATAATACCCTTTTTTGCGTTGCGCAGTCGGGTAAAAAGAAAACAAATTTGATCTTCCGTTCAATCACTCTGCAGAGTAAATAGAGAACGATGAACTATAAATGAAGTGAACGAACTAAATAGTTCATTTCATCGTTCGTATCAATCTGAACGATTCAGTAAAATGAACTATTTTGCACAACTCTAAAGCAAAATGAAAAACAAAAAAGAAATTAATTTGGAACAAGGATGTAAAAAATAAGAAAAAATTAAAATAATAGTCTATTTGCAACTTATCCTGAAATTTTTCCGATCATCTTCGACTTATTTTGGAGAGGTATGTATATTTGCATTTGATGTAAATAATTTTTAATCGAGCACTTTTTATGCTTAAAGTGCCCGTGACTTACATACGTAAAACAATATGAATAACTTTTTAAATATAAGAAGGAAAAAATTTGCTTCTGTGGGTTCGTATATTTGCAATTATATAAAAACTCTTTCAAATGCACAGTGTTAAATTAATTCAACACTAAAATAGCAAATTGTTAACCTTACGGGTTTTGACACAGTAATGTTTGCTAAGCGAACGTAAAACCTTTTTTAAACTTAACATAAATCCATTATAAGAAAGAATGTGAGCACCAACCAGAAAGTCACAGCACATTCGGCAATATCTCAAATTCGATGCCTAAGAAATTTTTGTATAATTTTTACTGTATTTCTAAAGAAATTTCGACCGATATCGAATGTTAGTTTGTGTTACAATTCATTTTATGGATTTGTGTATATGTTCATTGTCAATAGAGCTTGCATGTAGACTCATTAAAGGCCCAACTATAATATGAATAAGCTGGCTTAAGCTAATGTCAGAATTGAACGATAAGTCTGTCAAATGCTTAAACAATTCATATGTGACTTTTAGGTGGCCATAATGTACTTACATGCACTTAAGTATTCTTTAGCCACTGCTGCACATCTAGGTATTGTCAATAATTTTGTTTCTTCTCATATCTCCTAAATGAATGCAATTCAATCAAACTAACTGGAAAGAATGTCCTAATCGATTAGAAATTTACATATAAATATATCCATCACCTTATCACTTGTTTTATTTGTTTTGCCTACTAAAAAGTACAACAGTGAACATACATACATGTGTATGTGTGTATATGTGTGTATATGTGTATTGTAAAACAAACATTGAAAATAAAAGTTTTGGTTTATTTTCCGAGTTTAAAATAAGAAACAATAAAAAAATATTTAAATCAATGAATATTTTCTGCTGATGCTTGTTTGAGTTTAAAAAATGTACAAACAGTTGTTTCCTTACGGAATGTGCGTTCAGGTTGGCACTTTACTTAAGCAAATGACATTTGACGAAACTTGACGAAAAGTTTGTTAAGTACATTATAGTTTGCCATATGCGTTTTATATGTAACCGCAAAGTTGCTTAAGCTAGCTTATTCATATTATAGTTGGGCCTTAAAGTTGCTGTTGTTTGTGTCTGGAATCTGCATTGGCTTATGTGTTTGTGCAGTTGCACATTTCTGAACAAGTATAAAGCATAACAATATAGTTTTTGTAGGATTTTTGGCTTTTTTTTTGTTAACCAACGTCTATGTGCATTTCGTTCCTCGTCAGTAGACTTCAGCTCAAAAGATTTTTCTGTGGCAATATGTATAGCATAATAGCTTACGTCGACTTAAGCAAGGCAGTGTTTTTTTGGAAGTGTTGACACTACCACTAAGGGCGACTTTTTGAGTTCAAGATTAGAGATTAAATTAACCTTAATCTTCATTTGTGATTTTTGGGTAGTCGATTATATGGTTTTACTTGCTAGTTTAAGCGGGCAATCGTGGTAGTTTAACCATGCATTAATATTGACAACATATACTTGTGAAATATATAACTTTTTGTAAAAATTAAATGATAAAATAATTTAAAAACACATAAATAAATATATATATATATATTATTTATCGATTTTTTTTAACACGGGCAATATTTTACTTGTAAATAATAAAACATGGCAGTTTCTTCTTCTTGCCACAAAAAATCAAAGTGTGTTGATAACATGTATTACTTTTACACAGAAAATATTGCCACTATTTTGTTCCTCAGTATGGTAATGCTACACATAATAAGAAGTTTAAACTACTACTCAAAAATATCAAACTAAATTATTTTGAGATTAAGTTAATTTTCGGATTAGCTAATTAGAGAAATAAACTAATCTTGATCTCGAACCCAAAAAGTCGCCCTAAGAGATTAAAAGGCTCTAATGCGTTATTTTAATTTCATGTGATCTTTTCTTTGCATTTTAATCACTAAATTGCAACTGGAACACAATACAGCATAATAATAAAGCAAAGTAATACAAAAATGATTCGAAATCGTATTGCTTGAAAGAAAAATGATAATTGCGCGAACAATAATATTCGTATTGCGGAAGTTCCCCCTTCGGGAGAGGGTGTGCAGCCAAGGCGATAGTTCGAAGAGATATGAATGCAATACTTCTAGAAGAAAAACTGTGACATTGCTAGATAATCATTTAATAGAATTATTTATGATATTGCCAGATTATTTTTAGGAAGATAAAATATTTATAAACATAGATTATCTCTTAAAGTACAATTGTTAAATTTTGCTAAGTTATCTGAAGGAAGAAAAATATAGGATATCGTAAAATCACCCCTAAGTTAAAATTACCATTAATTTAAATTTAAAGCAATTTTTTTTATGGTCAACTAAATTCAATTTATCATCATACGTTTAGAATAAAAAGGAATTTCCTGAGCTAATGTTTTGAAAATTTTCAATTTTTTTTATATAAAATTAAATTTGTTTTTTTTTATCTTCTAGTTAAAAACATATTGATATTATAAAATTATTGCGCATGTGATAAAACACCAGGCTGAACAAAATGCAACATTTTACAAAAACACAAAATACCTTGTTAAATTAAAAAAAAAATATATTCATTACATTTTGAACTGTTCATTCAAAAAGTTTCACTACAATGAAAATATTTTAGTATCAAAAAAGTATTGCTTTGATGATTTTCTTCTTAATTATAAAAATAAGACGTTGTATATATATCTTCTGGGTAAGATATCTTTCAAATGTTTGTAGCGTATTATTAAAAAAATATTAAAAATTATTTCTTTGGAAATAGGACTTTAGTACAGAATAAGCATTAATAGAATCGTACTTTTTACCAAAGAGAATCAGTAATTATTTTGTAATTTTTCTTTTATTTCCTTTCGCCTTTATGTTTTTAATTTGATGAATTGTTGTAGAATTAAATTTTGAGCCTCGTGTTCCGATTTTGACAAATAAAGCCATTTAAGTCTCAGAGCACATGTGTGCCAAATGTAAATTCGGCCTTAGTTGTTGTAAAGCTTTAGCTTTAGTGCCATCGCATTCATAAAGTGAATGACGACACTCATCAAGGAATGTGTACATACAAACTAAAGTTGCCATAATAAAATCAAAAAAATCCCGGTAATTCCGCACAAATTTCCGGGGATTTTTATCGCGGAAAGTGTGCGAGAAAAACACTAGTTCTGATTCATAAACCTCAGAAATTTTGTTGTACGTACTAATGGTATTAAAAAGCTTTAGCATTTCAGCAGAAGGATTAAGTTTGTCACAACAAATTGAATTATTTTTAAAGTGTGTTTTTATTCTAAAGCTTGGATTACACGATTGGCACATAGTACCAATTTTCGTCGGCTCACTGAAATAAATTCACAAGTAACAAGGTGAATTTGTCTTATTTCTCAATTAATTGAAATATAATTACGTAACTGCACCACACTGCATTGGTAATAAAGCTATATAGGCTTATTCATGAATTAATTAAGTAGTAATGTCATTTTCGTTTATTACTTATGACCAGGGAAACCAGAAATATGCTCTAAAATAAGGGTTATATCGGCATTCAATATGCACTAAAAACTTGAAAATATGCACTAAAAACTAAAAAAATATGTTCTGAAAAATAAAACAAATTGGTTTATTTGTCAACGAAAATACATTTTTTATTTAAAAATTCAACAACATTTGCATATAATATAAGACGGAAATAAAATAAACAAAAAAAAGGGAAACATAAAACTAATTAACAAAGAATAACTGCCGTATTAAAAACAATAATTTAAGACTGAAGTGCACGTCAAAACAAAATTACTTTAGGCAAATAATACAAATTAATTTATTTTTGTACTCTCGTAACAATTTAACTTCAATTTCAAAAGAGATCACGAAATCAGAATTAACCTTCATAGGGTCTTTAAAATCTTTGACGTTAACGATCTTCGGGTCAAATTTGACCCAAATTGAAAATTATGTATTGGTTTCATTTATTTGTGATTCATTTATTATGCCAATGAACGAGAACATTATTTCATAGATTTAATTCGATTAATACATGATACAACAAACGTAATATTACATCGATATTAATATTAATTCTACATAAAGTAATTGTTTTAGAGTCCAGTTTTCATATAAAGTTTCTGCAAGTTATAATAGTATCTAATGATGTTTTATTTTCTGCGTTGAGGCATAATTGGCTCTGTTTTTACCCTGTTCAAGTATTTTTTGTTTGGATTTAGATGAAGTTTATGGCTACTAATTTACCTCGCGTAGTTTTAGTGCAACTTTCTGTGAAAATACTGATATTGATAACGTCTTTTGGTTCTTTATATATAGAAGTGTCAACGTTTTGCAAAACAGTTTATTTCCAGCCGCTATTAGCTGATGTAGATATCACAAAAGCGTTGTAAGCTTATATATCGACCATGTTACTAACCACCACGTGACAACATTGATTAGTCTTTCTTTTGCAAGTAAAACATGATCTAACTTTATCCAGCAAATCCCTTTTATTTATTGTAATCTAATAATATTTTTAGTTTTTTGTCTTGGCGATTACTAACTTTAGAGATATGATGCAAAGTACTAAGAAGGTTAGGTTAGTTTAGGAAGGGTGGTGCTTTACCGCACCTCCGCTTGGAGACCCAATTGGGTCCATTGTGATTCCCTTCTGTTGCCCAAAAAAGTAATATTTATCCTCCCATTTGCAGCCAGAAGTGACCATATTATACTAAGAAGATTGACAGACTTTTTTTTATCGGAATATATATAAGAAGGGTACGAGTACTATCTTTGGTAAAACAAAAATAATGATGAACACGTATGATAATAACACATGTACTATCTCTGGTAGTAACTCATTTATATTTTTAGGTGTAGTTTGAACTAAAATGATTTGTGATCTCAGTATTTATTGCTCCAACCGATAAGATGTAAAAAAAATTATCTGCAGTCGTGTTAGAATTTTGAAATCGTCTGATAATATATGCAGGCCGTTTTCTATTTCACTATCTTTCATTATTCTACAAGAAATACCAGACACAACACTTCCAAACTTTAACACGGGTCAAATTTGACCCGAAGATCTCTAGTGTAAAATCTTGCATACAATTTTCTTTGGCAAGTTTATATATCCGCAAACCTACTATATCTGTTAAGATATAAAATTAGATAAAAGTCAAAAAATATGACATGGATCAATCACTAATTTTCAGAAAAAATCTAAGTTTTTTCCAGAAAAAATCTAAGTTTTTTCCTGAAATGGGTCAAAATTGACCCAAAGACCCTATGAAGGTTATAACTTTGGAACTGTATTTTGGATAAATAAGACAAGATTTTTATTTAAAACTTTTTTTGGAATAAACAACAAAGTATTGATATAGCTTTTAAAATAAAAATCGTTGCCTGTCACATCTAAGTAAATTTTTATACATTGACAATGTTCCTTCAGCGTCTACTGATGTAATCGACGCAGAGTCCGTCACAACTAGCAAACCCAAATTTTTATTTAAACTAATGTCTATATACTACATGGAAGATTGGAAATGAAATTTAAATGGCGAAAACTAAAAATAAAAATTTTGACCAACAGATAAACTTGTAAGCATATTAAAAAAATTCCATAAAGTTTCAAAATATGCCCTAAAAGCGTAATTTATGCTCAAAAAGTTAGAAAATATGCTAAAAATATGCGTTTAAGACTGAAATATGCGAAAACATGCTTTAAAGGGTAAAATATGCAAAAAAAATGCACTAACAAATCTATGCCAAAATTCATAAAAAGTTCTGAAACGGATAAATATCTTGTCCTCGCATTAATACGTCACACAAGAAAAATTTTTTTTGCATATTTGCGGTTTCGCTGCCTATGACTTTATTGCAGTGAGCCAATGAAAATTGGTACATTGTGCCAATCGTGTGATCCAGGTTTAATGCCCGTTATTTCTACAAACAGGTAATTTACCTAAGGCTTTTACCTAAGAGTTTGCTTTATAAAACTTACCTACACGATAGATATCTGTACACTAATAGATATCTATGGCTAGAAATAACGGGCATAAGAAGTACTTCTAAGAACTCATATTGCATTTTGTTATGTATTTTTGTTTTGGTAGTGTTCATTATTGGTTGATATGCTTTGATACTTCTTCTTTAATAGAAACAATTCTTAGCCAAAAAATCATTCTTATTATCATCCCCAACAAATCCCCAGATACCCAACACGAAATTTTTATCGCCAATCGCAAAAAAAAAATCCCAATTTCGGGACAAATCTCCTAACCTGGCAAATCTGATATTGAGCGACAATTTTACATGAAAATTACAATACAGTTGTAGGGTAATACGATAACTTTTCAATATAAAATTTTTGTTTTTATGTTTTATTGTTTTAAAACGATACTCAAACAGTGTGCACACTTCTACCGATATTCGGTAGATTCTGCCGAATATGTTTGTGAATTTAACAATCTACCAATTCTACCGAACAAGGCCTGAAATCTACCGAATATTCTTATTTAGTAATTTAAGTCGATATATGTGTAAATTGCCTATTTTGCCACATAGCAGTGCGGCCACAGAACGGTCATTTTCTGTCACGAAAATCATTAAAACAGAACAAAGAAATCGGTTAATTTAATGCATCCAAAAAAAACTTTAAAAACTCTATTTTATACTTTATTAATAGATTAAATTAGTTTTATTCACGCATAAATTAATTAATATAAAATATTAATTAAGTTATTATAGTCTGTAAGGAACATTGTTCCATAGACCTAAATAAATAAATAAATAAAGAACTGAAACTAATTATAAGTAACCTAATATTTGCCAAAGAATTGTGCCTTGGGATGAAATATTTATTCCTCCCAATGATTTAATAATTCTTGCACAAAAATTTAAATTCATAAATGGATCTTACATATAATCTTTGTAGTTACAAATGTTTGTCAAATAAAAGTTATTTTAGTAGCTTTATAAAACCTATGTACAAAGACTGAATTCCTGTTATTTATGTATATTATTTTATATATGCATAGCATATTTATGTAAATGGTAAGGGCAAATAACTGGGGATGACACCTTTTTTTATTGGAAATGCTTCATTGTTTATGGCAGTTTAATTTCCAATCACATGTGAAGTTTTAAATGCGCTTTTGGAACCTGTTTTGTTTGATACTCCTTGCACTTACCCTTTATATAAATATATAAGTACATATATTTTGTTATTTTTATGTTTTGAATTGTTATTTTTTATGTTTGTCTGAATAAAAAAAATTTTCTACCGAATTTCATTCAAATCTACCGTTTTTTTGTCGATTCTACCGAATTAAAAAAAAATTAAGTGTGCACACTGTACTCAAACGATATTAGGGCGGATTACTCTTTATACCGAATTCAAGCCATGATTATTTTTTTTCTCCAACTAATTCCACAAAAAAAAAACTTATTGTGCAAATTAAGGCTTATTTTTTATAATAAGCAAAAACCAAATAAAGTTTTAAAAGCTGTTATGACATTAAAGTGTTCTTCGAGTAGAAATAAATATTAACCAGTATTAATACAAAAAAATCAAAAAAACCCGACTGCGACCAAATTTGAACCGTTGAATACCTGTTGGCCGCCATATTGAATTTGGACAACTGACATATCTTAATTGGCACTCCCGGGGTTACGACAAATCGATTGACGCAAGAATCATCAAAATCGGTCCTCGCGTTCTAAATATTTATATAGTGCCGCAAAGGAACACACAAACATGCACACATACATACATACATATATACATAGCCTGATAAACAAATACCCTTCTTTGCGTTGCGCAGTCGGGTAAAACCTACAATTTGTTATAAGCAAATAAAAAAAAGTTAAAAAATAATTCGTTTAAAATTTTTATAAAATTCGTATATAGTGTACAAACAGATGATCTTCAAAACCGCGCACGCGTGCGAGTCAGTGATGGGAATTGGAAATCTTGATTTCGTGCCAAATCTGCTTTTAAATAGTGCCAAACCAATTTTTATATAACTGTAATGTTGGCACTTGATGTTCATTTTAACTATGGTTCTTGAATGATTATAATAACCAGAAAAATTTACGAATATCACAGAAAAACAAGGTCTAAAATTAGTTGTATAGGGTGTTTTTTCGAGGGGTATAGAACTTCGAATTGAAATAAAACACAAGAAAATCGTTTTAATGTCCATCAATTTGGCTTTATTGGAAGGATAATTTTATGCCATTAATGTTTAAATATGATTTCGGGCATGTGGCCGCCGCGGCTGGCTCGAATAAAGCTAATTCTACAGGTCCAATTTTCAACCACTTTTTCGAGCATATGGGGCCGTATGTTGGCAATAACGCCACGAATGTTGGCTTCCAAGTCCCCTAACGTTTCTGGTTTGTTGGCGTAGACGAGCGACTTCACATATCCCCAAAGAAAATAATCCAATGGTGTCAAATCACACGATCTTGGTGGCCAATTGACAGGTCCATTCCGCGAAATTATGCGCTCATCGAATGTTTCCTTCAATAAATCGATTGTGACGTGCGCTGTGTGGCATGTAGCGCCGTCTTGTTGGAACCACAACTCATCCACATTCATGCCATCCAATTCGGGAACAAAATAGTCGGTTAGTCGGCTACAATTGCTGTGCACGATGGCGAATCGATTCATTCGGGTCCTCTTCAACACTTTGCTCTACAGCGGCAATTGTTTCTTCGGTGCGCACTGTTCGACGTCTCTGCGGATGCGTATTATCACATAGAGTAAACGTAGTGCGAAAACGATCCATGGTTAACCGAATTAATTGCTCTGATGGGCGATTATGTCGACCATAAAATGGACGGAGCTTGCGGTAAACTTCGCGAACTGGACCATTATTTTCGAAATAAATTTGCACGATTTGCAAGCGTTGTTCTTTTGTCAACCTGTTCATGATGAAATGGCAAACCAAACTATATATTAATCACTTGACAGCTGACAAAATGGCCGCCAGTTAAAAAAGTGATGCCAACTTAAAGTTCTATACCTCAATAAAACACACCCTTTATATACACATTAATACATTTCGAGCCCTATTTTCGATATATTCGTGAGCGAAATGTAGTAAAGAAATTAACCTTTTTATTATCAAAATTGTTGATAACTTTTAAAATACAGGCTGTAAAGGCTGTAAAGTTTTAACTGACATCATTGCTCTAAGGCCCTCCAAAAAGACGAAATGCAGATTTGAAGATTTTTGGCCCAAAAATGCAGATTTTTCAACCCCAATTTTAGTGCATTTTTTACATTTTTCCTAATACTGCTACTACTTTTAGTTGCTTTTATGTGTGAAGGACTCATAGTTTAGACAGTTAAAATTTTTTAACTTAGAAGGCTTCATTAAAGAAAAAGAAGAAGTAACTTTGGCAAGTTAGTGGACACGAATATGTGATATAAGACGAGCTCATTCTGATTACGATTTTGCGGCCCTAAGTTTATTCAAAATGTAATGTTTTTACCACATTGATTTGAAAATTTCGAAAGATTTTTCAGTCAAGTAAATTTGAATAAAACAACATTCGAATCCTTTGGATATTTATGCAACAAATTAAATGACATTTTTTACATATCTGATTTATTTTCTCATTCATTTTATATTATTTGCACATAACTATGAAGAATTTTTATTTGTTTGTTGGTTATATGCATTTTGTTTCTCCTAAGGAAAAAGGGTTTTCCACACGCAAAGCTTACTTTGCAAAGTATTGAGTCTGTAGGAGAGAAGAGAAAATAGATCTTATTCTATATTTTTTTTTTAAATTCAAGATTTTGCAAAGTTAACTTCGCGTCTGGAAAAGCCGCCAAACTTATCAGTATACTTCAACTAATGTGGCAGCTAATTGTAAAAATGTAATGAAAAAATAATAATGGATTCAAAATCGAAGATTTTTGCTTGAAGCTTGTAAGCTTATTCTGCCGTATTCATAAAAATAGTTTTGGTTCAAAAAAGGTTTAAAAAACAAACTGCATGGATATTTGTTTGTTAAACGTTTTGTAACCCAAAATAATTTTTATGAATATTACCCATTAATTATGTTGTTGCACGTAATTCCTAATAACATAGTGATAGTCATTATATAAACATATGTAGTTTTTATCTTATTTCAAAAATTTTTTGGTTGAAGTCTACTGATGAGTTTCCTAAGCAGAAACGAAATGCACATTATTCATACATTAAAGGGTTTTATTCATAAAAAATAAAATGAGCTTGAAACTTATTTTAAGAAAATTTTTTCTAAAACAATTAAATAAAATGCACTTTAAACCGAGTTTAACTTTTATGAATATAGGTTAACGAAAAAAATTTATGTTAAACATTTACATCCATCAAGGCGAATTCAGTATCAGGTTACCTTTTCCGCCCATCTGAGTATTGGGTGTTGATGCCAAATTGAGCAATTTGAACCAAACTGTCAAAATTTACTCAGAAATCTTCCGACAGATTGGTTTTGTAGCACAGCAAACTACATGTTGTAAAATTGTTGTAGTAATAAGTTCACCTGATATTCGCCTTGACCCATATTTATATAAATTTTTTGAATAAAATATAAAAAAAGTTGTTTTGAAAATAGCTTTGAAGATTTTTTGAAGATTTTAAAAATGAAATGCAGATTTTGAAGATATTTTCGTAAAAAATTGTTACATTTCGCAGATTTTATCCTTAGAAATTCTGGCAACACTGGTTTCATGGCACAATTGTGCAAACTAAAATCACACACATTCTTATTCTCTTCCATTTAGTCGTCAATGAAACCACAAAACATACAGAAGTGTCACGAGACGGAAGATACGGGTATTTTTCTGTTTGTCTCGTTTTCCCTCAAATTTTCTCGTCGTTTTTGTTTTGCTACGTCTTTCTAGTGCAATAAATTTTTACTAGCTGTGTTAATTGGTAAGTAGTAATACACTACAGTATCAAATACACTATGCTTTTCTCTTTTTTCCACGAATTTTAACAAAAACCTGATTGGAGCTTTTTTTACCTGTCACCATGATACAATTATAACAGGTACATGCACAAGCCCAGCCTGTCACTGTATACATTGCGGATAATTGTCAAACTTTGTTTACAAGCTACAAAAATGTTAGCGTATGTGTGTGAATAAAATGATTACAGTGTTGCCAATGAATTTATACATGCCTGTGTCTCCAATTACACATTGAAGAAAATTACACTACACATCTTTTGTGTAGGTTAAAATGCAAACAAAAATAAATAAAAATAAAACCCAAAGTAGAATTACACACAGATTATACAAGAATTTAATTACATGGCCTACACATGTGAGTAGAAATTACACACTGTCTAACTACACACAGATTGGCAACACTGAATAACTATAATCATGCAGGAATGCCGCGTCTGCAATTGTACTTTAGTTACCCTGTAATTGTTATTTTTAAAAACAAAAGGCATCTGTTTCTGACAATTATTCGTTTGCTTATACCAACAAAATACATTTGTTTTTTGGTGTTGTATTTTTGTTGTAGTCGTGCATGTACCTAGTATAATTGTATCATGCCTGTCACTTTCGTCACTTCTGTGTATTCTGTGATGAAACAGCGACGATAACACATGCGCAGCGGGTGTATTAAATTCTTTATGGATGCAGTGAAAGGAAAAAAGTGGTATGCGAAAAATAGTCTATGATCAGTAATGCTTTTTGCGACATTCAATGTATTTTATGTTACAAAACTTTTAAGGAAAGAACTGAATATATATTAAAAAGACATTCTCATTTTTTGGAGCAGCTTCAATAAACTGTATTTAAAATCAAAACTTAAAGACCAATAACTCGGAAAATATTGGTCGCATCCAATTTTTTTGTTTAATTTTTTCTTCTTATTTTTCAAGTTTCTATCAGATAAGCTATTTAAAAATTTATTTTGGGAATTTGTTCACAGTTTCCTATGAAAAGTTTACAGCGCCGTAACTCGGAAAAAAATGGGTCGCCCGCAACTTTTTTATTTAATTTGTTTTTCTTTATTTTTTAATTATCTACCATATAAGTAGACTCCTTTTTATATATTTTGAGCTGCTTCACTAAACTGCATTTGTTGCAAATATTTATTTTTTTTTTCGATGTACTTCAGAGACGAATGAGACAGCTTTTCACACACATACAACTATAGTTTTATTTTTGACACCACTGCTCTAAGGGTTGGCTCGCTTGTAGGAGAGATATTTTACTGAACTGTGGCTCACGGTTGCCAGAAATGCAGATTTATCTGGATTTTGCAGATTTTTACCCTCCAAAAACACGAAATGCAGATTTGAAGATTTTTGGCTTAAAAACGCAGATTTTTCAACTCCAATTATAGTGAATTTTTTCCATTTTTCCGAATTCTGCTACTACTTCTTGATCTGATATAAAACGAACTTATTCTGATTACGATTTTGCAGCCCTAAATTTATTCAAAATGTAATGTATTTACCACATTCCTTTGCAAATGTCGAAAGAATTTTCAGTTAAGTGAACTTGAATAAAACAAAAGCTTCGAAGTCCTTTGGATATTTATGCAACAAATTAAATGACTTTTTGTGTAATTTTGTATATATCCGATTTCTTTTCTCATTCATTTTATATTATTTACGCATATATGTATCTATAAAGAATTTTTATTTGTTTGTTGGTTAAAAGCATTTCGTTTCTCCTGAAGAAAGATGGGTTTTCACACGCAAAGTTTACTTTGTAAAGTCTTGAGTTTGTTGGACAGAAGAGAAAAGACGTATTATTCTATAATCTTTTTTCTTTAACAAACTCAATACTTGGCAAAGTAAACTTTGCGTGTGAAAAGCCAAACTCATTAGTAGACTTCAGCCAATGTGGCAATTAATTGTAAAAAGGTAACTTGTAAAGATTATTGCTTGAAGCTTTTAAGCTTATTCTGCCATATTCATAATAAATAGTTTTGGTTTACAAAAGGTTTACAAGATAAACTTTGCATGGAAATTTGTTTGTTAAACGTTTTGTAACCCAAAAAAATGTTTATGAATATTACATATTATGGTTGCGTACGTAATTCTTAATAACATATTGATAGTCGTTCTATAAACGTTTGAAGTTTTTTGCCTTATTTCAAACATTTTTTGGTTGAAGTCTGCTGATGAGTTTCTTAAGCAGTAACGAAATTCAAATTTTTCATACATTAAAGGCTTATAAAAAAAATAAAATGTGCTTGAAAGTTATTTTAAGAACATTTTTCCTAAAAACTTTAAATAAAATACATTTTAGGCCGGTTTTAAATTTTATAAATATGGGTTAATGAAAAAATATTTATATTACAAATGTACATCCATATTTATATACATACATTTTTTGAAATAAAATATAAAAAAGTTGTTTTAAAAATTTCTTTGAAGATTTTTTGAAGATTTTAAAAATAAAATGCAGATTTTGAAGATTTATTCGTTAAAATTTTTTAAATTTTGCAGATTTTATGCTTAGAAACTCTGGCAACACTGCTGTGGCTCCATCTGACGAAGAATATTTTTAACAAATCCTTTTACTACCAGCATTTTATTGCATTATTAGACACCTTTTTGCAGTTTAGTCATTATTAGCAGGCAAAGTTTTGTAAGATTTAATTGCAATATTTTTTCCACAATCATATGATATGACACCATTATCAATCATTTTTTTTTCATATCCTTGTTGCAGCGTGTAATGTTTTTGTTAACAAAACATAAAATGAAAATTTTCAATCAAATATACATTTTAGGTTTTTAATGCTTTGATTATAGTTACGAGTACTCGTGTGTCTTGGTGGTGGGTCGTAATTTTTTTAATGACCTTAGACGCACAGTTGGCGTTTGTACAGCGCATTTATACTACACTTGAACCACTGGAAATAACCCCTCAAACAGCTGTTTTAATACAACTTGCACATACACAATAAAACAGCATTTGCGCGTTATCATCCATGCATTCTGCTGATATGGGCAGCTAATGCTGAAAACAAATTTTATTTGAAGAAATCTATATTTATATTATATCTTTAACACAAACACAAATGGTTACATACGTGCAAGCACAGAATTGTTAATAAAACTATGTAGATACACAAAATTTTTAGAAGAAAAAAGATTTTGCTGTAAGGTTAGTTGTAAGAACAGAGCATAGTTTGTATTTATTCTTTGTTAAATATTTAATTATGCGTGTGTATTTCAAGTATAAGTGAAGAAGTTAAATTGAATTATGAACAACACATCCATCCATTCATATTATCAATGCATTTATACAGAAATGGAAAATAAAAACTGAGGAGTGTCTGTTTTTAAATTTACTACTAAAACAGCTGATGTGCCAATGAAGAAGGATATAAACCATATCCCAGTAAAAAAAAAGACACTCCAAAGAAGTCATGAAAATGTAGAGTTTGCAGTCTGGAAGTAGTTCAAATTTCGATCCGATCTAATGATTTTAACGTAGGGTTGTCATTGCAAGAAGTTCTCTTTTTCGATGCCTAGTCACCGAATTAGAAGGGATTTTAAGAAAAATTTCTTTTTTTGTGTTCTATGGTAATATTTTCATCTAGAAAAAATTTTAAAAAGTTACATATTTTAACAATTCGTTTCTTTTTATACGAATTTAAACGCGAAACAGTGTTTTCATGTAAAGTTAAGCAAATAACTTCTAAATTTTAGGCCAAAATTAGTTCATAAATTTCTTTCAAAAAATCGAGTTTTTGAACATTTTGGTGAGTATTTACAAGGAAAAATTACAAGGTTTTGTATGATTAAAATAAACTTCTACTTGGTTTTCTGCTAACTATCGGCAAATTAAAAATATCGATTTTTTGGAAGCAATGAAAATGTGGTTCCTTCAGAATGACTTCCATTTTTTTTACTGGGTATGATTTTAATTTCAAGTACATACATCACTCGCACTCATGAGAATTTTTTTGGTGGTTAGTTTATGTTTGCAGGCATATGGAATATGTTTTGTTGGAATATTTTTCAATTGACAATTTGTCACATGTCGTGGCCTACGTTCCATACAAATGCAAATACATACATTTGAATTTAACATACATATATTAATTTGTGAGAGGGCGAGTTGAAAATTGCATTGATTGTCCTTTCGCCTATTTTCATATAATTTAGCAGAGAAATCAATCAATATATTATTATAAACACCACTACTTCCAATACTTTCTTCAATTAATGCAGAATTTTTTTTCGAAAACAAAAATATATGGGAGGTAGAAATGGCATGAAGTAAAATTAAACATAGAGCTTAAAATAAAGGATATATGGCCGATTGAAATAAAACTCTCCAGAAATTTTTTATAAGAAGCTTACAATTTTAGCCGGAATTGCAGGTTTTAAATAAGGGGTATGTGTTACATAGGCATCACCTTGCTCTAATTGCAATTATATTAAGAATAAAGATGAACATATCAACTTTTCATGTTTTTCAGTCAGTTTAAATATTATAGTTGGAACTTTATTTCCTTCTATATTTATGATTTGATTATGCCAAAATTCTTATCGCTTTGTAAGCCAAATTACATGTGTTAATTATTAAGGAACAAATACCATAAAATTCAATTGTAAATATTCTGACAAACACCAGCAGAACGGAACAACTAGCTGTTTTCGAAGGTCGCAGCACCTTCATTATCATCAGCGTTGTTTGTGTTTGGTCCACTATGTGTGGTATCAGTTGATATAGATTTCTGCTTTATATACTTAAATTTTCATTGCAAATGGAATATGCCAATTGTTTTGATTCATCGTATTACAATTTCCTGAAAGCTGTTTTTGTAATTAAAGCTCAATTTTAACATCTCCAAATTTACAACAGTCTTGCCATTGTCGTTTATTCTTTACTAATTATGCACATGACAATTTGATTTGCCACAAATTATAGTTGAATTTTTTAATGTACAGGATATATGAGAGGAAGTCAGGTTCTTGTACCGATTGTAACTGACTAGAAATAGTTATAAATTTCTGCTGTCCTCGAAGCCGACGAACAAGTTCTCGATAAAATAATATAAAGAAGAGTATCATATCGTCACCTAAAATCCAAAAAGCCGTAACAACCAAAAAATTCAAAATATATTTTTTGATTTGTTATGATGTGATTAACCAAAATTACATCATAATCAATCAAAAATTCTATTTTGAATTTTTTGGTTGTTACGACCTTTTGGATTTTAGGTGACGATATACAGAATTTAATTATATAGCTTTGAAAATATTATATAATTATTTAAATTTATTTAGCCTTAGCTAGAATTAAATTTTTGCTGAAAGCATACATTAGAGAAAAGCATGTAACTGCGTCTAATGAAATGAGATTTAACAGAAAGCTGAAAGCATAATTTACTATATATACAAAATTTTCTGAAGAAGATGACTTGACTTATTTGTGGATTCGAAAAAAGCTTAAAGATAAGATAAGATTTGGTCCAAATACAAAAGCAATAATCAACAAAATCTCTGTGCGACCCACTTAATGAAAGCTGGCACAATAACAATCCAAAAACGCTTTTATTGAAATCTAAGATGCCACTATGTGAGTAAGGTTACAATAACATTCATTTAAGTATAATCAAGCTAAATCTTCTTGTCGACCAATTTACCTAAAAACTAGGCTCTGGCTAAGTGAGGGGAGTAACACTGGTCCTACAGAATTAAGAAGCCTTGTTTCTTACCGATAACATTTGTAATGAGTCAAACACCTCTAACAGGAGCTTGAATAAAAATTGCAATTATAGTAGACTTGTCAAAGCTTTCGAACTATTGGCTAAGTTCCATATTAAAATTAAAGGTGGACATCCTAGTGATTAAATGAATTTCTGCCTGAAATTTCGTAGGCATAATCTCTGAAGTTCAAGGTATAATATGTGGCTTAATATTGATACTACGGCCAAAGGTAGCTTAAAAGCGGATCTGCTCTAGGGAGTTTGATGGTAGGTAACGTGGCCTAATCATCTATCGACAGAAAGCCAACGGTGGACTTCATATAACTATAAAGGGTTGATTAGATCCTGATCACCATGCATATATAAATAGTGATGCTGTGTCGGGTGCTTGGTGGGGTCTACTCTCATTCACCGTGTGTTATCACGGAGAACATTTCTGACTATGGTTGCCAGTGAAATCTCAGGGAAAACGATCTTGGATGTCTAGTGTCAAATCAATGCTATTGGATTGTAAGAAGCGGTTAGCCAGATACTATTCTATATGCTGTTGCTTTTAAACAAGTGCTACTCCTGAGTTAAAACTCTTTACCAATGAGATATTAGATAGCTCGAGCTCCTCAGCAAGGCCAGGATTAGCTTTGTTCAAAGATTGCTACCTATGTGTTCCTTGCAAGTCACATAGTGCTTTCTAGGAATGCCACATTAAGCTTAATAGTGACACTAAATTCGTTATCAAACCTTAGTTTGCACATAATCCATTCTCAATAGTTTGATATAAAACAAAGTACTTACGACCGCTGAGTTTTCACTACCAACACAATGAGTAGGACTCCCATTAAATATAAGAAGTCTTCAATGCAGAAAAGGCAGAAAATGCTTTCGAATTTGAATGCTATTAACATTACAATTCGAAAACATTTGCTTTCGTTTCGAATAACAGATTAGACCCCCTGAAAAGGAGTAAGTTCAAGTAAAGCATCAAAGGCTTAGGCTCAACAGCCAAGTGGAGAAAAGGTCTGCCAATTTTTTTCATTTTGAGTAATCTGATAGAGTTTTCGTGAGACTCAAATCAACAAATTTAACTTGAAGGGTTTCAGTCAACTTCTTATCAAGATTAACACAAAAGTATTTTACCTCATTGAAACAACAACCGATCTCAAATACATTCAAGGAAACTAAGTGTGTACTCTAAGGTTATAACTTTTTTGAGCGTCATTCTCCCAAGAGTCTAGGTTTGGTTAGGTTAGTAAGGGTGCTGCTATACCGCACCTCCACTCGGAGACCAACTGATTGTGAATCCCTTCTAATGCCCATTCAAGAAAATAATATTTACCCCCCCCCCCCTTTTTTTGTACCCAGAAGTGACCCTATGATCCGTCATTACGCCACTGAATTCCCATGATGAAGCCACTGATTTCTTCTAGTTTGCACTTCCCGATGTAATGCTCTCATGGAAATGTCTGCTTAGCCATCTAAAGGCAGAATTAGTTTGTACGTGCTGTTCTGTTCTGAATCAGCTGTTTTGTTTCTGTTGAGTTGAAAATCTGTATGTGTGGTTAGTTTTTACTTTTTCGTTCTGTTCTGTTGCGGACGAATCTGTAGAAAATAGAATTCAACGTTAAGTGACAGCCAAAAGTGTGTATGTATTAGTGTGTTGTGATATTGTGTGTACAAGTGTAATCAATTATACAGGTTGCCAGCTGATTTTTTTAACAGACAAAGTAATTGCAAAATATTTTATACAGAAAGGAACGGCACAGAACAGCAACAGAAAGTAAAGACTAATGAAGCCTTAAGCCTATGACGCTGCAGCTTCCGGCAGTGACAGATAATACACAGAAAATATTATTCCCAAAAAAATTTTAAACAAATATTTGTTTGAAATCAAACTTAGTTTCAGTAAACATTCTGTACTGTTCCACTAAATTAATTTGTACCAAAAAACTGTGTAGAGAAGAAACAGGCCACGACGTTTGTCGGCTGGCTAATTTTCGGCATTTACATATATACAACACGATCAATCAAAATAAACAACAACAAACGCACAACAGCACGTTGTTCCTATCAACAAGCAAGATAAACACCAACACACTGAAATAACATTTTATCTCAGCCGAACTCTGATTAATTTAAATTTTTACAAAATTTTTATCAGAATTTAAAAAATTATTTGTAGGACCGCATTCAAATAAAATATTTACTGATTCAACGAATTTGGTTACTGAAAATGAAATTTAGTTTTTTCTGTGTATGTTCAATGGTTTCTGGTTCCTCTTCATCCCAGCACATCGTACACAAATCTGTAGCGCCAGTTTCCCAAATGCTGGTTCTTGGTCTGAAAGAGCAGTGACCAGTCAACTCGCCTGTCACGGTTCGCATTGCTTTCCTATTCACAAAATAGCACATATCCCTCGAGACTCTACAATCCTACCGGGTGTTTTTTATTGAGGTATAGAACTTTAAGTTGGCATCACTTTTTTAACTGGCGGCCATTTTGTCAGCTGTCAAGTGATTAATATTTAGTTTGGTTTGCCATTTCATCTTGAACAGGTTGACAAAAGAACAACGCTTGCAAATCGTGCAAATTTATTTCGAAAATAATGGTTCAGTTCGCGAAGTTTACCGCAAGCTCCGTCCATTTTATGGTCGACATAATCGTCCATCAGAGCAATTAATTCGGTTAACCATGGATCGTTTTCGCACTACGTTTACTCTATGTGATAATACGCATCCGCAGAGACGTCGAACAGTGCGCACCGAAGAAACAATTGCCGCTGTAGAGCAAAGTGTTGAAGAGGACCCGAATGAATCGATTCGCCACCGTGCACAGCAATTGGAGCTTTGTCCATCAACTTTATGGAAGATTTTGCGCAAAGATCTTGGCTTGCGACCTTACAAGATCCAGCTTGTGCAAGAATTAAAGCCGTGATTTTGGTGTATGGGCCGAAAATGAGATTGATCTCGATGCTGATTTTCATCGCAAAATTTTGTTCAGTGATGAGGCTCATTTTTGGTTGAATGGCTACGTCAACAAGCAAAATTGCCGCATTTGGAGTGAAGAGAATCCACATGAGACCCTTGAGACGCCATTACATCCACAAAAACTGACTGTTTGGTGTGCTCTATGGGCTGGTGGAGTCATTGGGCCATACTTCTTCCGAAATAATGCTGGAGAGTCAGTTACCGTTAATGGAGACCGGTATAGAGCCATGATAACCGACTGTTTTGTTCCCGAATTGGATGGCATGAATGTGGATGAGTTGTGGTTCCAACAAGACGGCGCTACATGCCACACAGCGCACGTCACAATCGATTTATTGAAGGAAACATTCGATGAGCGCATAATTTCGCGGAATGGACCTGTCAATTGGCCACCAAGATCGTGTGATTTGACACCATTGGATTATTTTCTTTGGGGATATGTGAAGTCGCTCGTCTACGCCAACAAACCAGAAACGTTAGGGGACTTGGAAGCCAACATTCGTGGCGTTATTGCCAACATACGGCCCCATATGCTCGAAAAAGTGGTTGAAAATTGGACCTGTAGAATTGGCTTTATTCGAGCCAGCCGCGGCGGCCACATGCCCGAAATCATATTTAAACATTAATGGCATAAAATTATCCTTCCAATAAAGCCAAATTGATGGACATTAAAACGATTTTCTTGTGTTTTATTTTAATTCGAAGTTCTATACCTCTAAAAAAACACCCTCTCTATAGTGATGAACTATCGTTCCACACATTTTTTTTCCCATTCAAACTATACAACAACACTAATTACTTTATTTTCAATCAAAAAGTCATACAAGAAGTTTAATTTTCCTTTTTAAGCCTCCTTTGTCTTCGCCATATTTTAGTTTGTAATGTCAGTATTCAAAGAAATTTGCGAAAGGCTTTGCAAAAGCTTTAGGGAGTATCGAATTGGTGTTTTGCAGTATTTAGCTTTCGCAATCGCAATAACGATGCCAACCTTCATCATTCTGTTTGTAATTTTAGTTAAAATTTAATTTTAAAAATTAAAAATGTGCTTGAAAAAAACTCGTATAATTCTTAGACTGCTCTCGCATATGAAGAACATAAGCCCATAATTGAGCATTTGAAATTCAAATTTTAGACAGTCTTGCACTTGTCCCAAAAATAACTTCAGAAACAGCTGAAATTTATTTGTATCCCCAAGCAAGCCCAATGAGAAGAATACAACAAAAAAAAAAAAAAAAAAAAACAAGAACAACAAAGAAGAAAACAAAAAAAATAGAACTAAATAATTTAAAACCGGAACAAGCAGCCGGAACTAGTTATGAATAAAAGGAAGTGAATTTTTGGGCAAATACAACAACATAACAAGAGTATTATAAATATTTCATGTACTTAACAAAAACTACAGCAATGTGTTTGCAACACAAGAAACATAAAGGAAAACATATGAACGGAATTCCAAAATATATTTTAGTCCTTTGCAGCAAAAAAAAAAAGGTATGTTTGCTGTTTTTTGTTATTTTTGTTAGTTCTATATTTGTTTTTAACACGTACTTACTCAATTACCAAAACTCGTACACAAGGAGTGTTGTTTTATTTTTAACATACAATTCTTTTGTTAATTTTAAGGGCTTCACTAAAAAATTTATCTGAATGTGAGTTTATACAAAAGAAATCCTTAGAAAAGAAAAAGAATTTAGAAAATATCGAAAAAATCATGTATTTAGATCGCACGTTCATTTTTTTTCCTTATTATTATATTTTTTGGTATAAATTGATCCTTTGCACGTTTTATGGTCTTCCTTCTATGTCGGTTTTATTCAAACTTGATGACATTAGGGAAGTTGTAAGGTTTTTTTTTTTTTTGGAAATTGTTTTGTCTCAAAATTTATGGTTATTTATATACATATTCCTTCTTTCTTTACATGCCTGTTGTTTTTTATCATGTTTAAGCCGCAGGGATACAAGGTGTGTTCTCGATTTAAATTATGATATTGGAATGTATATCTGATATAAAATTTGTACACTGAGAAAATTTGTGTTTGTAAAACAAATGGGTTGGTTCTTAAGCATTAGAAATTAAGACGGATTTTACATATGCAAAGTTTACTTTGCAAAGTCTTGAGTTTGTAAAAGAGACGTGGGAAAAAGAATACGAGCTCTTTTCCCGTCTCTCCGACGAATTCAAGACATTACAAGCTAAACTTTGCATGTGTAAAATACGTCTAGGTAAGTGAAAATATATTATAAAATTAAAGAAAAACTATAAAGAAGGTAGTGGCAACTATGAGGTTTGACTTACGAAACTTCGCACTAATCCTTAAATCTGTATTCACTGAGTCAAATCAAGATGGTATGAAAAAAAAACCGAAGATTTATTTTACAAGGATGTATTATGTACTGAAGTTTCATGACCTTCATATTCTATGTGCAACGTAGTCAGAATTATCACCTAGAGATGTTAAAAAAATAGGACACAGTTTTGCGGCTTTATTTTCTCATGCAGGTTCAATTACTCTCGCTACAAGTATTTTATCTAATAAACTTATAGTACGTTTCCATATACGTGTTTTGGAGCAGAAAACTTGTTTTGCTTAAAAACCAATGTTTTGCTGCATGTTTTCCCATACATTTTTTACATCAGCACAACACTTCAAATAAGTTGTTTTCCTCCAAAACATGAACAAATTTGTTAGTGCAACACTGCGTTGCTGGCTGAAACTTCAAAAAAAAGTCGCAATATTCTGACAAAAGATGGCACTAATACAGTATATTAAATTTTTTAAGCAATTGCATAAACCACATCAGTTGTATTTATATGCTGTTTACTAATCTAAATAATAAGGTTTGCGGCCTTGATAATAACATCAAATTGATTTCCAAAACTAGTTTAACCAAAACACAAAAAAGCATAATGGAGAAAAACAACTTGTTTTGCTCCTAGTGGAAACGTACTATTGGAAACTACTG
Source organism: Tachina grossa (assembly GCA_949987645.1). NCBI lineage: Eukaryota > Metazoa > Arthropoda > Insecta > Diptera > Tachinidae > Tachina > Tachina grossa. The sequence continues at coordinate 133,607,676 of OX465276.1, read as the reverse complement.
CTAAAACTAAAGTCGTTCTGCATGTTTTGGAGGCACCAGGGTGGCGTTGGTTAAAGTAGTTAGCACGTTGACTACGAAACCGAAAGTCGTGGGGTCGAGCACTGTCTCCGACAGTCATTAGATAACAATACCAAACATTTAATTTAATGTGCATTTGTGTCCATTTGTATCAGTTGTTGTAGGAAAGTTCAAGTGATAAAGCAATAGACATTGGTCACTGAACTACACCGGCTTCAGCACATACAAATCCTAATGTGACAGCAGAACGCCCTCCTTCGTCAGTATTGGATAGCAGGATCATCGGCGAAGTAAAATAATAAATAAAATGGCTTCAAAAATTTAATACGCCTTATTGACACCAGATGCGCTGCAACACAACAAAAATATGGTTGAGGTAACCATAATCAAACAGCAACATACTATGATTGAATTATATAGTTGCAGTCAAATCATATTATTATTCACCCTTATTCTATTTGGCGTCGGCAACATCGTCGTCAATTTTGAAACAACATCAATATAACACAATATCAATGCTAACTTTGTATTCCTTAACAGTGTTATGACGACGTTGCCTGTTCATCGATAAATACAATACACATATCCAATATTTGAGTCAGCTGATTCATTTTGTTTACTATTTTTGGTAAAAGTATTTTTGAATAAGCAAAAGTTTTGTAAGTAAATGAAAATAAAATGTTTTTTTTTCCTATTGGAACGATGAAAATAAAAAAATTTTAAAAGTGAAAATAAGATTTCTCAGGCAAAAGTCATGCATTTGTCAGTTACCCAAGGAGAAGTAAGTGATAAATTCTGTCATGTTTTGGGAAAATAATGAGTAATGCTCATCCTTTTAATATTTTTAAGTTATTTTCGGTTGAAAAAAACATCATTTAGGCAAGTATTGGACAAAATACATATAGCCTATTTTTTGAAAAAAAAGGGATCAGATCAACGTTTATTGGAGATTGGAGCTTCCTCCAAAGGAGTTCAGTGCTAATTGTTTATATATTCCACCTCCAGTTGCTTCACACTCAGTACTGTTTGCAGCCTTTTTTTAATTTAAACCTCAAGTCCCCACTGTGCCTTGAAATAATTGGGAACATTACCTCTGCGGAATCCACTAGCAAAATACGGACTTTTTTCAACTCTTCCACAAGCTTTTCAAATTAGTTGGGGATAGTCATTTTAATTTCGTCCATATATTTTTCACTTTTTTTAAGAAATTTTTTTTAATAAATACGTACATTTTTATATCTACTTTGGTATTTCTTATATTTCACTTTTTTAACATTTAAATTATTTTTCAAATTCGTTGAGGCATGCACACAACAGAACACGACATCAAAGACACTGACGACAAAATGAACGGCAACATCAACATCAATTTTTCTTACAGAATACTAAAAATTTGCTGACAGTAATCGATAAATGGCAATACTATCTACAGGAATACCGATTTGCCAAAAACCATTAAAAACGACGTCGTCTTATGTTGCCGACGCCAAATAGAATAAGGGTGATTAATAGAAAAAAAAACTTTAACAATATTATTATCTGAGTTAACAATATTATTTATTATCTGAGTTAATTATAATGATATCTGAGTTAAGTATAATATTATCTGAGTTAATTATATTATAATCTTAGTATTGTAAATATGACAACACTATTGTTAGATGTGACTAAAATATAATTGAGACTCACCAAACCATGTTCTAATATTATATTAATATTGTTAAATACGACCACAATATTATTTAATACAATAATACTATTTTATATTTTAATAATATTTTTTTTTGCAGAAACAGCTGTGCGTTAAACTCGAAATAAAAATAAATTAATATTGTTGAAATAAATTGTATATATAAGGGGTGTTTTTTTTAGAGGTATAGAACTTCGAATTGAAATAAGACACAAGAAAATCGTTTTAATGTCCATCAATTTGGCTTTATTGGAAGGATAATTTTATGCCATTAATGTTTAAATATGATTTCGGGCATGTGGCCGCCGCGGCTGGCTCGAATAAAGCCAATTCTACAGGTCCAATTTTCAACCACTTTTTCGAGCATATGGGGCCGTATGTTGGCAATAACGCCACGAATGTTGGCTTCCAAGTCCCCTAACGTTTCTGGTTTGTTGGCGTAGACGAGCGACTTCACATATCCCCAAAGAAAATAATCCAATGGTGTCAAATCACACGATCTTGGTGGCCAATTGACAGGTCCATTCCGCGAAATTATGCGCTCATCGAATGTTTCCTTCAATAAATCGATTGTGACGTGCGCTGTGTGGCATGTAGCGCCGTCTTGTTGGAACCACAACTCATCCACATTCATGCCATCGAATTCGGGAACAAAATAGTCGGTTATCATGGCTCTATACCGGTCTCCATTAACGGTAGCTGACTCTCCAGCATTATTTCGGAAGAAGTATGGCCCAATGACTCCACCAGCCCATAGAGCACACCAAACAGTCAGTTATTGTGGATGTAATGGCGTCTCAAGGGTCTCATGTGGATTCTCTTCACTCCAAATGCGGCAATTTTGCTTGTTGACGTAGCCATTCAACCAAAAATGAGCCTCATCACTGAACAAAATTTTGCGATGAATTTCGCAAACTGAACGATTATTTTCGAAATAAATTTGCACGATTTGCAAGCGTTGTTCTTTTGTCAACCTGTTCATGATGAAATGGCAAACCATACTAAATATTAATCACTTGACAGCTGACAAAATGGCCGCCAGTTAAAGTTCTATACCTCAATAAAAAACACCCTTTAGAAATGTATACTTACACGACATACAGCCATGTCTGTATAAAAAGATACTCAAATGTTTATATATTTTTATTGATCTAGCCTTTTGTGTATACTTTATTTATTTATTCATTTATTTAACACTACCGATAGCTTGCAAACGAAATACTGAACTGACAGATGTTTCTGAAAAAGATTTTTTTTAACTTAACATAGTATGGTTTTGGAAAACATTATATTGCTATTTACATCAATTATTTTTAAATAATAATACAAATTATGTTGTAGTCATAAATTTTTAACAAAACTATATTGTTAAACTGTAACCATATCACACTTTTATATGGATGTGATAATGTAATTATTAAATTCAAACATTACTCTATTTATCGTAACGAAATAAATGTTTAAAATAACAATAACTAGTTCTCGACGACCACACATTTGTTTCTGAGAATATAATATTGTTTCCTCAACCCTTCTACAACCATATCTTTTCTTTGCGTGTACATTATTAAAAACGTGCAAAAAAAGCAGAGTTGTAGAAGAATGAAGCCTTCCACCTGTCTTTTCTGTCACTGTCACTTCCCTATCACCCTCTCTCACTATGTTCTCATAACTTAATTTGAATTTGATTTGATTGATTGATTTTAGAAATTCTTGTTTGGTCTAATTTTCAAAAAAAAAAAAAAAAAAAAAAGTGGGCGGATATACGCACATTAGACGCTTCGGGCGCACTTAGTAACCACAGACTGTGAGCTAGGAGTAAAAATAAATAAAAAATGGCCACAAAGACCAAAGTACTGAACTTTCGACTTCCTCGGTTGTATAACCATGAAGTGCCGCTATCGGAGAAGCAACATGTCTAGAAGTTATACTGGACCAAAAACTTTTACGGAAACTAAATATTCAACATAGGGTAAGAAAGGTAACGATTGCCTACTACTCCTGTTGTAGAATGATTGGGTTTAAATAGGGCCTAACCCCAAAATGCTTAAATGGACGTACACACCAATTGTGCGTCCACTACTGACTTACGGCTCTCTAGTATGGTGGCCTACAACAAGTAAGAAATACGTGGTATCCGCTTGCGTGAGGATGTTTACGTACTAGTCCTTCGGAGGCTCTGAATGTTTTACTAAACTTTATTCCGATCGACTTTCGTATATTGACGGCATCCTCAAGTAGTGAGGCAAAATTAGCGGCATCTGGGCTTTGGAGATCAAGTTCTTATGGTCATGCCAGAATTATGGATCAACTATTCCCTACGCTGAGGAAATCTACATGGTGCCTCATCTGAACTTTGACAAAGTGTTTAAAGTTCTCATTCCATCCAGGCGGGATGGAAAGGGAGGCACAATAGTAAGAGAATGTCGTATTCAGAATATTCACTGATGGATCAGTAATGGTCTGCAGTGTCGGCTCTGGCGTCTTTTTAGACGATCTTTGTATAGAATGCTTCTTCCGTCTCTCTAGCGAAGCCACTGTATTTCAAGCCGAAATTTTGGCGGTAAGGGATGTGGCTAGAGTGCTGATTGATAGGAAGGTACAGGGTAAGGTCGATATTGACAGCTAAACAGCGCTGCTATCCCTAAGATTATATACCACTTACTCTATTCTAGTTGGGCAGAGTAAGAGTGTGCTATATAAACTAGGTGGTCAGATTAACCTCAACCTCATCTAGGGTCTAGCACATAGAATTTTTTTAGGTAACGCATGAGTGGACGAGCTGGCCAGACTTGCACCTGGATTCTGTAACTTTTTGCGAACCGAAAATCGTAATATTTATCGATATATTTATTCGCCTGCCATAACGATAATGTTATTCTGTAATTTCTTTTTTACGATAGTCTCCCGCTTTATCTTATTCATTATGTGGTATCTCTGTATAGAAAATGTGAAAACAAGCGAAAAGCATAAAGAATAATTAAGAAAAACTCAAAAGATTAGATCTTGTGACTTAATTATTTTTTTTTCTCCAACCGACAACGAAAATCATTAAAATATGCTACTGAATAGCAAAGTCGATAAATTTTCGTTATATTTATTCTAACGATACGATTATAGTAATAAAAGTTACTTAATCCAGGTACTGGCTCTGCTATGAATGCCTCCGATGCCGAATCGGTAGCCATGCCATTTGGTACTATTAGAAACGGTATATTCAAGCACTATCTTTATAAAGCTGAATGCATATAGATACGTGCAAGGTCTCTAAAAAAATGTGACCTTGCTACAATGATAGGCGCTCTAGACAATTAACAAATAAGAACCGTAGGGACATCTCGAAATTCGCTGCAGTCATGCCGAGACACTGGGCGATCTGCAACCATGCTAGTAGGATAGGCCTGTCGAAGTTGTCGGCAAGATTGCGTAGAAGACCTCATCCCGCTTCCTTTGCGAATGTTCAGCTTTGAATCTCTCGAGAAACAAGTTTTTAGGCAGTCGTTTACTAGACGACATTTCAGATTTATCTTAGTTTGGGTTGAGTGCCCTTGTCAGATATCTCAACTCGAGGGGTTGGATCTAGTACATATCACCGTATCCCAATACTTAGATACGGTTGTACATAGGTTGACACCGACGAGTGGAGTGCCCCTTTCAAAAAGGAATCATCTAAATTCTACTTGAATGCCTGCATGAAGGAGGCAGCCACGTAAGCTAGCCAACCAATGCCCGTTAAAGGGTTTCCTTTGATTTTGTGCAATCTTCGTTTGCATGTGCCCCGGACGGAAAATACATAAAGGGTGTTTTTTATTGAGGTATAGAACTTTAAGTTAGCATCACTTTTTTAACTGGCGGCCATTTTGTCAGCTGTCAAGTGATTAATATTTAGTTTGGTTTGCCATTTCATCATGAACAGGTTGACAAAAGAACAACGCTTGCAAATCGTGCAAATTTATTTCGAAAATAATGGTTCAGTTCGCGAAGTTTACCGCAAGCTCCGTCCATTTTATGGTCGACATAATCGTCCATCAGAGCAATTAATTCGGTTAACCATGGATCGTTTTCGCACTACGTTTACTCTATGTGATAATACGCATCCGCAGAGACGTCGAACAGTGCGCACCGAAGAAACAATTGCCGCTGTAGAGCAAAGTGTTGAAGAGGACCCGAATGAATCGATTCGCCACCGTGCACAGCAATTGGAGCCGACTAACCGACTATTTTGTTCCCGAATTGGATGGCATGAATGTGGATGAGTTGTGGTTCCAACAAGACGGCGCTACATGCCACACAGCGCACGTCACAATCGATTTATTGAAGGAAACATTCGATGAGCGCATAATTTCGCGGAATGGACCTGTCAATTGGCCACCAAGATCGTGTGATTTGACACCATTGGATTATTTTCTTTGGGGATATGTGAAGTCGCTCGTCTACGCCAACAAACCAGAAACGTTAGGGGACTTGGAAGCCAACATTCGTGGCGTTATTGCCAACATACGGCCCCATATGCTCGAAAAAGTGGTTGAAAATTGGACCTGTAGAATTGGCTTTATTCGAGCCAGCCGCGGCGGCCACATGCCCGAAATCATATTTAAACATTAATGGCATAAGATTATCCTTCCAATAAAGCCAAATTGATGGACATTAAAACGATTTTCTTGTGTTTTATTTCAATTCGAAGTTCTATACCCCTGAAAAAAACACCCTATACTTTTTTAATAGAAATAATTTCTTTCCAAATATGGTGATCAAAACATGTATTTTGCTGAAAATTTTTGTGTTTATATATCATTATATTTCTGAGTATTCCTTTACCTTCATCTGCTGTTGAGCCTGAATAATTACTTTCTATAACACTATGTTGATAACACAAATCTTTAGTGCGCAGCATATATGTACATACACTCAGGGAAAAGCTGCAACTTAAAAATAAGAACGCGTCACATTAATTCAATAATTAGTGTATGTTGGGATACTTAAAAATGAATAAAATTAATAAATTAATACTGCAAATTAATATTTTTCCATATTGAAATAAAAAATTTCAACATGACTATCGTTAATTTTTCTTATTAACCCAATATGGTTTTTATTGATTTTAAGCTGTTTTCCTCTGGGTGTATATATCAGACATGGGCATACTGCAGTATATATTTACTGCAGTAAAAAAGCAGTAAGCAGTAAAATTTTACTGGTTACTGAAAAAAATTTGCAGTATTCAGTAAAATTTTCCTGCTTACTTAAAAATTTGCAGTATTCAGTAAAAATTTACTGAATACTGAAGAAAAAGCAATAACCATTAAATTTTTACTGCAATGAAATTTTGTTGCAGTATTTTACTGGTTACTGAAAAAATAGCAGTAACCAGTAAATGTTTAAATACTGCAGCGTGACTCTTATAGAGTTATTAAAAGTCGAAGCAACCAACAGCAAAAATACACGCTTTGCTTAAATTGTAACAAATACCAAAAAAGAACAATATCAAACAAATTCGAATAACACAAAACATAAGTAATCGGAACACATCGCTTAAACAAACACATCTGCACTGCTGCTAATAATAAAGTGAAAACTTAAAAGAAAAATAATAATAATACTAAGTAGGCTCAAATTAATAAGTGTTTTTAAAACTACAAACTTCAACAATTTTATTCAAAGAAAAAATATGAGTGAAAAATATTTCGATAGTGACGATTCCATTAAAGATCCAGATTTTGTTTGTGAACAAAATCATCCAAGACGTTGCAAAGGCCTTAGAGCAAACCCCTCTTTATGAATTTTAGGCAGTCCATATATAAAATTTTACTGAAAACTGCAATTTTTTCAGTAACCAGTAAAATACTGCAACAAAATTTCATTATCAGTAAAATACTGTAAAAAAAAATTTCATTTTCAGTAAAAATTTACTGGTTACTGCTTTTTTCCAGTATTCAGTAAAATTTTACTGAATACTGCACATTTTTTCAATAAGCAGTAAAATTTTACTGAATACTGCAAGTTTTTTCAGTAACCAGTAAAAAAGGATTTTTTACTGCAGTAATTATTTACTGCAGTATGCCCATGTCTGGTATATATTATTGTTCTTAAGATTTTGTATGGTATAAAAAATGTTTATGCTTACAGCAATACATAAATATACATATATTTATTTGTAGGGTGTTAAAAAAATTTCAAATAATGTATCTTTTATTTTTAATAAAGCGCACCCTACAAATTGTCAACGTCTCTTCTTTACATATGTACATATTTCTTTAAGTGTACTTTCAAGGACGCCAGTCAGCTGTTTATTCCACTAAGATGATGTTAATTTGATGTGTTTGTACGAACATGTTTATTAAAATGTCAGTATGTATGTATGTATCTTTAAAAATAGCTACGAATTTTATGCTGGTATGAGAAAAATTTATGTCTTAAAATGTTTGCATATGCCTTTGCTGTATCTGTGGTATCAGTTTTATGTTTCCTTTAATTCTTTTAAGGTGCCGCCGCACACGTTTATTTACTCCCACTACCACCGTTCGTGACATTCAAGGGATAAATATAAATTTAACGAATACCTAAATATAAGAACTATTTATCAAAGGCTTTAGGAAAAATTTATATCTCTACGTACATAAGTATTTTATCAAAGAGAATCAAAAAAGCCTTTTGCACAGTTCTAAGAGGCGAAAGCAGAACTAATTTTAGTTCGAAAACTACGCAAAAGCTCAATTTTAGCATCAAGCTCAAAACATAAACAAAGATTTATATATAAATGAAATAGGAATAATTTTAAAATTAGAAACGGAGATGATGCTTATTACGATTTCAAGATTCGTTTCTTTAATTTCTAAAAACAAATTTAACTGACTTTAAAAATAAACACTAAAGGCTTTATTTATAAAAAAATAATTTTGATTAACAAAACGTTTAACAAACAAAATTTCATACAAAATTTGTTTTGTAAACCTTCTGTAAACAAAAATTATTTATTATGATGGCGTTTATGGCAATTTTCGAAAGGCAACAATCTGCCTTATCGTGGTTGGCGTATTTCAAATACGAATACGACTGTTTGGTAATATATTAAAGAAGACTTCAACAGTTTTTCGTATTTAAAATACGCCAACAACGATAAGGCAGAATAGTTATTGAATTATAAAAATACATCAGGGTCGCATTATTTCAAAAGCCATGCGATTGCGTAGCATAGTGAATCCTAGCCTTTAGTTAGCATCTATTTCGAGCATAAATATAGGTAAGGTGTATGCTAAATGTTTTATAATTCTCTTGGGAATAAGTAGGTAAAATAGTTTAAAAAAAATTTAAACATTGCATACTATTTCTGAAGGTTAGAACTTTGAAAATATTGTAGTCTCTTAATTTACAGTGTAGAGCAAAAGAGCTAGCTGTTCCGTTCAACTATGTATGTGTTGTCAGAATATTTACAACTAACTTTGGTGTTATTTGTTAATTAATAATTATCACATGTAATTTGGCTTAAAAACCGATACGAACTTTAGCCTATTCAAATCATAAATATAGAAACAAATCAAGTTCGAAAAATAATAATTAAACTAAATTCACTAAAAGAATATATTGTTTTTTTATGTGAATTGTTAAAATTTAAGTTTAATACTTAATAAGTAAAGTATTAAGAGTCTAAACACAATGTTTGCGGTGCGGTGCGATTTCTCGTTGCGGGAGAGAAAAATAAACATAATACAACGGAAGACGCCGACGGCAATACTTGTTATTGTTTCTTTAACTTTTTATTAATTTTTTTGTGCATACATTTTTATAAAGAAAATTTACTCTTTCTGTTAAATATTTTGTAATGGCAGTAAATAAAAACAAAAAATGATTAAAATTTTATACATTCGCAGATATATTTGATAAACTTTTTAAGCTTTTATGACAAACATTTTTGAACTTCAAAATCATGTTTTTTGTTGTGAACACCGCCAATTATTCAAACACTACGACAAAATCAGAAAGAGAAAGAGAGTCAAAAATTGAGAGAATAAGAAAGCCCGCAATGAAAATAAAATATATTTTAAATTTATGCCGTTCCGTACTGTGGGGTTTTACTTCAAAATCCTATGAAAAACCGCACCGCAATGAATTCTCGTTACATTGTGTTCAGACTCTAAATTGGGATTATTAGTGCGTTTAAAAAATTTTAAACTTAAATTGTTACAATTCCCATAAAAAAAAAACACTAATTATTAACTTGACTGTACCCGCTCAGAAAAATACATGTGTGGCAACACTCTACTCTTGAATAGCTGTTGTTGTTATTTACATTTATTTTCTTTTTACATACTCTTACGACTACAATTTGAAGCTGGAAAAAAGTCGGCCAATGTAGAAATGGTTAAGTAAGAAAATAAAAAAGCATGTTAATTATTGAGTTCTTGTTGCAAATTTGTTATTCGTTGTGCTTCTCATTTGTTTAAATGAAAGTTTATAACATAATAACTCTAGTTGTTCTAAGAAACTTTGGGTAAAGGTTCCCTGATGATCTGCATTAGCAACAGTGAAATGCGCATAGGATCCAGATAAACCCCTCAATAATGAATTTCAATCTATTTTTAATAAAAAAAAAAGCAATGTGAGTCCGATCACAGAGGAGATGTGTAAACATCTAGCAATGAAAATTTTTTTTTAAGTTGGAAGTACTTATGCTTTTAGTATCTTTTTTTAAATTAATTAATTAAAAGTATCAAAACTTTCAACATTGTAAATACATATGAATGTGTTGGTTTTTGTTTGTTTTATTAAACTTATTTGGTTAGTAAATGGGCACACTGCAGTATATGTATATGTACTGCATTTAAAATTGCACTAAGCAGTAAATTTAATGATTACTAAAAAAATTCAGTAAATTGTTACTGCTAATGAAATTTAATTTGCATTACCAGTAAAATCGTAGGGCCGTAATCATAATAAAATTGTAGCAAGTGGTGGCAAAGTTTTTTCATTAAAATTTTGAAACTTTTGTATGAAAAACATTTAGCCACTTGGTAGAATTTCATTATGAATACGGGCATTACTGATTACTGAAAATTCAATGCACCTCATCATATAACAAATCATTTAGGCAATTTATATAAATTGTAGAAAAAAATTTTAGTAATCAGTAAAAATTTACTTGTTAAACATTTTTTATTGCTTTTACTGGTACTGCAGTGCTCATCTATGGTAAATGCCTTTACTTTTACTTTCTAATTTTTAATTCCTGTTGTTCATCGTTTAGTTGTTGCTGTTCTTGTTGTTGTGTACGCATTGCAATTAAAATAAATTCAGTAAAGTGCGACTTTCTTCCTTTTTTAAATTTTTTCAGTTTAAACGATTTTTTTTTCAGTTTTATCGCTTTTTCACGTTTTGGCGTTTTTTTTCTCTTTTTGGGTTTTTTTAATTTTCGCAATTTTTTTTTCATTTTGGAGATTTTTTCTGTTTTTGGGTTTTTTTTTATTTTGGCGATTTTTTCATTTTGGCGATTTTTTCATATTGGCGATTTTTTTTGTTTAAGGATTTCTTTCATTTTGGCGATTTTTCCGTATTTTGCGATTTATTTTAGGCCTACAGATTTTTTTTAATTGGTGCTTTTTTCGTTTTGGCGATTTTTTTTGTTTTTGGCGATTTTTTTATATTTGGCGATTTTACATTTTTTTGATTTTTTAGTTTTACCGTTTTTGAAAATTTCAAGAGTTTTGCTCTTACGGTTTCCAAGATACAGCAAGTTGTCAAAATTACAAAGTCAAAATTGCATTAACTGATGGAACACCCATTGATTTAAATTTTTTAAATATACTAACTTTTAAAATTTCAAGTGTATATTTGTACATACAATTGTATGTATATTACATGGGATTTTAACATTTTTCGTTGTTCGTTTTGGAACACCCTTTAGTTTTTAACTCTCATGTATTTGTTGTTGTAGTGGCCAAATGTCTACACATTGTGTCCAAATTTCAAGTCCGTAGCTCTTACGGTTCATTTTCACCTTTGGTGTACGGAAGTATACAGAAAAATAACCGGCGGCGGCGCACCGTCGGCTATGAGCCGGTCAACTTGTTTCTCTGCTTGGTATTGCTTCTTTCAAACACACTGATTTGACAATGCAAAGAAATCTCAGCAATGAAATCAAAGTCAAAAGATTTTTACCCCCTAGCGTATAGATGTTTACACATCAAAAAAAATATTTTATTTAAGTAAAATATTAAAGAAGAAATATTAAGAAGAAATTATTTATACACAAAAATAAAAATAACAAGTTCAAGGTCCCGTTTCTCAAATTTTAAAGTAAAATACACACAAAACAACAATAAAATTTATAAAAGTGTTGTTGTTTTGTGTGTATTTTACTTGTACATTTATAGTCTGTAGTTTTGGGAAACGGGCCCCAGTCTTAACAATAAATTTTATTTTAAATTGTATAGTGTTCAGTTTTGCACTCTTAACAATTATTCCATTTAATATGAGACAAAACGCCAATTAATATTTTGTGAAGCCTCCTTTACTCTTTAGCACTGGCGCTATACGTTTTGGCATGCTTCTTGCTAAATTTTGAAATGTTTCGAGAGGTATGCTGCTTCAAATGTCCTGAACTCTCTCCCAAAGCTCCTTCACGCTGGTTGGGGGTGTTTCAAAGTTCCCTAGTCGTCTTTTCACAATCGACCATAAATTTTCAATTGTATTCAGATCTGGGCTTTGAGGTGGCCACTTCATTGTGCGAAACTTTTCTTTTTTTCCAGCCAATTTCGCACAAGTTTTAAAGTGTGCTTTGTGTCATTATCATGCTGTCAGCAAAACCCATTTGACCCATTGCAACTGGTAAATTTTCATAAATAATATTAAGGTATACTTCCTTATTCATTATACCTTCCACCAAAACTAGTGGACCTACACCAAACTCTGCAAAACATCCCCAAATTATTATTGATACCCCGCCGTGTTTTACCGTCTCAATCACCTGATGTTTCTGGGTGGCTTTTCCCGTATTTGACCAGAAATAATTAACGCCATCCGAGTTGAAGCGGTTTAGTTTGCTCTCATCTGACCAAAGAACAAGTTTTCAATCATCAATAGTTCAGTGTTGGTGATGTCTGGCAAACGCTTGACGAGCTTTAATATTTTTAATTGATAAATTTGGCTTTTTAGGCTTTTTTTGACGCGAAACAACCTTTGTCTTTGAGCGCACGCCTCACAGTTCATATATGTATGTACTTGCTTCACACTGTATGGGGTTTCCTTCCTGTTTCTTTTGGCGTTTTAGCTCTCCTGGTTATCGAGGTTCGTACCATATGTCGTCTTGCATCACTTATGTTGATACTTCTTGGACGACCAGTTTTGCCATGTTGGATACATTTTTATTTTTTTATTTTGATCACATATGATTGTGAAATCTTTAATTCTCTTGCAACTTCGAGTGTTGATTTATACCTAATTTACATTACGCATTTTTTTCATGAAATTAGTTGCATGAAAAATTTTTATTTGTCAATAGGAGACCTGGTGGAACAACTTATACCAAAAAGGTTGTCAAAAATATATCAGAGATTCATTCTACGCCCTTTTTTATATAAAATTTCCTTTTATAGCGCTGCAATAAGCAAATAGAAAAAGTTGCGTGCAACAAAATTCATGAAATTTCATGAAAAAATGCTTAATGTAAATCGGGTATTACACGTTTGAATACGTTTTCTTACTTCCGAAATAATTTTGTTGTTAAGCTAAGTCTAGACGATATGTTGAATCAGCATATTTATGATAAAAAATTTGTTACCAGTGCCAACATATCGTGTAGACACTAAATTTTTTCAACATACGTATGCTTAACGACATATGAAGGGCATTTGTTAACGTTGTCAACAAACGTATTTTCAAGATTTTAGCATATCGTGTAGCCACCATATTTTTCCTTTTTAACAAATTTCCTATGTATGCTGTCAGATATGTTATTTGTTGAAAAGCCTATGTAAGCTTTTCAGCATACGGCAAATTTGATAGCATATAGAATTGATATTTTAACTCTGCTCAGGTATGAACAGTGTTTCCTAATTTGCCATTTTTAAAATAAAAATAACGTAAATATTAAAATAACAAAAATAGTAGAATAAAAACAAAAAAAAAACACAAAAAAATTCTACATTACGCGAAAAATATACTGCACAAATGTTCATGGTAAATTCGGGTGAATAAAAATTAAGGGAAATTAAAATTTCATAAAAAAAATTTCAGGTGATTCTGAAGAAGACAATCAATCTTATTCCAGCAAACTTCGCAATAAAATCGAATTTTTGCATGCTTTCAGCCTCCTAAAAGTTTTGCCGATTTTTAAAAAATATTGGAATTCGTCAACATCCCGCTGTTAGTAACTTTTCGCGAATTTTCGCCATTTTTGCGACTTTTATTGAATTTTTTTGTATTCCTTACAGTTTTGGCGATTTTTAATCAACATTATGGTTTGTTTAAAATTTTGCAACTTCTCGCGACTTTTTGTAGTTCGAGATAAAAGCGAATTTTTGGATGCTTTCAGCCTCTTAATAATGTTGCCGATTTTTAAGAAATATTGGAATTTGTCATCACCCCGCTGTTCGTAACTTTTTTCGAATTTATGTAATTTTCGCGATTTTAGCCGAATTTTATGCATTCCTTACAGTTTTAGCGGTTTTCAATCCATATTATGACTTGCTTAAAATTTCACCAATTATTTGCGATTTTTTGCAAAGTTTGCAATAAAGGCGGTCTTTCGCGTGGTTTTTTTAAAGAAGTTTTAACAATTTTGAAGAGTTTAAAACATTATTAGACTTTGTCATCTTGCTGTTGTAGCTTTTTGCCAATTTCCGTCATTTCGCGAATTTTTTTTATTTATATACATGTATAATTGCACTAATTTTTATTAACCAAAAATATAATTTTTTGCATTGAAAGCGATAATTGATATATGTACATACATAAATTTATAATAAAGAAAAAGAATTGTCAAAATTTATTTTATATCTAAGAAAATGCTCACATGACTCAACTTATACATATATTAGAATACGAAATTCAACATATTATGTAGACACAAAAATTTTATGCTAACTCATATCTTGTATTATCATTTGCTGACATATGTTGACTTTAAAAAATGTGAAAGTACCACACATACTGTGTAGACGGCTAACATATAATATATGCTGACAGCAGGATTTGTTGTTATTTTAAAGCATATGAACATAAGCATACATTTGCTGATTCAACATATCGTCTAGACTTAGCTGTAGCCTGCTTCATATTCATAAAACTATTAGAAATAAACCACTCACTACGATAGACGAAAACAAAAAGACATCATTTAACTATTTACACCAGCTCAGCCACAAACTGCGTAAAAAACTATAACGGTTCTTTGCTCAAATAAAAAAATTGTAATGAGTTCAAAAGTGAACACAATTGCTTTGTTCCAGTATTTTACAACCATGTTTAAAATATGCGTTGTTGTTGATTATTTTTATATTCCACACACAGTGACAATGACTACAGTCATGATCGTTTTAAACAAAAGACTTTTTCTCATAAAAAAACATCTATAATCATAATTTTTAAGTGTTCAATTTTGCTCCATACTGTATATACAATTTAATAATATTATTAAAAATGAAAAGACTTTTCATTTCTATCCTTTTTTTTAATTAAAAAATTTTTTATTAATAACTCAAATAAGAATACTATCTTTTCATAAAAAACTATGTTAAAAATTTTATAGTTCAACTAAAGTGTATTAGGGGAAGTCTCCACACTATCATAAAAAATTACGCATTTTTTTTAAATGCACTTACTTCTAATTTTGGTATCATACATATTTTTCAATTCATTTAACTGAAATGTTTTTTTAAAGCTCAGATTTCACTATCAACCTCTCGATTGTTGGTTTTTTTTTGCATGCACACTCTTGTCACTTTCTTTTCGCCTTTTCTTTTTAAGAGAAGTAACCCTAAGGAAGGTGCTACCTTCTTTAGAAATGGGACAGTGAAGAGAAGATAGCTGCTGGAGGAATACATAGAAGAAAAAGCTTCGTTCTATTTTACAACTCCGCTCTTTGCACATTTTTTTATCACAGTATTGCACTGCCTCTGGTGTCAACGAGGCACATTAAAAGGTTCAAACTGTTATTATACATTATATAGATTATTTTACTTCGCCGATAATTATGCTACAAATAGCGGATTAGTATCCGCTGAATTCGATACTCTTCAGTGATAAGCGACTTTGCCTTCGTCACTTGAGCTTCCATGCAACAGCTGACCCCAAGGTACACTAATGTATATGAGAGAAATACATTATGATGTTATCTTATGACTTTGTCGGAGGCTGGGCTAGAACTAATAATCTTCGGTTTTGTAGTCAACGTGCAAACTATCTGGGACAACACCATCCTCATGTGATTGGTATTAATTCAAAAGATAATGGAGGTATAATTTCGAAGACTGAAAATCGTGCAACAAACTTCAAAAAAAATTTCATAATGTAATTTCGATATAAATAAAAATCTTAAAATAAAAAAATTACGTCAAATAAAAAGTTTATTTTAACATATTTTTGTATAACTTTCAGTACAGCGGAATATATGCTAAGCTTGTTCCTTGTTTTTTTTTCAATCCGTGTTAGTGTGCGAAGAAATTTGGAAAAAGATTTGCTCAGTCATAGCTAGCCAAACGATTATTTCCTTCCACAAAATACGAGTAACACCCTTTTTAATGCCTGTGTCAATTATCTGGTCATTGTTATTTGATAATAATCTACTGCGCCACATAATTGCGGGTTTGCTTTAACGTCAATCAAACACGAAAAAGGTGCAAAATTGATAAGAAATTAAGTTCAAGTGTATGCTGGCTGCTGGCTGCTGGCTGCTCAAACACTCCATTATTTCAGTTTCTTATATTTTTTTTTCTTTTTGTAGAAAACTGGTTTTTATAAGTATTTAGGGATATAATTTTAACCCTTCATCAAGTTCAATTTCTTACTTATCTTACACAAATGAAGTCGTATTTATTAAGAAGTGTTTGGTTAAGAAAAAAAAAAACGTACCTAATTTAAATATCTATTGCCATTGTAATATAATTTCATTTTATTGAATTAACTAAAGAATGAAATGTAACAAAAAAGTTACGTTGCCCTACAAAAATTCCCTTCGTATCCCAGCTACAAAAATAAAGTAATTACGGATTAGGTGAAAGAGTTTGTCTTTCAATTAAATTCAAAAAATTATAGGAGAAAAAAAAATAATATTATACCCACTTCAAAGAGGAATGTCTTTTATTATAAAAAAAAATTTAAACGGGACCGCTTGACATTTGTATGACGTGCTTAATGTCCTAAAAAATTTCCAAAAACTTATTAAATGATTATGTCCTTGGTTTCCTAATGAAATATACTTTAGCCATTCATTTGACACATAATAAGGTGTGTATTTGTCAGTTCTTTTTCAATCATCATTAGATTACATTTCATGTCCATCAACAACTTATAGAATTTTCATTTTTAAAATGACCCATATATTGAACAAGAAATTCCTTAACCATAAAGATAATGTCACATTTCATTAACTGTGACAGCAAGATATAATTTAAAGTATCTGTAAAACTAACGAATAACTTACAAAAACGAAAAAAATATAGCTCAAACATCGCACAGTGGGTCATTATTATATGGAAAAACTTCCAAGCAAAAAACCTTGATTTTCATCAGGTGAACATCAGACACTGTGCAACAAATTGAGACATTTGGGAATAAATACACGATCCTGACACTATGGGCCTTATTACTAGTGTCGTATTACGACTTCGACTACGACGATTCTGTAGAAGACTAAAGAGCATTGCAACATTTTTTCTTTAATCTAGTACGAAATCGTAGTAGTCGTTGCCGTAATACGACAGTCGTAAGTAATTAGGCCCTATATGTACGATAGTACTACTAAAAGGGTAGGAAAACCTTATATCCAGTTTGGTGATTTTCGAGACCAATTTCTTTTTATGAGTCTCTAAAGATTTCCAAAATGGTGTCATGACCAACAGCTAATTCAGACTCAGTGATAGGGCTTATATATAGCAAAAATGTAGCTGAGAGTCTTCTGAAAAAACTTCTTAACATCTTATACCAAAAAAAAAAAAAAAATATTTCTTGTTGGACTTTTTTGTGCAAAAATTAAGGACAAAAATTTTTTCTTCAGTTTTTTCAGAATAACTTAAAGGAACTCCTAAATTTTTGCTAACAATGGCAAGACTGTTGTAAATTTAGAAATGGTAAAAAGAGCCAAATTATATGTGATAATTATTAATGAACAAATAACACCAAAGTTAATTATAAGTATTCTGACAAATACTAGCAGAACGGAACAACTAGCTGTTTTCGAAGCTCGCTGCACCTTCATCATCAGCGTTCTTTGTGTTTGTTTTATGTTTGGTTTTTTTTTGTAATTTTTTTAGGGTGTACTGATTTTCCAAATCTTTGGAGGCCCATAAAAAAAATTGGACATCAAAATCGCCCATCTGGGTATAAGGTTTTACTATACTTTGGTAGTACTATCGAACATATACTGTCATTACCGTGCGGATTTTGACACTGCACGGTGTAATTAATAATTCTTCTAATAATTTATTATCTTTATTATAAACATGAAATAATTACTTTGTAAGACATTCGGCCTGATTACTTACGGTTGTCGAAGACGAAAATCGAGAGCAGTCGAAGTCCTTGTCGATTTCGATCATTTTTGGTACCACGTAACTATTTCGACTCTTGTGATTTTGTAATAGATTGAAAAGTACAAGATGTGCCATAATAACAAAATTACATGAATTGCCCTGTCACATCTGTCAAAACAATGTTTACTTTTACATAATTGTCCGCCAAAGGCAAAATTTTAATTTTCTTAGTTTACAATTAAATAAATAGAATAAAATAACAATGTTAAGTTTGGGACATTTTTTTTCTTCGGATGAAAAATGTGATATAAGTGCCTTGCGCAAAGAAATAAGGCAAAATTCAAACATATTTGCAATGCCCAATTTGAAGTAAGTTGTGAAATTGAGAAATGACTGTAAATTTATACTCCCCATCTGCACTTAAGTTTCATTGGAATTTTTAGATTAAATAAAGATGCATTCAAATACGTGTTGGAAAAAATATCACCTAGATGGGAAGACCAAATAAAGTCGTCTGCTGTTCCCAAAGTATTGAAGTTGGCGGTAACATTGCGAATACTTGCTGAGGGCAGTTACCAAAAAGGAGCTGGCAACGATTATAATGTTGGCCTTTCACAGTCTTCAGTAAGCAAAATCTTCACAGAATGCATCGATGCCATGCACAGTGAAATTTGCCCGAGTTGGATATCGTTTCAAATGACTGAACTGGAGAAATCTGAAATAAAGGATTATTTTTATAAAAAGTTTAAATTCCCCGGCATTATTGGATGCATAGATGAAACTCACATAAAAATTTTGGCTCCAGGAGTCGATGAGAGGTTTAAATATTATAATCGAAAAGGATTTTTTAGTTTAAATGCTACCCTGGTAAGCCAATATCCTATTTTAAATAATAAGAGTTGTGGTTTATTTGAAGATTTAATTACAGGTTTGCGACCACAAACTTAGGATAAGATGTATATCCCCCCATCATCCTGGCTCAGTTCACGACTCTTTGGTGTGGAATACAAGTGACTTGAAGGAGTTTCTAAAGACCAACTATTTAAATGGGGAAACTAATACATGGCTGCTTGGTATTAAAAATATTGCTTTTTTATAGTGAAACCCAACATAAATTTGTCTTATTTTGTAGGAGATGCTGGCTACCCTCTTGAACCCTACCTGATAACTCCATTCAGGTCAGCGGAAGACGGAACTGCAGAAAGCCGCTTTAATTACATACATGCACAAGCCAGAAATGTAGTGGTGTCTTCAAAAATCGTTTTCGATGTGTTTTAAGAGCGAGGCAACTGCATTATAAACCGAAAATGGCTGGAAAAATTACATCTGTTTGTGTGCTGCTTTGCATAACATATGTATTCACTGCAAAATTGAATCCACAGTAGAACCTGACGAAAGCACAGAAATTCCTAGCAATGAAGCAATGTCGAACCTCAATGAAACTAACGAAGACGAAACTGCTTTAAATATAAGAAGGAGAATAATGCAATCTTTGAATATTTAAAAACATTGTTTATTTAAAATAAAAGGTACTTCAGGTACTAAGATTATAACATAAAATAAAAAAAATTAAAAATTTTAAAAACCCCCGACTTTTTTCAGAAAAGATGTTATATCTTCTAAACGGCTGGACCGATTTTTTTCAAACATAGCTAAGAACCCTCTCGATCAAGTCATCTTTCAAAAAGAAAAAACTAAATGAAACCCGGTGCAGCCGTTTGGCCTGTACGTGGACACAGGCAGACACACAGATACACAGACACACACTACCAACTTATAACACCCCTTTTTTTAGGCGGGGGTTAATAAAAAAGGAAAACAAAACAAATTACAGATATTCAGTCTTTTTAAACTTAAACTTAAAAAATAAATGGGATCAGCAAATTACTCCCGAA
This sequence comes from Tachina grossa, assembly GCA_949987645.1. Lineage (NCBI taxonomy): Eukaryota > Metazoa > Arthropoda > Insecta > Diptera > Tachinidae > Tachina > Tachina grossa. Next base: position 133,587,391 of record OX465276.1, on the reverse strand, counting down.
TTCCGCTCTTCCATTCATCCAGCTCTATTTGCCTTTTTTTTATCTCTATCTCCTCCATTCTAGCTTCTAACAATTTATTTCTAAAATCGTCTTTCTTTTTCAGCTCCATTTTGTATAATGAAAACTTTTCTTCTTTTCTTTTCTCCGCAGCTTTGTATATTTTCAATTCTTCTTCTTTAATCTTGAAGATTTTCCTATTATATCTCTCCACATTTTGTAGCGAGTCCTTCAATTGGGAGTATAGCTCCGTTTGGACTTTCAGCTGGTTTTCCAACAGCACCGTCTTCTCTGTTGCAGCCTTTGACTGCAGTTTTTCCGCATTCGCGGTGTCGAGAAATCCTCACTATTCTCCTTTTCTACTGTCGTGTCCATACGGCAATCGCTGGACTCAAGTGGAGTATTTGCGACTCCAAATTCGACTCCCTCCGAATTTACTATGGAGTCTAGCTGCAACAAACTTGATGTTGCTTCCTCCACTGGTGTCAGTGTAAACTGCTTGTGTGGCCCTCTTCCCGTTTGTGCAGCAACTTCTTCTTCAAATTACATTTGAAGTCTGCCCACACCTTCATCCACTCTGTCCCTTGGCGAATGGGAGGCCCAATGGAATTTAATTCATTGGCAATTTTCCCCCATTCCTCCTCAGTGTTTACCTTTTGCAGGCCGCTGTGGTACGCTCGCGCAAGATTTAGATTTGCCTCCAATAATTGCACCATTTTTGCAAATTGCCGTTGCGTGGTTATTTTATTCCTGGAATATATAAATAATTAATTAAATGAATTTACTCACAAAAAACAAATACTTACATTTTACAGCTCATCTTTGTAAACATATGTGAATATATTCAGAAAATGAAGCCTGCTTGATAATTTTTACGGCGACAACTGACACAAAACAAGTAACGGCGTCATAAACTTTATGCCAGCGGCCGACATCAGATAAAACATTTTATGTAAAATTCCGCAATTTTACCCAATGTTTAAAATAACTAAAGAATTTTTTTATAGAATTTTGTTATTTTTATTTATTGTCGAATATATAAATGTCAAAAAATGTGTTAAATTTCAAATTAGTTTACGGCATGTTAGCGGATGAAACCAACGGCTAACAATTGGTGTCAATTGAATGCGGCGGCGTCTCTAGTCGTGAGGAAAAAATTGTTCGACTGTTTTAGCAAACTTTGGCAGTCGTTTTCGTCTTCCGTGTTACGAAAATTGTAACAGATTGTGCATTTTCGACAACCGTAGTACCATTTTCAAAAAAATGGACATTCGACCACATCTTCGACAACCGTAATCAGGCCGATTAAGAGAGTATTATCTACTACAAAATTTCGAAAAGGTTTTGCTTGGTTAATGCAACAATAATTTTTTCATTTAATACATATTTTTTAAAGGAAATATGCAAAAAAAAAATTATTGTACAAAAATGGCTGAAGTGACTAGACCATATGAACATGATGTTATTAACACTGTTGCGATAAATATTCTTCTGACTGACTATGAACGACCTATGATACCTTCACATACGAATTAGCAGCGTAATTGTACACGAAATTTCAAAAACTAACCGCAGGATGATACAGTTATTTGTGGCAAATTAATCAACCAGGGCGTACGAGACGAAGAACTTTCCCACATAAGCCTGACCGCACTTGAGAAATAATTACGATAACGGGAGAGCTGTTCTTCAGATTACATCCTGGAAGATAATGTTCTATTTTATGTTATACACAAGTTATTTAATCCTAGTACAACTCTTAATCTACTAAAAAATCTCGACCAAAAAAATATATGACTTAGAACACTTTCATAATTAAGGGCACATATCTTCTTGCTTTAGGACCCATTGTGCCTCAAATAAAATTGGTATTTTCCTTGATTCCAAGCCCAGCTCACACTCACTTCATTTCTTGTTTTTTGCTGGCAATTTCCATTCAAGATTTCCTGAAATCAAACCACAATTTTTCTTTTCTTGTTGCTAAAATTTAATAACATCCTCCACTAGAACTACTACATATACTTGTTTATCAACAGCGTTTGGTAAACAATCTTTGGCAATAAACAATATTACAATATTGTTAATTTGAGATAACATTTCAGAACATTTGTTCATTAAAATTTGACACGCAATGTCATACACTAAAATGTCACTCTCCCAATTCTCGGAAGAGAAAACAACATACGACAAACAGCCAACAAAACAAGAGTCAACAATGACAGTTTAATTGTAACTTATACATACATACATATATACATACATACATATATGCGTCAGTAACAGCAACAACAACAATCACATAAAAGACAGCAATTGGAAAAACTTAACTATTAAAACTCATTGGTTGCTTTCTTTTTTTCTTTTTCTTTTTTGAGGTTATAGTCATTGCAATATTTCTTCCTTTTTTATTGTTAACGATCGGAGTCATGAGAGTTTGTAGCAGCACTATAAACAAAATAGTGGTTACAGTCGTTGGTTTAGGCTTAGAAACTGTTTTGGATAAAAGGTCTCGTAGGACTGACTAGATAAAAAAACTGGTTTAAAATACATACATACATAGATACATATACATACCTTTCACTATATTTAATTTAAATCTTTACATCATGACTAAATTAAATGCATTTGGGGGATGCAAACGGTAGTCTTAATGTAGAAACAGAATAAAGTCTGCAACTTCAGGAAAATCGCTGACAAATTAATCAAGCCCATAATAACATCGACGGTAGTATCTTCAAATGCTATCTAATTTTTCTTTTATTTTCTTTTGTGCTTATTTTTCTTTGTAGTTTTGTTTACAAAATTTATGAAATTTATTGAAAGTATGGTAACATTTTTGTGAGAATGAACATTGATATGTGAGAGTATAAGAAAAAACGCTCTCAAAATAAAATAGATTCTATCTCACGACCGGTTTCTGCGGCTGTTTTTTTGAGTCAATTTGTATGGAAAATGTGTTGAAGCCGGTATTCTGTTTAATCATTTAAGTGTCAAAAACAATTATAGTAAAATAATTTAAAACATTATGACTACGAAGTTATACTTAGTAAAAGCCCGTTCAGGCTAACTCGACACCAAGTTAACAAAAATTTCTTAAGAAATTAAGCAGAAACAAATGTTATACTACAGCCGACTGTACGACGACTTAACCGAAAACTAAACAGAAAGAAACAATCCCGCCTACTGTGAAAACTATGAGGTGTGTTTTTTGATCATTTAAAGTTGAAACCGAGCGGGAATGGCTGAAGTAGTTAGCACGTTGACTACAACAGCGAAGTTCCTGAGTTCGAGCCCGGTCTCCGACAGTCATTACATAAAAACACCACGCTTTTTTCTGATGTGTATCAGTTGTTGTACGAGCGTTCAGGTGATGAAAGCATAGTCACTGATCACTGAATTATACCGACTTCAGCAGATACTAATCCTAATGTAACATCAAAGCGGCCTCCTTCGTTGTGTAGCAGAATCATGGGCGAAGTCAAATAACCAATAAAATTGCTACTAAATACAGCTTCAAAAAAATTTAATACGCCTCATTTAACACCAGAGGAGCTGCAACACTGCATTATTAAAAAACCTGCAAAAGAGCAGAGTTGTAAAAGAACCAAGCTTTCCTCTATTCGTTGCTTCTTCTTAAAAAAAAAGTAATAAAGAAAAATCGGCCACGCCTATCGTACACCGCCTATGTAATCCAAATGGATTTTTTCTCATAAAAATGTTCCTCTACAAGCAGAAGTTCTCAATTTTGGCAAATACACTTTCTAGAATAAAAAAAAGATGCATACCGAGTTTGATCAAAATCGGTTACGTCCACCGACTGATCTTAAAAACGATATAGAATATAGATATTAATACTTTAAATATTTGGTTTATCATTCAGCAGAAATGTTTATTTATTCCTCAACTATCATTTCTTTGACTACATCGCCGCATTTCTGTTTGGATTTCTTATGTCTGCCAACATCAGCTGTTTTTATGACAGACCATTGGATGCTTTAATTGTCACACAGAGAGGAATCATGTGTAGAATGTCACGACAAGAACAAGTATAAATGAAAACTGACCAAAGTACAAGAAGAACTACGTCATCTGAACAATATGTCGGGAAAATCTTCATTTGCTAGAATGACGTGAAGGAGGTAATTTGAGAGCATGTAGATGATGGTGGAAACTAGCGAAAATTGTACTATTAGCCGTTAAGTAGATTCCGAGAAATTAGTCTGCATTCGATTTGCTTAGGAAAAACTGAAGTCTAGGTCCCAATAGACAGCAAAGGACAAGAAGTATTAATATAATCATTGACATTATCGTTCAGAGACAGATGTGCAATTGATTTACGTGAGTACCTGCCATTACGGCCTAATCTCACGTGTGCCGAAGCACTGGGTGTGGGTTAGACGCCAGACCAACGCCCCCATGCACTCTTTTAGAATGAACCTATGGCTCCATAAGGCACATATGTTGCAATCTTTGAATATAGTTATCCCTGTTCTATATTCAAACTCTGCTGCTATGTCCGTGCCCATAGCAGCTCTGGTGAATGGCAACAGCACCTAGAATAGTGTCTGGCTGACCGCGTCAGACCAGATTGATTTCACACTGGGAAGCCAAGACTATTCTCCCAGCGATTTTGTTAGCAACCACAACCACCACGATAATTCTCCGGCTTCCACGCTAAGGTGTTGTGTATACACCTTAGCGAGGTCCCTAAGAAAATTCCTCAACCACTGCCGGCACACTAACCACTCATCCATAATGAACGCATGCCTGTGTCGCCAAATAACCAGTGCCTACTCCACACCTACCAAAATCGTCCCTTTAACTCCGTGGGGTAAACCCCGAGGGGTAGGACGAACTCGGCATTTCAGCAAAGGGAACTGACGACCGCTACATGCACTCGAAAATTCAGAGCAGCGAGGACTACTTACGCGAGAAGAACGAAAGCTCGCCGCCAAGATCCTGTGCCTACTACAATCGATCTTGCTTGATAAACGCCCCTTCAACCCAGGAGGTAGGACGCACAACTATTTTAGCACAGAGTCTTGGCAACCGCAATGCATTTATCTCTAAGCAGCCCAGCTGTCGGGCAACCGGCACCCGTGGTACCAGAAGTAGCCTCTGGTTAGACCTCGAAGTTCCACCACAAGGGCTTCACCTCTATCGTATTTTGAACTCAGGGGCAGTTCTAGGTGACGCTGCACCTGACTGCCAACAACGGGCGTACAATATTTGTTTTCCTTTCATAAATAGATATGTGCACATCCTTTGCTCTGTTTATTTTCAGAGATCGGGTAGTAACACATAAGTTTTACGGGTAATGAGCCAAAGGTCCGCCAGTGGAAAAAGCTACATTAACCTAGCTGGGGCCCCGGGATTGCCACACCCGTAGTCTATAAATAGACTCCCCTGGGGGTGTCGTTCAGACACAGATGGTGAAATATAAATCTATTCAACTTAACTCCTTTTAAAACTCTTTTATTCTGCGCTTTACTAATTTTTATAGAATCGTGGCAGCACCTCTGGTGTAAAGTAGTGGTAGTAAGCTTGGTACTCACTTTAATAGTTGTTTTATTTTCGCTACTATTCATAACGAAATATGTTAATCCTGTATTTCACAGGATGATAAAATTGAAAAGTCACTGGTTTTCATGAATAAAAATATGTAGGTTAAATTTTTCTTATTTTGAGTTTATGGTATCAAATTGTTATCTTTTAAATGCTTTTTAAAAAGGTCTAAAAATTTCTACCTTTTTAGGGTCCCGTATACCAAAGTAGAAAATGTTCATGTTAATGTAACGGTTCCTGAGAAAATAGCGTGTGACGTACAGACCGACAGCGTAGCGAAAACAATAGAGTTCCTTTTCACCTTTAGTGTACGGAACCCTTAAAATGGTTATAGAGATATAACCGAAATGTAAGGATCTGCACATTACATTTCACATACCAATGTCGATCAGCTGTTTCCTACCGTTGCAGTTACTTTCCATTACAGTCGGCTAAATGAGCCTTTATGTTATTTATGTATGTGTATCCCGTATGTAGGTATTTACATCAAAAATTTCAAAAAAAAAAAAAAAAAAAAAAAAAATGCCTTTATCTTCTTGGAGGTTGCACGTGCATTATTTTTCTTCAGCACCGATCACTTACATTGGCATAATTTGTTTTGTCAGAACACAATTTTGATGTTTATAATATTTTTTTTTTTGCTAATTCCTCCAGGACAATATTAAGACAATATTTCCTACAAATTCATCGGAATATTTTAATAACCTATAATGTCAACATGAGTTTGTATAAAATGTTGAAAATTTTTGATAATGAGAGCGCAGCTTCAAAACGAGCTAATTTTGGGTCTGCTGTAGGGTAGCCAGATATTGAGTGGGCAAAAAAAGTGCACCAAAGGAAAACAAAAGCAACGTGAGTCCGATCACAGAGGAGATGTGTAAACATCTAGTAATGAAATTTTTTTTTAAGTTGGAAGTACTTATGCTTTTAGTATCTTTTATTAAATTAATTAATAAAAAGTATCAAAACTTTCTATATTGTAAATATATATGAATTTGTTGGTTTTTGTTTGTTTTATTAAACTTATTTGGTTAGTAAATGGGCACACTGCAGTATATGTATATGTACTGCATTCAAAATTGCAGTAAGCAGTAAATTTACTGATTACTAAACAAATTCAGTAAATTTTTACTGCTAATGAAATTTAATTTGTAAAATCGTAGAGCTAAATTCACAATAAAATTGTAGCAAGTGGCAAAGTTTTTTTCATTCAAATTTTAAAACTTTTGTATGAAAAACATTTAGCCACTTGGTAGAATTTCATTATGAATACAAATCAATACAATAACAAATCATTTAAGCAATTTATAAAAATTTACTTGTTAAACATTTTTTATTGTTTTTACTGAAGCTTTAGTGGTACTGCACTGCTCATCTATGGTAAATGCCTTTACTTTTACTTTTTAATTTTTAATTCCTGTTGTTCATTGTTTAGTTGTTGCTGTTCTTGTTGTTGTGTACGCATTTCAATTAAGATAAATTCAGTAAAGTGCGACTTTGACTCGCGCACATTCGGTTTTGATCATTTTTTTTTATTTAACTTTCTTCCTTTTTTAAGTTTTTTCAGTTTAAACGATTTTTTTTCAGTTTTATCGCTTTTTCCCCTTTTTGGCGTTTTTTTTTTCTCTTTTTGGGTTTTTTTTATTTTCGCAATTTTTTTTCCTTTTGGCGTTTTTTTTTCATTTTGGCGATTTTTTTCTGTTTTTGGGGTTTTTTTATTTAGGCGATTTTTTTCATTTTGGCAATTTTTTCATATTGGCGATTTTTTTGTTTAAGGATTTTTTAATTTTGGCGACTTTTGCGGTTTTTCTCGATTTATTTTAGTCCTAGAGATTTTTTAATTTGGTGCTTTTTTCGTTTTGGCAATTTTTTTTATATTTGGCGATTTTATATTTTTTTGATTTTTTAGTTTTACCGTTTTTGAAAATTTCAAGAGTTTTGCTCTTATGGTTTCCAAGATACAGCAAGTTGTCAAAATTACAAAGTCAAAATTGCATTAACTGATGGAACACCCATTGATTTAAATTTTTTAAATTTAGTGTTAATTGTTGCAGTCTGTATAAAAATACACTAACTTTTAAAATTTCAAGTGTATATATGTACATACAATTGTATGTATATTACATGGGATTTTAACATTTTTCGTTGCTCGTTTTGGAACACCCTTTAGTTTTTAACTCTCATGTATTTGTTGTTGTAGTGACGAAATGTCTACACATTGTGTCCAAATTTCAAGTCCGTAGCTCTTACGGTTCATTTTCACCTTTGGTGTACGGAAATATACAGAAAAATAACCGGCGGCGGCGCACCGTCGGCTTCGAGCCGGTCGACTGGTTTCTCTGCTTGGTATTGCTTCTTTCAAACACTAAAACACTCATACATAGCTCACACCGATTTGACAATGAAAAGCCAAAGCAAAAAGCTAACAAATCTCAGCAAAGAAATCTCAGCAAAGAAATCAAAGTCAAAAGATTTTTACCCCCTAGCGTATAGATGTTTACACATCAAAAGTAGTACTTTTAATTAAAAAAAAGTACATATGTGTTTTTATCGAAAACGAGCTTAAATTCAGTGCATTTTTAAGACATACTCACTGACACGCAGACCACTGACACAGTCATCACATTAATGAAGCACTTAAGCACCAGCTTGAAAGCTCAAATTTGATACACAATTACACCTTGGTTAGTTACGAAGAAGAAAAATTCGAAAGCATCGATTGTTAAAGCAGGGAGGCTTGGCCGTGCTCATATAAATTTAACATAATGTTATACTTTTATGTCTCTCTCTCTAACCCATTATATTATTACATTCTGCCGTTTCAAACTGACGCAGTTATCATTATTGGAAATATGACATACCAGAAAGCTTAAATTTGCTAGGTACTATTAAAGAAGACAAAAAGTAGGCCAATTTTCCATTAAAAATTTCGGCCAGCAAAAGTAGTGAGATAAAATTTTTGAACAAGTTCTTTTTTAGCACATTACCTACACGCAAAATATATGGTTGTAGAATGGTTGAGAAAACAATATTATGTTCTCTGAAACAAGTGTGTGGTCGTCGAAAACTAGTTATTGTTATTTTAAACATTTATTTCGTTACGATATACAGAGTAATGTTTGAATTAAATAATTACATTATCACATCCATAGAAAAGTGTGATATGGTTAGAGTTTAACAATATAGTTTTGTTAAAAACTTATGACTACAACATAATTTGTATTATTATTTAAAAATAATATGATGTAAATAACAATATAATGTTATCCAAAACCATACTGTGTTAAGTTAAAAAAAAAATATATAAACAAAAGGGGAGACCAATAAAAATATATAAGCATTTGTGTATCTCTTTATACAGACATGCCTGTATGTCGTGTAAGTATACATTTCTATATACACATTTTATTTCAACAATATTAAATTATTTTTATTTAGATTTTGACGCACAGCTGTTTCTACAATATATATATGATTAAAAAATAAAATAGTATTATTATATTAAATAATGTTGTGGTCGCATTTAACAATATTAATATAATATTAGAACATGGTATGGTGAGTCTCAATTATATTTTAGTCACATCTAACAACAGTGTTGTCATATTTACAATACTAAGATTAGGTGTAACAAAGTTTATTGTTTTTGTAGATAATATTATTATTAACTCAGGTAATAATATTATTTAAGTTTACAATAATATGATTTGACTGCAACCATATAATTCAATCATAGTATGTTGCTGTTTGATTATGTTTACCTCAACCATATTTTTTCTTTGCGTGTATCACAATATTATATTAATTTGTAATCGTTAGGGTGTCATATTATTTCTATGCAACTTGCATACTTGGCAATATGTTTACCCTTTTAATAGATAGAAGATAATAGCGGGCATGTTTTTATTTCTTTATGTAGGGAAAGATGTTGTGAAGTAAGCAGCTTGCTTAGAAATGATATGAGATCTAGACGATTGCAATTGTGAGGTTTTCGATAGGAACTTGATCTTGAAAAGCTACCTAAACTAAATCCATGTGTGTGATGATAAACATATCCATACACAATAATATTTAACTCCAACACTGAAACATTGAGCGTTTTAAAGTTTCAGGAAGATCCAATAAGGTATTATGGGACCTTAACTAACGCCGCTGAGTCCAATTTTTTTGTGTTGGTGGATATTGCATAATAAAATAAAATTTTAGTTTGCAAACATTTTTATATTAATTTTTTAATTTTTGTTATGAATAATAATATGTATTTCAGTTATAATATTTTGACATGAAACGAAAAAAACGTAGCGTTTTACAAACTTTAAAACATTTTCGTTTACGCTCCAACCAGAAACGAAAACGAAAATTCGTTTTATTTTACAAAATCAGGCCATTAAAATTAGCAATTTTTCTAATTGTGCTTAGAAAACAAAGTTAATTTGAACAAGTTTGTATTAATATTTTTAATACTGACAGCCTATTTCACCAAGTTATTTAAATATCAATTCATGTTTAAAAGTAATTTTCCCACACAAAAATTAATGACAATCGAATTGAATTGATATTTAAATAAAGTTGGTGAAATTGGCCCTGAATATCATTTTTTGTCGTGCATTTCGGTTTGTTGTTTATATAATAATTAAATAATTCTATTAAATTTTTTTTAATGATTCAAAAATTTTTTAAATATTTATCATTCTTTTGCATGTGGCAAAAAAATTCAATTTTTCCCATTTTCAGTTTTTAAAAAAGTTAAAAACTCGGCCATTTAAAAGGGAAAGTCGTCACAACTGGCGATATTTTGATTCTCATATAAATAAACATAGAAAAATACTTTCAGTTGTCGCCACAAATATGTTCACATTGGAAAAAATTGTTACAAGGCGCTTCAAACTATGTGATTCTTTCTGCACCAAGGCACATTTAATATCCCTGGTTTTCTGCACAAAAAATTTTCTAAAGAGATGCAAAACAGAGAATAAAAGTACAAAAGGCAAAAAAGTACCTTAGCGCACTTTTTCAGGGGTTATGCAGACAACTGTACATTGACTAAAAAAAAGTATGCGTACTGGCTAGCCTAGTCTGCTGAGATATTAGATTTTTGGACATACGCTGCTATTCATTAAAACCAGAGATATATGCGATAAAATTGACGAAATTTTATCCCTCAACGCCTTCGTAATAAACTGTCCCTGTATGGTAAGAATCTGGAATTTCTTGTGTTGCAATTTTTTGCTGTCATTTTCATAATATGCGCAATGCCGTTCCCACTATGTTTTTATATGCAAAGAAATGCCACATAACGAAAAATATCGGAAATGACGAACGTTGCCACTAGTATACACTATTGCGATGTCACAAAATGCCATATATTTTAAAATGTTTTCACCTTCCAGTTTTGTATGTGTCCTTCATTTTACAATCACATACTGTAATTTTCTTATCTCTCGAACATTATACTACACATAAAAACTGCATGTAACTATGTATATTCCGTAGTTTACCAAAAAAAAAAAAAAGTTTATAAATTACCTGATATCTGATTTTCACTAAAAAACAATTGTTTACTTTCTTATGCGTGTGTTTGTGTATATGTACATAAATATTAAAACACATAAACACAAACGTATGTACACGAAAATATCATTTAACATACTTACATTTAACTATTTTACTTGTATTTCTTAAAATAATTTGTTTTTTTTTTTGGCTAGTGTTGAAACAAGATTGTGGCACAAACACAACAAGTTTGTACTAAGTGATGTTGCATGTCTAAATCACATTTCATTTAAATTTATTTTATTTTGTCATTGCATTTAACAATTTTCGTCGCTTTTAATAACGTGGCAGGGTTTATTTGTTCATGTTGTGAGCATTTCCACGAAACATATTTTTCTTACCGTATATTTCTTTTCATTTTCACATACAATCCCACTTGACCACAGATTCGATAAAAACGAATGCTCACTAAAGTCGAAACAAAATTGTTCGATATTTGTTTGAAAATTAAAAAAAAAAAAATTCGAATGTTCGCTAAAACTTCGAGCTTCGAACTTCTCTCGATAGTTTTTCGAATGTGTGACGGTAGCCGAGTGGATGTGTGTCAGCCTGTTAGTCTAGAGCAGTAACCGGCAAGCCATAGCACAATTGTGCTGATGAAAATCACATACATGCTTATGCTCTTTCATTTAGTCGTCACTGAGCAAGCGACGAATTAAGTTGTGCATGCCTGTATTAATTTTTTCCTGGTTTTTGGTTTAGTTTTTTTGAGCACACGGAACGAAATTAAAGTTAAAATTTAATAAATTTCTACAGACAAAAAATTGATAATATAATTATGGAAGCTAAGAAAAATTTCGCGATGAAAAATGCTTTTCGCAATATGCAATGCATTTTATGTTATGAAACATTAAAAAATAATAGGGAAAATGGTTTAAAAAGGCATTTTAATAGTATCCACAGAGCTGTGAATAAATTTAATTTTGAATTTTTACACTAAATTGTTGAATGGTTATTAAATTTGAAGTTTTTACTTAAGTTTTTATTAAATTGCTTATTTACAAAAAAAAAAAAAAAAAAAAAATCAAACAACTAATAACCACATCATGTATTTTATATTACAAAACTTTTCTTCAAGTGCAAGTTTATTTTACTCTCATTTTTCTCACCAATACAGACATATTTTATTTTGCGGGCACTGGTCTAGAGGTACCAAGTTCGAACCATGACAGCACAGTTAGTTAAAAAATAAAATAAGAACACATACATAAATATGTGCAATAATTCAAGAGAGAAAAAGTTGCCACTGTAGCCTAGTGGATGTGTGCTAGTCTGTTAGAATGAAGGTGGTACCACGTTCAAATCCTGCAGTGTAAGTTAAGGTATTAAAGCACAGAGAAAACAGTGCCTAATAAATACCTCATAAAATAGAACAAAATTAATAAGAAATCTCTATGGTTTTTTTTCAATAAGAAAATCTTATTAATTTCATAGAGAAAACCTTTTTGAAAAAATCAAGAAGAAATCTTGTAGTTTTTATGAGGTTATCTTACTGATTTTTTTAATAAGGTTTTCTTCTTGATTTTATGAGGCGACCTCATAAAATAAAAAAAAAATATGTCTTTATTTATTCTTTGTGCTTTGCTTATGTATTTTCATTTAAATTCTATACCATATACTTATATATGTATGTATTATATGTAGATGTTATTTATTTATACTATACATACTTACATAGATACATACATATTATATTGTATTCTTAATTAATTAACTCACCGTACATACATATTATTACTTGAAAGGAGACAAGTATTGAGCCAGCAACCTTCTGACTGATAGACAAACACTCTAACCAATATGCTAACAAGCAGTCTAAATAACCATTGAAATAATTTTGCAAACATGCTTATACAAAAACGAAAAAGATCATGAAAAAAATTGTCTGTGTCTATTTATAGATATGAAATAACAAGACAACTCATAAAATCAAGAAGATTTCCTTATTAAAAAAATTAATAATATGCTTTATACATAATCCTATAGGAACCTAATAAAATCAAGAAGAAAACCTTATTGAAAAAATCAATAAGATAGCCTAATAAAATCAAGAAGAAAACCTTTTTAAAAAAATCAATACGGCAACCTAATAAAATCAATAAGAAATCCATATAGTTTACAATTTATAAGAAAACCTAATAGAATCAAGAAGTTTTTCTCCATGGATTGTTTTTTGGTGCCAAAAATAAAGGAAATTGAGTAAAAAAAGTTGGGAATAATAAGATTTCTTCTTGATTTTATTTGGTTTTCTTCTTGATAAAATTAATAAGATTTACCACATAAAAACAATAAGGAATCTCTATGAAAAAATCTCCGCTTTTTTCTGCTGGGATACCCCTTAGCTTAAAAACGTTTCATAGAGAAAATCTTATTGATTCTATGAGGCAGTTTTTTCTCTGTGACAATATAAAAAAATAAGTAAGTAAAATAAATAAAATTAATTAAAAAATAAAATTGTTTTTTACTTTTTCTTCGGCCTTTTTGCCGAAGTTCGATATTCTCTCACTTTTGATATTCCTAGCAAAACTTCGATAACGAATATTTTTTGGGACACAACTGAGTGACAGGTGAACTTTTTTCGATTAATTTTTGAGTGTCGCTCTCTATATTTTTAAACGATAAATGTTCGAGATATATTCGAAATCGATATCAATAATGAAAGTCTTGGTCAACTGGGTATATTTGGTTTCACTCACTAATACTCTTATTGATTTCTTCAGGTGTTATCTGCTAGTAAATTATGGTACAAAGATTTGCATTTGATTTCTTAAAGTAATTACTATTAAGTACAGTGAATTATAATGCTTTTTACCTAAAAAAGAAAAGTGAATAAACAAAATTGAACCGACTTCAAATATAGACAGTAAAAAGTTTAAAATAATTCAAATTCAATGAAATAATATTTTTTATGCGTTGACTTGCAGTGATATTCGAAGTTAAAGGCAATCACGTTAGCAAATTCTATATTTAGATACATATTTGTGCGTTTAGTTATAATTAATATTGTCACCGGCTTAGAATATCACTTTAGCTAACACATATGTATAAGAATATTTTACTTCATTGAATCTAAACTATTTTTAGCTTTATCGTGTGTATTTTTGCAGTCGTTTTCATTTCTTTAAAGGCTTTGTTTTTGAATTTTTAGAGCTAATTTCATATTTTTATCGTCAAATATTCGAGTTCCCTCCCACTTTTTTAGACGCAAGATACATATAAGTTATATCCTACAACGTATAATCAGGACCATATGCTATCCATCTACCGAATTTTTATTTCCTTAAGCCGTTTTTGCTTTATAGTGGAACGAACTCAAACTTGCAACAGAAATTACTGGAGATATAATGGGCCATAACCATAGTTAACAAAAGTCTACTTTTTTAGTTTTAGAATGCGCTTTTTTAAAACATGTACTTTTGACCTACCATAGACGAGAAAAACTGCACTTTAAAGGAAGAAGTCGGTTCTAAAGTTAAAACATGCTGAAGCTGTTTTTAACTAGATTAGCATCGACTCTGGCTCTTCAGTTCAACACAAAATACATTAAAATAAAAGAGAACACATATGTATGTATGTATGTATGTATGTATGTATGCATGTATGTATGTATGTATGTATGTATGTATGTATGTATGTATGTATGTATGTCTGTATGACTTTCTATCTCTTGGCTTCTTTAGTTCCTATAAACAATTTATAATCCAATCATTGAACAGTTTATTGTACTAAAATAATACAAAATACAAACAACTTTTTAATTTTCTCTATATTAATTATTTGTTAACTTATTTTTATGTTCGGTTGTTTTATTTTATCTTGATCTTAAACTCAACCCTTTTTCATAACACAATCAGTGATGCCAACTTTTTTGGCTCTAAAGGCACATCATAATTTTAAAAAAGCGCTAAAAAGCGTAATTTTGAAATCTAAAAAGCGTAAAAAGCACTAACGTGAAAAAAGAGTGAAGTTTAATAATGTTTTCTAAGCTATTCCCTATTTCGGCAATATTATCAACATTTTTAATGAAATATATCAGACGAAAAAGGTATGCCTTACACTAAACAAATAAATACACCAAGTTTTTATTAAAGTAATTTTAAGAAATACACAAATTTCTTAAAAGCACTACTTAGTGCTTTTTCTTAGTTTGGCACTAACGCTCAAAATTTGGCGTTTTAAGTCTTCAAAAAGCACTAAAAATAGTGCCAAAAGCACCAAGTTGGCATCGCTGAACACAATGTCCGATGAGACAGAGATGAGAGAGTTGAGAGACAGAGATGCTACTTCCTTATATTTTGTTTTCTATCATATGAAAAATTTCTAATATTTACTGTGGCACCCAGTTAAAGTCGGTTCAACTTAACACACACTTTGTTTTTGACTATAGTAGAAAAATATTTAAGAACAGGTTTTTAATTTTAAGTTGTTTCTAAAACGAACTGACTTTATTCTATGACTATGGTTATGGCCCAATATATCGAGAGCCTTATATTAAAAATACGTCAACTCAAATTTGGTCAAATTGAGTTTCCGTTGGCAAATAGCTCCCCTATGCAATATTCATCTGTAGTAAAGGGTGTCCCAACAAGAACGCAAGATTTAAATTTGGCGCCATTCGAAGTGTCATTGTTTGACATTTGAACAATTGTTGTTGTTTGCTAGTAGAAGGTACGAGGTTAGTAAAAATGGAGCGCTACACGAATGAACAACGCATTCTCATTGTGAAATTGTTTTACCAAAATGGTGAAAGTTTTGCGGCTACAGTTCGCAAATTTGCGATCAATTTTGGGTCAATTTGCTCCAAAAGAGTCAACTGTAAAGAGATTAATGGATAAATTTGCCGAAACTGGGTCTGTTAGTGATGTAAAGACAACAACGCGCCTTCGACCAGGTCGATCGACCGAAAATGTCGCAGCTGTACGTGATGATGTCGCTCAAACGCAGGTCAAGCGCAAACAGTCAATGGTGTTCGGTATCGTGAAATGATAACCAGTTTTTTGTGCCTAGAATTGAAGAAATGAATGTGGAGGGCATGTGGTTTCAACAACACCGCGCCACATGTCATACAGCCAGAGAAACAATTCAATTGCTATACATCAGTCATTTCCCGGTCGTGTTATTTCGCGTTTCGGAGACCAGAATTGGCCGCCTAGATCGTGCGATTTAACACAATTAAACTTTTTTCTTTGGGGTTTTTTGAAGTCGATGGCTTACGCGAATAAGCCCACGACGACTCAAGCCTTAAAAGAGGAAATTGGACGCTGCATTAATGTATTACCGCAGCATTTATGCAAAACGGCCATTGAAAATTTCATTAAAAGATCGCGTGTGTGCCAGCAAAGCCGCGGCGGCCATCTGCCCGATTTGTTCCACACATAACCTCATTTTGTCTACTTTACGATATAATAAAGTTTCACGATTTTTTTTTAAATATGTGGTTTATTTAAAATTTAAATCTTGCGTTCTTGTTGGGACACCCTTTAAAATTTCGAATCAAAAAAACTATTTTTTTTCATTTTATTGCAATTTTGTTTATTCTTAGTTCTTTGTAAATTTCCAATATTTTTAAAAAATTAGTAATTTATTATAAATTTACCTCATTTTCTTATTATTTCTTGGTGAGCACGAAACTGGTAAAGATTTTGATATCCTATGGCTAGTTTTTGAGATATGGTAACTTTTAATATACTAGTGGTAATGTATGTATAACTTTTAAACAGTTAATCGAATAGAAACATTATGTATGGAACGATGATAGTCAATGATATTACCTTTCGAAATTGATAATTTGGAGTGACCCTGTTACACTAATAAAAAATATCAGCGAAATGCAACCAACAAAACAAATCGTTAATATATAATTTAAAAATTAACAATCATCATTGTTGACATAACAAATTTAAATTTTTGTATTCAATTAAATTATTTGTTAAATTATATCATAACGGAGTGCGCACATGTAGAAGAAACAAGAAGTCATATTTTGTGTGTATTCATTATTTGCGTATCTAATAAAGTGCTGCTCTCCAGCTGAGCGGTAAGTAAGTTTGTTTATTAGTTTTGAGGTTGCTGGTTCAACTCCGCCCAAAGACATTTAGTATTTTTCGCAGACAAGCAAAAATTCGTTTCGAGGATTGTGATTGTGTATAAGAAACATTGTTAATATAACAATTATGATAATCAAAATTTGTACAAAAACTCAACAATTCGCATTGTTAATATAACAATAACTTTTATTGAAATAACTTTGAAATCTAACAAAAATTAATGTTGAAAAAATAAATAAATTTCAACAAAATATTTGTTGCTATATTTAATTGAAAATATTTTTAAGATTTTAAGTTGGTTTTTTTGAGTTAACGTATTTTGAATATAGGCTCGCGATATAGTTTTGTATTTTTTTTTTAATTTTTGGGATTTTTCGGTTTTGAGATTATTTTTAATTTGGCGTTTTTTTTTTTAGTTTTTGCGTCTTTTCGGTTTTGGAGATTTTTTTAAATTTAGCGTTTTTTCTCGTTTTGGCGATTTTTTTTTTTTTGGTTGCTGAGGTTAATTAATTTTGGTGTTTTTTTTAATTTTGGCGATTTTTTAATTTTGGCATTTTCTTTCATTTTGGCGATTGTTTCGGATTCTGGCGATTTATTTTAGTTTTAGAATTTTTTTTAACTTTTTTTCGGTTTTATCGATTTTTAGGTTAGATTTAGCGATTTTATTATTTTGGGATTTTTTAGCTGTACCGTTTTTAAAAATTTCAAGAGTTTGCCATTCATGATTTACAAGATACAACAAGTTGTCAAAATAACACAATCAAATTACAGTAACTGATAGAACGCCCTTTAATTTAGATTTTTTTTTTGGATTTCAGTGTTAACTGTTGTAGTCTTTATAAAAGTACACTAACTTTACATATTTCAAGTGTCTATACACGAGTACATATGGTCATATAAATACAAAAAAGGAGTAAGTTACATTTAAAATATTTCATAGAAGAAGCAAAACACATTATAAGTTTTAGTGCATTCAGTTCTCAGTAGTCTCTTGAATTTCGTAAAAAAATCGATGTTTTTGAACATACTCGAATAAAAATATTGTGGGTAGATGGATTTTATATGATTACATCATAGTCAATCAAAAAGACGTTTTTGAACTTTATGTAAGTTACGCCCTTTTTGAATTTATATGACGATATGTACATACAATTGTATGTATATTACATGTATGTATATTTTTCTTTGCTGGTTTTGGAACACCCTTTAATTTTTAACTCTCATGTAGCTGCCAAATTTCAACATACTTTGCCAAAATTTTAGGTCTGCACCTCTTCGGGTCCTCGAGAAAATAGCCTGTGACGGACAGACAGACGCACAGCGTAGCGAAAACAATAGAGTTCCTTTTCACATTTCGTGTACGGAACCCTAAAAATCATTATATTTCTTATTAAGTGGGTGGTTTGGAAGGGATATGTATCATGTTTTTAATGGAAAACGTTCATTATTTACCTCCTTATGTTTACACCCAGAGAAAAAAAAAACAGCTTAAAATCAATAAAAACCATATTGAGTTCATAAGAAACATTAACAAAAGTCTAGTCATATTGAAATTTCTTAAATTAATATGGAAAAATATTAATTTGCGGTATTAATTTATTTATTTTTTTATATATCTCAATAAAGATTTTCTATTATATTGAAAATTATTAAATTAATGTGAGGCGTTCTTATTTTTAAGTTGCAGCTTTTCTCTGAGTGTATGAAAATCTCTTTATTATTTTAATGAAATATATAATCATTGAACGAATGAAGCATTTACATAAATTTAATGAAGAAATGATCACGAAATGAAAAATTTTCTTTCTAATAACGAATAAACTTCATTTATGATATCGTCCCTACCACGTCAAACTATCCAATATGCAAATTTGAACTTTTCAGAGAAGCGCGAAGACCCGTCAATTATGAATTTAAAGTCAGCGTATTCCTAAAAGTGCCAGGCTTAATATAATTTTTATTGAGTTATTTATCGTCCGTGAGAATTTCAGTATTCTTAAACGATAACGATAACGATAACGAATCTAAAAAACAATTTTGCATATTGGATAGTTTGACGTGGTAGGGACGATATGTAAAAACTTCATTAAATCAATGAAACAATTACATTTAGTTCATGAAACAGTTTCATTGAACTAATGAAATAGTTTCATTCCATGTATGACATAGCCGAAAAAATTAACTTCATAAATACAATGAATCATTTTTCATTGCTCCAATGGAGGGCTTCATTAGCTTACTTTCAATGAAAAATTTCGTTGATAGTGTTGCTCTTACCATCGAATGTTTATGAGCCAATGTAAATAGTAAATCTCCTTTTTTAACCCCCGACTAAAAAAGGGGGTTTATAAGTTTGTAGTGTGTGTCTGTGTATCTGTGTGTCTGTCTGTGTCCACGTAAAGGCCAAACGGCTGGACCGATTTTCATTTAGTTTTTTCTGTTTGAAAGATGACTTAATCGAGAGGGTTCTTAGCTATGTTCGGTCCAGCCGTTTAGAAGATATAACATCTTTTCTGAAAAAAGTCGGGGTTTTTAAAATTTTTAATTTTTGTTATTATTAATATAAACTTTATTAAATGCAAACTCTTACACCTTTATTGTACGATCGTTTCAAAGCTTCTACACTTCTACACTTAGCTTACAGAGAACCAAAAAAAAAGACGAATCCCTGTTTTTTTTTTTTTTTTTTTGCTTTGCAAGCAAACAACGATTGGCCCTTTTTTCCGAGCCTGTCCACGAGCCATGACCGGCGGCAATCTTACTCGCAGCACTTAAAGTATTGCCGTTGGGTAGAAGTCACTGCGGGGACAGGCATTGCGGTTGGTACACAGAAAAAATTATTCCCAAAAAATTTTCAAACAAACGTGTGTTTTGAAATATAATTTAATTTCAGTAAATATTTTTTACTGTGCCAGTAAATTATTTGTTTCAATTTTATTTTACGTAAAAAAAAACTGTATAGAATGAAAATTATCTATATAAAGTAAAATTTGTAAAAAAAATTTTTAGATTTATTTTTTTATATTTAAATTTCTTATTTTCAGTTAAATTTATTTTTGTATACTGTAAAAAAATTTGTCTGATTTTTTTAATTTTTTCTAAAAATTATTTCATAGATATAAAAAATATTTTATTTTTTCAAAGATTTTGGTTTGCGGTTTTCAAACTTATTATGTTTGTATATTGAGATTCTCAATATAGTAGTAAGAATCTTACTATAAACATACGGAGTTTGTTAGCCAAATTCAAAAACTTTTTGGGCTGAAGTCTACTGACGAGTTCCAAAAGCGGGAACGAAATGCTTAACCATAACAGCAAGCCAATTTTTGAAAGTAAAAAAAAATAGTTGAACCTTTTATTTGATTTAGTTGTTCTTTTTTTTCAAATAAAACTTTTACTAATTTTTTTTTAAATGCTAAGAATTGTTTATGATTATGTTATTGATTCAGTTAATTTATTTTCTGATAATATATACGAAAAATTATAGTGAATGAATGTGTTTGTAAATTATGAAAAAAAATTTGCTGAATAATACAAAAAAAAATCTGTTCCTATTAATACATTTGACAGAAAATATTTTTAGTTTCAGATAACTGTTTTCTCTAATGCCATATTAAGTTAAATAAAAATAAAATTTTTTTTCCAGTTAAAGTTTTACAAAATTGTTATCAGAATCTAAAAATTTCTTTGTAGGTCCACATTCATATATACAAAATATTTACTGATTCAATGAATTTGGTTACTGAAAACGAAATTTAGTTTTTTCTGTGTAACATGCTCGAGTTACACTAACGACAGCGTATCCCCACGGCGACACATATCCTACAGCATGTCGCTATTTTAAGAGATACAATGAAGAATTTCATTGTGTGAATGAAGGATTTCCTTTCAGTGTAGTACATTCAGTTTAAAAAAAATGTATAAGCTAAATTATGAGACAATAAGTCCATAAAAAACAAACAGCACGACGTCGAGCAATAACTTCCTGAAAAACCGCAAAAAGCACCGCGTTACAAAAAAGAACTTTTTATCTTTCCTATGAACCAAATATACTTTTTCGGAAAGGGGAGAAAAAATAAAAATACACGTGTATCGGCGATTTTAATTTTTTTTTTTTTGTATCAAATATAAAGCTCGTAGTGTCCGTCTGTCTGAAAAACTTTGGATAAGTTTTTAACCCTTTTTCCGTGATCCAATCGAGCTGAGTTTTTGCAGGCAGACTCGTGTCTGTATCATGTCAAATTTAAAAAAAAAATGATTTTTATCAATTCTCAGATTATTTTTGGAATATTTTTTCTTCTCTTTTTTCAGCACAACTTGAAGGGACTCCAAATTTTTAAACTACTAAAGCGTTCCGGAAAAAAAAAGATTTGTTTTTCGACCCATCCTACTCCATGTATATATTTGCAATTTATCAATGCAGTGCCCGATTCGAAATAACTTTTGTTACGTTTGTGGCTTATTCGCACCAAGTAAAAATTTGAGAAATATTACGAAAACAGTGGTTAATTCGTTTCAGAAAATATTCAAGACTGCTTATGTTCCTTACTTGTGGTATACTCCGGAAGTCGTGTGCGACTATTGCTATAGAAATTTATGCAAGTTTACTGATGGAAGGTCAACAATAAAGTACGCTGTACCAACAATTTGGCTACGACGTACGGAGCACTGCAATGAATTGTGCTACTTTTGCGTAACTTTTCCTCAAACTAAAGGGTACCAATACTTTCGCCGCAACAAAGTTCGCTACGCTAATGTGGAATCGGTTATTCCAGCGGCTCTGTACTCACCAGAAGAACGTATAGCAGCTTCAGTGGAGATGATGATGATGTTCCCGAAATAAGCGATGGAAAATCAACAGTAGTTCCAACAATGCTATTAACATTTCTTGCATCGAATGCGAGATGCGAGAGTTCAGAAGTATCGGAATATGTACCAACATCCAGTGAACTTGTGACTGCAGTGCCGCATTTAATAACACAAGCCGACTTCAATGACCTTGTACGAGACGGAAATTTGTCGAGGAGAACAGCGGAACTCTTTGCATCATGCTTTAACCTTTATGTCAACAGCACAAATGCTTTACGCACGTCAACAGAAGCATACATGGCTATGTACATACGTTTTGTATGGGGAATGGTACGTCGTTAGCATAAAAATGCTAATTACGTATATACCTGGTTTGTTGGAATTTCCGAATTATTTTTTTAGTTTGTTAGAAATGGACAAAAGGCTAAAAAATTTTATGATAACCAATTTCATCCTCACAGTCATTGTTTGTTGAAAAAAGTGGTTGTATAGGTAGACGACATACGTATATAATAAATATATAATATAGGCAGGTAGAAACATTTATTGTTGCGGAAATTTCATTCTTTGTAGTATCGTCAGAAAATTTAGTTTACCTTTGTGATTCGAAGTGAAAAGACGTTTCTGTTTATTTTGTGGAAATAAAAAAATATTAAAAGTGAAATGGCTGATGGTGAATGGCTTACTCCGCGGCAACTAAGCGCACTTTCGTACGAAGAACAACAAGCATATATTCGGCAAGCGCTTGAAGAGAGCCAAGAAGAAACAAGTGACCACGATTCAATAGTTGGTGACGAGGCTTTAGGTGATATTGGTGGAGATGACTCAGACGTTGAAGAACCCATGTTACCAGAATATGACCCAGAGGGAGACAGTGATTCTGATGAAGATCTTGAAGATGCACCAATTGAAACTGGCGAAGTTTTTACTGCCAGACATGGTAATGTTTGGTCCTCGATACAACCACAACCTGTAAGATTCCGTACGCACAACATTCTAAGAAGTGCAGAATCTGGACCAGTACGGGCAACGCAGGGTTTGACCATTGCAGAAACGTTCCAATTGATAATGTCAAACGAAATATGCGGCATAATTATTCGTGAATCAAATCGAAAGGCAAGGCAATTTTATGATATTGACAACGCAAAACATCCAACAAGAGAACCGAGATCATGGATTCCCATAACAAAAAGTGAATTTGATGCATATTTGGGCCTACTTTTGCTAAGTGGCGTTACACATTCTGGTTACGTGCATACGAAAGATTTGTGGAAAACTACTTCACATCCACTATATCGTGCCGCAATGAGTGTACGACGATTTTGGGAAATAAGCCGCTTCATACGTTTTGATAATGGAAACACACGCCAGCAACGAAAACAAACTGACAAAGCAGCAGCAATATCGGACGTTTTTTTGATGCTTAACAGATGTCTTCGTAGATATTACGTGGCTGGAGCCAACGTCACCGTAGATGAACAATTGTATGCTTATCGTGGTGGAACTGGCTTCACGCAATACATACCATCAAAACCTGCCAAATATGGAATAAAAGTGTGGTGGGTGTGCGACTCCATTTCTTCCTATCCATTGCAGGTACAATGAATATTGTTGAAAATTGTTGAAAATCTAAATAACTAAATTGAATATAATTTTTCAATGCAGGGACAAATCTATACAGGAATGGCACCGTCTGGTGAACGTGAAAGAAACGTTGGCGAAAGAGTAGTAAAGGATTTATGTGTCAACCTTTTTGCTGGAAGTGGAAGAAATATTGTATGTGACAACTTTTTCACTAGCTACAACTTGGCAAAAACTTTGATGTTAGACAACAATTTATCTATATTGGGTACTTGCAACAAAAGGCGTACATTCGTGCCAGCAGCATTTGCCAACCCGAAACGACGTGAGGCTGAATCATCAATGTTTGGGTTCTGTAATCACGTTACGATGTGATCGTACGTTCCCAAGAAAAACAAGGCAGTTGTAATGTTGTCCACTACTCATTATACCACAGAAACGACCGGTCCTAAGAAGAAGCCATTGCTTATATTGGACTACAACAAAACCAAAGGTGGCGGTGATAACATGGACAAGTGCTTGTCCGAATTTAGTACGAAGCGGCGCACAAACAGATGGCCTCTGGCTTTCTTTTATAATATTGTGACAACAACACTCACCTGAAGACATCTACAAGCCGCCGTAGGATGTTTCTCCATCAGCTTAGCGAGCAATTGTGCAAGCCAGAAATGGAAAGAAGGGCGAATAACAGCAGAATATCCAGAGATTTTTCAACGCGCAACGCCATCGAAGCCATGAAAGGTGGGCCCATCGGAGTTGTGGATGCTGAGGCACATGCATCGGAGGAACGTGATAGTACGGGCCGGCTAAAAGTAAAGGGGAATTGCTACATCTGCTCGAAACGATGCCCTACTCGTAAAGCATGCACATTATACAACAAACCAGTGTGCGCAGAGCATTCCAAAGACTTACCTCAATGCGATAGATGTATTTGAATTTCAATAATTTTAAGCAAAAATAATTAAAACTGACATTATATAATAATAATAAAAAGATAATTACAAAACTTAGCTCAAAATAAACTATTCTTTTATATTATATTATCATATTTGCATGCGTTTTATTATACATACCCAGATATGTATTCTGTTGACTTAAGGGTGCAACTTTGTAAATGGGCTTTATCTTCCGAACGGATGATCTAATCCTAACCAAACTTGGAACTATTGGGTAAAACAGTTTTGACTAGGATATCAGGAAATTTCAACTCGATCCGGTTATCCAGTTTAGAGCTACAGCGTTTTCAAAACTAAAAACATACCCAGGTATGTTGCCGTTGACATAAAGGTTAAGCAGTGGAATATAGTGGCGGCTGATTTTAAAATAACAGCCGCTCGTGATCGAGGTAGCACTATTCCATATGACGAATTTTTTAAATTGCACGAAGATCGGGAAAAAACCTGGCTTATTGTTATGATATTGATTCGATGTTTGCAAAAATTGGTTACCCTCATATTTCAGAGGAGTGGCGGCTTTTCATCGATGCATCGATCAACAGCCTTAAAGTCGTGCTGCTTCATATAGGTAACAAACATCCATCTGTCCCGATCGCATATGCCACAAACCTCAAAGAAACATACGAAGGCATGGAATTAATATTACAGCTGATAAAGTACCAAGAGCATAATTGGAAAATATGCTGCGATCTGGAAGTGGTCGGATTATTCATGGGTGTTAAGCGTGGATTTCCAACTCACCAGTGCTTTTTGTGTACATGGGAAGGTCGCAAAAGAGATCAGCATTACACTGAATTTAAGTGGAAGCCGCGAACATGCTACAAAGTAGGCGTAGAAAGTATAGAGCATCTACCATTGGTGCAGCCATCTCAAATCATTTTGCCACCACTACACATTAAGCTCGGTCTCGTATCAAATTTTGTTAAAAAACTGGATCGTGAGGGCGAGGCGATTGCAAGTTTGTGCAAAATTTTTCCAAAAAGATTCATGCAGGTACTTTTTAAGAAGTCATTCAGTAAATTTTTTTTTAATGATGTGTATGATTTAAGGTGTTTTCAATGGTCCGCAGATAAAAAAAAATAGTTGCAAGTTATGAATTTTCATCTAACTTGAATGCTATCGAACAACGTGCATGGAAAGGCACAGTTGCCGTTATTGAGCAGTTTCTTGGCAACAAACGAGCTGCCAATTATAAAAATATTGTCGCAGAAATGATTTCGGCATATGTCGCTAAAGATCCATTTCCTTCACAATCATTTAGATTTTTTCCCTGATGATTTAGGAGCTTGTAGCAATGAGCATGGCGAAAGGTTCCATCAGGACATTGCGGCTATTGAAAAGCGCTTTAAAGGACAAGATATTACGCATATGCTTGGCGAATACTGTTGGTCTATTTGTCGCGATGGTGACAGAAATGCTTACAAACGCAAGAATAAAAGGCCGAAGTTTCTTTAAAAGCATTAAAATTTTTAATGTAACAATTTTTAATGTTAATAAAACAAAATTAATAAAAAAAATAGGTTTTTTAAGGAGCTGAACCTGTTACAAAAAAACCGATAACAAATTTTTCAAAAAAATTCAACAAAAAAAAACTGAGAATTGATAAAAATCTATTTTTTTTTAATTTGACATGATACAGACATTTCCACGAGTCTGCCTGCAAAAATTCAGCTCGATTGGATCACGGAAAAAGGGTTAAAAACTTATCCAAAGTTTTTCAGACAGACGGACACTACGAGCTTTATATTTTATACAAAAAAAAAAAATTCTGACGTGTACATGAAAATCGCCGATACACGTGTATTTTTATTTTTTCTCCCCTTTCCGAAAAAGTATATTTGGTTCATAGGACAGAATGTGTGTAACGCGGTGAAGTAATTGAGATTTTGCTCGGTTGTACTTTTGATTATGACGATAACAGGTGTGCCGAATTAGGATTATCTCGCCTTAAGCACTTTTTCCTTTTTACCACATAGTCGGTCTTCCTATCACAATATGAGTTACAATGGAATTTATGTTACATGCACATACTTAACAATTTAAATCAATAAAAATCATAAATCCTTAGTATTATCACATGAGTTGAGGTTTTAAGGCAAACTCGTGTAGAGTATCAAAGTTGAGCAAACAAAACAGATTCTTTGGTTGTGTCCCATAAACTGAATTCCTTCAAGAGACATTTTCTTCTTGTTATTATAAGTTTTACACAATATGAATCCGCTTTAAATTGCTTTGTGCTGTTTTCATAAATTTCCTTTTTACTCCAACCTTTTTCCGTCCTTCTTCATTTGCTTTATTTCTAAGGCATTACAAACAAAAAGCTGATAAGTCGGACCCATGTGGGCTTTAGTCTCTTTTTTTTGTGCCATATGCCATCGCAATATTTGCAACTGATTGAGGTTTCTTTCCCCATTATTATATCACTGTCATTTGCAGTTAAGAACCCTACATAATATCCTTTGGCCTAGTTGTCATTTTAGTACATTTATTTTAAAAATGGGTATTTGCGATTTTTCAATTCGACCGCTGGGGCCATTTTTTTTTTTTTTTTTTTTGTTTCATTCCATTTCTTTTTTCTGTACGCAAATAAATGGAATGATTATTGCTGCCTTATAATGGAAGCATGACTTTTAATGAAGTTAAATATGAAAATCTTAAAAGTATTCAATTCTCAATTGTATTTCTTTACAAAAAAAAAAAAAAAAAAAAAAAAAAAAAAAAAAAAACAAAATAGAACTTAATGGCTTGAAAGGCAAATATTAAGGGTAAAATTTATATAAATATTAACATACAAATTTATACTTTGTTTAATTTTATTATGTTAGATGTTAAAGAAAAAACATACTTTAGATTTGCACATGCACATGTCGTTCGTTTGTGCTGCCACAGAGAATTTTCTTTCATTTTTATTTTGTTAAATTGACATAATGGATCCCTGAGGCAAATGATATGCTTTGTGTGCCCAATCTTAGTGGAAGTTCTTTAAAAATATTTCCAAAGCAATGAAAATTCTTAAATCAGAACATGTATAATACATAATATATATACATGTTTACATTTTTAATAATTATCCTTTATAAGTCCTTGAAGCAAATAAAAGTTTACAATATTTTCAAAAAGAGATGCAGGCAACATCTACAATTATAATCAACTACATGTACATAGGTATGTACAACACCAGGCAAAACAAAATTTGCCTGCTTGCCAGTGATGCCCATTTAGCCATTTTCTGGCTAAATTTAGCCATTTTTCATTCCATTTAGCCGGAAGAAAAGTGAGTTTAGCTATTAGCTATTTTTTTTAGCCATTTTTATTTTAATCTAGCTATTTTTTTTAGCTATTTTTCCAAACATAAAATTTGTTTGTAATTTTTCACAAAAAATTTAAACTCGAAACATGGGAACATTAATTAACTACCAAAAAAAAAAAAAAACACACCAGAGTAATATGTTATTGTTTTCGCATTAATATCTATAAATCCAGGTTCAAAATTGCCATTTTTGTTGCAGCGGTTTAAAAGCGCTTATATGAAAGAAATTGCTCAATTGGTAACAATAAGATTTGCTACTGCATTCTTATAATCGTTGCAAGGTGTTTATAAGTTGTCGGGTCTACAGTGAAACCTCTCATAACGGACACCTCCTATAACCGGACACCTCTAATAGCCGGACAATTTTTGTAGATCCAACACGTTCATTAGTTTTTCCATACAGAATGCACTCCCATAACCGGACACTCCCATAAAAGCACAGAAGCGCTGAAACGCGGCAACAAGAGTTGCATTTAAATAGTAGGTCTTTCTTTATTCAACTCTGATTCATATTTATATTAGTGTCAATGATATTGCTGGTTCCCTGGTTAACGCATATATAAATACTGATGCGTTGGAGACGCAAAGAAATTGCTGTTTATATGAAAAAGTTGTTTGCTTAGCTGGTGTCCCAAAATGGCAGTGAAAAAATTGTTTTTATCAATTACAGAAAAAAAATTATATTTTAAACGAGTTTGAAAAGTGAAAATATTCGGTGCACGAGCTTGTGAAGATATAAAGTTTCTTGTGTATTTTAACAATTCATATTGCTACATTTCTTATACAAACTGCCTTTTCAAAGCATTTTTTTGGAGACGACTTTGTTGTATTCCAACAAATAAAATCATTGAAAGTCATTTGAAACCCAACAGCTTAAATTATACCAATCTAATTTGAAGAAGTCTACACAGAAAAAAATATCATATAAATGCAACCAACAAAACAAATTGTTGACATTTAATATAAAAATTAACAATCATCATTGTTGATATAACAAATTAAAATTTTTGTAGTCAATTAAATTACTCAACAAAATTATTTGTTAAATTATATCATAATGGAATGCGCACATGTAGAAGAAACAAGAAATCATATTTTGTGTGTATTCATCAGTTGCGTATTTAACAAAGTGTTGCTCTTTAGCTGAGAGGTAAGTGAGTCAGTTTATTAGTGTTGATGTTGCCGGTTCAACTCCGCGCAAAGACATTTAGTGTTTTTCGCACGTAAGCAAAAAATCGTTTCGAGGATTGTGATTGTGTATAAAAAGCTTGTTAATATAACAATTATAAAACAGAAATTTAACAATTCACATTGTAAATATAACAATAACTTTAATTGAAATAACTTTGAGATCTAACGAAAATAAATGTTGAAAAAAAAATAAATTCCAACAAATTATTTGTTGATATATTTAGTTGAAAACATTTTTAAGATTTTCCTTCAACTTACAATTTCGTTGATTGTATTTGCAAAAATCGTTGTAGGTTCAAAATCAATTAATTATTTAATTGATATAACAAAAAAATTAATTGTATTTACAAATAAATTTTTTCTGTGTACTCTTAAAATAATTTTTCAACTACAATGAAATCCAAAAAATGTGTAACTCTCACATAAGCGGACACCTCTAATAAACAGAACAGACCAAAACAGGGCGACCGTGAGTGTCCGGTTAATAGAGATTTCACTGTATTTGGTGGTTTATGATATCAATCAAACAAGGGTCATAATTGTTTTACATGAGTGAAAATATCAAGAAAATCAAATAGAAAGTTAATAAAAAGTATAAGCAAAAATTTCGCAATGAATGGATTAGTATCCCAAAAATTTAAAAACTTAATAGCAGAATGTACAAATGAATAGAAGGCGTAATGCAGTTTTTTTTTATTACCTGAAGAAAAATTATTTTATTTATTACTTCAATTTATTGTTTTTATTTAATTTAAAAAAGTTCCCGATTTGCCTTAAAAAAACAGTATATGAAATACCTTCTTGTTTTTGCTAAAGTTCATGATTTTTGCATTCGATTTTGCTTAGCCATTTATTAGCTAGTTTTTAGCCATTTTTTTGTCTACATTTAGCCATTTTTGGTGGAGGAATTTTGGCAACATTGCTGCTTGCACAGTAAACGCAAAGATTTGCCATTGATTTTATATGTTAAAAATTTGGTTTTTGTTTATCAAATAAACAGATAAGATATATTATTCTGTACTATTGGCTCAAATAATGGACTTTTTTGAGATGTGATTATGTTACAACAAAGCAGCGACATATTAATGTTCATTCGAAAAAAAATTAAATTTGATGTTTTGCAATTAAAAATTTAATTGCATGAATTAATATTTTTAATTAACTAAATTTTTAAATAATATTTTGATTGGCTCAGTTAAATTTTTAATTAAACATTTAATCAATTAAATTAAGAAAAAACAGTTTAATTAACTCAATTAGATTTTTAATTGGTTATTTGAACTCTTTTAATTAATATTTATAATTAACTAAATTTTTAAATAAAATTTTAATTGGCTCAACTAAGTTTTTAATAAAACTTTGAATCAGTTAAGCTATTAAACAAAAGTTTAATTGTCTTAATTAAATTTTTAATTAAAGCTGTTTATAGGACAATTTTTTTTTTGCGAATTATATCTTTCTTTAATTTTTTATTTGTTGCAGTTTGTGAATATTTTCTATGGTACTTATCATGTAAATTTGCTTATCCTTTATACAAAGCTCCTAATTTTATATCGGCAAATAAACAGAACTTAATTTGCTGGTTCCGAATATAGAACATAACCAGCCGTCGTTGTAATAGCGCACAGTTGCAACATCTTAAAGAATAATTTCTAACTAAATATTTAATTTTAAACATTCAAAGTAAATATAAATGAAAGAGCGATTTCATTGAAAAATACAGTACAGTACAGTAAAAATGTCTCAGATACAGTACATTAACAATTTTATTAGGTAATTTGAATAATACAATTCGATTAACCAACTTAAATTGTTCGTTCGACAGAATCGACACAATTTTTATTTACATTCAAATCAACAACTCATATTCGGTAGATCCAATCTGCATGACTTCTGGGCTTTCATTGGATTATTCCTCGATTAGTTTTTGGCTTAATTAATCCAGAAAGTAATACATTGGATTGTATTTTAGTTATCCAGGTTTTCGTGATTTATTTTCAGCCAAACTAACAACTGAAATTGTTTAGATTTACATTATTTATTGCTTTGGGTTTAGTCTTTTCTACTATATATACCAAAAAATTACAATGACTACTTAAAAAAATATATACATAAGTAAATAGTCTTAAATTTAGTAACTGAGTATAATTATAGTTGAAGCGCAAGCATTTCGTACGATGATATATTTTCGCTCAAATAACTATGATTATAGGCGAATCCATATATGCAAGCATATCTCTACTTTATTTGTACGAAAAAGTAAAATACTATACAACTATAAATGGAAAGTAACATGCGTATTGTGCTTATTGAGTGTCTGTCATACTTATACTTGGAGTATGCTTATACTCAGAGTATGGATATTTATTCGGACCAAGTAAATAAACGCATGATGCTCAGAGTATTTATTCATCATACGCCTTCTTATGCATTTGTGTGTATGAAAAAAAAAAAATGAAAATTGTGCTTGGGGCGCTTAAAATATCAATCAGATAACATTTAAACAACTAATATTAAGATATTCCTAAAAAAAATCCCAAAATTTGCTTAAAAAAAAAGTTAATGAACTGATATTTTTTAATTTGAGAAGTGATAAATGATTTCTAGTAAGTATTTAGTTAGAAATGTTATCATCACCTTTATGTCATGTAATAAGGGATTTCAGCGTTTGGCCAATTCACTTTTCAGGCAGCATTGATGTTTAAAATGTGTGTAGATTGTATATACTTAACGTGACCAGATGGTTTTTGCAAAAAGCGGTACATGATCGATCAAAAAAGGAAATTTCGAAGAAATACCGCGAAAAAGCGGGATCTCAAAATAAATACCTTTTAGAAAGCGGGATGTATAATATGCACATACTTTGTTCTTAGGAAACACAGTTTTCAACTCAAAAGAAACACTTTTAAATAAACAAAAAGATTTATAAACAAAAATATTCATCTATATGAATAAAAATCAAATGTCGTTCGTTCTTAATCGCATCAATTAAGGGCAACTGCGCCGATTTTGCTATTTTTTTTATTGTGGCACCTCCCATATAATTTTATTTTTTTGGAATATCTTTCAGCAAGAAACATAAAATTTTATGTAAGTAACGATTTTTATTATGTGCGTTGTCTTACAAAATAAAGTTCGCATTGGACATGTAGGTGTGGAACCTCCTATAAAGAAAAATATTTACTTTGAGATATCTGGAAAAGTAATATAGTGAGAAGGGAAAATTTTTTACGGATTAGTATGTCGATAGTCATCGCTTTACTGATGGTCTAGAAGTATCATTAGCCTATTATTGTTTTAATGCCTAAAGTTGACATGGAGCTTCCCACATAGAAGCAACATTTATTTCAAGATATATTGGGAGCCAAGTAGTCAAAATTTAGAAATTTTTTCGTAAGCAGTAATGCCAATAACAAAAAAAGTATTATAAAAAAAAATTCAATAAAGGAGCAAAAAGTGTGTCACCTCCCAAATAAATTAAATATTAATTTTTTAATATCTTGGATAGTAATTTGAAATTCTGCTGGTTCTGACGATGATAGAAAATAATCGGGATTGGACAAGTGAGCGTGAAATAGAGAAAATGTTTACTTAAAAAATATATTGGAAACCAATGACTATTTATTTTAATAAATATTATACAAAATAGTGAAGGTTGAACCGCAAGCGTCGCACTTGTAATATAAAATTTTTTTTTTTCATTTATGGGGTGTAGCAAAACACACATGGTTTCGGCCACTTAGAAATTACTACACTTAAATAAATATTTGGAATGAATTTTTGCAACTGATATTTTAATAAAAATAAAACAAGATATTGAAAATTTCAAAACTCTAAAAAGCGGGATAGAAATTCGAAGCGGGATCGACCTACGAAAAGCGGGATGTCTGGTCAGGTTATATATACTCTGCGTAGCCCAATAAATGCTCAGAGTATTTTCATAGAGAGCATCTCTACTTCGTTTATACGAAAAACTATAATACGCTATAGTTAAAAATAAAAAGGCAAATGATTATCAAGAGCATTGACTCTCTCCCATACTTTTAGTCTGCGTATGCATATACAAGCGCTATGGATATGTAATCGTACAGAAAAAATATACTCATGATACTCGGGATATTTATGTATCATTCGCAACCGTATACATACATTTGTGTTTGAATTTTTTTCCGTTATGTGTGTGTGAATAAAATTTTTCTGTATATACGCAAAAGTAGCCGATTAATAGTCAGAATATTTTTATATTCATGTGTATGATTGTAGAAGCTGTTTATTTGTGGATATTAGTGCTGTGGTAAAGTGTTCCTGGTTAGTAGGTTTGTGTGTGGCTGTTTAAAAGCATTATTTGTGTGTGTGTGCGTAAAATATCGCTATATATAAGCATGTGTAGCCGATTAACAGTCAGAGTATTTTTATACTCGTTCGGATGATTGCAGATGGTGTTTATCTGTCGAGTTATGGGGTGGTAAAGTGTTGCTAGTTTTGAAAAACTAAATTAAATTTTTAATCAGGCTTAAGTTCAGTAATTTCAATTCTTTTATTTTAATGAAACATTTTTATTAATTAATGTGAGTTTCTAAAGAAGAGGAGAAAAATTAAATTAGACTTTTAAGCTGGGGGAAACACCGATATTTTTCTGTGCAGCAACTAAAAGCCTGACTAAAAATTATTTCTGATTAAAAATTCACTATAGTTCAATTAAAATCTAAAAATGTCTCACTTAATTCATCATGGGCACGTGACAAAAATATGTTCACTTGGCAATCACTATTCGCTTGGCAATCACAAACGTTGGAAAATCAAATCAACTGTAGAAAGCAAAAACAAAGTAACATAATATCCACTACTATAATACTTACATGTATGTACCGACGGTACATCGAATAAGTAAAAATAATTAATATGATGATCGTAAAAGGTAAGCAAGAATAGTTAAACATACGTGGGTAGAGTAATATAACTTCGTGCTAACCTAAATAGAAAAATGAAAAAAAATGGAAAAACAGGGGAAATACATAAATAGTGACTCTTACATATGTATTTGCCAAAGTTAAATCAATAATTGTACGCAGCAATCATTTCTCACATTCCGTTTCATTGGAATTTACGTTAAATAGCTGATGTTAATAACAATCTCTACCCAAGTAGATAGACTAGGGTGCTGATGAAGTGCGTTGCTGCACAGAAAAATATCGGTATTTCCCCCAGCTTAAAAGTCTAATTTAATTTTTCTTCACTTCTTTAGAAACTCACATTAATTAATAAAAATATTTCATTAAATAAAAGAATTGAAATTACTGAACTTAAGCCTGACTAAAAATTATTTCTGATTAAAAATTCACTATAGTTCAATTAAAATCTAAAAATGTCTCACTAAATTAAATTTTGTTTCAAACTAAACAAAATAAATATCGTCCGATTAGAGTATAAACCTGTTAACTAAATACCTTCAACCAAATTTTACAGGAGAGACAAAATAATGTTAACATTTTCTATAAATAGTTTAAGAAATTAGTTTTTTCGAGATGTAGTTTCAAATTAAAATAAATATTTTCTCTCGTTCTCTTTCGAACGGCATTAAAATGACATATGTTATAAAAAGTGGAAAATAAAAAACATGTTCATTATTGAGTTCTTGTTTCAACATGTTGAGCTTCTCATTTGTTTAAATGAAAGTTTATAACATAATAACTGTAGTTGTTTTAAGAAACTTTGGGTAAAGGTTCCCTGATGATCTGCATTAGCAACACTGAAATGCGCATAGGATCCAGCTAAACCCCTCAATAATCAATTTCAATGTATTTTTAATAAAAAAAAATATTTTACTTAATAAGTAAAATAATAATTTGGGATTATTAGTGCGTAAACAAATGTTAAACTTAAAACTTTATTTAGAATTTTTTCTACCAAAATTAGATTAGAATATTTTAATTATACTGCAAGAGTTTGAAAACGGGATCTCCAAAGCTTTATGAGTTATAAAAATTTCCTTATACGCGTAATAGCGTTTTCACACTGACATGGTTTTAATAAAAGTTGGTTTTAACGTTAAAACCAACTGTTAAAACCTGGTTTTACCATACAAATTGTTTTTGTTAAAACCAAATTAAAAACATTTTTGAATTGGAAATTTCAAAAAAGGTAATCGAGTTTGGAATTAAGCATTTTTGGTGGAAGCACTTCCCTACTGGATTACCAACTAAATGATTTTAACAAGGCGTGAGACTAAAATAATCGATTCTTGAGAAGTACTTACTTTTTTTATTTGACAACTTGTTCACGTAATCTATTTATCCAAAAAAAAAATATTCTTCACATTTAGCAACTTGTACATAATTTTTTGAAATTTTAGGTAATGTGATTTGTAAGCGAGTAACGAAATTTGGCAATCAGAAATGTAATAGTGTTTTCACACTGACATGGTTTTAATAAAAGTTGATTTTAACGTTAAAAGCAACTGTTAAAACCTGGTTTTACCATACAAATTGTTTTTGTTAAAACCAAATTAAAAACATTTTTGAATTGGTTTTAAGTTGGTTTTATGAAATGCAACCTTGTTTTTGCTGTGATAAATTCAGTGCTGCCAAGTTGAAATGACCGACAGGAGCTGGTAATGGTATGCCAGTGAATAACAATAGATGGTGCTTGAAAAATTTTCAACTTAAAAATTAATGCAGCAGCAACAATAATCAACAAATTTTGGAAAAAAAAGAATTTTTAGAAGGAAAACCACGAAAATATTTTAAATTGAACTGTGGAAAATGAAAAAAGACAATATGACTGACATTCATCTGCCTATAAAAAAGGTTTATCTTATAATATATGTGTGCATTTTTATATTATTAACAATATTTCCAAGCACTTCTTCATTCTCTATAAGCAGTTCCATAATTTAAAAAAATTTTATTTGCAAAATATAAAATAATTTCCATTTTAGAGCGAATTGTGAAATATCTCAGTTTTTCATACAAACGAAAACAGTTGAACAGTATGTCCAATAAGTGTTATTAAAAAGGTGAAAAAATGCAACAACAAATACACGTATTATTTCGGCAGGAGATTTATTTTATTTTGAGCAAAGTTATTAGACAGCCTGTGAGTTAAAACCTGAATTTAACAATTTTGCAGTGTGAATGCAAAATCAGCTGTTTCTGGTTTTAACGTTAAAACCAGGTTTTAACTTTCAGTGTGAAAACACTATAAACCTCTTCAAAGTCGCAAGTGAACATTTTTAATTCCAATTTTTCCAAATTTATGCCAATTTTTAAAATATATTTTTATTCGAAATTAGTTTAGGGTGTACCCATACCATAAAAAATGTTTTCAATGTGAGTTATATTCTATCTAAAGGATACATTAATAACTGTGCATGGTTGTGGCACTGCGATACCGGAAGTGAAGATTTCAAATAAAAAAATTTAACTAGCTTTTCTTCAATTAAAATTAGCCTAGAGAGTCTTCATTATGCTGTAAAATTTTTGAAATGGGATTTCAAGCAGATTAAAAGTTACGAAAAATTTATGCATGTATATAAATACATATAGGGTTTTCCACAGGAATGTCAACTTTTGTAGCGTGCGTCACCAAACGAATATACTTGTTATTTTTTTAAGAAAACTGAACTTTTTTTACTTCCTTATATATTTGTATAGGCCGTCAACAGATCTATATACATTGGATAAAATTTGAAGAAAAATCTAGCCACATTGTTCTGAAATACAAGATTAAGTGCTTGCTGTCGCACGCGACAAAAAAGTGTAATTTTTCGTGGAAATGCCCATGTGTATATGAGTAACGCACTGAAAAGCCGATAACTCTTCATATTGAATTACAATTTTTATAGCTTTGCCCCAATTTTACTTTATTTTCTTTTAATTCAAATTTGGTTCAGGGCATAGTAATAACACTAAAAGTTTTGAAATGGTATATCCATTATTTTTAAAGCAATATCTTCCTCACCAATAAATAATGACTGTTGAATGATATGAATTACTCGTAAAATTGTTATCGATACTTTCTTTGCGTGGGATTGGAGCTATTCTAAATAATATCTTGGTCTTCAACATAACTATCAATTTTTTTTTCCTTTAGATTTTTGTGTTTTCTTGGGACAGAGTTTGGGTTTGGCTTGAGAAAGATTTTTGTTATATTTATGACAGCATTAATATTGATTTTCCAATAAACAACACTTTAAATATAAATTTTAGTTTCAACAACTTTCTAAATTAAAAAAGAATATTGGGCATCATACTTGGTAAAAAATTATTATATTATAATGCTTCATAATTTAACACATATGTATGTTGGTTATGGACATATTACGATTCACATATGAGTGATAAGTTTATATACATTATGTTAATATTGGCATAATATTGTTAGGGTTCCGTACACCAAAGGTGAAAAGGGACCCTATTAT
The DNA here is from genome assembly GCA_949987645.1 of Tachina grossa. Lineage (NCBI taxonomy): Eukaryota > Metazoa > Arthropoda > Insecta > Diptera > Tachinidae > Tachina > Tachina grossa. The sequence goes on along the minus strand of OX465276.1, from coordinate 133,549,963 downwards.
TTTCGCTACGCTGTCCTTCTGGCCGTCTATCCGTCACAGGCTATTTTCTCAGGAACCGTAAGAGCTACGGACCTGAAATTTGGACAGAGTATGTAGAACCGTGGCCGCTACAACAACAAATACATGAGAATTAAAAATTAAAGGGTGTTCCAAAACGAGCAACGAAAAATTTTAAAATCTCATGTAATATACATACAATTGTATGAACATATGTATATATATTGAAACTTGAAATTTGTAAAATTAGTATATTTTTATACAGACTACAACAATTAACACTAAAATTTAAAAAAAATTTTAATTAAAGGGTGGTCCATCAGTTAATGCAATTTTGACTATGTAATTTTGACAACTTGCTATATCTTGGAAACCGTAAGAGGCAAACTCTTGAAATTTTCAAAAACTGTAAAACTAAAAAAAATCCCAAAATTATAAAATCGGCAAACCAAAAAAAAAAAATCGCAAAAAACCAAAAAAAAAAATAGCCAAAATGAAAAAAGCACCAAATTAAAAAAAATCTATCACTAAAATAAATCGGCAAAACCGAAAAAATCGCTAAAAAGAAAAAAACGACAAAAACCGAAAAAAACGCAAAAAATCGAAAAAGACGCCAAAACTAAAAAATCGCCCAAGTGAAAAAAATCGCCAAAATGAAAAAAATACGCCAAAATGAAAAAATTATCGTCAAAATGAAAAAACGGCAAAAACTGAAATAAATCGCCAAAACTCGAAAAAGGCGCCAAAACTAAAAAATCGTCAAAATGAAAAAAATCGCCAAAATGAAAAAAAAAACGCCAAAACCCGAAGAAATCGACAAAACGAGATAAAAAGTGCCAAAACTAAAAAAAAGCGGCAAAAATTAAAAAAAATCGTCACTGAATTTATTTTAAATATTTCTTAAATATTTTATTCTACATAATTTATACTAAGACATTTTGAATTTCGCGATAAATGAACAAAAAAAAAAATTATCTGATGCATTTTTATAACTAATTTTATATATATATATATATTATTATATATATATATATACATTTTATATATATTATATTATTATTATATTATATTATATAGTTATTATTATTTTAAACATTTATTTCGCTACGATAAACAGAGTAATGTTTGAATTTAATAATTACATTATCACATCCATAAAAAAGTGTGATATGGTTAGAGTTTAACAATATAGTTTTGTTAAAAATTTATGACTACAACATAATTTGTATTATTATTTAAAAATAATATGATGTAAATAACAATATAATGTTATCCAAAGCCATACTCTGTTAAGTTAAAAAAAAAATCTTTTTCAGAAACATCTGTCAGTTCATTATTTCGTTTGTAAGCTATCGGTAGTGCACGGGTGATGTTAAATAAATTAATAAATAAATAAAGTATAAACAAAAGGGTTGGCCAATAAAAATATATAAAAATTATACAGATATGTCTGTATGTCGTGTAAGTATACATTTCTATATATGTATGTATACATTTTATTTCAACAATATTAATTTATTTTTATTTCGAATTTAACGCACAGCTGTTTCTGCAATAAATATATGATTAAAAATAGTATTATTATATTAAATAATACTGTGGTCGTATTTAACAATATTAGTATAATATTAGCTCATGGTATGGTGAGTCCCAATTATATTTTAGTCACATTTAACAATTGTTGTCATATTTACAGTACTAAGATTAGGTGTAACAAACTTCATTGGTTTTGTAGATAATATTATTAATAACTAAGATGATAATAATATTAAAGTTTGCTTTTCTATTAACAATAATATGATTTGACTGCAATCATATAATTCAATTATAGTATGTTGCTGTTTGATTATGGTTACCGCAACCATATTTCTTTCTTTGCGTGTACATATGTCTAAATAATGCTTAACTTTAAGATTTATAAATCTTTGCTCTTCTTTACAAACCGGAACAAAAGCTTTTGTAACCTTATCACAACCAAGCGCATTTCATAGTATTACAATAAAATTTTAAATGTACATTTTTATGCTTATCTGCGAATGTAGTTAAAAATCGCCCATTAAACATGTAAGTTAACATTTAAATTTAAATTTAATGACAATACAGGGCATCTACTCATATCCCTACGAATGCTCATTTCAGTTAAAGTCCATATAAAGATACATTAACATATTTGTTGTTATATTCGCATTATGCCTATAAATGTTATTTCATATTCTCCAAAGGATAAATTGCAAAGCCCAGTATACACTTAAGTAGAGGAAGGTGTAATGAATTTTAAAGCTCCCCCTCCCAACCCTTTTTTCAATTCAAAATACTAGTTTAAAAGTTACCGCGACACTCCCAAAAAACACACTGTACAACGTGCGAGTATAAAAATCTCTTATTAGTTATTAAAACAGAAAAACAAATAAACAATATTAAGGGGACATAAAAAGGGTTTCATCATAAAAGAAATACGTTGCAATAATACGATTTGTTATCTGCTGATGTGGGCACACTGGGAATATTGTTTGGATTTTGATGATCACATTTGTTGCGACACAAAAGTGTCATTCGCTATAATTGAATTTTCAGATGTGAACTTTTTATTGCTGTAATAAATGTTATGCATAATTACATTTTCAGGCCGAATTTATTTCGCATTCAACAATGATAAGCTTCAGTCAGGTTCATGGAGTGTCCTTGCGAGTCGAAACTTAACACATTCTTGATATAAAATATTTATAATATTATTGTCAGAGACTTCTATACCAATTTTCTAACGCAATTTGACTGTTTGTGATGAGCAAACTAACTAATGTAATGTATAAAATATATTAATTGTGCCCTTAATTATGAAAGTGGTCTGAGTCATGTACATTTTGACTTCAAAATATCAAATAAATCTTGAATAAATATTTAATAAATGTTAAACAAATTTATATTAATCGAGACTAGTACATACAACTCTAAATTAAAATGTTGCATACACAGAAAAAACTTAATTTCGTTTTCAGTAACCAAATTCATTGAATCAGTAAATTTTTTGTGTGAATGCGGACCTACAAAGAAATTTGTAGATTCTGATAACAATTTTGTAAAAATTTAACTGAAAAAAATTTATTTTTAGTTAACTTATTATGGCATTAGAGAAAAAAGTTAACTGAAACTCAAAATATTTTCAGTCAAATTTATTAATAGGAACAGAAAAATATTTTTGCAGATTTTTTTTTTTGTATTATTCAGCAATTTTTTTTTTATAATTTAAAAACACATTCACTAAAATTTTTCGTATTATCAGAAAATAAATTAACTGAATCAATAACAATTCTTAATTTTTTTTTTTTTTAAATTAGTAAAAGTTTTATCTCAAAAAAAAAAAAAAAAAATAATAATAACTGAATCAAATGAAAGGTTCAACTATTTTTTTTTTACTTTCAAAAATTGGCTTGTTTTTATGGATAAGCATTTAGTTACCGCTTTTGGAACTCGTCAGTAGACTTCAACCCAAAAAATTTTTTAATTTAGCTAACAAACTCCGTATGTTTATAGTAAGACTCTTAATACTATATTGAGAATCCCAATATACAAACATAATAAGTTTGAAAACCGCAAACAAAAATCTTTAAAAAAATAAAATGTTTTTTAAAATTAAAAAAAATCAGACAAACTTTTTACAGTATTTTATATATATATAAATTTAACTGAAAAAATTAAAAAAAAAAAAATCAGACAAATTTTTTTACAGTATATAAAAATAAATTTAACTGAAAATAACAAATTTAAATAAAAAAAAAACAAATCTAAAAAATTTTTTTTTACAAATTTTACTTTATATAGATAATTTTCATTCTATACAGTTTTTTTACATAAAATAAAATTGGAACAAATAATTTACTGGAACAGTAAAAAATATTTACTGAAACTAAATTATATTTCAAAACACACGTGTGTTTGAAAATTTTTTGGGAATAATTTTTTCTGTGTAATATATAGAAATATATTTTTCGATTTGTTCAAATGTAATCTACTAAATATCTCGACGGAAGAAATATCCATACTAATCCATACTAATATTATAAATGTGAAAGTAACTCTGCCTGTCTGTCTGTCTGTTACCTTTTCACGCCTAAACCGCTGGACCGCTGGACATAGGATAATTTTTATTTTAGAATTTGCCCTATAAAGGGGGAAACAGGGGTATTTTTATAGGGCATACAAATTTTTTATATGAAGGTAGGAAACGAGGTTGCAATTTTGTACGGAAAGATAAGTTTTTAAGTGTAAAAACTATTGGGTTTTAAATATGGAGCTAATTTTACTTAAATATAGTTAGTTACACATACATGCACTTCTTTATAGATTGAATTAAAAAATCCGCTGATTGACCATTACTAACTACACTGGCAATTATTTTCATAGTTAAAAGTTAAAATTTTTTATTTACTTGAAGTGTATTTATTTTAAGCCTAGCAGTCAATTTGAACTGTTTATCCTCCGCGGGCAAAGTCGCGGGTACAAAGCTAGTATTGTTGTAAAAGTATTGAGTATTTGAGTACTGAGTACTCAATACCGGGAGTTTTTCCCGGTACTCAATACACAAAAGCAACTACTTTTTGGGTTGCATTTTGTAGTATTCAAGCGAAAGTCTTCCTTTAAAATGGATCAGAATTATACAACTCTGTGAGCTTGATACAAATAAATATGACTCGGAACCTCATGGAGTTAGTGTAATGGTAGGTACAGACTTAGCAACGTGTTTATGCAACCAGGCAGGTTGCATTGTCGGTTGCATAGTCTGTAGTCTTGTTTATGTTTGCATTTGAAGTTGTATTCGAAGTTTCGAAAATATCAAAATGTTTTGATGTTTATGGGTTGCATTGGCGGTTGCATTGTAGGTTGCATAGTCTGTATCAAAATATGCAACATTTAATATAAACGTGTTGCGTAAACACGTTGCAAAGTGTGTACCCACTATAACAAATACCAATTCTGTTAGGAATTATTTTGATACGAAAACAGCCACTAAAAAAGTACTAAAAAATGCGTTATCAAACTACTTCAGTCATTAACAAATACTATTGGACAGAAAAAGTGAACCTTTAGAATAATGGAAGGAAGGCACTTGATACAATATAACCAGCAAGTCAGGTCCTCACAAACATGAAAAATATCTTAAATTCTTTCGATGTCGGTAAAATTTTATTTCTACATTTCAACAATGACTTATACCGTATTTACACTATGACTTTTTCCCCTGCATTTTTCTTGAATTCTCTTTCATGTTGCTACCCCTTTGATCACCTTTGTACCCCTTTTGTCAATAAACTCTAGGAAAGTCACGGTAAAAAGTAATAGTGTAAATCCCGTATAAGTAATAACATCAATTGTGAGAAAAAAATTTTTATTAAAAAATATTTAGAAGATAATTTAAGAGATTAATGCACTACAAGTTTTAAGAGTACGTTAAAAAAAATTATGTACAAAAACTAATCTTCAAACATATTTATTCTCATTTGTTTTAAATTAATTTAAATATGCTTGCAATTAATCTTTGTTTTTCCATATTCCATTATCAATAAAATAATAATTTTTTAACTTCCCATATACATACATATATAAAGTATTGAGTAGTATCGAGTACCCAATTGAAAAAGTATCAAGTAGTACTGAAACACTAAAAGCTAGTATGACTATAACGGCACAATTATTTGCTCTGGTTATTTAAAATACACATATTTACTTTCTGTTGTGATGGAAAAAAATAACTTTAGCTTAGTCAACTTTTTATGAAAAATTTGATTTTAATCTTATATGATGGTACAGCTAAAAAATACATTATTTAAAATGTCTGCAATGTAAGGAAATATGCTAAGTCCACCAAAATAATCAAGTCAAAGTTATAGTGACTTAGCATAGCAAATTTCGGAAACCTTACATTTAAGATATTAGATATGGTCCGATCCATCACTTGTAGACGTTTTCTAGCACGCACTAAGAAAAAAAGTGCTAAAACCAAGATTTAACGCTCGAGATCAAATCATTTCAATCTTAATAGTCTCTTAAATACGAAAATTCTTGATTCAAGGATAAAGTATTAATTTTTTTTTAAGATGGCATTGAAATTTGTGATCTTGAATAGAATCTCATTTTTAGATCGAGTTGAAGATTTTGTTCTTAATATAAATCTTAAATTAAGATCATATTCTCAAATTATTCTAAAATTAATCTTAAAAATAAGATAACGTTGTTGATTTTAAGAATACGTTCTATAAACTAAGAATTTATGCTTTAATTTGAGAACGTCAATCTTACTAACCAAATTTCAAGATTGAAGTATTAAGATTTTTGTAATCTAAATTCAAGAATTTTGTTTTTAAATTTAGATCGTCAGTTTCTTCTGAGTGTACGAATGTTTATAGGTTGGACATAAAGAATGGTCTACAGTTCCCTGGTGGATGGATTTCTCATACCACCAATTATACCTAGACAGTAGACCACTGCACAAGACCACTTACAAGAACTTTTAAGACATGAGGGATTTTTCAATTGCTTTACTACAGCGAAATCTTCTAAAACAAACGGTAAACAACAATGTTTGCAAGAAATTTGTTTCAGTTATTGCAGGTATAGGAGTAAAGGTGGTGTCCAATACAACTTCGACGCTTTGCGTGACGTTTCTAACTTTGGGAAAAAAGCGTTAAGCAAAGTGTGCATGATACAATAAAAACTTTGACAACACCCACTGTTTGCTTTACAATTTTGTTTTATGTATAAAACACAACACAATTCGATTATTCTGATGCCACGAACTCGTTTTTTATGTAAATTTACCGACATTTTAATAAAAATTTCATATATAGATGCGAGTTAGGTCAAACAAATTAAAAAAGTATACCAACTGATTGTCAAAGCAAGCAAAAGGTTGAGAGTTGACTAACTTTTCGCTTCGCTTTGCGTTAAAAGTTCTTTATGTGACATGTTTCATATAAGGACGTACATCTCATCCTATATGTCAAAGCGAATCTTCAACGCAACGCGAAGTAAAAGTTTTCTCTGACATGGGCTTAAAGAAGAAAATACTTTGTGACGAAAGAATTTGTGATGAATTTTTTTGCTCATGAATTTACCAACACACACACACGCATGATCACGGTGTGTGTATGATCTTTAATTTTTCTGCGCACATAAAAACGCACACATGCATTGACAATAGTTTTGTATGCTTGCTTTAAAAATCACCCTTAAAGTTTAAGGCTTAAACACATAATAGCTTACCATCTACATCTTACAGACACACTCAAACGCACAATACTCAAAATAACAAGCATACACGCATCAACACTACTACTTTTGAGTGTTACTATGAACTATAAGTCTTAGCGACATCGCTTGTAAACACTCATATACACGTACATTAATACATCCATAGTGATTCGCTTATTAAACGACATCATGTATTACTGGTTTAGTATAATACATGCCACGGGAATATATTTAAAAAACAAGACGTATTTAGATTTCAAGACTGTTTACGCAGCCCTCTATTAGGCAGCACATTCGTTGAACCTTCGCCAAAATTTTAGAAGTGTTGCACTTTCTACCCATTGACGTCCACAGACTACCGATGCGGATTTTAGAATTTGTCGGATCACACTCTTATAGAGCCAGTGTCTCGCAATAAGGCTGAGCCCCCATCTGAACCCAATGGATACATTGGGTTTGTCAGCGGTAAAACATTCAATGGCAAATAATATGTCGACTTATGATTCGGGCTACAAATTTCTCCCTCATCTGCACTATTTTCCGAAGTTACCGCCAAGTGACTAAATCTTCTGTCTAAACCAGAAGAAATAGCTTGCGGGAAAGAGATTTTAATACAAAAATGAAATTAGCTCACAAACAAATATATATTTTGATAACATCGGCAAATCTTCTTTTTTGGAAGTAAGAAAAAAAAAATGGAGAAACGGTAAGCAAAGTATATAGAATTCATTTCGAATAAAAAATTTTTTGTCCAAAAACCTCCGTTCTAATCAAAAAGTCATAAATTTATTCATATGCCCTTATTTACAATTTGTACTGAGTATAGGCGATGAGAAATACATATTTTTATACAACAACATGTTCTACATAATTAACTCATATCAAAATGTTTTGAAGTCAGTTTAATTTTTTTAGTTCAAATTTTATATTTTTAACAAATTTAAGTGTCCGTCCACTTTTCTAAATTCAACATCGCGTCACTTTCAGGGATCAAGGTGTGTTTTAAACAAGTTTCGTACATATCTTGCACACAGAAAAATTCAATTTAAAATAGATTTTTCTTCATATGTGTTTCATGTTAATTCAACATGATTAACAGTAATCTTCAAAGAAAATTTTTCATTTTGAAATAACTTTATTTCATGTTGATTTAACAATCCCGTACTGTTAAATCAAAATGAATAATCATGTTGGATCAAAGTTAATGCAAGTTGGAACAACGTAAATTTCATACTGAAATAACACAAAGAACAATATTCTGTACTTTTCCGTCCACTTTTTTGGACACAAGATTAAATATTTTTCAGAGCTTAGGGTGGATGCCAAGTTTCGTGAAAATCGGTAAAGTAGATACAGCTGCAATAAAATATAAAATTTTAATGGGCGTAACTCGGTCCGACCCACTTTTTTGAAAGCAATATTGTGCTTTTTTTAAATCTCAGGGTGTGTGCCAAGTTTCGTAAAAATCGGTGAAATGAAATCATGTGAAATATATATTTAGTTTTATTGGGAGTGGTTTCGACCATTTTTTCAACTCCGAGATTGTGATGTTAGGAAAGACCAATGTGCTGCGCAAGTTTCGTAGTAATCGGAGAAGTAAGATAAGTATCAAAGAAAAAAATATTAGACGTGTCACCGCCCACTGTTTTTGCAATGGGATCAAATGTAGGCTATATCCTTTAAGACAAAAAAAAATAATTTTTAAAATCGGTCTAAAAGTACCCGAGTTATGAAGTAACAAACATAAAAAAATAAATAAATACCGACGAAGTGACAATCTCATCCTTTTTTGAAGACGTGCTTAGACGGTTAAAAAAGAAATTTCAACAGCCCTACATATTGGGTGTATACTTGTATTTATTAAAGCGTATGACTTCAGTTTCAGTTCCATATAAACATATTTTTCTTCGTGTGTACAAGGTACGATCAAGCTGAACGAATTAAGAAGCATTTGCGTCCATGGAAAAAAACCTACGCAAAATGTACTTTAATGATTTTTTTTCTTTTTGTAAACAACATTATGTCAATACACATATTTAAAGTTTGACATGTGATATGTTTATTTTTGTTTTGTTTTTTTTTTTTTTTTTCATTCAAAGTACATTTATTTATTTATTTTTCCAATACTTTTGCTAGGCTTTTTGTTTGACATTTTGTATAAACATCAATCACATCATAACCCTCCATAAAATTTATCGAAAGCCCTTATTTACCTAGAGACATAAGTGTATATTGTCTAAAATAAATATGAAATCTCATGGATAGACAAAAATAAAGATTATTTTTGTAGATGACAGTCATGATTTATAATATTTATGCCCCAATTCCAATTGAAAACCCATCAAAAAATAAACCAAAAATACAAACAAACAAACGTTATATTTTCATATTAATTTGAATAAATCAATATTTGCTAATTATGCTCAAAAATATTTATGCATTGAAATATTTAGCTACGCTAAATGGTTTTCGATAATTTCCAAAAAAATACGTAAATAAATAAACGATATATTCCGTTAAAACAGGAAAACCTTGGAAAAGATTGATTGTTTGTTCATGTATTTGAAATTTTTGTAATGTAAATAAACAAAAATTATGCAAAATATGAAATAGCAAGTACACACTAATAGAGATAACAACAACATTAGTAATTGCTGATAAGATATTTTTTAACATCAGTTATAACACACAGCAGAAAATATTACTTTTAAATTCTTTAATGAAAAAGATATTATCAAAAAATAAAATTGTTTTCAAATACTTTCATCACCACGTCAAGTACTAGTGATATCAAAATCGAATTTTAGAATTTTCTTAAAATTGTAATTAAGTATTTTGTAAAATCTTTTGTTTTAAAATCGCTTAAACACAGAAAAAAATATCATCGAAATGCAACCAACAAAACAAATTGTTAACATTTAACTTTAAAATTAACAATCATCATTGTTTATATAACAAATTTAAATTTTTGTAGTCAATTAAATTACTCAACAAAATTATTTGTTAAATTATATCATAATGGAATGAGCACATGTAGAGGAAACAAGAAATCATATTTTGTGTGTATTCATCATTTGCGTATTTAATAAAGTGTTGCTCTTTAGCTGAGAAGTAAGTGACTCAGTTTATTAGTGTTGATGTTGCCGGTTCAACTCCGCCCAAAGACATTTAGTGTTTTTCGCAGACAAGCAAAAAATCATTTCGAGGATTGTGATTGTGTATAAAAAACTTGTTAATATAACAATTATAAAACAGAAATTCAACAATTCACATTGTTAATATAACAATAACTTTAATTGAAATAACTTTGAAATTTAACAAAAATAAATGTTGAAAAAAAAATCAATTTCAACAAATTATTTGTTGATATATTTAATTGAAAATATTTTTAAGATTTTCCTTCAACTTACAATTTCGTTAATTGTACAGGGTGGCCCAAAAGAAACCAAGGGGTGTAAAAGTTTAATAACTTTTTTGTTTATTAATTTTTTTTATTTTTTCTTTCAGATTATATAGACAACACTTGGAGAATTTATAATGGAGAGGTTCACAACTGAAGAGAGAACCAGAACAATAGAATTTTATTATTTAAACCAGAGATCAATTATTTTAACGCAAAGAGCATATCGTCGACATTTTAAAGTCAGAATTTCGCCTTCTGAAGCGATGATTCGTTGCTTAGTTAATCGTCATCACCAACATGGCACCGTAAGAGATTTGCCTCGAACCGGTAGACCACGTTTAAGTCGCACTGCGGAAAATATTGAACGAGTACAGCAAAGTGTTAACGAAGCACCAGAAACATCTGGCAGAAGGCGTTCTGCTCAGCTAGAAATGTCTCGTACGTCACTAGGGCGCATTTTAAAAAAAGATTTACAGTTATACCCATATAAGGTGCAATTGGTCCAAGAATTAAAACCCGCAGATCATCGGCAACGTCTAAATTTTGCAGTTAAATTTCAAGAGTTGGCCAGAAATGAAATCAACTTTATTGAAAATTTGATTATGAGTGATGAAGCTCATTTTCATTTGAATGGCTTTGTTAATAAGCAGAACTGTAGGTTCTGGGGTTCTCAAAATCCAAGAGCCATTCATCAACGCCAATTGCACCCCATCAGGTGTACAGTATGGTGTGGGATCACATCTGAAAATGTCATTGGGCCCTACTTCTTCGAGAATGAAGATGGATGTGCTGTAACCGTAAATGGAGAGCGGTATCGTTTTATGATAGAAAATTTTGTACGTCCTGCTCTTGAAAACAGACCTGGTATGTGGTTTCAGCAGGACGGAGCCACTGCCCATACTGCCCGAGACACAATGGCACTTTTAAGTCAAATTTTTGGAGAGCGAATAATTTCTCGAAATTCGGAAATTATTTGGCCAGCGCGATCGCCAGATTTGACAGCACCCGACTATTTTCTTTGGGATTTTTTGAAGGAGCAAGTGTATGTGAACAAGCCAGAGATAATCCTTGAACTCAAGGCAAACATTGTTGCAGAAATTCGAACGCTACAGCCACAAGTTTTGAAAGATGTTATGGAAAATGCTCTAAAAAGAGCCCATCAGTGCGAAGCTGAAAACGGTGGTAATTTAAGAGACATCATTTTTCATACTTAGTGTAAAAAAATTTCCATTTTGTATATTATATAATCTGAAAGAAAAAATAAAAAAAAGTTAATAAACAAAAAAGTTATTAAACTTTTACACCCCTTGGTTTTTTTTGGCCCACCCTGTATTTACAAAAATTGTTGTAGGTTCAAAATCAATTAATTATTTAACTGATATAACAAAAAAATTAATTTTATTTACAAATTATTTTTTTCAGTGAAGGTGTTCGATACCGTTTAAGACCGGCGATTGTAGAAGCCATTCACGAAGTTTGGGGCCATTATATTTTGGTATGCTTGCTGTAGGGATGGAGAAAAAAAATCAATGTTTTAAAAACAATCGATGTATTGTGTCGAAACATCGATATAATTCGATGTTTTTTGCTCCTAAGCGTGCAACCTATAAACATCAAAACATTTTGATAGTTTTGAAACTGCGAATGCAACTTCGAACGCAGCCATAAACAATACTACACACAATAACATTAACAATTCTAAGTGGTGAGTATCAATATACTATACCATTTTGCACATGCTACGATGCAAGGCCATTTGCACAGGATTGTGAATTGGGCTTATGTGACCGACAATGCAAACTGCCTGGTTGCATAAACAGGTTGCAAAATCTACTATAAGGCCGATGGGCTCAGAGCCGGCTAAGCCGAACCACCGTATAGTTTTGACCAGCCGCAACCTTCGCTTTTTTTCGGCTCATAAGCTGCTGGAAATTAGCCGCCGATTGATATAATTTTTTAATATTTAATACTCCTATTGGAAGACCTAACGAAAATATTTGTATATTTGGAAAGTTTATAAATCGCATTTTCCCAAGCTTAACAAGATCGCTTTAAAATACCTTACAATGGTGGGAGCATTGGTTCTGTCTGAAAGATTGAGCAGTGAAAGAAAGGTAATCTTTTATTTCTAAACAGCATTGGAAAAAAGTATTCGGAGATTTAAAATAAACTTAAATTTTTTTGAAAATATAACAATAAATACAAATAATATAGAAGACGTCGATGTAATTTATGAACATCGATATATGTTTGGAATACATCGTATAGAAGAAAATACCGATATTTTTTACAGCTTGCCGTGGGCTACCAGTCGTTACTCTGCATATTTCTCTTTTTGCCACATTCACGATCGAATATAACCCAAATTGGGTTCGTCGCTGTTTTAACTAACTTACCTAACTAACAACTTCAAAATTTGACACGATAGCAGGTTATGGTTGTTTTATACATTTATTCGTATGGCGGCTTCAAAAATCTTTTTACTTATGTATGTGTGTAGGCACAGAAGTAATACTCACAGTAATGAAAATTGTAGACAATGTGTATTATGACTTATAAAGTCTAGTAGAGGACATAACTCATTTAAAAAAAAATGTCAGTTAGGTCGGTTAGTTAAAACAGCGACGATATGTATCATACTCGTACAATCGTGTTTGTCATGACTTTCACATCCGTGTGAAAGTGAATCTTTTCCGCATATTTTGGTGTCCTGACATTCACTTCCGAATAATTTTTTCGTTTTACTTTCGACTGCACCAAGCAATGTGAAAGAATCGAATAGAATCGCCTTTTTCCACATTAAAATTAATTTAATTTAAACGAACTTTTTTTTAAAATTAGGCTTGATATCTCATCTACCTAATTCGGAAATTTAAACCAATATATATTTGGTTTTAATACATAGAAAAGGGGACATGAAAGACATGCCCACATTAACAACCAATTTTGCAAAAATATTCGGAAGTATGCAGACACCAAATCTTTTTTTTTGCGATTCGGAAATTTTCATTCTAATTGAAAACGTTCAAAAGTCGTGACAGACACGAATATGGAAATACAGCATGCTGCACGCAGCATGCCACTGATGCGTCAAAGCACATCCACCTCATTGCCAAACCATCAGTGAACGTAAAAATTTGAGTTCATGTATTATTTTTACTATTGATATCACTACAATTGAATTACTTTCAAGCTCTATATCCCTATATCTCTACTAGAGATGGGCACGTGTCGAATTTGTCCAAACCGATACGACACGAACACGAATACCAAGACGCTCAACACGTACGAAACAAGCACGCGAAAAATTTCGAAAAACACGATACTACGCAACACGAAGGAAATATTATGGGTATATTATTGAAGATCAGAAAATTTAATTGATTTTTTCAGAAGTCGCGTTTCAAAATATGGCACCGACTTGGCATTGCAAGCTGATACTATCTACCACCACAGCTGATACTATCGGTTTACGTACAGAACTTTAAGCATCAGAGGCCCATACAATATGCTGGTGTTATGTGCTTAATGATACAAAATATAAAATTTTTCTTTACTGTAAATGCATTTGTACATATTTTACATCTAAAATCGTTTCGTGTTTTTCGTGTCACTTTTGCTCAACACGAAATGACCCCAACACGTACGAAATTAGATTTTTTGTCACGAACACTTCATGTTGAGTCATGCGTAATGGTGTCGAGAAAAAAAACACGACACGCGCCGATCTCTAATCTCTATCTCAATCTATCTTTCTCTATCTCCATTTCTATTTCTATAAGTATCTCTATCTCTGTATCTGCATATACATCTATCTGTATATCTATCTCCATCTCGACTTCCCTCTCTATCACCATCTCTGTCTAGCTCTCTATCTCTCTACCTCCATCTCACTATCTCAAACTCGATCTCTCTCCATCTCCATCTCTATCTCTCTAACTCTCTATCTCCATCTCTATCTATCTCTCTTTATCTCTATCTCCATCTCTATCTGGATCTCTCTATCTCCATTTACATCTCCATCTCTAGCTCTCTATCTCCATCTTTATCTTTCTCTCTATCTCCATCTCTATTTCTCTCTATCTCCATTTCTATCTCTATCTCTTCGAAGATCTTAAAGAAAGCTTAATTGTCTTGTAGAGGCTGGCCGAACGCCATTAAAGCTTAATTAACAGCGGTAGACACCATATAAACACTTCGTATCTCTGTTTTCTTTATTTATTTAAACTTAACGCGCTTAAATTGGCGTCGAACGAATGTGACATTGATCATGGTAACGAAGTATTTTAGAATACCTCCAATGTGAAAGAAAACACATGTTTTCTATCACTCATCTTCAACGTAGTATTTTAGAACAGCAAAAAGTGAAAGATTCGCGTATTTGTGGTGAAAGTGACTCCCGAATAGACCTTATTAGTTATTTTGCAGCACCGAGCAATCTTCACTACATATAGACGAAAAAGTAGGGGGTTTGCCTATATGCATTAGTATAGCATAGCTTTAACATAATATCTGAAAGTAATTTAAAATTTTAGGCAATTATTTCCCTGAAAGGAATATAATAATATGCACTTCTTTTGTAGAATAATGTATATTAGAGGGCTGCGTAAACATTCTTGAAATGCACATATGTCTTGCTTTTTAAATGTACTGTCGTAGCACGTATTATAAAGGGTGTACCAACAAGAACGCAAGATTTAAATTTTAAATAAAACACAGATATTAAAAAAAAATCGTGAAACTTTATAATATCGTAAAGTAGACAAAATGAGGTTATGTGTGGAACAACAAATCGGGCAGATGGCCGCCGCGGCTTTGCTGGCACACACGCGATCTTTTAATGAAATTTTCAATGGCCGTTTTGCATAATGCAGCGTCCAATTTTAAGGCTTGAGTCGTCGTCGGCTTATTCGCGTAAACCATCGACTTCAAAAAACCCCAAAGAAAAAAGTCTAATGGTGTTAAATCACACGATCTAGACGGCCAATTCTAGTCTCCCAAGCGCGAAATAACACGACCGGGAAATGACTGATGTAGCAATTGAATTCTTTCTCTGGCTGTATGACATGTGGCGCCGTCTTCTTCTTCAATTCTAGGCACGAAAAAACTTGTTATCATTTCACGATACCGAACACAATTGACTGTTTGCGCTTGACCTGCGTTTGAGCGACATCATCACGTACAGCTGCGACATTTTCGGTCGAAGGCACGTTGTTGTCTTTACATCACTAACAGACCCAGTTTCGGCAAATTTATTCATTAATGTCTTTACAGTTGACTCTTTTGGCGCATTATTGTGACCCCAAATTGATCGCAAATTTGCGAACTGTAGCCGCAAAACTTTCACCATTTTGGTAAAACAATTTCACAATGAAAATGCGTTGTTCATTCGTGTAACGCTCCATTTTTACTAACCTCGTACTTTCTACTAGCAAACAATAACAATTGTTCAAATGTCAAACAATGACACTTCGAATGGCGCCAAATTTAAATCTTGCGTTCTTGTTGGGACACCCTTTACTAAACCAATAAATGATAAAAATAAATTATTTTGTTTAATAAGCTAAGCACGATTGATTTCTTGATGTACGTGTATATGAGTGTTTTTAAGCGATGTCGCGAAGACTTTGTAACAAACACTCAAAAGAAGTTGTGTTGATGAGTGTATGCTTGTTATTTTGCATATTGTACGTTTGAGTGTGTGTGTGTGTAAGATGTAGATGGTAAGCTATTATGTGTTTAAGGGTGTTTTTTTTAAAGCAAGCGCACACAACTAATGTCAATGCATGTGTGCGTTTGCATGTGCCCAGAAAAATAAAAGATCACACACAATGTGTGCGCGTATGTACGTGCATGACGTTTTTATACGCGTCTATGCGTATGAAGAAGCAAGCATCACAAATTCTTCCGTCACGAAGTATTTTCTTATTTACCTACGATACCTGCAATAACTGAAACGAATTTTTTGCAAACAGTGTTGTATATGTTTGTTTTAGATGATTTCGCTGCAGTAAAGCATTTAAAAAATCCCTCATGTCTTAAAAGTTCTTGTAAGTGGTCTTGTGCAGGGGTCTAATGCATATGATTCGTTCTATGGAAGATCGAAACCAGTGGTATGGAAATATTCAGGAATTTTGCTTCGTGGAAGTTTGAGATCTTATATTATTATATTATAATTATAATTATAATTATAATAATTTATAATTATATTTATTTTTTTTTTTGTATTCTCCATATTTCTTTAACGATCATTCGCACTTGCAGCAAACAAAAACCTATTGTACTTTGGCGTATCTTTGCTTTTTTGTACTCACATTCATGACTTCTTTTACGACTTTAAGGAAAAATCGATCACGCATGTCGTTCCTACAGTCACGATTATGCATACTTATCTTATGGAAATAAATATAGCTTACGATCTTAGATAAGCATTTATTTATAAGCATTTTGGATTCTTGGCGTAAATGCTGCCCATAGTTGTTTTTAAATAAAAGAACAATAAACTCAAGAATAGAGAAATTAAATGCTTATCATATGATTAGTTCAATTTAATAAAAGAGAATGCGATGAATTAAATTATTAAGACTGGAAATTGCATTAAAAGGAAATTTAATAAAAAGAATCTTAGTAACACCTGTCACCGTTTGTGATAAAGAAGTAGTTTAGTTTTGAAGCATTTGTACTAGTATCTACGGTTTCAGTGCATAAGAACTGGATTTCTGTTTAACAAAAAAACTGTATATTCTTTAAACCTAATTATTTATTTATGCATAGTATTGGCTCTAGCAGCGCAAAAATTTTCCTTTAGTAAGAAGCTTTTCAAATAATTTTTTTTCTTTATTTGCCACATTTTGCTTTAAGACTGATTGACTGACTGACGGACTGCTTTCATGACTGATAAGAAATCTCTCATACTGCATCTTTTTTATATCGAGAGTTAAAAGAAAATAATATCTAAAGTGCTCAAGACTTTCGCAATATGCGAGGCTGGTTACACAACTATTTGCCGATGTCACTATTGCTAATTGCCATTCTCGATTAACTTATAGTGATAATCTCTCCATTTTGCAGGAATTAAAGAATATTTGGAGGATTAAAGTAGTACTTAAATTTTTTTAACAACTAGTATACAAATGAAAATTTTTTTGATGTTGTATTGAAGTGACATTGACAAATAGTTACAGAATAAAGAAGAGTATGTATTATTTATTAGATTTTCGGAATAAAATATATTTATTTGGGGGATTCAAATCGTAGTCTTAAGTGCCATAGTACCAAAATATTTGAAATTATTTTAATATACGGCCCCGTTCTGTAAACCAAGTCGATTTAAAATCACACGATTTTAGAAAGCTAACTCCGATAATAGAAATATTTATTTCAAACTTTTTTTAATACTTCTGTTTTATATAGTTTCTCAAATATCATACCTGAAAGAAAGTTATCGTATATGATTTTAAACACGTCTGCAGGACCATTTATAATTTTGGAAACTAAACACAAAGAACGCTGATGATGAAGGTGTAGCGACCTTCGAAAACAGCTAGTTGTTCCGTTCTGCTAGTGTTTGTGAGAATATTTACAATTAAAATCTATTATCTATCTAAAATCTATTATCTAAATCTATCTATATTAAATGTTTACATAAAATCTAGTTTGTTTTGCTTCAAAATAATCATATCAGATATAATTCACCAATGAAAGCGCTAGTGGACAAGCAATGTAGACATGTATGCCATAGACTTGGGCAAAGAGTTACTTTCAACTAAAATAAAAAACGTCAACGTAAATTAAATGGATTTGAAATAACTTTTGATTGAAACATGACCAAATTAGTTCAAAAAGAACTGTTTAACCCAACTCTTGAAGCAGACAACATGCATGTTGTTCTCTGCAAGCTATCAAATGTCCAAGACCCAACCTATGAAAAAATCTAAGCCCAGTGATAAGTCGCAATAGATCCGCCCAGCTGCCTTGAGGTACCGCACTTGTACCAATCTGTTATCGGTCCGATTAGTCGTTTAGTATATTATAATTTGACTATAGTATTTCAGACGGAGATATAGGCAACCAACAAATGTGTTGACATTAATTTTACTCCTTTCATGGGAATTCCGTTCCAGGCTGGTTTTACAATGCTTTGACTCATTACAAAAGTATTCATACCGAACACGGTTTCCATTTACTGAATACTTGGACACAGCGGATGAACTGGTCAGGAAGGCTTCAGGTGCTCCGTTTATGGGCCTAAATCCGGGGGCAAATCACGGCATTCGAAATCGAGTGCACGTTCGTGTAGAGAAATATTTCGATGGCTGCAATTTTTTGGATCACGGTATTCGATCGTATTGTATGTTACCTACTACTATTTTTTACATTGCTGTTAGCATATGAAAATAAGGAAAACAAAACGAAATATGATGTTCCATCATAAATAGCTTCAATAATTCTTTTTTTTCCCATTTACTTTATTTGTATTTGTTCTGGAATCGATTTTCCCTTATTTATTTTTGCACTGTTTATTGGGCAATCTTTGTATTCATATTCACTTTCCCTAAAAACAATTAAAATTATATTTTCTAAACTAATTGTGCGAAAATAATTATCAGAAAAATAATTATATTATTATTACTTCTTTATTTTTTTCCTTTGTTTTGTTTCTTTGGTTTGTTACGGGGCAAAAAGCTAGAGTTTACTTGTTTTCGATAGTAGATTACCAATCGATTGCAACTTCGAGTAGATACGTTTCGAAAACGATTACCGTGACAAAGTACTCGATTTCGAATGCGGTGATTTGCCCCCCGTTTTGTTGCGCATGTGGGCGACTATAACATCTCTGATCAAAGCAGATGACATTTCGAATGCTAAGGAAATGTGGCTGACTTCGTCTGGTTAAAGGCAGGCAAAAGAACTG
The DNA here is from genome assembly GCA_949987645.1 of Tachina grossa. Lineage (NCBI taxonomy): Eukaryota > Metazoa > Arthropoda > Insecta > Diptera > Tachinidae > Tachina > Tachina grossa. Next base: position 133,530,404 of record OX465276.1, on the reverse strand, counting down.
CTGCAGCCATTTTTATATAGTGACATCCTGAACCGTGTGACCGTTGAGAAATTTCGAAAAGTAGCACAAAAAGGGGATTTAAGAAATAAAAGTGGCACAAAAAATGGGATTTTTTTCAAAGAAGGGGCAACTATTTTAGAAACAAAAGTTCAAAGTAAAAACACGATTTTGAGTTAGTTTTATAAATTTTTTCATAGATTATATTTTATTTACAAGTATTAATTGAAAAACATAACAAAAACATTAACAGTTTATAGATAAAAAACTAGTTAACAATTCATGAATATCTTATATGTATAAGAAATACCGAAGTATATTTATTTGACGTAGGATGACGAAAATCTTTCCAAATTAAAGAAAACTCCGTCCGAAGAAAAAGCATCACGCATATTTATTTTACTGTTTATTATTTAGTGTGCCATATGATGCTTTTTAGCTTATTTAAAAAATGTTCTGACGATTTTCTTAAGCAGGAAAGAAACCAATATAGTCGTTGCGTAATCGAAACAATAAGCATGTAGTACATACATATCGTTACTTAATATAGAAAGGCTAATTTGTTTTTTGAAAATGGAAATTTCTGCATTTTTTCGAACATAATTGTTCTATCGAAATAAACAAAAGACTCGTTTAAAAAAAAATGAGTTAGGGTCTTTCTATATAAAGGTAACGATATGTATGTATAATATAATCAGAAATTGTTGTACTTTAAATAAATAATATATGCAAAATTTTCTGAGGTTTAAATTTTTTGGAAATGTGGCTATATGTATATTTCTTGACAAGATCTTCTGTTGGACTCCAGTCTACCAAATCAACTTCCAACAATTTTAATCATAGACAGTTGCTTATTTCTTCTAATCAACTCAAACTTTGTTACAAAAATGTCAGTTTTAGTATGGGTTGATATAAAAAATAGTCTGTCATCAGCGTTGTCAACTTTCAAATTTCAAAAAGCACTGAAACCAGGAAAAACGCGTAATTTCAGTAAAAAAGCACTAAATTAAAATTTTTTGTTGTATAAAAAAAATTTTGTATATAAAAAATATAGAAATCGGTTGACCTTCTAGCATTTTATCCCTAAAACTTAAAATTTGAAGCAGCCGATACACATTTTGATTTCATGAGAATCAGTGAATTCAAAAATTAATTTGACGAAACCTTTTTAAGTTATTATAAAAAATTTAATTTTTTTCGTCAACGAAGAAACAAATCACCTGAAATTTGTCAAATTAGCAGCAATTGGCAAGTCTTTTTGACTTGCAGATTAGATTTTGAACTCGATGGGAGTAGTAGTTAATTTTTTTAAAATCAAGACTTTCAAAATTTGATTTTTATTAAACAATGCTGTGGAAACATTCTTTCACAGCAAACGCAATATTCACAACAAAGTTACAAAATTAAAAAAATGTAATTTCCAAGTTAACCAAGTTATATAAACTTAAATTATATGTACTATTATTTTAGAAAAAAAGAACGAAGTAGGTTATAAATATGTAACCTAAATCGGCAGCTCTATTAGCAACACAATTTTCTCGTTTCAGATCGCTTTTATATAAAGCCAAGTGTAAAGACAATTTTTTACGTATTTTAGACTTAAATAAAGTAATAAAGGTAAAAACATGATCAACTTCTGCGTTTAAACATTGAAGTTTGATAAGAATGCAATTTCGATAATACCCCAAACGAGTTTATATCACATGCATCGTTATAAGACTTTATTTCTGCCCAAAACTCGATAGCGAACTCAAAGTTTCTCCATTGCATTAAGTGAATTATTCTCTATTTACTGTATATACTAGAAAATATTTCACTATTAGACTATACTTGCATTATGTCTTCTTTGTCGTGTGGCAAAACACTGTTTCCATTAATTGTGCTTAAAATGTGAAAGTTTGAGAATAAAATGCACGTATTTCTTATTAGAATATTTACAATCTTATTTAAATGCAGTGCTTATGTTTTTTAGATGTTAGACTTCTTCAAATATATATATATATATATATACATATATTATGTAAGGAAAATTGTTTTTGAACTTTGGGTTAAGTGCCACTGCCAAGAAATAAAAAGCACCAAAAATTAGTTTAAAAAAGCACCGAGCACTAACTTCAAAATTTTTAGCGTCGAAAATTTCAAAAAGCAGTAAAAACGGTGCGAAAAGCACCGAGTTGACAACGCTGTCTGTCATAAGAAATAATACTAATACACAAGCATATTGTTGTGAAAAAATTAAATCAAGTAATGGTATTTCTAAAAAGGGGCAAAAAGGGTCAAAGCGTAACAAAAAGTGGCAGATTTAGGTGATTTTAAAAAAGTGTCACTAAAAGTATCAAAAATGTAATAAAGTAGCAAATTGATACTTTAGTACAGTAACCCGCAAGCCATAGCACAATTGTGCTGATGAAAATCACATACATGCTTATGCTCATTCATTTAGTCGTCACTGAGCAAGCGACGAATTAAGTTGTGCACGCATGTATTAATTTTTTCCTGGTTTTTGGTTTAGTTTTTTTGAGCACACGGAACGAAATTAAAGTTCATTTTTAATAAATTTCTATAGACAAAAAAATTGATAATATAATTATGGAAGCTAAGAAAAATTTCGTGATGAAAAATACTTTTCGCAACATGCAATGCATTTTATGTTATGAAACATTAAGAAATAATAGGGAAAATGGTTTAAAAAGGCATTTTAATAGTATCCACAGAGCTGTGAATAAATTTAATTTTGAATTTATACACTAAATTGTTGAATGGTTATTAAAATTTTAGTTTTTAGTTAAATTTTTATTAAATTGCTTATTTACAAAAAAAATCAAACAACTAATAACCACATCATGTATTTTATATTACAAAACTTTTCTTCAAGTGCAAGTTTATTTTACTCTCATTTTTCTCACCAATACAGACATATTTTATTTTGCGGGACACTGCTTCAGTAGCACAAACGGTCACGCTGATCCTGAAAATCAACAGGAATAATTTTAGGTTTGTTAGTGGTTTTCATTCTGGTCACTTTGGACTGAACTACTCTGTGGAAAAGTAACCAAGTTCGTTCACTCTTGTGTAGCTTATGCTTATGCACACATTTTTTTGAGTTTCTGTGTTTAGATGATATTGGGCAGGCTTCTCAATTATCTGTGCTGACTTTCATAAGGGGAGTCATGCAGAGATTGATTTAATTTACAGATCTATGGAACAAAAGATCCATCAGGTATCACAGTGCCAGTCCTTGGACCAGATCTTCCCATATTCTATACTATGGTATAATTTAAAAAAAAAAGTTTATCGCGTCGCCTTCAAGTGAGAGACTCTCCCAACATATCCCACGAAATTTGAACTCAAATTTTGAACAAGCCTCGTATATAATAAAACAACTCATACTCTCATACACAAACTCATACCAACGCCAAAAAAAAAACCTCTAATAGATTTCATCTACAAAGTATTATTAAAAAAAGGAAAAATTAAACCACATCAAGCCCTACCCACATACACCAACCACATGCCTTATTTAGTCGTACTCCATCAAAAAATAAAAAAAAGCAAAACCTCAAAAGTTACTTTATTGTAAAAGCAAAAAATGTAAACAGGTAATACTAGGAATAACCACATCTTTCAGCATAACCATTATTTTCATCAAATACTCACTTGATTTTACTTATACCAAAAACAAACAAACAAGCAAACAACTTTTAAAATAATAAAAATACAGTATTAGCAGTTTGCATAAGGTTTTGTTATTTCAGTAAACATTTGATCAATACAAAACAGGGATGCGAATTCATATTTGCTAATTGTACTTATTTTCAAGAAATATTTTACTTTTTCAGTACGATTGTGCCAAATTTATAATTTTTACTTTTTAATATTTATTATAATAATATTAATTAATACTATTGATTAACATGAAACTTTAGTTTCAGAAGGTACACAAAAGACTATTAGTTGTTGAGACCAGGACCAGAGTAGCAAGCCGACCAAAAAATTTCGGCGGCGGCTGAACGGCTTAACGCCGAATTGTTTAAGTATATAAAATAATTTTTTGAACCCAGTCTGTTTCTAGAAAAGTACGTTAATTATTGAATCACTACGTTGTAACATTATTTATTTTGCAATAGTTTGAATATTGCAGTAATTGATGTCCTAAATGCCAATAAAAATAGGTTCGTAAATAATTTGTTAAACCATAGAAACTAGACTATACAAAATTTCATTTATTGCAACACTGCTACGGATGAACAATCAAATAATTATAAAAAGTCGCCTGACTGCTGCAACAAAAAAGTCTATGTAAACGTTCATGGATTTGAGAAGGGACTCCAATAGAGAACATAAGTGTTGCCGCAGCTACGTTAGTGACGGTTCGTACACAGCTGTAAGAAAAAAAAGAGATATTTGTACTTCTTTCTCCGTCTGTCTTACAACTGAATAACGAGTTGATCAACAAAAGTTGAAGTGTGTGAACTGGGACTTACCGTTCATATACACATTCTCTCTATGTGGAAGCAAAATCAATAACTTTTCAGGGACTCTCGCTATCATATTAAATACGAAATATAAATAAAAACTATAAGCAAGTGGAGTAGACGCAATATTAAAAATAATTCAAAAAGCATAAAAAATAAAAGACTAATGGCCTATTTCCCACCTGCGAAAGAAAACGTTCGACTTACAATTTATATTGAAAACAAAAACAAATTTTCGTATTTTATTGTTGTTTTCAATATAAATTGTAAGTCGAACGTTTTCTTTCGCAGGTGGGAAATAGGCCATAAATATCGGCTGAGTACTAAGTTGCCAATAAGCCGAGTGGTTCGGCGGCGGCTCGCCGTTACGGCTTGCTACTCTGCCCAGGACTACTCTCTAATTCGAAACGAAAGCAAATGTATGTTATCAGCAGGGACAGGGGTTTCATGCAAATGCATGTTTTTTCCTTAACTCTGATAATGGCTAGAACAAAATATCTTTACGAAACAATGAATTTGCGTAAAAATGGCATCGATTTGTTAGTGCATATTTTTGCATATTTTGCTGAAAATTCCTATTTTTGCATAATTTAGTGATAATTGCATATTTTTGCCTAATATTTTGATAAAAATGCTGATTTTGTGTCATATAAATATTCTCAAAAATTCAAATTTCAAAAAATATTGCAAAACTGTTTTTGGCAACTGTATTCGCTTGCATTGTTTAGAATTGTGGAACTATTGTACAGGCATAACAAATTTAATGGAAATTGTAATTTTGATAATTTCAAATTGTCTGCTATTACAGCCGAAAGTAGTGAAACAATTATGCTGAAATTTGATATTGTTTTTAAAAATTATAACGGATTCAAAAACCAAATCTAATAACTAGTATTCAATTCATTGTAATGATTGAGTTAAATAAATATACAACATTATATAAAAATAATCATTTAAATTCGATCCGATTACATCCACAGACGTTACAAGGCATTTTTCAATGCACAAAGCTTTCTAAGAACAAATTGATTGGACTTCACATTCGATAATACATATCGTCACCTAAAATCCAGAAAGCCGTAACAACCAAAAAACTCAAAATACACTTTTTGATTGATTATGATGTGAGAAACCAAAATACAACTTTTCCTAAAATTGTACCGATATATGTTCAAAAATACCGATTTTATTCTTTATTCAATTTGGCACCTAACAAATAAATAGTCTAAAACTTATTTTGTTTTTTGCTTCTCCTGTATAAAAGTAAAAAGTGTACTTACGGCTTTTTAGATTTTAGGTGACGATATGTATGAATAATAAAAAATTTTAATGAAAATAAATAACAACACTTTTCTTTTTCTATTTACCTACGTATCGCTCCTTTACTGTAATATAAACATACATATCTCGAAAATGCGAGTTTGGAGTTAATAATGCAGAAAAAATCATTATACCATATTTAATCTTGTGTAAAGATTCAAGATTCTTGAGAAAAGAAAATATTTTAATATCTTTATTTAGTGATATGTAGCTTGAAAACTTTACTTTTGAATAAATTTTTTAAAGATATGTGCATATTTTATTGTTTTAAGTGCATATTTTGCGTTTTTTATGTCATATTTTAGGCGCCTAAAATACCTTTTTTAAATGCATGAAGTCCTTTTCCCTATTTATCAGCATTAAAATTCGAACGCATTTGCTTTCGTTTCGAATTACAGCGTAGAGCCCTTAATATAAAAGTAACATTTAGGATATACTTACATATATATCCTTTATTTTGATTCGGTTGGAGACAGTGGAAGCAAGTGGTCTGTTTCTCTTTTTGGTACGAAAATATATGAAAATATCCTTTTCACATTCGCAGATGAATTTGGAATAAATAAAACTCTTCTAGCTATTCTTCAAATATCGCAAAACATCGGATCATTTACTCGATTTTTAAAATAAAAATATTTCCATATAATCTCTATTTAAAAATTTTTAAATTACGAGTCGTATCGGATGCCGCAATTTGACCCCTGGTAAGATATTTGATTATATACATTACATAAGTAGTGTTCGTACTACAGATGAGACATATTTCGAAACATGTTACTTTTTTACAGCGATTGAAAAATCACTAATCACAACCGATAGTCTTCATTTTTTTTTTTTTTTTTTTTTTTTTATAAAAGTTTCTGAATATATACGAAACTATGACTCTTAAAAAATTAATAAGGACGTTATTTAAAGGTCAATTTGTTGTCTAGCTTTCTGTGTATTTTTTTTATTTGAGCAAAGAACTGGTTTTCGAGTAAATGTAAATTATGTGATGCAGCATCCTCTTTTTTTTAATAACGGAAAATCTCGAGATACAGTCAATTCAAAAAAAAGTAATTTATAGGCATTGGAGCTCAGTATCATATGCATGAAAATTTAATATCAAAGTACCGACCTCAGAAATCGTAATGTACTTATGTATGAAATTGAAGCAAATTGACAAATAAAAAAACTTTAGTCATTTCGGCATTTCGCCTAAAACTGAATTGTGTTTTAACAAAATGTTACTGTTGTTTATACCAATCTTTATCATAAAATTTCCTACCATACTGCATTTATAGAATATAAAAATTTTGTCTCGTTCAATATTTATATAAGAAAAGGTAAGAAAATATTAAAAAAAATATAAGTTCGTATTTGAAAATCCGAATTGGTAATGCTATGAATAAAAAACCATCGAACAAAATAGAAACGTTGCTTTAAAAGAGATTTAGAAAATTTAATAAGCTTTCTAATACATGTAATTAGGTTCAAGTTCGTTAAGAACTGCATGAGTTAGAGGCAAATTACTAAAGCAAGATTTTTTAATGTTTTGTAAAAAGGCATTTTTCTTAAAAAAACAAAAAAAAACAAACAAAAAACGATTTGAGAGAGCACTTTCGGTTCATCAATATTTGAGTGTTATAAACCAAAATTCTTGGTTTTTAGAGTGGATTTAGAAAATCGATGTTCATCAAGGAGTTTCGAAAAAAAAACAAAAAATGAGACGGTCTAATGTACAGCTCTCACATTTCTATATTTGAAATTTTATTGTCTCTGCCTATTATATGACAAATCTCAATATTTGGATGGGTTTGATTGCTCTTCTTATCAGTATTTATCAAAACACCAATACTAATAAATACTTTTAAAGCAGAGCTGGCCATCGAGAGAAACACGAGAGAAATGTATTCGCGTATGTATATTCATATGTATAAGAAGCCGATTGATGTTCGGCACTCTGAAGCTACTTTGGGCAGCTCAGTTTTAAAGTACAAGAGCTGAAATGTGTTAAGCGTGTGCCAGACACATCAATATTCAGTTTCAATATATGTATGTGGTTGTGTGCGTTTGTTTACCAAAAATAGTCAAACATATACTATTGCACTGAAAGAAAAACACTTCGTAACGGAAATGAAACCGTTACGTTGTACCCCTTTCATTAATACAATGACAAATTTCATTAATAAAATGAAATAGTACGTTATATTGATGCAAATTTCATTAACGGAATGAAAACTTTCTAGTGCTTAATATTTTACATTTTGTAGTATCATTAATGTTACGAAATAAAGTTCATTCGGGTAATGAAGAGCTTAAATACATTATATTATGTAGAATTCATGCAAAAAAATATTTTAAATTAAATAGGTGACATAAAAGAAGATCAAAATTTAAAGTTCATAGATCAAAGATCAAACTACAATTGTAATTAATCTAAAGTTATGAAAATTATTGTTTTGTTGCAGGTTTAATGAAATATTTTCCTAACTAAAATGAAGAAAATTTCCTGCTGCTCGCTAGCAGGCAGTTTGATACCGTTCTACTACGTGTTTGTCAGAATATTTACAATTTACTTTGGTGTTATTTGTTCATTAATAATTATCACATGTAATTTGCCTTAAAACGCGATGCGAACTTTAGCCTGTTCAAATCATAAATATAGAAACAAAAGAAGTTCGACAAATAATAATTAAATTAACTAAAAATATTGTTATAAAATACGTCAAAAATATTTTTTGGCCGTATCAAAGGTAATTCGGCCCTTTTAAAACGTTAATGTGACCCTTAACCAAAAAAACTCAAAATGCATCACTGCATTGTGATAATTTTTTAGATGGTGTTCCAGTTCCTGCAGTCTGTTAGATCAGATCGGCAGAGCTATTATTGCGCCTTCTTTCCATTCTGTAGGAAATCTGCATGACGTAAACGCTTTTTTAATATTATGTGTCATATATAAAGGGTGTTTTTTTAGAGGTATAGAACTTTGAATTGAAATAAAACACAAGAAAATCGTTTTAATGTCCATCAATTTGGCTTTATTGGAAGGATAATTTTATGCCATTAATGTTTAAATATGATTTCGGGCATGTGGCCGCCGCGGCTGGCTCGAATAAAGCCAATTCTACAGGTCCAATTTTCAACCACTTTTTTGAGCATATGGGGCCGTATGTTGGCAATAACGCCACGAATGTTGGCTTCCAAGTCCCCTAACGTTTCTGGTTTGTTGGCGTAGACGAGCGACTTCACATATCCCCAAAGAAAATAATCCAATGGTGTCAAATCACACGATCTTGGTGGCCAATTGACAGGTCCATTCCGCGAAATTATGCGCTCATCGAATGTTTCCTTCAATAAATCGATTGTGACGTGCGCTGTGTGGCATGTAGCGCCATCTTGTTGGAACCACAACTCATCCACATTCATGCCATCCAATTCGGGAACAAAATAGTCGGTTATCATGGCTCTATACCGGTCTCCATTAACGGTAACTGACTCTCCAGCATTATTTCGGAAGAAGTATGGCCCAATGACTCCACCAGCCCATAGAGCACACCAAACAGTCAGTTTTTGTGGATGTAATGGCGTCTCAAGGGTCTCATGTGGATTCTCTTCACTCCAAATGCGGCAATTTTGCTTGTTGACGTAGCCATTCAACCAAAAATGAGCCTCATCACTGAACAAAATTTTGCGATGAAAATCAGCATCGAGATCAATCTCATTTTCGGCCCATACACCAAAATCACGACGCATTGCATGGTCTCGCGGCTTTAATTCTTGCACAAGCTGGATCTTGTAAGGTCGCAAGCCAAGATCTTTGCGCAGAATCTTCCATAAAGTTGATGGACAAAGCTCCAATTGCTGTGCACGGTGGCGAATCGATTCATTCGGGTCCTCTTCAACACTTTGCTCTACAGCGGCAATTGTTTCTTCGGTGCGCACTGTTCGACGTCTCTGCGGATGCGTATTATCACATATCGTAAACGTAGTGCGAAAACGATCCATGGTTAACCGAATTAATTGCTCTGATGGACGATTATGTCGACCATAAAATGGACGGATCTTGCGGTAAACTTCGCGAACTGAACCATTATTTTCGAAATAAATTTGCACGATTTGCAAGCGTTGTTCTTTTGTCAACCTGTTCATGATGAAATGGCAAACCAAACTAAATATTAATCACTTGACAGCTGACAAAATGGCCGCCAGTTAAAAAAGTGATGCCAACTTAAAGTTCTATACTTCAATAAAAAACACCCTTTAGTATGTCTCATAATTATAAGGTCACTCATATTTTTTGGATTTTTTTTAAATATTACTTAAATCGATTGATTAGGTTCCTTTTCATGTACTTTTAGAAAATACTATAGTTACATAGTTTATTATTGTTGTTGTGTAATTTTTTCTACATAACCCATTCTTCAGTGTCTCATAATTATAAGGTCAATTAATTTTTACAATAGGCATCATAACACAAAACTTTTCAAAAACAAATATTTTGTCATAGATATTGTTTGTTTCAACAGTTTCAAAAATTCTGCATTACAACTTGAAAAAATATGTTATTCTGCAACAATTTCCCAATTTAATATTAAATATATGTGTGTATGTATGACAATGTTAATTAATGAAAGAGTCACATACATACAAGAGAATGAATTAATAGAGAAATAGGCAAAAATTAAATAAATTACAATTACGAACTTTGGCCTGTTCAAATCATAAATATACAAATAATTTTATATTGAACGAAATATCATACGTTTTCTCTTTTAATTTATTGACTCAACACGACATATAAGCCGCCACCACCGAAACTACGCCGCTATTTAAACACATTCAGCTTAGTTTACTGATATCGATAAAAAATAGAAAATTAAGTCGTCGGTTTAGTGTGAAACTTGCTAAATCCATTTTTTTATATATATAACATGACATTTTAATGCCAACGGAGAGAAAATATTTATTTTAATTTGAAGTTCTACATGTCGAAAAAAACTTACATTACAGTCTTGTTTATAAAAATTATTGAGGCTTTATAAAGTGTTTTTAAAACATATTTTCATACAAAAGCCTTTATAAATCCTCAATAATTTTTTTAAATAAGTTTGTTAATATATATGACTAATTTCTTAAGCTAAGTATAGAAAAATTTAACAGTATTTTGTCTCTCCTGCAACAAAATTAGCTTGAAATGAGTTAGCAGGTTTAAACTCTAAGCCCACGTAATGTTATAAAACCAGCAGCAACAAATAAGGAGATTACTAACAATGGCAACTAGAGAACAAAAGAAATGAAATAACAAAACAAAATCTGGACAATTGTTTTACTGACAACATAACATTATCATAACCGCAAGAGTCAGGCAATTTTTCTATTCTTTTGTCTTGCAAACATCATTATTGCACCTTACTGCAGCTTAACTTACCACATCACAGCAAAACATCGTCAACGTTAGTTAGTTAGTTAGTTAACTCAGTTTAGACAACCAAAGGTAGACACGGGTGCCACAAATTATTTACTTTTAGGGAGATGAAAAGGGTTCTTTGTTATATTTGAATGTTTCAAGCAATGAGATGAAATATTAAATTTAAGCAATTTGATTTATTATGGCTTAATAAGATTTTTCCCATCCGAAACTTTTTAAAATGTTTTTTGGTTAATAATGAACATTTTTGTGAAGACAGATCGTATAGGGAAACGTTTCTCCACCGCAATTGGCAACTCAAAAGTCGTGTTTCAGAAAAAAAAAATTATTCCTGGATCGAAGGTGATATTTTTAAAGGTTAGACATTGGAGAATACGTACAAATAATTGTAGATACAGACACAAGATTTTTAAAGAAAAATACATGTCTTTAATAAACATTTGCACTTAATCGTTGTTCAATTCACAGCAAATTTTAGCAGTAATAACACGCACAGTAGTGCTAAGTACAATGCAAGACAACTAAACTGAAAGCAAAAATAAATATCAAATTAATCAGGCAATTTTTTTACTTGACGAGAATCAAAACATTGATGGAACTTTTCTCTCAAATCAAGAGAGCATACATATAAATCTAATAAAGTAATTGTAAAACAGTGGTCTCAAAAATAAAACTATAGTTGTATGTGTGAGAAAAATTGTCTTAATCGTCTCTGAAGTACATCGAAAAAAATAAATATTTGCAACAAATGCAGTTTAGTGAAGCAGGTCAAAACATATAAAAAGGAGTCTATATGATAGAAAACTAAAAAATAAACAATAAAAATTAAATAAAAATTTTGGGAGTTACGGGGCTGTGAACTTTTCATAGGAAACTATGAAGAATTTCTTAAAATAAATTTTTAAATATCTTATCTGATAGAAACTTGAAAAATAAGAAGAAAAAATTAAACAAAAAAATTTACTGCGACCAATATTTCCCGAGTTATTGGTCTTTTAAGTTTTGATTTAAAATGCAGTTTAGTGAATCTGCTACAGAGAAAACCAAAACGTCTTTTTAATATATATTCATTTGTTTCCTTAAAAGTTTGGTAACATAAAATACATTGAATGTCGCAAAAAGCATTACTGATCAGAGAATATTTTTCGCATACCACTTTTTTTCTTTCATTGTATCTATTTATTAAGAACTTAATACACCCGCTGCGCATGTGTTTTCGTCGCTGTTTCATTGACGACTAAATGGAAGAGAATAAGAATGTGTGTGATTTTAGTTTGCACAATTCTGCCATGAAACTGACATCATTGTTGTAAAACAGTGTCCCGCAATTTAAAATGTGTCTGTATTGGTGAGAAAAATGAGAGTAAAATAAACTTGCACTTGAAGAAAAGTTTTGTAATATAAAATACATGATGTGGTTATTAGTTGTTTGCATTTTTTTTTCTAAATAAGCAATTTAATAAAAACTTAAGTAAAAACTAAAAATTTAATAACCATTCAACAATTTAGTGTATAAATTCAAAAATAAATTTATTCACAGATCTGTGGATACTATTAAAATGCCTTTTAAACCATTTTCCCTATTATTTTTTAATGTTTCATAACATAAAATGCATTGCATATTGCGAAAAGCATTTTTCAACACGAAATATTTCTTAGCTTCCATACTTATATTATCAATTTTTTGTCTGTAGAAATTTATTAAATTTGAACTTTAATTTCGTTCCGTGTGCTCAAAAACACTAAACCAAAAACCAGGGAAAAATTAATACATGCGTGCACAACTTAATTGCTCAGTGACGACTAAATGAAAGAGCATAAGCATGTGTGTGATTTTCATCTGCACAATTGTGATATGGCTTGCGGGTTACTGTTGTAAAACATCAAAATGTTTTGAATGAATCAAATCATTACTGTGATTTTTTTGCATTGTATAACAAAAATAAAGTCTGTGTCTATATCATAGCTGATCACGAAACTGCTGTTTATTTTAAAATCCATTAAGTGGTTTTCGAGATATGACCATTTGCAAATCGCACGTATTCTAAATATTTGTTCAGCGGATCAAAATCTATAAAACAATTTTTGTCATTACGAAAATATGAGATTTTTTTGGAATTAAAAAATCCACATTTTTGCTGCAGAAAATGCATTTGGTGCGGAACTTTTTTTTAAATATCAAAAAAGTAAAAACACAGTTTGTCTTAGAATTCTAGCCCGCATATGAAAATCCAGTGAGCCCTTCTCGTTTTTCAAATTTTTTATTTTCTGCATAAGCCTAATATAGACGAATAGATGAATAGCATTGGTGGGCACTGTGAATGTTTTGCTGAACTGTCAATGTATTGAGGTTGCGATCTACCCACCAAACAGAAAGCCACACAGTTAATATATTAATTGTAAATAAAACATTTTCTAAGTAAACAGTCAATTGTAAAAAACTTTTTCAAACTTTTTTTTTGATATGGTCCAAATAAATATTTATATTTTTATTTAAAATTTTTCTCTTTACCTACCACCAAGCTTGTGAATATCACTATGAAAGGCATCATAATGTATTTTAATGACATATTCCCTTTTATCCTTAAATCTTTGATAACTTAAAAGGCATTGTATGGTACCAAATGCGTTATTTATAATAAAATATTTTTCGCATATAATAATTTTGAGACGCAACACGTGTTTGCTGAATAAACATTCTTGAAAAAATATGTAAGCATCCGCCCCATGCGCATTCGTCGCTGCCTCATCGACGAGTAAATGAAAGAGAACAAGAATATTTATTTATTTATTTAGTACATATTATACGAAGTAAATTTGTATAATATGGTCAGGGTGACCGATGACATTTTTCAAAAAGTGGCACCAAATAGGGGATATATCAAAAAAAAGGGGCAAAATTAAAAAAAACGAGAAAACTACACTAAACTTTTTATTTTTAATGTATTTTCATATATAACTCACCCTAAAAAAAGGGGGACAAAAAGTGGCAAGGCAGTCGAAAAAGGGGCAAGGCAGTTAAAAAAGTGGCAATTTGCCACTTTAGTCGGTCAAACGGTACCATATGTATGGTATAAACAAACTTATAATTGTCAGAAACAGATGCCTTTTGTTTTTAAAAATAACAATTACAGGGTAACTAAAGTACAATTGCAGACGCGGCATTCATGAATGATTATAGTCATTCAGTGTTGCCAATAGGTGTGTAATTACACAGAGTGTGCAATTACTCTCATATGTAGGCCATGTAATTACATTCATATAAAATCTGTGTGTAATTATACTTTATGTTTTATTTTTATTTATTTTTGTTTTCATTTCAACTTACAAAAAACATTTGTAGTGTAATTTTCTTCAATATGTAATTGGAAGCACATCCATGTGTAATTTCATTGGCAACACTGTAATCATTTTATGCACACACATACACTAACATTTTTGTAGCTTGTAAACAAAGTTTGACAACTGTAGGTATTGTATACATTAACAGGCTGGGCTTGTGCATGTACCTGTTATAATTGTATCATGGAAACGCCCGTATATGATGAATAGTTACTTGAGGATAAAAGAGAGAAGTGGGTCAGGAAAGGGTCTAATGCAGTGGAGTCAAAAATAAAACTATATTTTTATGTGTGAGAAAAATTGTCTTATTCGTCTCTGAAGTACATCGAAAAAAATAAATATTTGCAACAAATGCAGTTTAGTGAAGCAGGTCAAAACATATAAAAAGGAGTCTATATGATAGAAAACTAAAAAATTAGGAATAAAAATTAAAAAAAAAAAAATTTGGGGGCGGCCCATATTTTTTGAGTTACGGCGCTGTGAACTTTTCATAGGAAACTCTGAAGAATTTCTAAAAATAAATTTTTAAATAGCTTATCTGATAGAAACTTGAAAAATAAGAAGAAGAAATTAAACAAAAAAATTGGCTGCGACCAATATTTCCCGAGTTATTGGTCTTTTAAGTTTTGATTTTAAATACAGTTTAGTGAAGCTGCTCCAAAAATATCAAAATGTATTTTTAATATATTTTCATTTAAAGTGTTGTAACATTAAATTATACATTGAATGTAGCAAAAAGCATTACTGATCATAGAATATTTTTCGCATGCCACTTTTTTTCTTTCACTGTATCTATAAAGAATTTAATACACCCGCTACGCATGTGTTATCGTCGCTGGTTCATTGACGACTAAATGGAAGAGAATAAGAATGTGTGTGATTTTAGTTTGCACAATTGTGCCATGAAACTGACATCATTGGTCTAATGCAGCGATCTTCAAAACCTCGCACGCGTGCGAGTGCTTTCACAATAATGAAGAGAGCAATAAGAGAGAATTTATATTTTTATTTAATGTGTTCTCAATTGTTACTACAATCAGGGCTACCACTTTGATATCAGACTACTCATATGTGCCGGTTGTGTAGTCACATTTTACCAGACAACAATGGATTCTTTTTAAATTCAAGATTTTATATTTTTTAGAGCTTTAATAATCATTTCTGAAAGTAGGTTATTATATACTATTTAAAATACATCAGATGTGCATTAATCTCTTTTTGAACACGAGGAATTGACTCGAAGTAGAGTTTTACAAATATATTACAAATATGTCTTGGCAGCCCTGCCATAAGAAGAGCAAAATATATTGCGCTCAAAAACGAAGCACCAACACAAACATAAGTGTGAATGTATATGTGTGGGGATCGCTGGTCTAATGTGTACACATGCCATAGAAGGGTGTTAACGGCCATACCAGCTGCTGTTTCTAATATACATATATACATACGGGCCTGTTTTGCAAATCACGACATGTCAAATCACGGTAATTTCAATGAATCAATAAAACCTAAATCATGGCTTTTGTAAATTTGACAATTTATAGCGATGGAAGTTGCATTAAAATATTCTATTATACATCACAAAAACTTAAAATACAACAAAAACCCACTAACAAGTCAGTTATTAATAGTTTACTTTTGAAATCGCCGTGATTTTCAGAACAGGCCTGATAATTAGATTTTTATTTAGGCCTATTTTCGATAACTCAGACAGGCTATTGAAATATATTCTGCAAAGGTAGCACAAACGGAAAATTCCCAAAGCGAGGCAGAAGCAGAGGAGATGCGAAATGCTTTCCTTCTCTTCTTGATCATAGCAACTGGAGAATTAATCATTGTACGGGAGACCCATACGTTTAGCATGGCTTCCGAAAGTGCAGTGGTCGGTCAGTGTGGCCATATATTCCTTAAATGGTTCCTGGTGAAGCTCATTAGGTTTTGGGTTCGATGGAGGTTCAGGCGAGACCAAAGGGTTCTCCATATAACGCAAGTGGGCTCATTGCGCCATCTGCTTTGACCTGAGATGAGAAAGGCAGCATCGAAGCGTCTCCAGCAGGATGAGAGCGGGAGCCCACAGAGATTGTCAATATCGACTACTTTGAGTAAGGTTTGCTTCTTTGCCAGGTCATCGGGAACTATATTGCCCGAATTATTCCCCTGCCCATGCATCCAATACAGTGTAATGGATGAGTGCTGCGCAAGCTTATCCACGGCTGCGCTACATTCTTGGACAAGAAATGATGTGGAGTACACACATGTGAGGGACTTGATGGCAGATTGGATGTCCGATATTATATGAGAGGAAAGCTTCATTCTTTTACAACTCTGCTTTTTGCACTTTTTTAATAAGGTAGTATTGCAGCGCCTATGGTGTCAGTGAGGCGTATTAAATTGTTTAAGATGTGTTTAGTAGCCATTTCATTGGTTAGTTTACTTCGTCGATGATTTTTCTACACAACGAAGAAGGGCGCTCAGATGTTACATTACGATTAGTATCTGCTGAAGTAGTTAAGTGACCAGTGACTATACCTTCATCACTTGAATTTTTCTACAACAATTGGGGGTCTATTCTGTAATTTGAAATGGAAGAAAAGGCTTTCGAATTTGTATGTTTTTAAGATACAAATTCGAAAGTGTTTTCCTTCGTTTCGAATGACAAAGTAGACACCCTTATAGAAAGGGACACTAATGCACATCACAAAAATGTGTGGTGTTATTATTTAATGACTGTCGGAGACCGGGCTCAAACTTAGGAACTTCGGTTTTGTAGTTAAAGTGCTAAATACTTCAGCTAACGGCTTTCTGTTGATGCAAATCGGAAAATTTATTGATAAGGGAATGCGAGACTTGTTTGGAGTCTAATGGCATTTTTTTAACTAATTTTTCCTGTAACAAAGTTTAAATTCTACTAAGAATATTTTCCATTTAACTTTATCAATATAGAAACTAACTTCTACTCCTTTGTTCGGCTTAATTAAATTCTTCTTAGTGCGTAACCACTTACAAAATAGTTTATTTTCTCATCCTGATCTTCTTCTGTCCCTTCCTTCATGGAATATATTGGCTACATCCATGGCTACACCGTATTTAACGAATACAAATTTAAAATCTGACAAAAACGACTTCAAGCAATTTAACAACAAATATAAGCTGAATAGAATACAAAGTATATTAATACATATTCGTAGTCATCAAAAGGGGAGAAGAACAAAAAAATATATTATATATGTAGTACATATATGCATATGAGTATGGGCATTTCCGCAAAATTATTTATTATAGAATTTAATATTATAGAATCGTACTTTTGAATTGATTTTTTTTTTCTAGAACAATATTATATTGTGCATGGGGGGATGTTGGCTGAAGTAGCTAATGCGTTGATCATTGATCCCCGGTCAAACCAAGTCATAGCAATATCAATATTATGCATTAGTTTCTATGCTAATCATTGGCGAAGTGAAATAACCAATAAAATGACTACATATCTCAAAATAATGCGCCAACTTAACACCAGAGGCGCTGCATGCAACCATGTTATGAAAATTACCAAAACGCACAGTAGTAGAGTTGTTAGAACAAAAATAAAATAAATACTCGTAAAAACCAATTAAGCTTCTCTTCTCTCTATCTATATGTCACTTCATTATCTGCACTTGCACTATAGCTTTTCTACTATAAGGTAACACATTTGGATCAAAGTTAGCTAGAAACTTACCTTTTCTTCTCGGCAACCTAACAAAATATATGTATAATGCTTAGGAAAAGAAACCAATAAAGTTAGCGTGAAGTAACGTAACCTAAGTCTATATATAAGTACATTTGCTTGACCTAAACCCCCAGTTTTTAACTTAAAAATTATGTACGTAATTAGCTAATTTTTATTTAAAATTAAGTTGTAATTAAATACGATTTCATTTTTTCAGTGGTTATTTAAAGTTCTTATTAAATTACGTTGAAAGTACGGTAGCACTGCAAAATTTCCCAGTATTATTGAAGGCTTTTCAAACAGCAGCTGTTTAATGTAAACAAAAAAGTTAGGTTATCAACATGCAGAAAATTAAATTGCATAAAAACTCATTTTGTGAGACCAAAAGAACTTCATAATGACTTTTTATATTACTTTATTCCATGATATAAAACTTTGTACTGTATATGTTATATATTTATGAAATTTAAACGAAATTCTTTTTAATACGACCGTATGATGCTCATGTGCATGTTTTCAGTAAACACACACACGCATTAAAACATATGGTACAATTATAAAACTTAAGTAGTGTTTAATTTCGCAAGGTTGGGCATTTAATTATTATTTAAATAAGCACTCAAAAACACAATTTCGTATTTAATTAGAACTTAAACTGAAAAAATGGGCATAAGTATAACTTCTCCCACATAAATATACAAAATTGTTTAATATATTTTTCCAAGTAATGTACAACCGATTTCACCATAAATTCTGGTTTCACAGAATCTAAATTAGCAGGTGAAAATGTAAAATTGGAGGTAAATGTGATGGAAATTTTCTTTATTTTGAGATAAAATTTTTAGTAAACTAGTAAAATTTCGTTTATATGATGTAATACTAGCTAGTTTTTAATTCAGGTTAATATACTAATTTCATAGGGTAATGATTTTAATAAGATATAATATTTCCAAGAACATAAAAATACACTGCGTAAACAGAAAATTTCTTTTTTAAAACATTCATAAACCAAAAATATGTTTTGGAAAAATTGTTATGTAATTTTTTTTAAGTTTTTTACAAATAACTCAAATTTGGAACTTAGGTCATAAAATCTTTTCATATATTCGCAATTTCAACAAATATATTATTTTTAGTTAATTTTAATTATTATTCGAACTCCATTTGTTTCTATATTTGTGATTTGAACGGGCTAAGGTTCGTATTGCTTTTTAAGCCAAATTGCATGTGATAATTATTAATGAACAAATAACAACAAAGTCTGTTGTAAATATTCTGACAATACATAGTTGAACGGAACAGCTAGCCGTTTTCGAAGGCCACTAAACCTTCATCATCAGCATTCTTTTGTGTTTGGTCCACTGTGTGTGGTGTCAGTTGATGTAGATTTCTGCTTTATATACTTAGCGTTATTGCAAATGGAATATGTGAATTGTTTTGATTCATCGTATTTCAATTTGCTGAAAGCTTTTTTGTATTGTAAGCTCAGTTTTACCATCTCTATATTTACAACAGTCTTACCATTGTCGTTTGTTCTTTTTACTAATTATACACATGTTAGTTAATTTGCTTATTTTTGTTCTACTTAAGACAAAATTTTTTGGTTTGTTACTATTAAGTATATTTTTATTTTTAATTTTTGCCAAACACAAAAGAACGCTGATGATGAAGGTTTAGTGGCCTTCGAAAACGGCTGGCTGTTCCGTTCAACTATGTGTTGTTAGTCAGAATATTTACAACAGACTTTGTTGTTATTTGTTCATTAATAATTATCACATGCAATTTGGCTTAAAAAGCAATACGAAGCTTAGCCCGTTCAAATCACATATATTATTTTTAATTGGTTATTGTTAGATTTTTATTTGTTTCTATATTATTTATGATTTGATTAGGCCAAAGTACTTATTGTTCGGCAAGCCAAATTACATGTGATAATTTTTAAGGAACATATAACACACTAGCAGAACGGAACAACTAGCTAATTTCAAAGGCCGCCACAACTTCATCTGCAGCTTTTTTGTGTTTGGTCCAGTTGATGCAAATTAAAGCTTTATATACTAATTTTTCATTGCAAATGAAATATGTGAATTATTCTGATTAATCGCATTACAATTACAAACACAAAAATATTTTTTACTATAGTTTTGCTAAAGTTTATTTCTGTATAACAAAAATATACCGCAATGTAAAAAAAAGTTTGGTTTTTGAACACCATGTTAACTCATGTATCCTACTATTATACAATTTCTTAGTTTTAGCACAATGCATTGTTATATCATGGATTATTTCTTGAATACCGGTCCAACTATAAAATAAAATTACTGTGAAAAGTTTGGCAACAAACGCTCCAAATACTCGTCCTATGACTTTAGAAAATGGAGAGGAGAAGTAGGGAGAAGTGTAAGATTAAAAATATAGAGATTGTGTAAATGGTGACATATTCAATATTTTAGTGATGTGTTGTCTCAATCTAAAGTCAATTTAATTGGGACTTATAAGGGACTATTCCCTTAGCTTAACTCGTATTTATACTTTCGAAATACTAGTGCCCCTGAGGTCGTGTGTAAGTCTGGCATGCCGGAGATTGTCAGTTGGACTCTCAAAACAGGCTCTTATTAAAAATAATATATAATTCCATTTGTAATAATAATAACAAAAATTAAAAATTTTAAAAACCCCCGACTTTTTTCAGAAAAGATGTTATATCTTCTAAACGGCTGGACCGTTTTTCAAACATAGCTAAGAACCCTCTCGATCAAGTAATCTTTCAAACAGAAAAAACTAAATGAAAATCGGTCCAGCTGTTTGGCCTGTACGTGGACACAGACAGACACACAGATACACAGATACACAGACACACAGACACACACTACAAACTTATAACACCCCTTTTTTTTAGTCGGGGGTTCAAAAAGATAAGCTTGGAATTGTTACCGTTAAATGTGGGAATGACATTTATATATAACTAGTTTAATCCGGTGCGCTTTGCTTTACCCTCCCCCGCCCCCACCCTAATTCAAAAAAACTACCTTCTATTTGTTTTGCAAATTGCTACACTAATATTTATTTGTTAATCAATAGATTATTTGTTACCCCCCCCCCCCCCCCCACCCCCTAATTAAAGTACCTTTCCATATTGAAAAAGAATTTTGAAAATTGGTCCAAAAACAACATAATACGACTATCTATTTTTTCTTGGCAAGCACATTTCGGCACGAATTAAAAAAATTTAGTGGACCTCTTTCATATGCAAAAAGCATTTTCAAAATTGATCGACATATGATGAAGTTATTCGACAATCAATTATTGGGGCGGGCAATTTACGGCTGCTTTCATTCTTCTCGATTTTCAAAAAAAAGTATTTAGTGAATTTATAATTTTAGTTAAGAAAAATATTTGATAATCACTTTGTGAGGAGGCAATTTTTCACCCCCCCCCCCCCTAATTACCAAAATAAAACAATTCTAGTGAACCTATCGAAAAATAGACAACATAATTTTCAAAATTGGTCAACAAATGGCGAAGTTATGCTCGTTTTTATTATAAAAGCTGTTAAAAACTATGTGGAAGGAGTAATTTAATTTAAAAAAGTAGGCGTCACAATGGGCGTAGTTGAAAAATAGCCTATAATTCATTGCAGAATCCCTGCTAAATGTTGTGATAATTACAGGAATATTGGTCTAGGGGCCTGGGGGTCGATTCTGGTTCTGTGATAATGTGAAATGAAAACTTTTTTCATCTTATCATAGTGTTTCTGGTTCTAGTTCAGTGAAAAAATGAAAACCAAATTGAAATGATTTCATATGAAAACAAAAACAATCGGAATGAAACAAAGCGTTTTCACAGTTACACATCATTATTGATTGAAAAAGTGTAAACAAGTGTCAAAACCTTTTCATATGAAAAGTTTTTTTACACACACAATTCATTAGTGAAAAAGCATGGCAACCCATGAAAAACGCATACAAATACTATTTCTACACTTTTAAAATATTTAATTCACTTATCCGCATCCCTAATTTCGTCTGAAAGGTCCATTAAAACATTTTATCCAGACATTTTCTATTTTTATTCATGTTCATATTTGCATAATTTGGCAATTGATCAAAAGCCGAGGGAGGCATAAGTTAAGTTATTATCGGCGGCAATAAAATAATTTGGCAACGAGTGGAAGTTAACTTGAAATGTTATTTATAATAGTTTTTATTATGAAATTTTATAGTAATTAATATATCAAAATGCTATACCACACAAAAATTAATATGTTTTCTTGAAAAAAGTTTCAAACTCCAATTGCGAAAGAAAATATGTAGCTTTCTAGTACTGAAAAGAGAAATCAATGTAACAATTCCAAAGTCTTTAAAAACAATTTTTATTTGTGAAGCACTATGAGGAACTTTGCAGAACAATATGTCAATTTCTACATGAAAAATATGTGTATTTACATAAATGTGTACATATGTACGTATGCTAATTTGTGGGTGTTGGTACATTCATATGTACATATGTATGTTTAAATCTTCGTATGCACATTCTTAAAAAAATAGGTAAAAAAAAACGCATTTTGCTTAGCTTGCTTATCCTTTTTTTGAAATCCTGGTTTATGCTGGTATTTTACACTTTTCTCTACCTGCCAGAAACATGCACACTAGAATAAAATACATAACATACAGTTTGAACTTAACTTTTCCTCATGTATTTAAATTACGTATGTATGTATGTACATTGCACATATGTGTGTAGTTGCAAAAACAATTACTATTTCTATTATTTATATATTTGTTTTTTAATAAATAAATCAGACTCAAAACATAAGCTAGATTATATACTTCAATCATAAATATAAGAGCTACAGTTGCTCAAGCAATAACAAAAAATTACATGCGGCTTAGCGCGGCATCATAACTGCGAAACTTATATCTCTGCTTTTGACAGTTAAAGTTAAATAACATGAATACAAACTTTTCACAGCTACACTGGAATGAAACATTTTTTCATTACTTGAACCAGTAGCTCGTTTCTGTATTTCTCGATCCGTAAAATTTCCCGCATGAAACGAGGAAATCGTACCAAAAACAGTGTAAATTGAAACACAAAATGGCTTTTCTCACATAAGTGTTTCTGTATTTTTACTTTGCGAGAACTTTCTGTCATTTAAGTAAATTTCCAGCAATTATTGGAAGGATGTGAGAAAAAGTGTTTCTGTAACAATATTTTGTGAAAAGTTTCTCGCAAGAACTGTCAAAACAACTCGCATTTTAAATTGGTGCGAGAACAATAAAAAATTTGGACAAAAATATATGAATTTTTTAATATGTGTGTGAAAATATGAAAAATAAATTATTTGAAAAGATATGAAACGAATTGTTGAACTAAAATTATAATTAACGAGTCGATATGATTATTTTTATTTAGAATTTTTTTTGGGTAATTTTCATATGTAGAAATAGTTGATAGAAAAAACTTATTTCAAGCATTTTACATTCACTTTATATACATATTATTTTATTTTCTTTTTCTTGTATATATTTCCTTTTTTTGTTATTAATATAATACTTTTGTGACATTTTGTTTTCATTTGACACTCGATGACTGGAAATATGCCAGTCAAAACAAAATCAGTGTTGTCTGTTCTCGCATTCAAATACAGAAACACTTTTTTCTCACATATCGAGAAACGATGGAATTTTGTGTTTCACATTTCATGTGAGAAATTTTACGATGCGAGAAATACAGAAACGAGCTACAGGCTTCAAATCGTTACATACGTGATCGTATCGGCAATCGTACGAAAACAAATTAAATGATACGTCAATCGTATAAACTGAATGGGATTTCAATACGTTCACGTATGTCATAATCCGAATATTGTGTTTTTACGTGACGAGTTGTACGTTTGTTCTATCACCTCCTGAGAAAATAATATTTTTTCATACCTCCATTGAGTTGCATGTACACTGAAAACTTTAAACGTGTTTTCTGAAAAAACTAGTTTTTTTTAGTTAGGCTACTATTGAACTGAATGTGTGATATATAGATTTATTTTTATATTATTATATACCAATTATGTACACATAAAATAATAGTTCACAAGTTGCATACAGAGTATCAACTAACCCCATTCTATTACATCACACGTAAAAGTGACTGGTCTGATTCAAAGGAAGTGTTAGAACTCAGACTGGTCCTTATCACTTGGGGACCGGTCTTGCGACTAGACTTGTGACAGTTACATTTCCTGCAGGGATAGTAATGATGAAATGTTCCGACATTGCAGAAGGTACAAAGTTTTATTTATGTACGTCAAATATTTGCATAAGATTTTGTCGAAACTTTCTCTTGAGCACGAATAAGTAAGATGTAATATTTTTTTTTAATGTCTAAACATCTATACGCTAGGGGGTAAAAATCTTTTTTGACTTTGATTTCTTTGCTGAGATTTCTTTGCATTGTCAAATCGGTGTGAGCTATGTATGAGTGTATTAGTGTTTGAAAGAAGCGATACCAAACAGAGAAACAAGTCGACCGGCTCGAAGCCGACGGTGCGCCGCCGCCGGTTATTTTTCTGTATATTTCCAACAACAAATACATGAGAGTTAAAAACTAAAGGGTGTTCCAAAACGAGCAACGAAAAATGTTAAAATCTCATGTAATATACAGGGTGGGCCAAAAGAAACCAAGGGGTGTAAAAGTTTAATAACTTTTTTGTTTATTAATTTTTTTTATTTTTTCTTTCAGATTATATAGACAACACTTGGAGAATTTATAATGGAGAGGTTCACAACTGAACAGAGAACCAGAACAATAGAATTTTATTATTTAAACCAGAGATAAATTATTTTAACGCAAAGAGCATATCGTCGACATTTTAACGTCAGAATTTCGCCCTCTGAAGCGATGATTCGTTGCTTAGTTAATCGTCATCACCAACATGGCAGCGTAAGAGATTTGCCTCGAACCGGTAGACCACGTTTAAGTCGCACTGCGGAAAATATTGAACGAGTACAGCAAAGTGTTAACGAAGCACCAGAAACATCTGGCAGAAGGCGTTCTGCTCAGCTAGAAATGTCTCGTATGTCACTACGGCGCATTTTAAAAAGAGATTTACAGTTATACCCATATAAGGTGCAATTGGTCCAAGAATTAAAACCCGCAGATCATCGGCAACGTCTAAATTTTGCAGTTAAATTTCAAGAGTTGGCCAGAAATGAAATCAACTTTATTGAAAATTTGATTATGAGTGATGAAGCTCATTTTCATTTGAATGGCTTTGTTAATAAGCAGAACTGTAGGTTCTGGGGTTCTCAAAATCCAAGAGCCATTCATCCATCAACGCCAATTGCACCCCATCAGGTGTACAGTATGGTGTGGGATCACATCTGAAAATGTCATTGGGCCCTACTTCTTCGAGAATGAAGATGGATGTGCTGTAACCGTAAATGGAGAGCGGTATCGGTTTATGATAGAAAATTTTTTACGTCCTGCTCTTGAAAACAGACCTGGTATGTGGTTTCAGCAGGACGGAGCCACTGCCCATACTGCCCGAGACACAATGGCACTTTTAAGTAAAATTTTTGGAGAGCGAATAATTTCTCGAAATTCGGAAATTATTTGGCCAGCGCGATCGCCAGATTTGACAGCACCCGACTATTTTCTTTGGGGTTTTTTGAAGGAGCGAGTGTATGTGAACAAGCCAGAGACAATCCTTGAACTCAAGGCAAACATTGTTGCAGAAACTCGAACGCTACAGCCACAAGTTTTGAAAGATGTTATGGAAAATGCTCTAAAGAGAGCCCATCAGTGCGAAGCTGAAAACGGTGGTCATTTAAGAGATATCATTTTTCATACTTAGTGTAAAAAAATTTCCATTTTGTATATTATATAATCTGAAAGAAAAAATAAAAAAAAGTTAATAAACAAAAAAGTTATTAAACTTTTACACCCCTTGGTTTTTTTTTGGCCCACCCTGTACATACAATTGTATGTACATATATACACTTGAAATTTTAAAAGTTAGTGTATTTTTATACAGACTACAACAATTAACACTAAATTTAAAAAATTTAAATCAATGGGTGTTCCATCAGTTAATGCAATTTTGACTTTGTAATTTTGACAACTTGCTGTATCTTGGAAACCGTAAGAGCAAAACTCTTGAAATTTTCAAAAACCGGAAAACTAAAAAATCAAAAAAAAAATTTAAAATCGCCAAATATAAAAAAACGCCAAAAACAAAATATATATCGCCAAAACGAAAAAAAGCACCATATTCAAAAAAATCTCTAGGACTAAAATAAATCGCGAAAAACCGGAAAAATCGCCAAAATGAAAAAAATCCTTAAACAAAAAAATCGCCAATATGAAAAAATCGCCAAAATTAAAAAATCGCCTAAATAAAAAAACCCCAAAAACAGAAAAAAATCGCCAAAGTGAAAAAACCCCAAAAAAAAACAGAAAAAGATCGCCAAAATTAAAAAATCGCCAAAATTAAAAAAAATTGCGAAAATTAAAAAAACCCAAAAAGAGAAAAAAAAAACGCCAAAACGAGAAAAAAGCGATAAAACTGAAAAAAATCGTTTAAACTGAAAAAACTTAAAAAATTAAGAAAGCTAAATCAAAAAAAATTATCAAAACCGAATGTGAGCGAGTCAAAGTCGCACTTTACTGAATTTATTTTAATTGCAGTGCGTGCACAACAACAAGAACAGCAACAACTAATCGATGAACAACAGGAATTATAAATTGAAAAGTAAAAGTAAAGGCATTTACCATAGATGAGCAGTGCAGTACCACTAAAGTTTCAGTAAAAACAATAAAAAAATGTTTAACAAGTAAATTTTTACTGATTACTAAAATTTTTTTCTATAATTTTTATAAATTGCCTAAATGATTTGTTATATAATGAGGTGCATTGAATTTTCAGTAATCAGTAATGCCCGTATTCATAATGAAATTCTACCAAGTAGCTAAACGTTTTTCATACAAAAGTTTCAAAATTTGAATGAAAAAACTTTGCCACCACTTGCTACAATTTTATTATGGTTACGGCCCTACGATTTTACTGGTAATGCAAATTAAATTTCATTAGCAGTAAAAATTTACTGAATTTTTTTAGTAATCAGTAAATTTACTGCTTACTGCAATTTTGAATGCAGTACATATACATATACTGCAGTGTGCCCATTTACTAACCAAATAAGTTTAATAAAACAAACAAAAACCAACAAATTCATATGTTTTTACAATATTGAAAGTTTTGATACTTTTAATTAATTAATTTAAAAAAAGATACTAAAAGCATAAGTACTTCCTTCCAACTTAAAAAAAAATCATTACTAGATGTTTACACATCTCCTCTGTGATCGGACTCAAATTGCTTTTTTTTAATTTATAAATCTGATATAGAGTATTAAGTAGTCGTGTTTGCCTTCTATAACAATTATAAAATAGAAGAAATTATATAGTTAAGCCAACATTTACTTGAATGTGCGTTCAGTTCAAAAACAAATGTATAAGCTACGCACCTTATTTTCTTTTATTTGATTAAGATTTTTTTTAATATTATTTTCAAACATTCGATTTCATTTCTTTTCTTTTCAAATCATACCTGGTCGGTCTAATGCCATCATTACTGTAATGGCGAACGAGACGAAAAACGCTAGAAACGGAAAAATATAATATAATAATAGAGGAAATTTACAGATTTATTAACATGATTGGAAAGGAAGAATTATTAAGATTATAAGTATATGTATATATGTGGTGTGTGGCGAAAGGTTGGGGAAATATTAAATTGGTGGGTTGAACTCTTTTATTGTATTGAAATATATTGTAATTCATAAATTTAATGCAATTCTAACATTAATATCATTTTAAATAGCAAAATAAAAGATTATTTCTCTTTAAATTTGTTTCCTTTTGAATTCAAAATTATAATCAAACTCACGACTTTGAAGCAAAAACACAAAAAATTGGGTTTGGTTGCCTTTTAGTTTTAAAGAGGAAACTACTATTCAAGCTTTTTTTTTGTAAGATACGAGTACGAGTATGAGTAGTCTTTATTATAAGGTCGTAAAAATATATACACCACGTCATGTTGACGTTGTTAATGCTCGTATAAGAGTCAATTGGGGTAATTATAAGAAGTTTATGCTTCAATATACATATTCATGGCATGGAGAAAAAAATATTAAGCACCAGGTATACTCGCTCGTAAAGTTAATTTTTTTATTACAAATAAAATTAAATATTTGAAAAATTTAATGCCAAGATAATTTTCAGAAGCAGTTTAACTTGAAAATTATAATTTTTAATCTCTCAAATAAAAGGAAATAAGCAATAACGGAGTTGTTTCAAAAATCACGAAAGATAATATAAGTAAAAAAAATATAAGTAAAAAAAATTGCTCAGACGGCTTTTCTTTAACCATAATTTTTTTAGGATATTGTAAAAAAAAAAAACTAAAGCCACTTGTTGAGAAAATCTTTTGTCTTAGACGTTTCAAATCAACGAAAGATCGATTATTCATCTTAAGTGAGATCCTAAAAACCCTTACATAAGCATAATTAGGTTAGATTAGGTAGGGGTGACTGTCAGAAGCCCAGGCGCACTTAGGCCGTTTTGGTCCATTGTGATGCCACGGAGACTCTGCTTAAGCGGAGTGTTCATCGTCGAACCAACCAGAGCTCAATATAAAGCTACTAATAGACGGTGACGTCGGCTGAAGTAGTTAGCACGTTGACCACAAAAATTAATGTCCTGGATTCGAGCCCGGTGTCCGAGTCATTAAAATAACAACACCACGCATTTTTCTGATGTGCATTAGTGTCCTTTGTATCAGTTGTTGTGGGTAAGGTTCAAGTGATGCAGGCATAAGGCAGTGGGTCGCTAAAACTACATCGGCTTCAGTAGATGCTAATCCTAATGTAACATCAGAGCGCCCTCTTTCGTTGTGTAGCAGAATCATCGGCGGAGTAAACCAATGGCTACTAAACACAGCTTCAAAATTTAATACGCCTCATTTGACACCAGAAGGCGCTGCAACACTGCATTATTAAGAAGCGTGCAAAAAAGCAGAGTTGTAAAAGAATAAAGCTTTCCCGTTTCTCTTCCTTTATCTTCATACTTCACTATCACTATCCTTCCCCTATCATCCTTTCTCTCACTAACTTATCTTCAACACACAGATATCACAAAGTCTTCATAGTATTGGACCCAAATCAGCTGGAGTCTAAATTTCAAGAGCGCCCATTGTGGCCATTCTCTTTCTTGCAAGTCCAGGACAATAAATAACTTTCTGTTCTACACTTTACTCTTCATCGATATCCTGGCAAATCATTATTTTCGACCTTTAACCTTTGTGCATGCCTACCTTTGAGACAGTGACCGGTTAGCGCGGACGCTAGAATCGAGACTTGTTTCCTATTCTTTAAAATTAAAGAAGCTGTATTTTTCCCATTTAGATGAGTACATAACTGCCTTTTGTGATTACGCAATCATTTCTTGTGACCCACATTCTATTTGTTTCATCTTCTGTCTTGCGCCTAAGTTTGAGTTTGCAAGAGAGTAGAGGTAAACCCACACATTCCAAATCCGGTAACTTGTAAGTTTGTCCCAGTTGTAGCAAGCTTATCAGCCTTAGAGTTTCCCTGAAAGCCTCTATGGCCCGGGATCCAGATGATCCTAATATTAAACTGCTCTGCCATCTCATTTAGAGATTATCGCCAGTCGAGGGCTGTTGTTCTTCTTAGAAGCGGTGATTCAAGGACCACAATAGCTGCTCGATTATCTGTATATATCAGCATAATGGAACTCATAATCTTTTGTTGATTACAATTATGCTTTTGATTGCCTGAAATGAAGTTTCTTGAGGGATTCCTTAAAACAATCATCACTCTGACTTTCCCAAATACGCTCCTGGGAGAACTTAAGTGTATGAGAGACTAGCAATTTTTTTTAATTCCAAGCTTTCACGGAACACAGCAACGCTTCAAACATAAAGTAATTCTCATATACATATTTATGAATTTTTAACGGACTTAAAACAAGGATGAGGTTCTCAATTACATGCCACCATAACTCCCACCTCTCGATAAACAACCTAAAGTGCTAACCAATCAGGGGACAAAGTGATTAAAGAGCTTTGGGATAAGAGCACCAGAAAAGCCATCCAAAATGTCACCACTACACCTCCAACACCCTTTCCGATTGGCAAAATCAAATAACCAGGGGTACAGTATGGTGCCCAGTCATCAAGATCAACCTTGCCAACTCCTACGGTACTATAGCACAGCCTGAACATCATATAAAAACTAGCTGGGCAAAGCAGGTAGAAGAAGAGAAAACTTGGGGGCGTACTTCAGCTGAGCGCCGAAGATCTAAGTAAGGAGGACTCTGACGAAGACTTCTTTTCCGAATTACAAATAATTGAAGCCGCTAAGCACCTAAATTCCTTATGGATGATTTCTCCAAATAGAAACACCAAAATACAGCTTCAGATTCGACGAGGGATAAAAAGTCTCTAATGTCTAGGTAAACCTAAGATATACGGCATTCATGACTACTCTAACTTTGAGCTTTCATAAAGAAAAAGCTTGGTAATGCGATTAATCAAAACAATTCACATACACACTGTGGACTAGACACTAGAATGCTGATGATGTATGTAGATGCGACGATCTTTGAAAAAAGGATGTTGTTCCGTTTGCTATTATCCTTCAAAAAAAAAAAAAAAAAATTAAATGTCAATTAAAAGTATAATCAGTGTAAAGGCTGGGTTAGCCGAACGTTGCTGTTGCTGTACCGTACCGTACCGTACTGTTAGCACGTTGGTGCACTTATAGAAAATTTAAAAACGTGCGTATGCTTTACTTCGTTTTGTTGTTTTAATATTAAAAAGGAACAGCTGTTCACAAAACAGTGATGGGAAATAAAAAAGTTCAAATGGTGAATGTAGCGAAGAAAAAGTACCTAAAATATGTAAACGCTACTAAAACTGTATCGCAGCATGTACATAAAAATATATAAAAAAAATATATATAATATATATATAAATATATTTATAACAAATAAATATGTTGAAACATACATACATATCGATGGACACAAGTACACCTCGTCATTATTTGCATTTAAATCAATTTGAATGACCTTGGAAGCCTGAATAGAGTAATTCTATAAAAACCATATCATACGTTAAATAAAAAGGTCGAATAGTCATATATATATATATAGTGGGTGTTTTTTTTAGAGGTATAGAACTTCGAATTGAAATAAAACACAAGAAAATCGTTTTAATGTCCATCAATTTGGCTTTATTGGAAGGATAATTTTATGCCATTAATGTTTAAATATGATTTCGGGCATGTGGCCGCCGCGGCTGGCTCGAATAAAGCCAATTCTACAGGTCCAATTTTCAACCACTTTTTCGAGCATATGGGGCCGTATGTTGGCAATAACGCCACGAATGTTGGCTTCCAAGTCCCCTAACGTTTCTGGTTTGTTGGCGTAGACGAGCGACTTCACATATCCCCAAAGAAAATAATCCAATGGTGTCAAATCACACGATCTTGGTGGCCAATTGACAGGTCCATTCCGCGAAATTATGCGCTCATCGAATTTTTCCTTCAATAAATCGATTGTGACGTGCGCTGTGTGGCATGTAGCGCCGTCTTGTTGGAACCACAACTCATCCACATTCATGCCATCCAATTCGGGAACAAAATAGTCGGTTATCATGGCTCTATACCGGTCTCCATTAACGGTAACTGACTCTCCAGCATTATTTCGGAAGAAGTATGGCCCAATGACTCCACCAGCCCATAGAGCACACCAAATAGTCAGTTTTTGTGGATGTAATGGCGTCTCAAGGGTCTCATGTGGATTCTCTTCACTCCAAATGCGGCAATTTTGCTTGTTGACGTAGCCATTCAACCAAAAATGAGCCTCATCACTGAACAAAATTTTGCGATGAAAATCAGCATCGAGATCAATCTCATTTTCGGCCCATACACCAAAATCACGACGCATTGCATGGTCTCGCGGCTTTAATTCTTGCACAAGCTGGATCTTGTAAGGTCGCAAGCCAAGATCTTTGCGCAAAATCTTCCATAAAGTTGATGGACAAAGCTCCAATTGCTGTGCACGGTGGCGAATCGATTCATTCGGGTCCTCTTCAACACTTTGCTCTACAGCGGCAATTGTTTCTTCGGTGCGCACTGTTCGACGTCTCTGCGGATGCGTATTATCACATAGAGTAAACGTAGTGCGAAAACGATCCATGGTTAACCGAATTAATTGCTCTGATGGACGATTATGTAGACCATAAAATGGACGGAGCTTGCGGTAAACTTCGCGAACTGAACCATTATTTTCGAAATAAATTTGCACGATTTGCAAGCGTTGTTCTTTTGTCAACCTGTTCAAACCAAACTAAATATTAATCACTTGACGCTGACAAAATGGCCGCCAGTTAAAAAAGTGATGCCAACTTAAAGTTCTATACCTCAATAAAAAACACCCATTATATATATATATATATATATATATATATATATATATATATATATATATATATATATTTACATAAAAGTATAATCAATTTGGTTCCGTAGATTTAAAAAAATTTCGAAAATAAAATAAAATAAGAAATGAAATTACTGAACTTAAGCCCGAATAAGAAATTATTTCTGATTAAAATTCACTACAGTTCAACTAAATCTAAAAATGTCTCATTTAAAATCATCATGGGCACGTGACGGAAATATGCTTACTTGTTACACAGTTAATAATTCTGGAAAGCAAAAACAATGTAACATAATATCCACTACTATAATATTTACATGTACATATGTACCGACGGTACATCGAATAAGGTAAAAATAATTAATGTGATGATCGTAAAAGATAAGCAAGAATAGTTAAACATACGTGGGTAGAGTAATATAACTTCGTTCCAACCTAAATATACTTACATATGTATTTACCAAAGGTAAATCAATAATTGTATACACAACAATCATTTCTCACATTCCGTTTCATTAGAATTTACGTTAAATAGCTAATGTTAATAACAATCTCTACCCAAGTAGATAGACTAGGGTGCTGATGAAGTGCGTTGCTGCACAGAAAAATATCGGTATTTCCCCCAGCTTAAAAGTCTAATTTAATTTTTCTTCCCTTCTTTAGAAACTCACATTAATTAATAAAAATATTTCATTCAATAAAAGAATTGAAATTACTGAACTTAAGATCGAATAAGAAATTATTTCTGAGGAAAATATTTTTTTAATTTTTTTCGGAATAACTTACAAGGACTGATAATTTTTTGCTAGCAATATTTGGCAAAGTTGTAGTTACGGTAAAGCTGGACAATTTTTGTAAACATATCAATACAATCTGAACGTGTCTGGTCATCCTAATAGCTCATACAGAAAACTTATTGATGTAGTTTAAGAAATTTACATTATTTTTCATTTTTAATTGACTATTTTTATTTGCTAGCAGCTGACTGACATTAGATAAGCTAGAGCCAATATTTGAACGTCAGCGCCGCCGCTGAAATAACTGCGTAATAAAAGCATTCGACTTATTACTCATTTCCTTCAAATTTAGGTATAATTTCGTTGGGCGGCGGCAGATTTCGTGGAGGCCGCCTTGATACTTTGCCAGCTGTTCAACATTGCAACTAACTAGTGTTGCATTGGATTGATTGAAAGAGCTTACCAGCATGTATGAAACTGTTCATAATACTTAGAGAGCATGTCTAATCTTTGGTTAAAGTAATAAAAATGTGATTACTCAAACTAATTAAACGGTAATCAAGTAAACTTTTGCTTCTTAACCCAAACAATCAAGTAGCTAATTTATAAACTCAAACTCAACAAAATATTTAACATTAACGTCATAAAGTAATAACTGAACCCATCACAAGCTATAAAGAGAAAGTCGTGGTCGCCCTATATACTCGCACTTAGATGAAAGCTTCATTGCCAGGCACTAACACTAAACGAACTGACGGATGCATGCATGCATGCACAACGTGGATACAATTTAATCTACATTCATTTTATATTCACAGATGATTATTTTCACTCTTTTTCTAAACATTAAAATCAAATTGGAAATATAATCTTTTTAGCTTTGTTGATAAATTAGTTTCAATTTGATACATGTGAGCTGTTGACTAAAAAAATAAATAAAAATTTCATAAAAATAAATGGCTTAATAATAAAAAGGCATATCTCGATTATTTTTTTCAAAATCGTGTTTTTTTTATTTCAGGTAGTCAACTTGTATATAAATGCATCCTTTTTAAAGGACTAAGTAAGTTTTTCTAGTTTCTAGTTTTTCTTCAGTTTATTTTCATTCTATTGTAAAATAACAAAATTCTGAGATGCGAATTTCTTATACTAAGCTAGGGTTGTTATCCGTCCTCTTTTTCCCGGACACTGTCCTCTTTTTGGGATCTGCGTCCTCTAAAAAAATTAGCGTCTGGGAAAGTTCTACTTTTTAAGGAAATTTGTTCGCATTACATTGTTTGAGAAATGGTATTTATTAAAAACCAAGCTAAAAAGGGAAAAAATTGATATCGGATGTGCAGGTTATCTTATAAATCAAACTGTCCATAAGTGTTGTGGTATAACATAAGACGTTAAATTATTAGGATGTATGTATTTCAAATATTGATGGAGTTGTGCAAAAAGGTCCTAAATAATATAGTTCATAGCTTTAAGCGACAGTTCAAAATCTTTATTCTATGAAAAATAAAAACAAGACATTTAATCAAACATTAGAGATATCTGATGTATAATCGGTTAAACTTTCAACAATTTTGGGTTCTCAGTTCATGAAGGACTACTGAATTATTATCCTATAAAACTTTTTGGATAAGTATAAACGACAAAGATTTACTTTACATTTTTTTCCATTTTAAATGATATTTAAAGTGCCATTTCTGTGCGTTCATGTACGGAAATATTCTCAAAAATATGTATATACATAGATACAATTTAATTTAAACAAATCGATGCTGTAGCGTAATAAGATCTTATATTCGATATGTATTTATATAAGATTCTATTGGTAATATTATTACACAGAAAAAAAATGATTTTGACATTTGAATACGAAAATCGTTGATTCAATAAAAAAATCTTTCGAATTTCCTGTGATGACGATTTTTGCAACATTGATAAATAAAATTGTATGCACGTTTATTGAATATATTTTTTTTCAGCCAACAAAGAAATTTAATGAATCAAAGAAAAAAGTTGTTGACTGAAATTTTATTTTCAGTGATAATTGTTAATGTGTGTGTGTATGGATGAATGTTACATTTTTCAACCCCTTTTTGTTTGTTTTTGTTTGGGATGAGTCGAACCGGCAATCTCTTGACTAATAAACTAACGTACTTACCACTCAGCTAAAAAGCAAATCATTATAGAATAAGCAAATAATGATTTCTTATGTGCGCATTGTCTTGATATGATCTAAAAATAACTTTGTTGAGTAAAAAAAAAAAAAAAAAACAAACCACGACGTTATTCGACTTCTTGTCCGAACTCACACGTATACAACACCAACAATCAAAATAAACAACAACATCAGCACATGACCACTTTGGGTCAATCAACAAGCAAGGAAAACACCAACACAAATAAATGACATTAAATTACTGCTGGCCAGAGAAGCGCCAGAGTGCCGAACATCAATCGGATTTTTGTGCAAATGAATGCACATAAGCTTATACATTAATTTTGGTTTTCTCTCTGTGGGCAACATTGCATTAAATGATATTTCAAAATGTGCGGAATTGATAAATACAATATTCAAGTTAATGACAAATATTATTGAAATTAAAAATTTTATTCAATAATATGGTTTTATTGAAAAAAATTCTTGTCAATTTTTTCTGTGTAGAAAAATCAAATTAATCAATTAAGTCCTACTTTTTTAAGCAAGTGTCCGTTTGTTTTACATCTGATGTCCTCCTTTTATAAATTAAGCGATAACAACCCTAAAGGTGGAAGTACATAACACGCGTTTAATGCGCTAATGCGATGCACGAGTCTGTCAAAAAAGTTGAAATAGTGTGTTTTCATAAGGCAAGTTACACAGAGAAGTTCGCGACGCGCGCACCTCGCCAAAAGTTGAACATTCTTCAACTTTCACGCGTTGTATACAAAATGACAGCTAGTGTTGCCAGATTCATAAACTAACATACACAAACATGATTAGAAAATAATTTTTTTATTAAACAATGGATACAAAAATGAATTAAATGTTTAAAGAAAAATGCAACGTAAATACAAAAAAAAAAAAATAGCCGGCAAAGGATTTAAATTTTACAACTAAAAAAGCTTCAAAAGCGTGGTGTGTAACCTTCCATTTGTGTAGCGTTGAACGTTTAACAAGCCAGAAAAGCGTTGCCGCGTAACGCGTGGTATGTACTTCCACCTTAAAAGCCATCAGTATGTACATAGCGTTACCTTAATATAGAAAGGCCATAACTCATTATTTTTTTGAAATCGAGTTTTTTGTATATTATGATAGAAGAACATCTAATGCATCGAAAAATACAAAATCTCGATTTCAAACAAATAATGAGTTAAGGCCTTTCTATATTAGTGGCAATAATATATATATATATATATATATATATATATATATATATATATATATATATATATATATATATATATATATGTGTGTGTGTGTGTGTGTGTAGATTATATATAAATATGTATTTATGCATTATGAAATGAAACTTAATAAATTCAGATATATCTATGCAACTACAAACACGTACATACATACATAAACACACACTACCAACCATAGGACCTATACTTCAAAAGGTAAAATTCATCAGACTGTCCGTCATACGCATTTGGGGCACACTTAAGGTCTTAAATGTGATAAGCAGCATATGCCAGTATTAATTAACGTACAAATAGTTATAAAGGTAAAATAACAATTTAAAGTAAAAGTTAACTTTTGATACATTAATAAATCACACTTATTTTATTAAGATTGAAAATCGTTATAAATTTCTAAACACATGCGTTCGCAATCATGTGTCATATATAAAACATTAATCACTAGCATTTGCTTCCAAGCACATACAAATGTATATTTTGTTGCACTAGGGCTGCCAGATGTACATACATATGTAGATGTATTTTTTTTTTTAAATATTATTATCAGCTGTAAGATTCAAAATTTTTTTATATGCACTAAGAAGTTAAAAATACCTGTGATATACGCTGCGAATTACTTAACTAAAATAATTATGCCAGAAAACAACCCACTTCAATGCAAAGATCTGATACAACATTTTCGAGAAAAATTTATGGCATATGAAATTAAATTTTAATGGGCGTGCTTTCCGCCTATTTTTTAAATGCAAGCTATTGTGTTTTTTCAACACAAAAATTGGTACAGTAGAACCACTTAAAATATAATATTGAATTTTAATGGGCGTCACTCCGCTCATTTTTTCAAATTGAAGATTCTGTCTATTTTTGAGTTCAAGGTATGTGGTGAGTTTCGTAAAAATTGGTTAAGTAGAACCACGTGAAATATAAGAATAAATGTTAATGGGCGTAGCCCCTCCCATTTTTTCAACTCTAAAACTGAGTAATTAAAAGAATCAAAGGTGTTTGCTAGGTTTCGCAGTAATCAAATAAGTAGAATATCACAAAATGAGATTAAAAAATTTATGGGCGTATGCCCGCCCAATTTTTTTTTACAATAGGACCAATGGGAAGTTATATAATTTTAGGCAATTACAATCGGTCTAATATGAACCGAGTTATGAAGCAACACCGCAAAAAAGACACGAATTGATAACCCTCTCCATTTTTTGAAGTCGGTTAAAAATAATTTCATTACATAAATTTTTAACGAAAATTTTGTCTGACGAAAAAAGTTTGATATCAACCAATCACGATATAAAAGTTTAAGTCAAAGAAAACAATATTTTTGCAAAGAGGACACAACGGGACTTCAACTCGACGTACTACTTGAAATGGAAATTAAAAGAGGAGCCAGTAAAGGATTGTTTACACAATTTAAAACACGCTGTAAAACAAACGTTCGATGCTTTTCAAATGTACTCTCGTGCATTCGTTTACATACAGTTCGCTATTATCACCAGGGCTATCAGATATGGCGATTTCTCGCCAAACATGGCGATTTTTCAACTTGTCTGGCGTCCAAATTTTTGGTTTGGCGACATGCCGATTTTTCTGGCGATAAATAAATTTGTTGGCGATTATTATGGCTGTTTTCTAACAAAATTTAACTTTAAAATTTTTCTAATTCAGGAAAATTAGTTTCAAAAATAAATCCTACCAAAACTCGTCTGCAAGAAGTTAAAACAATTTAATTTTGATGATTTTTCTTATATTAATCATTAATGCGTTTTGAATTTGGATGAGAAAAATTTGCAAGAAATAATTTTTGGCGATTTTATTTCTAATTTTAGCGATATTCTAAAAAATTTTGATAAGATCATTATACATATTATATTATCAAATATGTCTAAAAAAAACTACATAAGAGATTTTTGACGATTTTTAAAATCAAATAGGTCGGAAAAAATCTGACAACCCTGATTATCACGTGCAAA
This sequence comes from Tachina grossa, assembly GCA_949987645.1. NCBI lineage: Eukaryota > Metazoa > Arthropoda > Insecta > Diptera > Tachinidae > Tachina > Tachina grossa. The sequence continues at coordinate 133,491,522 of OX465276.1, read as the reverse complement.
AATTTTAAGTGTGTTAGTAACTACTATAAGTGTATGACAACTACACTTTCAAATTAAAAGGGAAGTTGAACGTGCAAACCACAAGTTACAATAAACTGCTTTATTTTAACAAGAGCTGGTAACCTTATCGCATACCTATTCGTCTCATCAGTTGAGTCCCTCCTTCATGAATTAAAAAAGAAAATTAATTAATATAAAATCTAAAGTAGGTCAAGTGAAAGGCTTAAAATTTGACCTCTCAAACTTCAAATTTTAAAAAATTGTTTTTAAAATAAAATAAAAATTCGTAAATGGGTTTGATCTTCTTTTATTTTTTCTAAGTTTGAACATTCCTTTAAGAGATTTAACTTTTATATGTAAAAAACCATGTATTTTTAAGCGAAACCATCGGACGTTTATTTAATTACAAATAGGATCATGTGGTTCCCCATTGATAATGGAAGACAATATCAGCCAAATAGACGCCACCATATTCTTTTCATGAAATTTTCCATTCCATTTGCGGCTGTGTCTATGAAGTCTTGAATCTTTTGTGGACCATTGGCATATATGTATGTATCTTAGCTTTCACGCAGCCCCAAAGAAAAGAGTCTTAAGTTGTTATCATCTCTTTCAGAATTGTTATCACCTCTTCCAGAAATCACACGGTCAGGAAAAATAGCGATGAGCCATGTCGTCAATTTGGCTGATATTGTTTTCCATTATGTATACCCTCCTCTTTTCAATGCACTATGGTTCAGGCGACTAACTTTTTGTGGTCAAAACTATTTTTAAGCGAAGTTCTTTACCGATTCTTATGTAACTTTGTAGAAAAAGCTTCGCTAAAGTGACAGCTCAGTATAACGACTAGAAAAGTGAGCAGTTACACGCCCATTGAATTTCTATTGCAACTTCTAGGCCCATGCTGATGTATGGTGCACTAGTATGGTGGCGTGCACTACAAAAAGTCACCTATCGAGGTATAAATGAAATAATCCTTGACATTTCTGCAAAGAATGTTGCTCATCGACACGGTTGATCGACAGCAGATTTGTCAACACATCTGGTACATATGGAACGATGTTCTCCGATGTGCTAGATATTTTCACAAACGATCGAAATCGGACAAGGGTGTGGAAGGGAAAGACTTTATTCCCCGTTTCAGGCAAAGGATTACATTCAAGCTAGACAATCAGTGTAAAGTAATACGATGGATGCAAAATCGAAGTTGAACTAATGTGCAAGGATGTATCTATCTTACAATAAGTCACATGACGATCTTGCATTATCATTTCACACACTGCATCGTTGTTTTGTAGCACAACAATCGATTTAGGACGACCTGAGACTGAAATATTAGCTATAAGAACAGAGACGAACTTGTTCAGACACTATAGAATACACAATGAATATATTCGCATATGTACCGACAGCAAATCCGCGATCAAATCATTATCAGGTGTATGCCACTGCTGGCAACCAAGAGAAATGTATTAATGTCCCAGCAAAAATACATTTGGCACAATTAAGCACTAAGGAAAAAATAAGCGCTTCGGTAAAACGGAAAAGCACACAGTACATCCCCTCTGCTTTACGAGAATGCAATAACGTAAGCGAATGACGAAATTTGACATAAACACTGCAAAGTTGGTAAGCTGCTTATACTCAAATACTCAAAGTTTTTATAGTGCATCCTCTCTCGCTGACCTGATTATAAATATTTACTTTGTGTTTTTATTTTTTAATTGAATTGTGTACGAAAATAAATATTTACTTCGGCAGGTCAGTGGGTAGTGTTGTAGCCGAACATGCAGAGATCCTGACGAATATTTTTGCTGTGGTATGTGTATTCGATTGAAAGTCGGCACTATGGCGCCACTTTGGCCGAATATGCTGTATACACATGGTTCATGAATACCAGTGGTTTCTCAATGAAATATTTCAAGCTATCTCTAGCTTTGGATACCAGTACACGGAGGTACTCACGGAAAAGATAAAGCGGACGGGTTAGCAAAATATGGGGCTCGACTAACAAAGTGGTATACTGATGAAAGGGTTGGTACCATTTTTTTTCTGGTAGGTATTGTCGAGTATAACAATAATCTATCATTGATATTTTCCAAACACCTCCAAAATCTTGAGTTACTTGTTAAAACCCGGTTTTTCGTACCCGTAGGCGCTTATCAACCTCTAAATAAGTTAAATATCAACAGCAAGCAGCATTCGCTTGCTGCTAATAGCTTATATCCCTCTTTTCCTGATTTTGATTTAAAATATACTGATTCTTCTACGAATCTCTTCTAACCGGCGAAGTTCTCATAGAACTAGCTTTACACAATTATTCACACTGGTCCAGTTAAACAAGGATTCTAGCATCATCGGGACTATATTCTCCGGTCTAATGATACACCTCGCACTACCTTCTAAATACTACCACCAATTGTAAAATCGTGAACAGACAAAAAAAAAAAGCAATGTGAATCCGATCACAGAGGAGATGTGTAAACATCTACTAATGAAATCTTTTTTTAAGTTGGAAGTACTTATGCTTTTAGCATCTTTTTTTAAATTAATTAATTAAAAGTATCAAAACTTTCAATATTGTAAAAACATATGAATTTGTTGGTTTTTGTTTGTTTTATTAAACTTATTTGGTTAGTAAATGGGCACACTGCAGTATATGTATATGTACTGCATTCAAAATTGCAGTAAGCAGTAAATTTACTGATTACTAAAAAAATTCAGTAAATTTTTACTGCTAATGAAATTTAATTTGCATTACTGGTAAAATCGTATGGCCGTAGCAAGTGGCAAAGTTTTTTCAGTCAAATTTTGAAACTTTTGTATGAAAAACATTTAGCCACTTGGTAGAATTTCATTATGAATACGGGCATTACTGATTACTGAAAATTCAATGCACCTCATCATATAACAAATCATTTAGGCAATTTATAAAAATTGTAGAAAAAAATTTTAGTAATCAGTAAAAATTTACCCCCTTATGCAAAAAAATATTTTACTTTAGCTTTAAAGTTCATAGTAGTTGTACTAAGCACTTTAAGGCTAACATAGCTTTATTAAAAAATCATATGCAAAAGACAACTTTAAATATTTTGGGATTTAATAATAAATACTGGTAACACCACCGTGTTCAACAACTACTTCACAGCTTATGATGTACAATATTGAATACAATTTCATTCGGGTATTCAAATATTTTTTTTATTTTATTAAATAAATTTTTATTATCTTGAAGTAAAGCAACCTAATTTTAAAAAAAATGAGCTTCTGACTTAATAGGAAAACAGATAAACACAACCATGAAGTAAAAGTAAAAAAAAGTGAAAAATTATCACAATTTGTTTTATTCGAATGAAACGAGTATTTGAATATTCAGCTTTTTTCGATTTGTTTTGATTGTGTGTACATCACTAAAACATTTTTGTATAATTGTATTTATTTTAATATTTTTTTTATGGATTTTGCTATGTATTTCGAAGCAGTTGGATAATTTGGTGATGTTTCCCATTACATGACAGAAATAATAAATTTAAGATAAGAGCAGGCACTTCTAGCTTCATTTTCAGATGTAACAAGAATCAGTATGTGATATATTAGTAAAAATATTTGAGGTACAAAATACACATTTTGGAAATATCAACTTAAAGTAGTCTTAACAAACGTGGGTGCCTACTTTAGAATTTTTATACAATAATTTTTTTAGAATACAACTTTACTTAACATTGATTGGCAAAGTTTTATTAAGTTTTTTTGCATAAGACTCTTACTTGTTAAACATTTTTTATTGTTTTTACTGAAACTTTAGTGGTACTGCAGTGCTCATCTATGGTAAATGCCTTAACTTTTACTTTTTAATTCCTGTTGTTCATCGTTTAGTTGTTGCTGTTCTTGTTGTTGTGTACGCATTGCAATTAAAATAAATTCAGTAAAGTGCGACTTTGACTCGCGCACATTCGGTTTTGATATTTTTTTTTTTTTTGATTTAGCTTTCTTAATTTTTTAAGTTTTTTCAGTTTAAACGATTTTTTTTCAGTTTTATCGCTTTTTTCTCGTTTTGGCGTTTTTTTTTCTCTTTTTGGGTTTTTTAATTTTCGCAATTTTTTTTTTCATTTTGGCGATTTTTTTCATTTTGGCTATTTTTTCTGTTTTTTGGGGTTTTTTCATTTTGGCGATTTTTTTCTGTTTTTGGGGTTTTCTTATTAAGGCGATTTTTTCATATAGGCGATTTTTTTGTTTAAGGATTTTTTTAATTTTGGCGATTTATGCGGTTTTTCGCGATTTATTTTAGTCTTAGAGATTTTTTTAATTTGGCGCTTTTTTTCGTTTTGGCGATTTTTTTATATTTGGCGATTTTATATTTGGCGATTTTATATTTTTTTGATTTTTTAGTTTTACCGTTTTTGAAAATTTCAAGAGTTTTACTCTTACGGTTTCCAAGATAAAGCAAGTTGTCAAAATTACAAAGTCAAAATTGCATTAACTGATGGAACACCCACTGATTTAAATTTTTTAAATTTAGTGTTAATTGTTGTAGTCTGAATAAAAATACACTAACTTTCTAAAATTTCAAGTGTATATACATATGTACATACAATTGTATGTATATTACATGGGATTTTAACATTTTTCGTTGCTCGTTTTGGAACACCCTTTAGTTTTTAACTCTCATGTATTTGTTGTTGTAGTGGCCAAATGTCTACATATTGTGTCCAAATTTCAAGTCCGTAGCTCTTACGGTTCATTTTCACCTTTGGTGTACGGAAATATACAGAAAAATAACCGGCGGCGGCGCACCGTCGGCTTCGAGCCGGTCGACTTGTTTCTCTGCTTGGTATTGCTTCTTTCAAACACTAATACACTCATACATAGCTCACACCGATTTGACATTGCAAAGCAAAAGCAAAAAGCAAAGAAATCTCAGCAAAGAAATCAAAGTCAAAAGATTTTTACCCCCTAGCGTATAGATCTTTACACATCAAAAATACATCCTCGGCATCTTCGGACATTGTCGTGTCCGAAGTGGTATAAATACGACCTAAAACAACCATGACCACTCAAGAACTGTGTGAGGTAATAATTTAAGTCCTGATGTCGGATATCAATGTGCAAGTCCATCTTTCCTTTTCAGTTGTTGACTTACGTTTTTGCCATTTGCGTAAACATAAATCTATATCACCTTCCCTATCTAAAACTTCTAAATCTATGGGCATTATATTTACATACCTGCAATGGTTTTCGTTCGACGAGTATTTAAAAACTATCTTTAGTTTTCTCTTAGAATTTTTCATTTCGAATGACCATTTAAAATATTTAACGGTTCAAAATTGGTCGCAGTCCGGGTTTTTAATTTTTTTAATTACTACTTGCTTAATTTCGTATGCATAAAAAAACTTAAAACGATTTTCTTATTAAAGAATAGTAATTTTCTTTTCGTCTGGAATCATTTTATACTTGTATGTTCCAACATAATATACTCGTATCCCTGAAGGAAATGTCGATGGTGAAAATGTACCAGAGCTGTAAAAGATTGGAATCAATTTAATTGCAATCACTTGATTTCACGTCACTGATTTCTAATTTTTTGATTGCAATCAAAACCGTAAATTTATTTCATGATTTCAATTTGAAATCATGAAATCTATTTGCGATTTTGATTGCAATCAATTTTTTTGAAATAAATTTATACATCAATTGATTTCAATCAAATTTGATTGCAATCGATTTGATTGCAATTAATTTGATTGCAGTTAAATCTTAATTGCAATCAAAATGAAATCAGAATCAAAATAATCGTTCTCTTCAAACTAAACTCCTTCTTCTAGAAATAAATCTGGTTCTGATAATTTTGAATTGCCAATAATGGTAATTTTTGTTTGAAAAATGTTTTAAAATTACTGAACATAATTTTTAACAGCAATCCGATAAGTTTTAAATATTTTATAATATATATAATCTACTATGCGGGATTTTTTTTTTTTTTTAATGTTATGTTTGTTGTCACTTTTTCCAAAAAAGGCACGAAATAAATATTTTTATTTTCAGTTTTCCGCTAAGATTTTCATTAGAATTTGTTGGTTTCCACCACAAATTTAGTGATTTCAACTAAAATCTGGGGCTTTCCACTAATACTATGGAGGATCCTATAGTCCGTGCATTTTTAGGACACAAAGGTCAAAACCGCAAGCTTAAACGCAACCTCTCTAAGCACTCTACAATATTTTATTGAATGATATTCCTTTAGATTTGATTTCAGGCAAATTGATTGAAATCCTATGATTCAAAACAAAAATTTGATTGCAATCAAATTTATTGCAATCAATGATTTCTAAAAAAATGATTTCAAAATGATTGCAATCACGCAAGATTGCAATCTTGTAATGATTTCATTTTGAAATCTGAAATCATTTTGAAATCAAAAGAATGAAATCAGTATGGCTGAAATCAATTTGATTGCAATCACAGTTGATTGCAATTTTTTACAGCTCTGAAATGTACTGAGTCGATTTTTTTTTTTTTAATAAAGAGAAGTAACACTCAGGCAATTAATGCCTACTACTATTACTAGGTGTTACCTTCTTTAGGAAAGGGATAGTGATAAAAGACAGGTGGTGAAGGAAGAGATAGAAGAAAGCTTCATTCTTTTTACAACTGCTTTTTGCACGCTTTTTAATAATGCAGTGTTGCAGCGCCTTCTGGTGAGGCGTATTAAATTTTGAAGCTGTGTTTTTAGTAGCCATTTTATTGGTTATTTTACTTCGCCGATGATTTTGCTACACAATACCGACGAAGGAGGGCGCTCTGAAGTAACATTAGGATTAGCATCTACTGAAGTCGGTATAGTTCAGTGACCAGTGACTATGCCTTCATCACTTGAACTTTCCAACAACAGATGATGCAAAGGGACTCTAATGCACATCAGAAAAATGCGTGGTGTTGTTATTTGAATGACTGTCGGATACAGGGATTGAACCTAGGATCTTCAGTTTTGTAGTCGACGTGCTAACTACTTCAGCCAACGCCACCCTTTTGACTTTGTCACCAGTACTACTCTACAATTATTCCCCATACAATACTTTGTGCTGTAGACATTTAGCATGTGCTTGTCATTGAAAATCTACTAGTAACACTAAAACAATTGACTAGGTAGTGAATTCATAGTTCTTATGGGAACATGGAGACATACCAACTAGACATTTACTGGTACATTTCTCACGTACATACAAATTTATGTATGCTGACTAGTTGTTGCAAAATCCACCAGAAATACACCACATCTGTTTTCTCTCTTTCTTTTATACTGACGAATGGAAGAGGAATTGTAGACAATGTAACTACTACTAGAGTTTTAGTGTTGACATAGAGACACTTGGCCCCAGTCTGACTGCAGGAATACTACATACTTACATATATATGTTTGTATGTATATATGAACAAACATATGTACATTAAACAGTATGTGATAATAAAGTGCGCAATTACTTAACAATCACCCATGGTGAAATTCGGCAATATTTTCCTTCCAAATTAATTTCAAATAGTGGCAATATCAATACAAGAGACTTTGTCATCTGTCATTATGCTGCCTTGCGAGACAAATAAATTTCAATTAAACAAGTATATACTTAACAAAATTGCCAATGGTTGTTATGGTTGAGCAGAGCAATTAAACATTTTAACAAATGAATTTATATGTCAGGCATTTATTAAATAAAGATAAATTGTAACATTTAAAATGAAATTGCGTTGTTAATCACAACCGCTGAGCTGAATACTCAAGTGTACAAATGTACTATGTATGTCTGTAGTTATCAAAACGACGAGTAAAATAAAATTTTCAAAAAATATGTACATACTCGTATGTGTGTAGGCATATTTGTAATTTATACTTGCAGATACGCACTATCGTATAAATATATGACGGAAAATGAAAAGGAAATCCTGTGGTTGCCATTTTATTAATTAAATATACCTACATACATACATATTGAACTACTTGTTGACGCCTTGTCCAACCGACTCTCTTCAGTGTGACCGTTGTACAAACATATAAGAGAAAACATATAAGAGAGCAACTATGATTAGAGCATCTTTACTTCGTTTATGCAAAAAAAACTAAAATTCTCTGCAACTAATAATAATAAAGCGCATGCGAACAAAACTAATTTAATCTCTCTCTCTCGCACTTTTAGGCTGAGTATGTTTTTATGCTGCGGATGTTTAATCGGCCAAAAAAATATGCTGATACTCGAGATAATTATTCATCATTCGCTACCACATAAAATCATTTGTGAGTATAAAATGGAATGGAAAATGTGTGGATGTATGTGTGGGTGTGTGTTTGAAAAGATTCCTTATGTGCTTGTGTAAATAAAGTATCCCAGTATATATGCATGTGTAGCCGATTAATAGTATTTTCATAATCATGCGTGTGATTTTGTAGCTCATACAGCCTTTAAATTTTAGTTATAGTTGTATGTGCTGCGTAAATTAAAAAATGTGTTTAACAGTGTGCACACTTAATTTTTTTTTTAAATTCGGTAGAATCGACGAAATAAATCGGTAGATTTGAATGAAATTTGGTAGAAATTTTTTTTATTCAGAGAAACATAAAAAATAACAAAATGTACTTATGTACATATATATAAAGGGTAAGTGCAAGGAGTATTAAACTAAACAGGTTCCAAAAGCGCATTTAAAACTTCACATGTAATTGGAAATTAAACTGCCATAAACAATGAAGCATTTCCAATAAAAAAAGTGTCATCCCCAGTTATTTGCCCTTACCCTTATTAGATATAGATACTAGTGTTCGCCCAGTGGTTGAAATTCAACCATTATTGCAATAATACAAACCGCTTAGATAAAATGTCATATATTTCTTCATTTCTAATAAAATTTATTACCGTACTTACTCCAGTCTTTAATAGTTGTATCTATTAATGTGAGCTTTCCAAATAAATAATAGAAACGGTTTTGATGTTCATTTTTTCTCCGGTTTATGTTTTTTGACTTTTTTTTCTCCAAAATGGATTCTATTTCATTTAACTTTTTGTCGTTTTTATTCTGTCAGCTGTTCAGAGATGCCACTTGCTTATTACTCATACCAAATTGCATGCAAAATTTTCAAGATTTTACTCATCACCCTCTTAAAGTTGATTCAACTTAAAACCGGTTCTAATTTTGACTATAGTTGAAAGAAAGCTAACAACAGATGTTAAAATTTAAGTTGTCTCTAAAAAGAACCGACTTTAATGTTTGTCTATGGTTATTGCCCATTATTTTTAAGCATCTAAAGAAAAAAATACAGTACCGTAATGTATTTAACTTACTCGTTATTTAAATATCCAAATTTTATTAGTTTCAGCAATAATCGTTTAAGTACATACAAAAATGGAAATAAGAATAGAATGAACAAATAAAATAAGTATTTCCTTCTGAGCAGTGATGGAAAAGTTGGTACAATCGTACCTTTTTTGATACTATTTGACATGAAAAAGTACCGTAGTACTTCCGCAATACATTTGATACTCTCTCGGCCAACCCAGAAATACAGTCAGAAGACGCGCGTAGACATATATTTTTGTCAAGAATTCAATTTCTATTTCGACAAATGGCACGAAACTTTATTAGTAAAGATATTTTAGAAAATTGTAACCCTTCACAATTAAATATATGTAAATAAAAACTATATTTCTTTTAATGATATTTTCTGTGGTACAGAAGTTGATCTATGTTTTAGATCAGTTTAAAGAATATTGTAAAAAGTTTATATTAAATTCTGTCAAGTTCTAAGGGCAAAAGTGGACTTTGACATTGAAATGTTAACTTAGCTTAGTAAGTTTCCCCTGAAAATGATTTATCTGTTAAAACCAATAGCATTATTTTGCTTTGAATAAAAATGTTTCCCAGCGAAAAGCAAAATTTTGAAAATATTAACAATCAATATAGAGCATTGGCTGATTTGGAAGAACTAAAACTATTAACAACAGAAAATATCGGGCTTGTTCTAAAAATCACAGTGGTGTTAAAAACAAACTACTAATAGCTGACTTGTTCGTGGGTATTTATTGTATTTTAAGTTATAGTCATGTATAAACCATAAATCGTGAAATTTACAAAAGCAATAATTTAGCTTTTATTAATTTTTTGAAATCACCGTAATTTGATATATCATGATTTTCAGAACAGGCCTGTATATGCAGTTTTTGGCCTACCGATGCTAAAACTAAAAACGCATTAGATGAATACATGTTTCCAGGTAAATCGACAGTAGCTTACCGAATTTTGTCTATACCTCACTCCTCGGTAAATGTCGAAAAGATTTTCTCTTACAAAATGTCATGAAAACAAAACAAAGGAACATGCTTTATGTTCCAACAGTATCAAGTCTTATCCAGGCCTAAGATTTATTGAAATCTTAAAACACTTCTTGTTATAACTTTAGCACTTGTACCTATGAACGAGTACATACATACATATGTGTGTATGCATATTAGGGTGATTCTAAAAAAAATCAATTAAATTTTCTACAAAAGCGTACCAAGAAGTTTATTGTAGGATATTCCGTTCTTTACTTATGACAATCAGAATAAATAAAATCAATTTATACCATGTAAATCGTATGGGAAATCGAACGGACCATCTCACCATTAATATAATTTTTTTTTTTGTATTTATTTATTGTATCTTCAAATATGAACTAACAATAAGTATTCAAATCTTAAATCTAAAATATAATTGTTAGGCCCGACCACTGTCGGACATAAACTTAGTGATAGTTATAAATAATACATAAGTAGTGATAATCAAAAAGGAAAAACAAAAAGTATTTTCAAGTAGTCCCATCTGGAGTGTTGAGTATAAGAGCCCTTGTGTCCCTCTTTTTAGGCGGATGTGTCCAGTAAAGTTCAAAATATTACGAGCAAGCGGATTAGGATGTGATTCGAGTTTTGTTAAATATTTGCCTGCGTATTTTGCAATTTCTTCAATCACTAGTGGAATATTCAAATCACGATGTATATTTAAATTTTTGATGTACCATGGAGCCGAAGTTATCATACGTAAAATTTTGTTTTGCCTTCGTTGGATTCTCTCTACATTGGAAGCTGAAGCAGTGCCCCATAGTTGAATTCCGTAGCACCATATAAGTTTCAAAAGTGACTTGTATATCAAAAGTTTGCAATCTAGACTGAGAGTTGAATTTCTACCAATCAGCCAATGTACCTGAGCTAATTTTAGTTTCATTTGTGTTAGCTTAGAATCAATGTGTTGTTTCCATGTAAGCCGTCGATCAAGGTGTATACCAAGGTATTTTACATGTGAATGTTGAGCAACAATTTGATTATTGATTCTAATGGGGGAACAAGTATCTTTTCGTAGAGTAAATGTTACCTGCGCACAGTTCTGCTCATTTACTTTAATTCTCCATAACTTTAACCATAGTTCCAGTTGGGTAATATGTTCCTGAAGATATCGGGATGCCTCGTGAGGGTTTTCGTGCATGCTAAAAAAGGCTGTATCATCGGCAAAAGTAGATGTATGGATTTTAGTGCTAACATTCATATCACAAGTATAAATCAAATACAAAATTGGTCCCAGTATACTCCCCTGTGGCACACCGGCAGATATAGATTCGGGAACACTCATGAAATCTCCTTCCACAACAATGAATTTCCGGGATAGAATATAACTTTCCAATAGCTTTAGAAAATTTATTGGTAGATATGTCTTCAATTTTAAAATTAGGCCTTCATGCCATACTTTAACAAATGCCTGAGAAACATCAATAAAGAGAGTAGAACAATACTTCTTTTCTTCAAATGTTCTTCTTATAACTTATACCAATCTACGCGCTTGTTCAATGGTACTATGCTGACTTCTAAAACCAAATTGATGGTCCGGTATGCACCCACTATCAGTTAGAATTGGGGATAATTTTGTCATGAGCAGCTTTTCGAAAAGCTTTGATATTGTTGATAGTAAACTTATTGGCCTGTAAGACTCAGCTTTAGTAAGATCTTTGCCCCGCCTTGGAATCATTTTGACCTTGGCAAGCTTCCAGCTGTGTGGATAATACTCTAGTCGTAATATGGCATTAAAAATAAATAGTAAGATTCTAGTTGCAGTGCGAGGCAGATTAATCAGCATCTTGTTACTAATACCATCAATACCTGGAGCTTTCTTCGGGTTGAGCTCAGCAATTAGTTTATGTACATCGCGCAGCTTAAACTTTAAGGGTCGAGGGGTAAGAGCAACTACACTCGGCAAATCAGCAACACCAGTACATGTATTTGGGGTAAATACGGATTTTAAATGCTCAGCAAATATTTTACCTTTTTCAGTATCGCTTCTTGCCCAATCACCGGGCGAAGTGCGCAGAGGTGGTTTAAGCTCAACGGGTCTTTTAAGCTTTTTAGCAGCTCGCCACAAAGAGAAATTAGATGCTGGTGCGACACCAAGACCTTCCAGATAATTTTTAAAAGATGCAGTTTTCTCAGATGCAAGCAACTCTTGGAGTCGTTTCGTGCACTCTTTAAATCTGATTTTATTTTGTGGTGATCTGTGCTGTTGCCATTCCCTTCTAGCTCTTCTTTTTTCACGTACGAGACGTTCAATGTCTGAAGAATAAATTTTATTAAACCCACTCTGCGGATGGGAGGTAGTGGCATGTTCAGCAGCCTGTTTAATATTCTCGTTGAGATTGGCAATGTTAGATTCAATATCATTTGGTGTTCTTAGCTTAATATTTTCCGTACAATGACTACTAAGGTATTTTTTGAACCCCAGCCAATTAACACGATTGATCATCTTCATATATGGATGAGGTAAGTCACTTCTTAGTTGGCTACATATTGTAACGATCGTGGGAGAGTGATCGGACGAGAGATCTAGGGAAGCTTCAACGTGAATTAATTCACTAGAAATACTTTTTATGACGCCAAAGTCTATAACATCCGGAACTTTTTGTATGTCAGTAGGCCAATAAGTCGGCTCCCCACTCGAAATGACATCCAAGCCCATTTTTGAAATAGTGTTGAACAATGATCGACCTCTGAGTGTAATAAAACGCGAACCCCAGAACGTATGTTTTGCATTGGTCCAAGAGATTTGTAGAAATCCTCATATTGATTCTCAGTGATTGAAAATCTGGGAGGGGAGTAAATTGATGATATAACAAAATTTGAACAAAAATTCTCAATGCAGATGTTTGTTGCTTGTAGATGTTCTTCACAAATGTTGTCAAGAATATAGTGCTTGAGTCTTGACTTTATTAGAATTGCTGATCCACCGTATGCTCTCCCTCTAGGGTCCTTTGTATCATATAATGTGTAGCCATTCATTTTAAAGAGGCTTCTAGAAGTCAAATGAGTCTCAGAGACCAACATTACATCAATATTTTTTTCCGTAAGGAAGTGCTCAAGTTCATTTTTATGTTGGCGAATGCCGTTTGCGTTCCAGAAACATATTTTTAACGTGTTCATGGCTTGTTAATTAATGCTTGAAGCAGTGTATTCTGCATTTGTAGCATTTCTTGCATCATGCTAGTCATATTTGTTGTAAAGTTGTTGATAGTTTGCACAAGATTTTCAATAGTGGCTTCAAGGCGATTAAAATTAAAGTTTGAGTTTGTATTTGTTGAATTATTTAGTGGGGAAACATTTTGTGTGGGAATTGAATTTGTCTTAGCAGCATCTGCATACGATACACGGGAAGTAACTGGTTGGCTAATTTGCGCAAAAGTGGCTGAGGAAGCGTTTGTTGTTTGAACTGGAGCTAATTTAGGTTTTTGCACCATAGTCTTCTTTACGAAAGACTACACAGGACAACCTCTGTAGTTAGCGGTGTGATTACCTCCACAATTACTGCATTTTTTATCACTTTGATCTTTTGCTTATTGCAACTAGCAGTGCCGTGTAATTCGCCTCACACAACACAAAGAGAGGGTAAATTGCAGTATGTTTTGTATGGCCATATTCTTGGCAATTATGGCACTGTACAGGACCTGAACGCTTATGTGGCTCTTAAACTGTGATTTTTCGGTACAAGAGGTATTTCAAATTATAAATTGGATGCGTCTCATTTTTTTTTTCAATTTTATATCATTAGGCTCAAGTTCAACACGAAATAGGGGTTGGGGAATCTTCTCTCTGTTTATTATAATGGACACATTTTTTACCTTAAGCCCCTGGAGGACGAGTGCATCTTTTATTTCTTCGGGAACAACATAAGAATCTATGCCCTTCAATACGATCTGCATGCCTTTAGCGCTCTTAAGCTGGTATGTGTAGAAGCTTGTTTTATTTTTTTCAAATTCAGAAACCATTTTGCGGAAATCTTTTTCGTCATAAATTTGAATTTTCGTTTCATCGATGTTGCCAGGTTTTATTGGGACAATGTGAAATTTATTCTCACCAATGACCGAAATTAATTTTTTAATAAGGGCATTTGAATTTTTCTCTATCAAATAGATTGGTGGCGGCTTAATATAATGAGCTGATATTTTAACAGGCCTATTTTTTACCTAACAAAAGTTTGAAACCTGGTTCTGAGAAAAACAAACGATTTTTTTAGAATCATCCTATCCATATGCTTTGTGTTTCATTTTTATTTCTTTGTAAATTAATTTTATATAATTTTTTGTTAAAAAAGTACTCAAAAAAATTGTTTTTGATACCGAAATGCAAATCTCATTTCCCATCACTGCTTCTGAGTGTTTACGGAGTTGCCAAGCCAAATTTAATTTAGTTAATTTTGAGTTTTTTGTTGTAATTTTTTAGCAAGTTAAGAGAGAAAGAGAGATCATGGCTTTATGATTGGCTAATATTCTTAACTGTTTTTAACTATCTTAGACACAAAAATGTAGAAGAAAAAATACATTCTGCACTGCTCCTATTGACAATCTATCAACAAAAAAAAAAAAAAAAAATCAAGCGAATACGTTGAGTTTAAGTCAGTTAAAATAGTTCTTAACTTTTTTCACTTGCCTATTTATATATAGATTCTATGCATATATTTATAAAATAATATACATAACAAGAATTCAGTTTTTGTACATAGGTTTTATAAAGCTACTAAAATAACTTTTACTTGACAAACATTTGTAACTACAAAGATTATATGTAAGATCCATTTATGAATTTAAACTTTTGTGCAAAAATTATTAAATCATTGGTAGGAATAAATATTTCATCCCCAAGGCACAATTCCTTGGCAAATATTAGGTTATTTTTAGTTTCAGTTCTGTTTTAATGATTTTCATGACAGAAAATGACCGCTCTGCGGCCGCACTGCTATGTGGCAAAATAGGCAATTTACACATATATGGACTTAAATTCATTAATAACAATATTCGGTAGATTTCAGGCCTTGTTCGGTAGAATTGGTATATTGTTAAATTCACAAACATATTCGGTAGAATCTACCGAATTTCGGTAGAAGTGTGCACACTGGTGTTTAAACATAATTGTTGGATCTTTATAAAATGTGTCCCAACAAGAACGCAAGATTTAAATTTTAAATAAAACACAGATTTAAAAAAAAAATCGTGAAACTTTATTATATCGTAAAGTAGACAAAATGAGGTTATGTGTGGAACAACAAATCGGGCAGATGGCCGCCGCGGCTTGGCTGGCACCCACGCGATCTTTTAATGAAATTTTCAATGGCCGTTTTGCATAAATGCTGCGGTATTTCATTAATGCAGCGTCCAATTTCCTCTTTTAAGGCTTGAGTCGTCGTCGGCTTATTCGCGTAAGCCATCGACTTCAAAAAACCCCAAAGAAAAAAGTTTAATTGTGTTAAATCGCACGATCTAGGCGGCCAATTCTGGTCTCCAAAGCGCGAAATAACACGACCGGGAAATGACTGATGTAGCAATTGAATTGTTTCTCTGGCTGTATGACATGTGGCGCCGTCTTGTTGAAACCACATGCCCTCCACATTCATTTCTTCATTTCTAGGCACGAACAAACTTGTTATCATTTCACGATATCGAACACCATTGACTGTTTGCGCTTGACCTGAGTTTGAGCGACATCATCACGTACAGCTGCGACATTTTCGGTCGATCGACCTGGTCGAAGGCGCGTTGTTGTCTTTACATCACTAACAGACCCAGTTTCGGCAAATTTATCCATTAATGTCTTTACAGTTTACTCTTTTGGAGCATTATTGTGACCCCGAATTGATCGCAAATTTGCGAACTGTAGCCGCAAAACTTTCACCATTTTGGTAAAACAATTTCACAGTGAGAATGCGTTGTTCATTCGTGTAGCGCTCCATTTTTACTAACCTCGTACTTTCTACTAGCAAACAATAACAATTGTTCAAATGTCAAACAATGACACTTCGAATGGCGCCAAATTTAAATCTTGCGTTCTTGTTGGGACACCCTTTAGTTATACGTAATCGGGTGTGTGTGTTATGTGTGTTTGCATATAAGAGTGTACTCTTTGAATACTTAAAATAATACTTTTGTCAATCTCTGATACATATTCCTCATTTACATGAATAACGTTACAAGTTAAAATAAGTATTTGTTGTATTTATAATATTAATTAACACTGCAGAATTAGTCCCTATGCCGTTATTTGTATTCTGCAAACATTTTATACGAATATATTGTATATTTAACTCATGGCAGAAAAATAAAATTTTGTTTTTCTCTTAAGTTGCATTTAAGCTTCTTTATCGATCATGTTTGATCAGGATTTTTATCCCGGTAAATCTAAGGATAAATTTCCCGTCAACTCTGTTAATTTTTCTCCTTTTA
The DNA here is from genome assembly GCA_949987645.1 of Tachina grossa. Taxonomy (NCBI): domain Eukaryota; kingdom Metazoa; phylum Arthropoda; class Insecta; order Diptera; family Tachinidae; genus Tachina; species Tachina grossa. The sequence continues at coordinate 133,474,751 of OX465276.1, read as the reverse complement.
TAGTAAGTTTTAACTATTTTTATGCGTTTTTCTTTAATCGATCCACATACGTAAATGACAAACTTTTCACTAAATAAATGACAGATGACAGATATTTAGCAGCCTTGCCAGACCGCTAGTTTTGAAACCACTAAATGGATAACGCTATATTAAAGCTTTTGAGGATTACCACGACAAGATTACAAAAGATGAAGGCCGGAGACAATACTTGTTTGAAATAGGTTGTATTTTAACTCTAATTTACAAAATTTTGTGTTAATAAAAATAGTTTAAACTGTTTTGCTATACTCCAGCATATTGCTTAAAAGAAAAGAAAGAAACTGTTCGACCTCGTAGCAGTAACAAATTTATTAACCGCCCTGTGCTGTAAACCGAGTCGATTTGAAATCTTACGACTTCCAAAATTAGGGGCCTGTTCAGCTAAATGTGAACGATATATTCGATCGAAAACTTATATTAGAAACAAAAAAAAACTGAAATTTGTTTTGTTTTCAATATAAATATTCGATCGAATCTATCGTTCGCATTTACATGAACAGTCCCTTAATAATACCGACGTTTTTAAAATCAAATATGATACTCGTAATTTTCTTTCAAATATGATATTTCTCTATCCTTACTAATGCTCGTATTATAAATGTGATAGTTACGAATAGTTTGTTTGCTATGCTTTAACGCCCAAACCACTAAACCGACTTCGAAAGTTTCTTCACCAATAGAAAGCTACATTAGCAGTGTCAAAACTAGGCTATTTTTATCCGGTTCGGAATCGGTTTTTTACATTTGGTACAGATTTTCAAATTGCTAAACCGATTTTTAATAATCGTTCACCAACGGAGAGCTACATTACCAGCGGCAAGCATTGCTTATTTTTTATATTTAGTTCGGATTTTTTTCCGAAAACCACATTTTTGGGCTGGTTAGAGAAATTTTCGTTTCGGGTTTGATTGTTTAAACAGTTTTAAAACCGGTTTTTATTCTGTTTTTTTTTTAATTTTTATCGCCTTTTTGTCAGTTTTTATAATTTATTTTTAACATTAGCAGTTAATAACAAGTAACAAAACATTCATACATTTGAAGTATGGTTTCCAAAATATGTGATCAACGCGAGCCGTGCCGGGGATAAAAGCTAGTATAATATAAAAATTGAAAAAAAAAGTTTAAAAATATGTATCGTGCGATTTCAAACATACTTGTTTTACAGGACAGGGCCGTTAGTAACTTTTTTTATGGAGAAAAAGTTTGACAACTGTGACACAAGAGGTTTAATTTTCTCACAAATACTCGTATGTGAATGTTTCAACCTCAAGTTTGAAAACCTCAGTTTCATACCAAAGAAATACTGTTTTTTTTATATAAAATTAATTTACATGTAGTAAAGTTTGCTTTCTTTTTACTTTGACCTCTAAGGAGATTTGGCTGAAATTTTCGTAATGTTAGTTTTAGGCCAATTGACATTATACTCCGTACGGGTTAAAAAAAATCACGCTGCCACATATTAAAACTCTTATTTAAAAAAAAATCACACTCAGCAAATTAACAGAATTATAATTTTTATTTTTAAATATGTTACATAAATTTGCAAGTATGTATGTATTAGAGAGCTGCGTAAACAGTCTTGAAATGTAAAAACGTTATGATTTTTAAATGTATTCACGTCGCATGTATTATACTAAATCAATAATAAATGCTGTCGTACTATAAGCGAAGCACGATGGATGTATTGGTGTACGTGTATATCAGTGTTAACAAGCGATGTCGCAAGACAGCTTGCTTGTAACAAACACTCAAAAGAAGTACTGTTGATTTGTGTATGCTTGTTATTTTTCATATTGTACGTTTGAGTGTGGTGTAATATGTAGATGCCCTGCAGAAAGTGCGAATAGTGAAATTGTGGAGATTTACTAGTGACGTTGTCAGTAGCACTACTGACCAGGTGTACCCCAGCCAATGGTATCATCTATTGACATTTAACATTAGCTTGTCATTGAAAATCCACCACTAGACTATAGCACTACTGACTTAGTAGTTCTTTCGGGACCACATGAAGACATTGGTACCAAAGATTCACTAGTAAATTTTAGGGCCTCTAGTCTACAATATCGATATATCTTCTCTCGTTGTCAATAGTAAACTTATAGTGATTTTCTAGTGACATTGTCAATAGTGCTTCTGACTAGGTGTACCCCAGCCAATGCAAATGCCTATTGACAAATAACATAGGGTTGTCATTCAAAATCTATCAGTAGACTTTAGCATTATTGAGAAGGTAGTTCTTTTACGACCATATGAAGATATTTGAACCAAAGATTCACTCGTAGATTTTAGTGACCCTCGTCTACATATATTTATTTAATGTTATTGCACAACATAATAAAAAATAAAAACAAACTATTGACGCGTTCATTGACAATATCACCAGTCATCTCTAACGTATCTCTACTCGCGCATAAAAGGAAAGTTGTCAACATTTTAACTAGTACAATTGTCGCTGGAGAAAGAGTATTGATATAGAGAGATATGGTTCTAGGTTGACTAGAGGGTGGTAAGCTATTATGTGATTAACCGCATACAACTAATGTTAATGCATGTGTGTGCCTTTGTATGTGCGCAGAAAAATAAAAAATCATGCACACATACATGCATGACGTTTGTACACGCGCTTATGCGTAGAACGAAGCAAGTATCACAAATTCTTCCGTCACGAAGTGTTTTCTTCTTTACTCTTATACCTACAATACTCAAAGAAATTTCTTGCAAACAGTGTTGTTAACGTTTGTTTTATAAGATTTCGCTGTAGCAAAACATTTGAAAAATCCCTCATGTCTTAAAAGTTCTTATAAGATATCTTGTGCAGGAGACTAGTATGTATGTGTGTAGGTATGTAAAGGGTGTTTTTATGAGTGACACAAGTTTAAATCATAATAAAACAAGGAAACATATTTTTAATATCAATGAAAACGGGCTTTATTGGAAAGAAAATTTTATGAAATTAATGTTTAAATATGATTTCTGTCAAGTGGCCGCCACGGCTGAAGCAATATTTGCAGCCGTATTTCGCCGATAACTCTTCGAATGTTGATTTCGAGGTGTTCAATTGTTTGTGGTTTATCGACGTAGACAAATGAATTAACTTAACCCAAAAACAATATAACAATCCAATGGGGTTAAATCACACGTGAAATTATTTTTTCATCAAAAGTTTCTTTGAAGGGCGATTATGTATGCCATAAAATTGAGGAAGTGCACGATGAGTTTGATGAATAGAACAATTACTTTGCTTAAAAATTTCAACAATTTGCACGCGTTGCTCTGGTGTAAGTCGATTCATAATGAAATTTTAAAGCAAACTAAACAATAAGCAACTATCAGCTGGTAAATGGTTGGTCAAACAGCGATGCCAACTTGTTGCTTTTGGCACTACTTTTAGTGCTTTTTGAAGACGCCAAATTTTGAGCGTTAGTGCTAAACTAATGAAAAGCACTAAGTAGTGCTTTTAAAAAATGTATGTATTTCTTAAACTTACTTTAATAAAAACTGGGTGTATTCATTTTTTCAGTGTAAAGCAATTCGTCTGATATATTTCATAAAAGATGACACTATTGCCGAAATAGACAATAGCTTAATAATAAACATTATTAAACTTCACTCGTTTGAATTTTCACTCGTTTTTCACGTTAGTGCTTTTAACAAAGTGTAGATCGCAAAATTACGCTTTAAGTGTTTCTTTTTTTAATTTTGATGTGCTTTTAGAGCCAAAAAAGTTGGCATCACTGTGGTCAAATAAAGCAGTGATGCCAACACAAAGTTGTGACACTTCAAAATAAAAAATAAAAAAAAAAAAGCTTTACATATGTACATAAGTATGTAGTTTCAGATATAAGCTTAGTATTATTATTTAACAAAATTATTTAAATCACATTAATATCAATTCTCCACAGAAAAGATGAGAAAATAAAAAAGTTTTTATTGTTGTAAATTTAAAAAAAAAATACACACGACTTGCGAATGACCACTTTACGAACAAATGTGCAAATTATACAATATATGTATGTAAATAATAAACATACATATGTACATACATACATACGTGCTACATAATAACATATTTATTTAAATATTTGTGGAATTAATTTATATGTCTATGAACTATTTTATGTACAGGGAGTGATAGACAAGCGGACAGACGGACATTGTTATTATCGTATGTGAACTTGAAAAAAAGGGTACACACAGATGCCCACCTAGTCGTAAATACAAACAGATGGAATGAATCTCAAAGCAACATTTATGAATACTGCGCAATTGATTAAATTGATTTATTCAATTATAAAGCAAATCATACAGAAACATGCAAATATTGAAATCTATTATAAGCAAATGCGAGTATTAGACACACATTAGAGGGCTGCGTAAACAGTTTTGAAATGTAAATACATCTTGTTTTTTAAATGTATTGTCGTAGCATATATTATACTAAACCAATTATAAATAATAAGCTAAGCACGATGAATGTTTTGATATTCGTGTATAGGAGTGTCTACAAGTGATGTCGCGAAGACTTCTTGTTCGTAACAAACAGTCAAAAGAAGTAGTGTTGATGCGTGTATGCTTGTTATTTTGCTTGCGTAAAATATCGTTTGAGTGTGTAAGATGCAGATGGTAAGCTATTATGCCTTTAAGGGTGGTTTTTAAAAGCAAGCATGTGTGCGTTTGTATGTGTGCAGAAAAATAAAAGATCATACACATGTGCGCATGTACATGCATGACGTTTGTATACGCGTTCATGCGTATGAAGAAGCATGCATCACAAATTCTTCCTTCACGAAGTCTTTTCTTCTTTACTCCGATACCCGCAATAACTGAAACAAATTTATTGCAAACAATTTTTTTTAGCGTTTGTTTTAGATTAGATTTCGCTGTAGCTAGGCATTTGAAAGATCCCTCATGTCTTAAAACTTCTTGTAAGTGGTCTGGTGCAGGGGTCTAACGCACATCAACATGAAAATGTGGGAATAAATGTGTTAATAAAAATTTAATTTTACATAAAGATGTGTAAATGAGCAAAGCAAATATGTGGTCTTAAGCTAAGGTCAGACGTGGCAAATATTTTATATAGTATGTATAATTGCAACATAAAAACAGTGTAAACTCTTTCTTAATGTTTCAAACAAATATTTGCTTAGTCCAAATAAACAAAAAAAACAATATATGTATATATCGTCAGATAAAACGCAAACGGCCCAATCTAACATTTTTAAAATTTTACAGGAGAAGCAAAATACTGTTTTAAACCAAAAGTATAGTTTCAATCAGCATGGTTTTCACCAGAATTATTAAAAAAGATGTGACAAATTGATTTCTGGCAGAATAAAATCAAATTTTGTGATATTTGAATGGCTATGTTAGTTAGGTCCTTTTGTACTTCAATTTTCTGAAATCAAAGGCCCTATCTACACTTTAATGCAAAATAGTTTTATCATTTATTTTAATTACAAACATTTTTATTATATATTAATTTATTTTAATATTGCATCACAAAAAGTAAATTTAAATAATTCATTAAAATTAAACAAAAAAATACTTCATTTAAAAACTTTCAAGAATTGAAGAATGAATTTAGAAAATATGAATTAATTCTCAAAGAGTATGATATCATAGAAAAAATTACAATCTTTTGGTAGTAGTGGCTTTAGATCCTGCAGGTGCTGCTACTTCTTTTTAGAAATTTTCAATCTTAAAAATAATGTAGTTTTTAAATTCAGTTGATTTTACAGATATGCACTTCATACTGTACCTGGTCTCATAGATGTATACCGCTTAGGGACAGATTCATAATCAAGGAAGTAATCGTGATTCAAGTGGTGAACTTTTAGACGGAATGGCTCTTTATGTGCAGTTTTAATCAAGTTAACGAATTCAAATGGCATGTTAATTTTTTATTTTTGTCCATATAAACGGTCACTTAATAATAAAATAAACACTTTTGTAGATAGGGCCGTTTGTTTTTCGTCAATAAAATCGCTAATTTTGGTCAGACAAGTCTAAATTTTTTTGTGGTTGTGTATTTTGATGCAATGCATCAGAATCAACCAAAAAAGCGATTTTGGATTTTTTGTTAGTTAGGGCCGTTTGGGTTTTAGCTGACGATATGTATGTATGTACATTAGCGTGGCCGTTAATTGTATGTAGACTTTTTTGATTTCTTCTACTCTCACCCCCAAATCGGTTCAGTTTTATGTAAAAAAAAAAATACAAAAAAAATTTCATACCGATAAGTTGTGTTTTAGGGGATGCGTCCGGCCCATTTTTCAATGTATTTTTTCTGCATATGATTATCTTTTTAAAAAATCATTTTACAAGAATATGATATATGGCAATATTTTAGCTCTTCAAGTCAACAACATTAGTCTCAAAGAAAGTTGTTTGCTAAAATTAATATTTTAGAAAATAATGAGGAAAATAACCAACAAAATACCAACAATTTTATGTAACAAAATTATATTTATATGGAAATTTTTTGTTTTAAGCATGTGCAATAAGAGGTTATATATATTAAATTATTTCAAACATGTACATACAGACAAAATAAAATTTAAAAAAAAAATTACATTACATTAAAACACTACTTATCGGTATGAAATTTTTTTCTATTTTTTTTTACATAAAACTGAACCGATTTGGGGGGTGAGAGTAAAAGAAATAAAAAAATAACAGCCACCCTAATGTACATATATATTTATGAAGCATATGTATTTGTACCTGGTTAAATTACACTGTGCTGGAATTCGAAACTTTTTTAAGATAACAAGCCAGGGACCTGGTGGATTTACCTTACTCGAGTACGCTGAATCCAAGCTCTTGTTTAAAAAATAATTAAGATTGAAAACTTGGTTAAAAGCACCGAAAAATCTAAACTTTTTCCCAGTCTTGTACCATATATTAACCTTTACATTATGTATGTTTTAATTCTGCCATCGATTAATACTTGAAAACAGTCGATATTTTTTAGTCACTATCGATAGTAAATGATACACCACTAAAACTAAAATATGTAAATATGTTGCTTTTCATAAACAAAAATAACTGAATGACGGGAAAATTTCTTCAGCTGATTTCACTTATTTTAAATACAATTATTTTAGTGTTGTTATTTATTGAACTGACAAATAAAATTCTATTTTATTTTGTTTTCTTATGTTTAAAAATATTTAGTATTGAATTTTAACTGTTAATAAATATGTATGTAGATTATAAGAGACCCATACAACTTCGATACTATCACGATAGTCGATATATCGATAGTATTTCTATGTATCGAAAAAGTTTTTTAAACTATCGAAAACTTTCAACAGTGACTATCGATAGGTTTTCACCTCTACTTTACATCTATATACATATGTATGTATATCGATTTAAAAGAGAGAAAAATTTTTGGAGAAAAGACGGGACATTTTTTATTGAAGCAATTTTGTAATTTTTAACCGACTTCAAAAAAAGTGCGAGGTTATCAATTCGTCTAATATTCTTTTATTTTGGTGTTACTTCATCACTCGGTACATTTGTAAGAATTCGTTTTTTGTATGAGAGTGTATAGCCCCATTCTAAAAAAGTGGGCGGAGATACGCCCAGAATTTTTTTATTTGATTTTATGATATTCTGCTTATTTAATTACTGCGAAACCTATAAAATCCTTTTGATTCTTGCAATTACACAAAGTTGAAAAAATGGGTGGGTCTACGCCCATTAAAATCTACTACTATATTTCACATGATTTTACTCAACCGATTTTTACGAAATCTACCACACATCTTAAGCTAAAACACACACAATCTTCCTTTTAAAAAATGGGCGAAGACACGCCCATTAAAATTTAATATTTTACTTTAAGTAGTGGTACGTACTGTCCCGAATTTAACAAACCTTAACACTCAGCCTGAGCTCTGAAAATCGCAAAATATTGCATTTAAAAAATGGGCGGAGGCGCGCCCATTAAAATTTAATTTATATCCCATAATTTTTTTCGAAAATATTCTATCAGATCTTTGCATTGAAGTCGGTTTTTTTAGGACGAATGTTCATCCATAATACATTCAGGTATGTGACGAAAAACGATTTAGACAAAAAAAACAATGTGAAAACGATAAAAGGTGTGATATGTTTCCTATTGTCGTTTTGTTAATAATTATAAAACTTGTTTTTAATAGTTTTTCCAAAAATGGTCGATAAATTTCTTTTCACATCCCTATTATATGGTTTATATTTTATCTTCTAGTGTGTTTTTTAGAAGTCAGTATTTTAAGATAAGCTCAAAAATTATAGTCAAAATCTATTGGAATTCATTACACCTTTTCAAAACGATTGTTTTGAAATCGTTTTGAAAACGATCGTTTTCCATCACATACCTGATTATTTTAGTCGATATAAAAATTAATGAATGGTAGAAAACTGGGAAAATTGCGATTTTTAGTTGCTGTTAACCAAGTTTCCTTCTACCAATAAATTTTCTGAAGCTATTAGAAAGTTACATTACTACCCAGAAGTTTACGGTTGTGGAAGGAAACTTCATGAGTGTGCCTGAATCTATATCATACGGTGTGCCCCAGGGGAGTATACTGGGGCCAGTTTTATATTTGATTTACAGTTGTGATATTGAGCAGCAATATTCATACATCTACGTTTGCCGATGATACAGCCTGCCTTATTATGCACGAAAACCCTCACGAGGCTTCCCGATATCTTCAAGAACATTTACGCAACTGGAACTATGGTTAAATTCATGCAGAATTAAAGTAAACGAGCAAAAGTGTGTTCAGGTAACATTTACCCTGCGAAGAGATACCTGTTCCACAATTCAAATCAATAATCAAGTTGCTCTTCAACATTCACACGTCAAATACCTTGGTATACACCTTGATCGACGGCTTACATGGAAACCTCATATAGACAGAAAGCTAACACAAATGAAACTGAAATTAACTCAGATACATTGGCTGATTGGTAGAAATTCAACACTCAGTCTAGATTGTAAACTTTTAATATATAGGGTGTTTTTTTAAGAGGTATAGAACTTTGAATTGAAATAAAACACAAGAAAATCGTTTTAATGTCCATTAATTTGGCTTTATTGGAAGGATAATTTTATGCCATTAATGTTTTATTATGATTTCGGGCATGTGGCCGCCGCGGCTGGCTCGAATAAATCCAATTCTACAGGTCCAATTTTCAACCACTTTTTCCAGCATGTGGGGCCGTATGTTGGCAATAACGCCACGAATGTTGGCTTCCAAGTCCCCTAACGTTTTTGGTTTGTTGGCGTAGACGAGCGACTTCACATATCCCCAAAGAAAATAATCCAGTGGTGTCAAATCACACGATCTTGGTGGCCAATTGACAGGTCCATTCCGCGAAATTATGCGCTCATCGAATGTTTCCTTCAATAAATTGATTGTGACGTGCGCTGTGTGGCATGTAGCGCCGTCTTGTTGGAACCACAACTCATCCACATTCATGCCATCCAATTCGGGAACAAAATAGTCGGTTAGTCGGCTCCAATTGCTGTGCACGGTGGCGAATCGATTCATTCGGGTCCTCTTCAACACTTTGCTCTACAGCGGCAATTGTTTCTTCGGTGCGCACTGTTCGGCGTCTCTGCGGATGCGTATTATCACATAGAGTAAACGTAGTGCGAAAACGATCCATGGTTAACCGAATTAATTGCTCTGATGGACGATTATGTCGACCATAAAATGGACGGAGCTTGCGGTAAACTTCGCGAACTGAACCATTATTTTCGAAATAAATTTGCACGATTTGCAAGCGTTGTTCTTTTGTCAACCTGTTCATGATGAAATGGCAAACCAAACTAAATATTAATCACTTGACAGCTGACAAAATGGCCTCCAGTTAAAAAAGTGATGCCAACTTAAAGTTCTATACCTCAATAAAAAACACCCTTTACAAGTCGATTTTAAAACCACGTTGTGCTACGGAATAGTTTTGGGCCACTGCCTCAGCTTCCAATATAGAGAGAATCCAACGAAGGCAAAACAAGATTTTAAGGCTAATAACATCGGCTCCATGGTACATCAAAAATTCAAATTTACATCGTGATTTAAATATGCCACTAGTGACTGAAGAAATTGCAAAATACGCAGGTAAATACTTAACAAAACTCGAGACCCATCCTAGTCCCCTTGCTCGTAATATCTTCAATTTTACTGAACACATCCGCTTAAAAAAGAGGGGCATAAGGGTTCTAATACTCAACACTCCAGAAGAAACTGCTTGAAAATACTTTTGTTTTTGCTTTTCACGACTTATCTATTATTAATAACTATCACTAAGTTTATGTCCGAAATTATTCGGGCCTACTAATTGTATTTAGATTTAAGATTTGAATACTTATTGTTATGAAGATATTTGAAGATACAATAAATAAAAATATGTATTAAAAAAAGCTATTTTTTAAACAAGAACTAACCTAAAAAAATGGTTAGCACGATTGGATTCAGTTAAATTAGGTTTACCCACCAGTACATGGATTCAGTAACTTTTTGCGAACCGAAAATCGTAATATTTATCGACATATACATATATTTGATTGCGATAATGATCATGTGATTCTGTAATTTCTTTTTTACGATAGTCTTCCGCTTTATCTTATTCACCACTTAATTCAATATTATGTGGTAGCTCTGTATAGAAAATGTGAAAATAAGCGAAAAGCACAAAGAATAATAAAGAAAAACTCAACAAATTTTATTTTGTGACTAAATTGTTTTTCTCCATCCGACAGCGAATATCGTTAATATATGTTACTGAATAGCAAAGTCGATAAATTTTCGTTATATTTATTATAACGATACGATTATCGTAATAAAAGTGACTGAATCCAGGTACAGGTCCCCCGCTTATTACATTTTTGAAATAGCACAGTGTAATTACACTGTGTGACAAAAAAAAAATACCTAAGGCGTGTTACTATTTTGTTCTTTTACTCGTATTGTCGATATCACATTTGCTGTCATCTCTGTACTTTTTCAGAGTCAACGTTTGCACATTCAACTGCCAGTTTATAGAAGACAAGTAAAACTTATGGACTGCCTATTTATATTGAACAACAAGTATTTATAAAAAAAAAAGTAAAAAAACTGACTGCGACCAACTTTGAACTTCTAAATATCCTAAATGGTCATTCCAAATGAAAAGTCATAAGAAAAACTTAAATATGATTTTAAAATACCTGTCGAATGATACCGATTTTGATATAGTTCGCCGACTTTTTATTTATTTTCGTATTTACAAAATGGCGTCTGTTGGCCGCCATATTGAATTTTAACAACTGACATGTCTTTAGTGACACTCCCGGGATTAAGACAAATAGATTGATGTAAGAATTATCAAAATCGGTCTATGCACTCGGTTTATATAGTGCCGCAGAAGAACACGCATACATACGAGTACATACATACATACTAGAGATGTGCAAATGTCGTGATTTTATCGTATCACGCGTGAGTCACGCGTGATTCACGTGATTCGTGATCATATATTATAACTAATCACGCGTGAGTGCGTGGGCGTGACTGAAAAAAATTTACTCGTGCGTGATCGTGCGTAAGTTTTTTTAAATAACCACGCACGAATTCTTACGCTCTCACGAGATAACATTCCTGCATAGGTACATATGTAACTGTATTAAATCATATGAAATAAATTATTTTATAATAATAAATGCATATATGTATAGTAATATGTATGGTAGTATGAGCTTACAAACATAATGAATACCCCCAAACAAAATGTTTCGACATTTTCTGAAGTCAGACTTGTCGTACCGAATTCGTTAAGACATTTCGGTAGTTTCACTGAACATTTTTTTTTTAAATATTAAAACTTTGATTTTTACGAATTCGTACCGACTTATCGTAACGAATTCGTACCAACATATCGTTACGAAGTCGTGTCAACCATTTCATACAAAAATTGTTACGATTTCGGTAATATTTCGGTGCCGAAATCGGAAGATTTTGTCGACCAATCGCTACGAATTCTCTACGAATTCGGAGCATTTTGTTTGTATACATACACCTTTGTAAGTATGTATTAATGTTTCTTAGATACCCTGTAGGAAGTATCAATTGAGAAACACTACTGATTCAACAGTGCCTTTGTCAACAATACTACTGACGAATTGTACCGCAGAAAATGTTTTTTGCTTTAGGGGCCGTCCATATATTACGTAGCGCTGTAGGGGTTAGGGGTAGGGTTCGAGTTTTGTTATGGTTTGTAAAGGGAGGGGGGAGTGGGGGAGTCTTTGAAAATGTTACGTAACAGAAACATTGTATGTTTTCTCATTTAATATGCTTTTCTCATTTATTTGATTATCATTTATTTAATTGATCATACCTCTTACCTTCACATTTATATTATGTATGTATACATACATACATGTGCGGAATGTCAATTTTTGATATACGAGAATTCGACTTCGAATATTTAAGATGATATCCGCGAATACGAATATTTAAAACTATATTAAATTAACTTTGCTTTATTTTAATTTACATTTTATTTTTTACAAATATACGAGCATACATATATACATAGATATGTTCATATGTATAATATAAATATTATGTAAGAACCTATTTTTCAACCCAAAAAACATGAAGATTATATTATACATATACGTTTTCGTGAGCGTGCGTGATCGTGATAAGTTGTAAACTACTCGTGCGTGATTAAAAATATTTTATTCGTGAGCGTGCGTGATCGTGAAAATGTTCAAAATCATTCCTGCGTGAAAGTGCGTGAGTAAAATATTTTTCTGCGTGAGCGTGCGTGTCGTGAGTCAGAAAGCACTCACGTGCACATCTCTAATACATACATAAATTGATAAACGCAATACCCTTCTTCTTTGCGTTGCTCAGCCGGGTAAAAAAGCACTCAACTTTGTTTTTGCTTTCAATATAAATAGACAGACGAGAATTTTTACTTGTCTTTTATAAACTGGCAGTAAATTTAAATAACATAATTATGTACAACATTTGTGTCAAATAAATTGATGTCAAACCATTTACAATGATGGCTCGCTGCGCTCTAGACGTCAATTAGTGTATAATGCAAATACAATAAACCCCCGAAATGTCTCGCTGGAATAAAAATAATCAAAAATTTCTATTATTCTCTATATTTTCCGTTTGTAACTGCAAATAATAACGATAAGAGACCTTCGGTTATTTTTAGTGAACACACTCAACTATGGCACGTTTCTTAAAACGTTTTCTTGGTCTGATATAATAAAATTTAACTTATTGTGTCCTTATTTAAAGTACATACTTACTTATATTTGCTTTAAGTTGTCTGGCAAAGCAGTAATTATTTCAAATAAAGTGTGTATGTACTTCTACATTTGCAAGTAAGTCTGTTTGACTAGTTCGTATGTATGACTTTAGATCAGATATTCTGAGCAGTAAAAAGTAGAGATGTGCAAATGTCGTGACTTTATCGTGTCACGCGTGAGTCACGCGTGATTCACGTGATTCGTGATCAAATATTATAACTAATCACGAGTGAGCGTGATTGAAAAAAATTTACTCGTGCGTGAGCTTTTTTAATAATCACGCACGAATTCTCACGCTCTCACGATATAACATTCCTGCATAGGTACATATGTAACTGTATTCAATCATTTGAAATAAATTATTTTATAATAATAAATGCATATATGTATGTATAGTAATATGTATGGTAGTATGAGCTTATAAACATAATGAATACCCCCAAACAAAATTTTTCGACTTTTCCTGAAGTCAGACTTGTCGTACCGAATTCGTTAAGACATTTCGGTACTTTCTCTGAACATTTTTTTTTTTTAACATTAAAACTTTGATTTTTGAGTACATAAGTAAAAGTCTGTGAAAATTTTTTTTAAAATAAATATGTATGTACAAGAAAAAAGAAATCGTACCTACATGTCGTTAGGAATTCGTACCGACTTATCGTAACGAATTCGTACCGACATATCGTTACGAAGTCGTGTCAACCATTTCATACAAAAATTGTTACGATTTCGGTAATATTTCGGTGCCGAAATCGGAAGATTTTGTCGACCAATCGTTACGAATCCTTTACGAATTCGGTGCATTTTGTTTACACCTTTGTAAGTATGTATTAGAGCGTGGCACAAGCCTTAAAAAAAAGGTTTACAAGCACTCTCATTAATTTCAAAATGTGTGTGTATATTGCGTCGTTATTTTAAAACAAAACTTTCAAAAGAGATGTGTTTTGCTTTACGATAAGAATACTGCAGTACAGAACAAAACTGCAATAGAACAATGTTGAAGTAAAACCAAGCCTTTTAAAACAAAAATGAAATAGAACATCAAAATTCACACAGATCATTCAAAGCATGCGTGAATGTTTTGAAAGCAAAGACAATTTTCCATATAAAAGAAACATTGCGCTTCGTTAGGAATATGAAAGCTGAAAAGAGGTTTTATTTACTATGAAATAATATCATACATACTTATGTACATTTATATATAAAAATTTTGTTAATTTTTATTTTCAATATATGTATACATATATACATACATAAACATACATAGTTTGCATGTTTGTGCTCCTGTTCTAGTGCACTAATTATTTCTGCTTTGATTTAGTATTGTTTTGTTTCATTCTCGCTTTTCGTTTTGATGTTCTACTTGGTTTGAGAACACAAGCACTAACAAAACTGCAGAGAAAAACCATTCGAATGATGCTTAATTGATTTTAGTGAGAGTCATGTTTTGTTAGTTTTGTTTTGTTATTTATGTTTGCACTAAAACAGACTGCTTGGCAGTAGTGTGAAATAGAATACAAAACTTTTAGAACCATTTACGCAGCCCTTTAGTATGTATGTATGTTTCTTAGATACCCTGTAGGAAGTATTAATTGAGAAACACTACTGATTCAACAGTGCCTTTGTCAACAATACTACTGTCGAATTGTACCGCAGAAAATGTTTTTTGCTTTAGGGGCCGTCCATATATTACGTAAGCTGTAGGAGGAGGGGTGGGGTTCGAGTTTAGTTTTGATTTGATATGGTGGGGGTGGAGGGAGTCTTTGAAAATGTTACGTAACAGAAAAATTTTAGTAATTTGTATGTTTTCTCATTTAATATGCTTTTCTCATTTATTTGATTATAATTTATTGAATTGATCATACGTCTTACCTTCACATTTATATTATGTATGTATACATACATACATGTGCGGAATGTCAATTTTTGATATACGAGAATTCGAATATTTAAAATGATATCTGCGAATATGAATATTTAAAACGATATGAAATCGACTTTGATTTATTTTAATTTACATTGTAAATTTTACATAAACACGAGCATACATATATACATAGATATGTACATATGTATCATATACATATTATGTAAGAACCTATTTTTCAACATGAAAAACATGAAAATTATATTATACATATACTTTTTCGTGAGCGTGCGTGATCGTGATAAGTTGTAAACCACTTGTGCGAGATTAAAAATATTTTATTCGTGAGCGTGCGTGAGTAAAATATTTTTTCCTGCGTGAGCGTGCATTTCGTGAAACATCTCTAGTAAAAAGCACATGTTTTTCGCTAGCTCGTATTTGTACTTTCTTTATCATTTGAGTATTTGTGCTCAAAGATGAATTCGAAATTATCTATAGATATTTTAGTGCACATGCATATCGTGCCATAATCGCCAAGAAAGCTTAAGCGACATAATTTTCGGTTATTTGCGATCGTAAATAGTCAATTTTCGCAAAAAAAAAAAATAAGCCAAGTCCAAAAAATGTGTCGTTTAAGCTATTTTAGCGGTTATGGCTCGATGTGACAGCAAACCGGCGCACACAGGGACAAATTGAGAATTTAGTGCGACAAAATTATTTACTTCATATGGACTCAATAAATTTTAATAAAACTAGGTACCTCAAGGTTATTAGAGTCGTTGATTACGAATCGGATGTCAGTTTTTAAAAATTTAAAATTACGAATCCAATATGGCGGACAATTTTTGAAAAATTTATCAAATTCGCTTAAAACTTATTGCACGGGAGTTAGGTGTACTACCTGAGGAAAATATGCTCTATTTATTGAAGGGGGAAACGGGTGGACCACTACTTGACTTTTTTATACTTATTAGTAGTTGTGATTTTTAACTTATAAGGAAAAGTCGTGAAACTGTTTGGAACTTTTTTTATAGCTCTAGCTTAGGTAAATTTTTCAATATATTTCATAATAAAAATAGTATACTATATCTATAATTGTTGTTTCAATAATAACTGCAAATCAAATTAATTATGCCAATATTTAGGGTGCTAATAAATATGTTTATACAAAAAAATAAAAAATTAAAAAATAATTATAATAACAACATATTTGGATGCCATTTTTTGACGGCTTGGTACTGGATATCACAGAATTTTCAAACACGTTGACGACATCAAACATTTTGCATGTATTTTTTCAGGTATTTTATGTCTGTATGCAGACTTTTTTATCACGTATTTTGAATAATTTTGCTACTGTAGGTGTTATTATAATTATTTTTTTATTTTTCTTCCCTAGTTTCCACAAACCATAAAAATTATGGTTGTATGTAGAGTTTATTCCTCAACTGTACATATGTATATTATGTATAAATATTTATGTACTATACATAAGTATGTATTTATATGAAGTTAATTTTTATGTTTTACCTTTAATTTTTGTATTGTTTTATAGTATTTACATAAACCGTTAACTCTTTTTTTTTAATAAAGCAATTTAAAATCAAAACTTTTGTATAATAATTTTCTTACTTAAGAAAACCGGTTGACCAGTTTTTCCTGAATTGTAAAAACCGAAACCGGGTTTTTCATAACTTCAAATATGCGAACTATTCGATGTTTAAAAATATATTTAAAAAACTTTAAACAGCAAATTTACAAAAAAAAAATGTCGATTGTATCAACAATAAACGCTATAGATGCTATTGACAGGTATAAGTGCATTTAACAGATAATAATGCTTTGCACGCAAGTACAAATTAACGTGATGCATTAAAAAAAATAAATACTTATCAAGTTGATTGCGTACTGGTATATAGAACATATTAACTGCAACAGTGGTTACATTTAACAAAATAAAAAATTTGTCGTCCTAATTCGGTCATTTGTCCATGTGTGCGGCGTACTTTTCGAATGCTGTCATAATGAATAGTATAATACGAATACCTATACTTATATATATGTATATACCTATTAGGGTGATCGGTTATTCGACTTTTTCCAGGAACCGGTTTTCGAATAGTTCGCATATTTGAAGTTATGAAAAACCCGGTTTCGGTTTTTACAATTCAGGAAAAACCGGTCAAGCGGTTTTCTTAAGTAAGAAAATTATTATACAAAAGTTTTGATTTTAAATTGCTTTATTCAAAAAAAAGAGTTAACAGTTTATGTAAATATTTACTATAAAACAATACAAAAATTAAAGGTAAAACATAAAAATTAACTTCATATACTTATGTATAGTACATAAATATTTATACATAATATACATATGTACAGTTGAGGAATAAACTCTACATACAACCATAATTTTTATGGTTTGTGGAAACTAGGGAAGAAATTAAAAAAAATTAAATATGCCAATATTTAGGGTGCTAATCAATATGTTTATACAAAAAAAATAAAAAAATATTTATAATAACACCTACAGTAGCAAAATTATTCAAAATACATAATAAAAAAGTCTACATACAGGCATAAAATACCTGAAAAAATACATGCAAAATGTTTGATGTCGTCAACGTGTTTGAAAATTCTGTGATTTCCAGTACCAAGCCGTCAAAAAATGGCATCCAAATATGTTGTTATTATAATTAGTTTTTAATTTTTTATTTTTTTGTATAAACATATTTATTAGCACGCTAAATATTGGCATAATTAAGTTTCCTCAAATCCCAAAAATGATGGATGTATGTAGAGTTTAATCCTTAATGGTATATACATATGTATGGACAAGATGGATATCTACCTCTATATAAAATATGAAGCAAAATGGCAACAACGAAACAATACTTTGCAACTATATTTTTACATACATTGCACACCATAAGGCCTCTGATATTACCTCATAAAATAATTTCTCTCAAATTTCATGTTTCAGTAAATGTTGCCATGCTCAAAAAAGCTTAGAGATTTTACACTAAAAAAATACTTACGAAAATGCTAAATGTACAAATCGAAAAGTATTCGACTCAGCCTGTTTTTAAATTGTAAAAAAAACCGGACTATTCGACATTCGAAAAAACAACATTTTGACAACCGTATTTTGAAAAAATCGGGTTTTAAAACCGATTGAAAAACCGAGTCGATCACCCTAATACCTATATAATGTCTTGTGATATACGACACTTTGTGTTTTCTCGTGTAGCTTGAACATGTTTATATTTCATCATATTATAATAATAAAATTTTTTATTTATTTTTTTTTTTTTGTTAAAGAACAAACACAACCCGCAAAGCAATTGTCTGAGGAAAACACCCAGGGTCTATGGCGGGAATCGAACCCACGTCCTCTGGACTGAAATTAAATTTTGCAAGATGTACTCATTCTCTTATGTATATAGGATATAACACATAAGAATGAATAACAAATAAATTCAAGAAATCAAAAAACCCGACTACCTAAAAGCAACTGAAAGGGAAACAAACAACTATTTTAAAGAGCCCAGTATTTATTCTAGAAAAAAAAAATACACATGAAAGGGGCCAACCCTCACAAATGGCATGGTTACACCCAGAGAAAAACCAGTATAAAATCAATAAAAACCAAATTGAATTAATAACACAATTAACAAAAGTCCAGTCATATTGAAATTTCTTATTTCAATATTGAAAAATATTAGTTTTATTAACCCCCGACTAAAAAAAGGGGTGTTATAAGTTTGTAGTGTGTATCTGTGTGTCTGTGTATCTGTGGATCTGTGGATCTGTGTATCTGTGTATCTGTGTATCTGTCTGTGTCCACGTACAGGCCAAACGTCTGGACCGATTTTAATTTAGTTTTTTCTGTTTGAGAGATGACTTGATCGAGAGGGTTCTTAGCTATGTTGGAAGAAAATCGGTCCAGCCGTTTAGAAGATATAACATCTTTTCTGAAAAAAGTCGGGGGTTTTTAAAATTTTTAATTTTTGTTATTTATTTTTACATAGATATCTCAATATAGATTTTCTATTATATTGAAAATTATTGAATTAATGCGACGCGTTCTTGTTTTTTTTCGTTGCAGCTTTTCCTTGAGTGTAGAATTGTAATAAAAAGCTTCTCTGCTTTCATGGCAACCGGACCGAATGATATTTTTCCTCCGCTTCTACAGAAAGAGGTGGTGGATACCACGTCATCTCATCTGGTTAGAATTTTTGATGCCTGCCTCAAATTCGCACATACTCCAAAAATCTGGGCAGGAAGCAAGGGTAGTTTTCACACCTAAGCCAGACAAGGCTATTTATGCAACGGAAGGAAGGCTTGCAGACCAATAAGTCATAGACCATTGAACGAATAGTGGACGACATGATTAGGAGCAGGAGAGTTATGTAATTCGTTTCGAAAAGAAAACTGTTCGAATTTGTATGTTATTAGCATTACACTTCGAAAACGTTTCTGTTCGATTCGGAATACATAATAGCCCCTCAGGATATTAGACAATAGTCTGAGGTTTAGACAACATGCCTATGTCAAAGGAAACGGCTCTTCAAAGGGTAGTTAACAACATCTAAAAAGCTTTCAATGACAAGTTGTATACGTTTGGCGTTTGTATTGACATTGAAGGCGCTTTCAATATTGTTAGAACCGACACTCTTATACAATCCTTAATACAATTTCTGTAACAAATTTTTCTTATATGAAAACTAGCTAACCCGGCAAACGTTGTTTTGCCAAATAAATTATTCCTAGAGAATTTCTAGGGTAGAAAGTAATAAGTAACTCATTGAAAGTGTGATATGATGTAGTGTATGAGCACTACGAGGCAGGGATTGTTGTGAACGATGACGGTATATAAATTTAAATTTAATATAATTTATACCAAATTTTAAGACTCTTGTTATTAAAGCTTTCAATATATGTAATTTGCAATACTTTGAATTACTTCGCACTCCGCTCTCAAAAGATTCCATAACAAATTTGATGACTCTTGCTATTGTAGCTTTAGAGATATAAGATTATTATTAATTACTTTGTAATTAATGGGTGCCCCTTCCCTTAGTCCTATCCACCAATATTTTGAATTGCTACGCACCTGTCTCTCAAAAGAATCCATACTGAATTTGAGGACTATTGTTTTTATAGCTTTCAGGATACAATAGTATTATTAATTACTCATGTTTTGGGGTGCCTTTACCCAAGGTCCTATAATACCAATATCTTGCATCACTTCGCAACTCGCTCTCAAAGAGTCCATACCAAATTAAGTACTTTGACTAGGGGTGGCCCGATATTTTAAATTACTTCGCACCTCGCTCTACAAGGAGTCCATGTTAAATTTGAGAACTCTTGCGTTCAAGATATGTAAAAGATTATTATTAATTACTTTGTATGGGGGTGCCCCTTCCCTTGATCCTATTTTACAAATATTTTGAATTACGTCGCACTTGGCGCTCAAAAGATTCCATACCAGACTTGAATACTCTGACTTCTATAGCTTTCAAGGTATTAGTTATTTCGTTCGTATAGGCGTGCCACAGCCCACTTAGGGGTACTAAAAATAGACCGCGACGCATTCTCAGACCTATCGAATACACATACAAAATTTCATAAAAATCGGTCAAGTCATTTCGGGGTAGTTCAATTACAAACACCGTGACACGAGAATTGTGTATATGTAACCTTCTCCGAGAAAAGGGAAATGAAAATGAAGTTTTGAGAAAAACGCATCACAAAGTTTCATAACGCATTATCATTATCGATATATAGATTAACTATTGTGCAAAGAGGCACTCCAATCGACATCAAGAGCCTCATGTGGCTCGTGAGAAGTCTTATGGCCACCTCTGTTGTGGAACATTAGTATTAATTAATTAATTGCCTTCGTCACTTAAACATTTCAATAAAAATAACAAGAAATGCATGCCAGAAAATTGTATGATGTTAATGTCCGACTTCCTTGGAATATTAACAGCCTTGTGTATAACGAAAAAACTGGCATGAAGTTAGCATAAGTGGTGAATTATGACATGGTCTTAACTAGCGACTTCCTACATACAATTTGCGTAATTTTTAATGTGAAATTCTATTGCAAAACTTGTTAAGATTATATTGTAAGGCAGTATATTTTTCAGCTGGGCTATGACGCAGTCTGCCCAAGGTCTCGTCAAAGATCTGCCTCCTTTGAATAGTATGTAGATGTTATTATACTAATGCAACAAGTTTTATATACGAACGAGCTCACGACTTCTAACTAGACTTGCCAACCGTCCAGTTTTCGTCGGGACAGACCAGTTTTGTAGTGGAATGTCCCGTGTCCCGGTCATACTCTGAACGGGACGCCATTTGTCCCGTTTTGAGAACTAACTTTTTCTTCATTATGTTATAGAAAAGTAGTGTAATTAAACTAACTTTTTTTATTAATTGTCACAAAAAAAAATCAAGATCTTTAGCAACTATTTTCGTACTACTAAGTTATTTTTTATAAGCAACACCGAAATTATTTGAATTGATTGGCAACACTTGATTATTTTGATTCTTTGACTTTCTTTTTTCATTTGTCAACTTTCAAATCAATTACAGTTTTAACAGAACGCGATTACTTGCAGAGGTATTTACATATTTATTATTTTAGTAGGTATTATTTGCAACATATTTCCAAAAACATTGAAATTATAAAACTTTGCATGGGAAAATGAACAGCAAAAGAATTGCAAATATGAATACATCGGCAGAAACATACGAAAAGGAAAAAAAGTTTCAACCAGATTGGTTAAAGTTGCTGGATTTGCAATAATTTTTTCAGTAAAATTTTAAGAAGTTTCAGTGACAAAGAAACGAGCAAAATAAAAAAAAAAACATACAGCCCAATTATGAATAGCAATTTCCCGTGAGTTTTTTCCTTTTTCTCATTCCTCCTATTATGAATCAAAAGTTCCCCGTGAAAAAAGTAGGTATTCCAAATATGAGGAAGAGGGAGAAAGAACTCCCCGGGAAAAAAGTAAGTTCTCTAAATGTGAGTGAGATCGGGAATTTTTTGAGGTTTTTCTCCCCAAAAAATTTTGAAGGGAACTAATGCAAACATTTTAAAATCAAATTAATAAATGTTGTAAAACAATGCTATAAGCATTTATTTAGAACAAAATGTTTAAATAAGCATCAGAATGTTGTATTTCTCTTTTATTTTAGGCCTTTTTATTCAAGCTCTGAGCGCATCAATTTCAAAAACATGAACTACTTCTGCCTTCAGAAAAAATACTAAAACACTAAAAATTGCACACCACCTTTAATTTCACATAGCAGGTAAAAGGAAGATTTGTTTCCCTCTAATACCGATAAGAAAAAATAAAATTTATAATTTCCTTTGACTTTATGCATTGGAAATGACTGTATGCATTCAAAATTTAATCCACTGGCATCTGGACCTGGGCAGTTTTAGCTCCACGTTTTCAGCATAAAGTTATACCGCATGCTTGTTACGCTGTTTATTTTATTTTTTATTTAAGCATAAAATATATTTATATTAACACACAATCTTTTTGGCAATGAAAACCTAAAATTTTTATTCAATTTCTATGGCTGAACTCTTGCGTTAATGCAGAAAAATATGTAAACATTAAACAGTTGATCCAGATTTCACTATCTCCCATATTTGCTTATTCCCCGACTATTTAGAATAGGAGGATTATTCTCCGGGAATAAATGATAGGGACGAGAAAAAACTATACTGGAATATTCTTAATTGAGCTGATTAACTATTTGTATACTTACTTTTCTGTTTGTTTAAAGTTTTATGGGTCTAGATTTTCCACAATTTGAATTAATGTGTTATTGTTGGTTTTGGTAAATAAAAATTATAAACGAATTTGTTTGAATTAAAAAATTTTTCTATTTTTTGTTAGTAGTGTCCCGTTGTGGAAATTTCAAAAGGTGGCAAGTCTACTTCTAACGTCTACAATATTAAAAAGTGAAGAGTATGAATGAAGTAAGTCCGAGGAGTTATATTATGTCCGGTTAATATATGAAGTAAATACGGGAGACTTTATATTCGGTTTTCGTGCGGCTAACTACAACGAGCACGAAGTAAATTCGAAAGACTTCGTATTCGGCTAATTTACTAAATAATATTACTACAAAAAATAAAGTAAATTTGGCTACCGTGCAGTTAACTACAACGAGTACGAAGTAAGTTCGGAAGACTTCGTAATCGGCTAATTTCCGACATAATATTACTATGGAACATAAAGTAAATTCGAAAGACTTTATAATCGCACCAATACGGTTTATTTACTGACTAACTACTTAGAACAAGAGTCGGTATAGTTTTCGGACGAAACTTAAGTGGCCTACTTATAATTGTCATTCGTACGGTCCCGACACTGGTTCTCCAATTCTGTGCAAACGTTGATTACCAAGTATAACATGATCTGAGTGAGAATCATACTTTGCGTTGGCATGTTGTGGCTTGGTTTCAATCAGTGGTGGCGTTTGCATGTGTGTGTATGTATGTCTTGCTTTGTGCAGGTATGCTGTAAAAGGTACATACAATTTCACTACGGCAAAAAATGCAGGCATTTGCACTTTCTTATTGAATAAGTGTATAAGTACTTGCAACATCACGTTACAATATTCAATTCTGCCACTTATTTTTCGTTATACATTGTAACGTGTCGTTACAAGTCTCCTAATAAATATCAAAATATATAACATACAAGTGTATACCACCTCACTTAGCGTAGCGTACATATTATCTTTTAATAAAACAACAGCATGTTTTCATTAGAGTTAACCTCTGAGATTGTTTATTAACCGTAAGTCAAGATACAAGTCTCACTTAATTGATAATTGAACAATCATAAAAGAACCAGTTTGGTACTGAACAAGGAGGCATTAACCGATATCAATTCGTGCTTCGTTATACATATATAAGTATTTCGTAGTATTAATACCGTAGTTTGCCGATTGTAAGATCTCCCGAATACATTTTACAATCGTACTAACAGTAGTTAAAGTAGCCGATCTCCAGATCTCCCGAATACATCTTGACTTCGTTTTGCCGTAGTTTGCCGATTAACTAAAAGTAGCCGATCTCAAGATTCCCCGAATACATTTTGAGTTTGAATTCAATTAACTATTTTCACGAATTCTTATATCTTTGCTTTTCTTTACCAGAGGACCCGAAGTAAAGGAAAACATCAACTGTCGAACTGGTTATCATCACCTTACCGCTGCTGCAGTGATATTGCCAGCCGAACTGCGGAGGACTTCGTAAATTTAAGTTTATTATAAGTAGTAGAAGTTGATTTAAAGTAGCACCTAGATTTCGTTAAATAAATAACTGTTCCATATATCTTCAACATCTAAAAGATACATATTTTATTTCAAAGGAAGTCGACCTTTGGTAAGAACCCTCGGCTGGGAAAGTAAACGACGTTACAACATAAATGCTGTAAACAATTGCGGTTATAAATGAAATAAAACTATCTTTCTAAAATTTTTAACATAGTTATTTGACGAACTTTTCAACTGATTTAAATAAAATTTATAACATTTGACTCACGAGTCAATTTTGAAATCTAAGAAAAAAATTTTGCACCGCGAAAACGCATTCATCAAGAATTTTTTAAATAATTTAAAGTTATAAATTACAAAAACACATTTTACGAACATTTTCGACAAAGATCTCCCGAAAAAATTTATATCGATTTATATAAAATTTTACAAAGATCTAAGCAGCTTTATAAGAGTAAGATAAAAAATTAATGAATCCTAAAAATTTCTTTGGAGTTATTAATATAAAGCGCTTTTCTTATAACATAACTCATTAACGATATCTTCCGACCAAATTAAATTTAAGTTTGCACTCGGCCAAATTAAAAATTATTTTCGAAAAAAAAAATCTAACATTTTTTCCCTCAAAATTCTAAAAATCTTTCGAGCATAATCAGCTGTTTATTATGCTTCAGATTTCGTTATAGATGTTTAACGCGTTCTTAGGCGAGGAGAGATTTACATAAACACGCACGCATATGCACTCATGCCTCCAGATGGAAATCAGCGTTATCATGACGTCAAAACAACAAATATGTGATGAAAACTCGATTTTCGTAGATGGTGGTGAGAAATTTCTTTTATTTTATAAAAGTAGTTTAAAAAAATTAAGCTACAAAATTATTTTGGTCACGCTCATAGATACTTTTTTACTAACCAATGTTTGTGTACAAAACTACTGAACACATACAAGCAAAATAAAAATACAAACTATGTATGTACTTGGCTTTTAAATATTAAAAATGCACATATTTTCCCTAACCAGATGGATCAACACAAAACAACACAAGAGCCCAGGGGGGTCTTAAATGAATATTTGTAAGGGTAAGTTTATTATAACAAAATACATACTTAAAAATTAATAGAGGTTGCAGTCTAAATGGTCAGATTGCAGAGACTATATTTTCCTGCTTATAAGTTTATTTATTCATTCCTGTCATGTTGAAAAACAAACACCACAGGAAAAAAGAAATAGTTCACACATATGTTCAAAAATAATAATCATTAGTTTGTTAAAAAAAATATATATACAACATATATTCTTATTTACTTGCACGAACATACTTAAGGACAAACAAAAACTAAACTAAACAATTGTTCCTCGTAGAAAAAAATTTTTATCTCTATCTATGCTTGTCTAGCTAACTGCTAACTACTGGTCTTATCAGTCTCAGTCACACAGAGTATTTGTATATCTGTAACTACATATAAAAATAAACTACATACAAGTCTAATTAAATTCTACTCGTACTGCACAAATGACAAGAACAACAAATATTTGCACTATAAAATTATAACATCTTTGTATATACGCGTATGTATATTATATTATAATTATTTTTTGTTGCTGTTGAGTCGTTATAAAATGAACGACTACTTTATAGTGTTTTCACACTGACAAGGTTTTATTAAAAGTTTTTTGGTTTCAACTTTAAAACCAACTGTTAAAACCTGGGGGCAAATTATGGCACTCGTTATCGAACGAAATTACGAAGTATTTCAATAGAGTTTATATGGAAATATTTCGTAATTTCGTTCGATAACGAGTGCCGTAATTTGCCCCCTGGTTTTACCATAAAACCATTTTTTAATTGGTTTTAAGTTGGTTTTATGAAATGCAAGCTTGTTTTCGCTGTGCTAAATTCAGTGCTGCCAAGTTAAAATGACCGCAAGCAGCTGATAATGTTTATGCCAGTGAATAACAATAGATGGCGCTTAAAGGATTTTCAACTTAAAAATGGATGCAGCAGCAACAATAATCAAAAAATTATGGGAAAAAACAACGAACATATTTTCATTGACCTCTGGCAAGTGAAAAAAGACGATATGACTGACATCGATCCGCCGCACAGTGGGGTGAATGGTAGAGAAAGTGGGCGTAATTTTAAAATTATGTTATTTTTTATTGATAAATCTATCTATATAATTAATAGGCGAACATGTTTTTTGTAATCCCTTTTACGCTGGTACCACTACACCGATTTTAAAAAGATTTATATGGTGTTAAAGGATTTTCTGCACAGATGTGAAGAATCTATATTTTATTGAAATCGGTTTAGTATTTTGGGAGCTATAAGCGTTTAAAGTTGCTACTACTACATGCACACATATTACACACGCATTTATTAGCTTACAAGTAAAAAAGAAACAAAACATGAGTGTGTGTGTGTGTTCGTAGTAATTATTTCTCTCGTTCTAACAATTTTTTCTCTTATTTGTTGTTGTATGAAAGTCATAACACTTGAAGGAAGAGAATTGAATAAAGTGAATTAGCTTGGTTGAAGGGATTTTGTTTATTTTTTTTTTAATTTCATGTATTATTTAATTATGCTTGCATATGTATGTAAGAGTGTGTGTGGCTGTGTTTTAATGAATTTTTTATGACGTTTAGATACATTTTCTTTGAATCTTAAATTATTTACATTTTGATTCTAGAATACGGACGAGTGTGTCGTCCGTTTGGTATGTATATCTAGTATGTATTAATAAATACATACATAAAAAATCAGCATATAAAAAAATTTTTTTTTTAAATTTTTAACCTTTTGTGGGCTTTTTTCTATTTTGGAGAATATGGTCTTATTTGACTATTTTTGCTGTAACTTTGGAATGAAAAAAGATAAATTAGTAAATTAAATTGTAAATTAGAGCATACTTTATGTGCCCTTTTTTTTTGTTTAAATAAAAAATAAATAAATATTTAATAGGTATTTTTCACATTGATTTTTAGCAACTGGAATTCTCTCACAAAAACCTTCACAACTCAAAAATCGCACAAATCCGCAAAAAGGTATTCTGGAATTTATTAGCTAAAATCTTCTATTTTAAGAGCATAAAAGCATTTTTCCCTGCACTCATCCGAAAAGTTGTTGAAACTCAATGTATATATAAAAAATACCACATTTTTAGAGCAATTTAATTTTTTTTTAAATATTTCTAAAACATTTAACTAAACAAAAAATAATTTTTTAAATTTTCATATACCTGAAGTTGACGGTTCCATTATAAAACTTTTACTTATAGGTCTTAACAAAAACTATAATCACTTGAAATATCAAAATTTTCTCTTTTAATCAATGCGTGAAAAATAACCAAAATTATTGAACTTTGATTACACACTGCAAATAAAGTAAACCACCAAGAACTTTTATTTTTGCAGTTAGTGATGTAGAATCTTATCTACTTGCATATGGTACCAAATACGGTTGTGAAAGTTAAAGTTCATCTTTTAAATTAATCGCCACTTGTGAAGGCTTTCACCCCACAGTGCGCCGATAAAAAAATTTCATTTTGTGATGTATATGTGCATTTTTAATATACAATAACTTGATTTTCAAGCACTACTTCACTTTGTATTACTAGTTCCATAATTTTAAAATATTTAGTCCCTGTACATACTTGCAATTTTTGTTGCAGCAATTCTTGAGTTTATTGGTGAGAGAGGTGAGAAGATTGGGGAGGGGTACACAGTTTCATGTGCTCGGCAATTCTCTTTTGAATTGAAATTCGTAATTATTAATTTCAAGTTGTTAGTTTGTATTTGACGTTTTTTATACTTTTATTTCTTCATACAACTGAAAAATAAAAAAATATAACAAACAGTAAATATAATTGTTAATTTTTCAAGGAACTTTGTGGTGTTTTAATTTTTTTTAATACATAATTGCAATATTATAATTTCGTAATGTGGACACTTATGCAATTTGAGAGCAGAATTTTAAGAAATTGCAGCAACAAAAATTGCAAGTCTGGACGAGGACTTATTTACAAAATATAAATAAATTTACATTTTACAAAGCGTTGTTAAATAATACCTAATTTACATTAAGCATTTTTTCATGAAATTTCATGAATTTTGATGCACAAAACTTATTCTATTTGCTAATTGCGCTATAGAAGATAATTTTATATAGAAAAGGACGTAGAATAAATCTCTGATGCATTTTTGGCAACTTTTTTGATATGAGTTGCTCGTCCAAGCCTCCTACTGACAAATAAAAAATTTTCATGCAACTAATTTCATGAAAAAAATGTTTAATGTAAATCAGGTATAAGTTATAAAAAGCAGAAAAAATGCAACAACAAAATATACGCATTTCTGCAGGGAATTTATTTTATTAGACAGCCTGTAAGTTAAAATCTGAATTTAACAAACTTGCAGTGTGAATGCAAAATCAGCTGTTTATGGCTTTAACGTTAAAACCAGGTTTTAACTGTCAGTCTGAAAACACTATTTGGTTTATAAAATACACTGAAATTATTTATGAAGATTATTGCTAAATGCTTGAAAGGAAGATGGGAAATGGATCCTTGCAATTTATGCATTAAAATATACACCCATCCGTACTGCGTATTTTTTTATTTTTTTTTAATTATAGAACCACAGAATTTTCATAACTGCTTGATATTTGCTCCATTTTGACAACTGTTACTTGTTCTGTGAATATATTACAGGTAAACAGCCATTGAAATTTTTTAAAGGGGGAACATTACAAATACTTGTGATTAGTTAGTGATAATCAAAAACCCAAGGGAAATAAATAAATAAATTAAAAATAAAAAAAATATACTTAATAGTAACAAACCAAAAAAGTTTGTCTTAAGTTTGCATAATTAGTAAGGAACAAACAACAATGGTAAGACTGTTGTAAATATAGTGATGGTAAAATTGAGCTTTTCATTACAAAAAAGCTTTCAGCTTTTCATTACAAAAAAGCTTTCAGCAAATTGAAATAAGATGAATCAAAACAATTCACACATTCCATTTGCAATAATGCTAAGTATATAAAGCAGAAATCTACATCTACTGACACCACACACAGTGGACCAAACACAAAAGAACGCTGATGATGAAGGTTTAGTGGCCTTCGAAAACGGCTAGCTGTTCCGTTCAACTATGTGTTGTTAGTCAGAATATTTACAACAGACTTTGGTGTTATTTGTTCATTAATAATTATCACATGTAATTTGGCTTAAAAAGCAATACGAACCTTAGCCCGTTCAAATCACAAATATAGAAACAAATGGAGTTCGAATAATAATTAAAATTAACTTAAATACGCAGCAAGTTGAGCTTAAAAGGAATTTTGTTGCACAAAGGTAATAAAAAGCCGTCAGTTCCAGTGGCGCACGCAGTTAATGTTTAAGAATCATATGAGCCCATGTCTAAATTACTGGGTCTGATAAAGTACGAACAGCATAATTGGAAAATCTGTGCCGATCTAAAAGTTGTTGTCATGGTGACAAAGCTTTGCTAAAAAGAGGAAACCGTGAAGCATTTGAATACCTGAAAACCGTTTTTCCCAACGTATCAGATGCCAATAGTAAAGAATTTGTTTTTATAGGACCACAAATTACTAAGCTACTTAAAGATTCCAAATATGTCTTTAAAAATACATCTTCTGCATTCACATTTAAATTTCTTACCAAATAACCTTGGCGATGAAAGCGACGAGCACGGTGAGCGTTACACAAGAAATTAATACAAGAAATAGAAGGTCGGTATCAAGGGGCGTATGATGAGGCGATGTTGGGCGACTATTGTTGGTTCCTTGTGCGAGAGGTAGAAAATGATTACAACAGACAAAGCAACTCAATAATTTTAAGCCATTTTTAATTTAATTGTTACCTATATAAATATTTCTATATTTACTTGTTTTTTTTTGATAAAAGTGGGATAATTCAATTAATCTTCTGTAACTTTATCATTTTTGCACCGATCTGTATTCTATTGAGTAAATAATGTTTCTATTAAAATAATCTAACGTGATAAGCAGGGACAGGGGTTTCATGTTCATGCATGTTTTTTTCCTTAACGCTGATAATGGCTAGAACGAAATATCTTTACGAAACAATGAATTTGCGTAAAACTGGCATCGATTTGTTAGTGCATATTTTTGCATATTTTGCTGAAAATTCATATTTTTTCATAATTTAGTCATAATTGCATATTTTTGCCTCATATTTTGATATAAATGCTGATTTTGTGTCATATAAATATCCTCAAAAATTCAAATTTCAAAAAATATTGCAAAACTGTTTTTGGCAACTGTATACGCTTGCATTGTTTAGAATTGTGGAACGATTGTAAAGGCATAACAAATTTAATGGAAATTGTAATTTTGATAATTTCAAATTGTCTGCTATTACAGCCGAAAGTAGTGAAACAATTATGCGAAAATTTGATATTGTTTTTAAAAATTATAACGGATTCAAAAACCAAATCTAATAGCTAGTATTCAATTCATTGTAATGGTTGAGTTAAATAAATATACAACATTATATAAAAATAATCATTTAAATTCGAGCCGATTACATCCACAGACGTTACAAGGCCTTTTTCAATGCAGAAAGCTTTCTAAGAACAAATTGATTGGACTTCAAATTCGATAATACATATCGTCACTTAAAATTCAAAAAGCCGTAACAACCAAAAAACTCAAAATACACTTTTTGATTGATTATGATGATGTGAGAAACCAAAATACAACTTTTCCTAAAATTTTACCGATATATGTTCAAAAATACCGATTTTATTCTTTATTCAATTTGGCACCTAACAAATAAATAGTCTAAAATTAATTTGGTTTTTTGCTTCTCCTGTATAAAAGTAAAAAGTGTACTTACGGCTTTTTAGATTTTAGGTGACGATATGTGTGAATAATAAAAAATTTTAATGAAAATAAATAACAACACTTTTCTTTTTCTATTTACGTATCGGTGCTTTACTGTAATATAAACATACATATCTCGAAAATGCGAGTTTGGAGTTAATAATGCAGAAAAAATCATTATACCATATTTAGGGCCAATTTCACCAACTCTAATTAAATATCAATTCATATTTAAATGTCGATTTTGATTAATTTTTGTATGGAAAAATTATTTTTAAATATGAATTGATATTTAAATAAGTTTGTGAAATTGGCCCTTAATCTTGTGTAAAGATTCAATATAAAAGTTTTGTACACTCACCTCTTGAGGAAAGAAAATATTTTTATATCTTTATTTAGTGATATGTAGATTGAAAACTTTACTTTTGAATAATTTTTTTTTTTAAAGATATGTGCATATTTTATTGTTTTTAGTGCATATTTTGCGTTTTTGATGTCATATCTTAGGCGCCTAAAATACCTGATAAGTGAAAAAACTTAGCAAAAATTTGTTATTTAATGTAAAAAAAAACTAAATTGAAAAAACCAAAATTGCAAAAAATCATTAAATTTTTTGTGAAATTTGAACTTTGTTCCACTGTAGTTCAGTCATTTCTTGATCAATTTTTACAAGCAACCCATGGTTGTTTTAACAATTTTATTTTCTTTCAAGTGAAAAAAATAAATAAAAAAAATTATTTAATACTAACTAAGATTCTTTTATTAAAGTGATATCATCTTTTTTAAAAACCCAAATAACGGTAATTTTGCAATAACTCGAAACTGTTCTGCTTTTGACCATTCAGAATTCATATTCGGATTTGGTGAAAAATTCTACATTAAGATAATGTGTCAAATTCATTTGGTCACGACTTTGTTGACATTTTGTTCCACAGTGTAATTTATAAAAAGCAGAAAAAAAGGCAACAACAACAAAAATACGCATTTCTGCAGGGAATTTATTTTATTAGACAGCCTGTAAGTTAAAATATGAATTTAACTTTTAATTGCCGAGGTGGTGTCACCGTGACACCGCGCGAATTGAAACATTAATGTTTCAACAAATAATAGCTTTATAT
Organism: Tachina grossa; assembly: GCA_949987645.1. Lineage (NCBI taxonomy): Eukaryota > Metazoa > Arthropoda > Insecta > Diptera > Tachinidae > Tachina > Tachina grossa. Next base: position 133,442,237 of record OX465276.1, on the reverse strand, counting down.
ACATAGCTGTCTTTTTCAGAAGCTGCTTGTTTTTACTTCATCTTACGTTAGTCTATTACCTGATTTACATTAAGCATTTTTTCATGATGATTTTTTTGGTTGTTACAGCTTTTTGGATTTTAGGTGACGATATGTATTATCGAATGTGAAGTCCAATCAAACGTCTGTGGATGTAATCGGCTCGAATTTAAATGATTATTTTTCATGAATTTTGTTGCACGAAACTTTTTTGATTTGTTAATTGCAGCGCTATAAAAGAGAATGTTATATAAAAAAGGACGTAGAATGAATCTCTGATGCATTTTTGGCAACTTTTTTGATATAAGTTGCTTCTCCATACGCAAAGAAAATACATGGTTGTAAAATGGTTGAGAAAACAATATTATGTTCTCTGAAACAAATATGTGGTCGTCGAAAACTAGTTATTGTTATTTTAAACATTTATTTCGTTACGATAAACAGAGTAATGTTTGAATTTAATAATTACATTATCACATCCATAAAAATGTGTGATATGGTTAGAGTTTAACAATATAGTTTCGTTAAATATTTATGACTACAACATAATTTGTATTATTATTTAAAAATAATATGATGAAAATAACAATATAATGTTATCCAAAACCATACTATGTTAAGTTTTTAAAAAAGCCTTTTTCAGAAATATCTGTCAGTTCAATATTTCGTTTGTAAGCTATCGGTAGTGCACACGTAGTGTTAAATAAATAAATAAATAAATAAAGAATAAACAAAAGGGTAGGTAGACCAATAAAAATATATAAATATTTGTGTATCTCTTTATACAAACATGTCTGTATTTCGTGTAAGTATACATATCTATATATACATTTTATTTCAACAATACTAATTTATTTTTATTTCGAATTTAATGCACAGCTGTTTGTACAATAAATATATGATTAAAAACAAAATAGTATTATTATCTTAAATAATACTGTGGTCGTATTTAACAATATTAATATAATATTAGAACATGGTATGGTGAGTCTCAATTATATTTTAGTCACATCTAACAATAGTGTTGTCATATTTACAATACTAAGATGAGATGTAACAATGTTCATTGTTTTTGTAGATAATCACCCTTATTCTATTTGGCGTCGGCAACATAACACGACGTCGTTTTTAATGTTTTTATCAAATCGGTATTCCCGTAGATAGTATTGCCATTTATCGATGACTGTCAGCAAATGTTTGGTATTCTGTAAGAAAAATTGATGTTGATGTTGCCATTCATTTTGTCGTCAGTGTTTTTGATGTCATGTTCTGTTGTGTGCATGCCTCAACGAATTTGAAAAATAATTTAAATGGTAAAAAAGTGAAATATAAGTAGATATAAAAATGTACATATTTATTTGAAAAAAGTTCTTAAGAAAAGTGAAAAATATAATATGGACAAAATTAAAATTACCAACCCCAACCAATTTGAAAAGCTTGTGGAAGAGTTGGAAAAGTCCTTCTTTTGCTAGAGGATTCCTCAGGGGTAGTTTCCTAATAATTTCAAGGTGCAGTGAGAAAGTGAGACTTCACTAAATTCCCTCGGTCCACCAATTAGAACTAGTGGTGGATGGCAAAATGTAAGGTAAATAGTGTGTTGAGAAAGTATACTGAGGTTTAAATTAAAAAAAAGGTTGCAAACAACAACAGCAAAGCAACTGAAGGCGGGGTATATAAATAATTAGCACTGAGTACCTTTGGAGGAAGCTCCAAGCTCCAATAAACGTTGATCTGATCCCTTTTGTTTTAAAAGTTAGGCTCTATTTTATCCAATACATTCCTAAATGATGTTTTGTTCAACCGAAAATATTTGTAAAATATTAAAAGGATGAACATTACCCATTATTTTCCAAAAACATGAGAGAACGTATCGCTTACTTTTCCTTGGGTAACTGGCAAATGCATCACTTGTCTGAGAAATCTTATTTTCACTATTAATTCTTTTTTTTTTATCGTCTCAATAGGAAAGAAAAACATTTTATTTTAATTTATTTACAAAGCTTTTACTTATTCAAAAATACTTTTACCAAAAATAGTAAACAAAATGAACCAGCTGACTCAAATATTGGATATGTGTATTGTATTTATCGATAAACAGGCAACGTCGTCATAACACTGTTAGGGAATACAAAGTTAGCATTGATGTTGTGTTATATTGATTTTGTTTCAAAATTGAGGACGATGTTGCCGACGCCAAATAGAATAAGGGTGAATATTATTATTAACTCAGATAATAATATTATTAAAGTTTGTTTTTCTATTAACAATAATATGATTTGAGTGCAACCATATAATTCAATAATAGTACATATGTTGCTGTTTGATTATGGTTGCCTCAACCATAGTTTTTCTTTGCGTGCAGGCCTCTTATTGGCAAATAAAAAATTTTCATGCAACCAATTTCATGAAAAAAATGCTTAATGTAAATCAGGTATATAGTGAACTTTCAGCACGTTCACAGGTTTTCTCGCAATCAGTCGTCTGGTGTCACCGTGACGTGAGGTCGGTATTAACGTTATCAATTTACGATTTTCTATTTTTTTTTTAGTTGCTTTAAAATATGCTTATTTTGACTTTTCTTTTAGATGTCGGAACCAAGTACTTCTGGAATCGGGGGTAAGAGAGGACGAAAACTGGATTTGAATAGCCCTCGCCATGCAGAAATTCTAGAAAATTGGTTAGACGAAGAATTGCAAGATTTTAGCGATTCTGATGATCAAATTGCCGACCCGGATTTTCATCTCTTCAGTGAACATGATACAGACTCAGAGCAGTCTGAAGAAGGGGGTCCATTAGATGTGTCACAAAATCAATTGGAAATAACAAAAACCAAACGTGCATCAGTGCATCAAGTTCAAAACATACATATGTCTTCAATGCGCCAAAAAAGTCTGACAGAATTGTGCCTTAGAAGACTAGTTCTTTGAAATATTTTTTATGTCTTATGAATTAGTATCTTTTTTGTTAAATGTATACGAAAAGTTTTTGATTTGGTTTTTTTATGAATTACTGTTTTTTTCCATACTTAAAATTTAGTTCCTAAAAAAGTGCCATGTTTTGCAATTTTGCAATAAAATTTTTGTAAAGCTTATCTATGTTTTTTTTATTTGATTCCAATTTTCTGTAAGTATTTATTCATATTATATATAATTTAAAAAAAATTTTGACGCAGAAAATCTTAAAAGTACGTCGCTAAAAGTGGTGTCACCGTAACCAGGTTTTAACGTTTATAAAATACACTGAAATTATTTATGAAGATCATTGATAAATGCTTGAAAGGAAGATGGGAAATGGATCCTTACAATGTCTGCATTAAAATATACAACCATCAGTACTGCGTATTATTTTTTTTTTTTCAAATTATAGAACTACAGAATTTTCATAACTGCTTGGTATTTGCTCCCTTTTGTCAACTGTTACTTTTTTTGTGAATATATGACAGGTAAACAGCCATTGGATGAGCTAGAAATTTTTTCAAGGAGAGACATTATGACTGGTGATAATATTAAAATAAATAATTATATGAAATTTTTAATAATTATAGGGGAATTCAACTTTTTTTTGGGCAATGCTTTTGAAAAGCTTTAAATTTGCCCTACTACATTGAGATTTTCCAAACAAAATTTCTTTTGGAACTGTGTGATGCGGGCGGACAAAAGTGTTGACCTATTATGGACCACATTGTACTCTAAAAACTTGCATACTCAGAACTTTTTTTTTTTTTTTTTTTGGAAAATGTCAATATAATACATGTTGTCTGGTGGCAAACTTTTATTTTTAAATACGATTATTTCAAAAAAAAATAAACGGTGCGGAGGGAGGGTGGCGCCGTTGGAACTATCGATTATGCGGATTTGCTAGTCACGATGTCGCAGTGGTCGAGTGAGCAACGCGCGTTCGCTGTGGAGACATTTTTCAAGAGTAATGATTCTTACGTAATTGCTCAACGACAATTTTCTTCAAAGTTCGGTATTCGGCAAATACGTGATAAGCCGAGTGTAAATTTAATTCGTTCGTGGGTGCAGAGCAGGGATGATAAATGAGAATACCAATTAGCTTTTAAAAATGTACTTTTTCGAACCCAATAGTACTAAAATCGGTATTTTTTTTGTATTTTTAACGTCATAACTCAAAAAAAAAACTATTTTGCTAGATCACAAATTTCAAGTTTTCAATTTACACACGTCTTAATGAAAAATTAAAATTTTGTGTATGTTTCAAAAAAAAAGAACTATATGAGGATTAATCTGCATCATTAACTGAAATTTTATTAAAATTAGAGACAGTGGAACAGGCAGTAAATACATATCGTTGGTCTCAAGTAAAAAGGCCCTAACTCAAATAATTGCTATTTTGCAGTAGAATGTAAAAACAGAAAAAATAGAAACTGTAATATTCTTTCTGTAAAATTTTTGTACAACTGATTGTAAAAGCGTTACATTTAAAACTATTTTAAATATATTGGAATCACTGAAAAACTGAATTTCGTAAAAAAATATGAGTTACAGCCTCTCAGTAAGTCCTTTGTTTGTATTAGACTTTCAAGTCTTCGTTTTGATTATGAAAATTCTCTTTCCACATTCGCTGATGAGTGAAGAATTGACAATATTCTCCTGATAACTTTTGAAAGCTCATTAGATCATCCAATTAATTTTTTAAAGCTCGAAACTCGTTATTTATAGTATTACAATTTCCATTTTTTTTCAGGAATATTTTTTAATAAGAGAGATACTATACTACTAACATATTCGGGAGTGAATTTTGCTAGCCGCCATGTTAAAATTTCGTTATGAAAAGTAACTTTATTTAGTTTCGCAAAAGTTTCTATAACATTTCTTTTAAAACCCGCAACTATACAACTTTTAATTTTATTTCTAGATATATAAAGTTTTTAATATCAAAGTAAATTTTAATCGTTTACATATGTATGTAGCATACCTAGCTTCATTTAATTTCATCACTTAAACGATTGATATGCTATTAATATAGCAAGTTTTTTATTTCTTACAAATTTTATATTAATACAATAGATAAAATAAATGAAGACGGCGCTATCATATTGAAAACGAAACACCAGTGAAGTTAGATGTAGTTCTTTATAATAAACCAATCAAGTCTAATGCAAGGTATTCGCTCTCAACCACAAAATAAATTCGCCACTTTTTTCTCAAATTGATTATACTTTAAATGATCGCGATTAATTATTTTTATGAAAATAAAACAAGGGATAGTCTCTCGCAAATTTTTCAAATAGTACCAAATGAGTCACGGGGGTACCAACGTACTTTTAGGGTTGGAATAGTACCAAAAAAAGTACAATTGTACCAACTTTATCATCCCTGGTGCAGAGATACCGCGCAACTGCTTTGGCTATGAATGTCAATGTCCAGGTTCCAGTCCATCTTCAAGGACTCCCGAAAACATTCAACTGGTTGAAAGCAGTTTACGTGAAAATCCCCGACTTTCAATGCGGAAAAGAGCAGCCTCACTGGGACTTCCAAGAGCGATTTTTCATGAAATTTTAAAAAAAGGATCTGAAGTTCCATCTTTTTGAAATGCAAATCGTGCAAGAACTGAAAGAAAATGACTTTGATTTACGGAAAAAATTTTGTGAAACGATGTTGAAGCGTTTTCGCACTGTGAATCCCATTTTTTGAAGTGACGAGGCTCATTTTCACTTAAACGGCCACGTCAACAAGCAAAACTGCCATTACTGGTCTCCAAGAACCCGCAACCCTCGATTGAAACCCAAAAAACCATTGCATTGCCATAGGGTAACGCATAAGATAATTAAACCATTTTTTTTTTAGAAAATTCTCGAGGCCAGGCGACGAATGTCAACGGTGAAAATTATCGACGCATGATTACGGAATTCTTTTTGCCAAACCTGCGAGCTCATCCACCGTACTCTTCACTCACATGGTTTCAACAAGATGGGGCGACTGCGCACACAGCCATGATGTGGATGAATTTCCACCGGGAAAATTTTCTCCAACAACTGATCAGTCGCTTTGGGGACATGCCATTCACCGAGCTCGCCCGATCTAACTCCCATGGATTTTTTTATGGGGCTACCTCCAAGAGAGGGTTTATATGACAATCCCCAATCTCTTGTGGCTTTAAAGGAAAATATTCGTCGAGAAATCAGCTCAATTGCACCGAGTTTTTGGTGTAAGTGGCGCAGAACACATGGCTCCGTTTTGAACAGTGTGTTCAATTCGACGGAAGACATCTGGATGATATACTCTTTAAAAAATTATATCCGCATTTCCATTCAAAACGTTTAATGCTCTTAATAAAACTTTGTGTTAATTGTTACGATTTTTATTTAAGTTTGAAAATATAAATCTGCTATCAGACACCCATTAGAGCAAATTTTAAGGTTTTCAAAAAAACTCCTAAAAACTCGAACTTCCAGAATATCTGGAAAAGTCCTTTGGAAAGGCATTAATCGAATTTTAATAGCTTAACAGAGCTCTGTTAACACGCCAAGAGAGCTCTGTTAAACCACAAGGTTTGTGTCAAGGGTTAAAAATTTCAAAATTTAATTTCACACAAATATATTCTATTAGGTGAGTGCCTTTCCAAAGGAGAACCGGGAAAATGCTATCAGGCTCACCTGCTTTAAAAGGCGAAAAGCTTCTAATTGCATTGTTCACCATTCGAGTGGTGATAATTGTATTTGTTGTGGCGCTGGTTTTGTAGCTCTCCACAGCTCCTATCTGGAAGTGTGCCTTCATTACCTTATAGTTCTTCCATCGTTTTCGCCCTTCTGCCAACCGACTTAACAAATGTTTCAGGTTGTGTATAGGTTTTCGATAGGATTTTTTTATTTATTTTAGAGACTTCGCTTATTCAGCCCATTGTACTTAGTGTTGTAAAGAGATGCCCATCTAATTGTTAATATAAATATCAAAGTGTATATAAATACAAATATTTGCTTTTGCTATTTTTCAAGCAAAAAAAAACAGAAAATGAAAATAATAATTTAACTGAAATAATCATTAAAAATAAAATGAATAAATGAACAGTAAATAAATGAAAAAGAAGGCCTCCATATTGTATCAGACTGTTTGTCAGCCACTTAGTGTCTCAACGCTGTGTACGTTGGATTGAGCACGTTTTCCCCAAGTTTCATTTAATTTAACAGTCAAGTTGTTATTTTTTTTATTACTATTATTTCTTAAACTTTTATTAATTTTTTTATGGGTGATATGTATTTATATTTATAAAATTTATAAGTGATAACACTTTCATAGACACTAAGGCCCCGACTTGCGTCGATCTTATGTTCAAACTGCTTTGCGTCGCACAGTGACACATTTCGCGAGAAAGCGATCAAAATTCTATATAATGCAGTTTTTCTTTTGTTTTTTTTTTGCATAGAAGACACTTTAGGCTTCAATTTAACTTAAAATTAAGCTTCAGCTAGTTAAAAGGGGTTCAAAAATTGTTTTTAAATTCAAGGTATTTGTTGGCATTAATAGGATTACTTATTTGCAATAGTAGGAATTTTACATGGAATTCTATAAGTAATTGAAAATTAGTTAAAAAGAATTACATACTAAATTATGTCGCCTTCCGCGTTCGTTTTATTTCGCCCGTTGAAAAAAAAGCCAGAGATCACAACTTTTAATATAAGGCAATGAAATACATATGCTGTGGTTATCTTCCTATACTTGCTAGAATTGGTTGAAAATCGGTTAAAAATGTATAATAGTCCTGAGACAAAGGACCTTCAGAAGCTCATAAGTTTCCTAAATATAATGATATTTATATAAAATTCTTCAAAAAAATTATAATTTAAAGATTAATTGCAGCGGCGTTTTGCATACGATTTGAGTCGCAACACTCACGATTGGGGTTTTCCACTGAAGTCATAATCATAGGGGCATTTCCACTATGTCGAGCGTGACCACTATTTTTTGATTTTCAGCAATTCTGTCAAGGTGACTAAAACGCCGAAACAGCTAAAACAGCTACGTCCAAACACAAATACACTGATATTTGCTAAATGAAGTCAAAAAAAAAAAAAATGGCTAAAAAATGGCTAGGCGCCATCGAGTGCAAAAGTCATGAACTTTAGCAAAAATAAGAAGGCATTTCATATATTATTTTTTTTAAAGCAAATCAGAAACTTTTTTAAAGTAAATAAAAACAATAAATTGAAGTAATAAATAAAATTATTTTTATGGTCAAGAAACTGCGCATATAGGGCAAACTTCAATACTTACAGTACGCCATCATTTATTAGTGTTTTCTGCTATTCAGTCTTTAAATTTTTGCGTTACTAATCCATTCCTTGCGAAATTCTGTTTTGTCTTTTTCAAACTTTCATTTAAACTGAAGTTTATTTTTGATGTGTAAACATCTATACGCTAGAGGGTAAAAATCTTTTGACTTTGATTTTTTGCTGAGATTTCTTTGCTGAGATTTCTTTGCTTTTCTTTCACAGCATTGTCAAATCGGTGTGAGCTATGTATGAGTGTATTCGTGTTTGAAAGAAGCAATACCAAGCTGAGAAACAAACAAGTCGACCGGCTCGAAGCCGACGGTGCGCCGCCGGCGGTTATTTTTCTGTATATTTCCGTACACCAAAGGTGAAAATGAACCGTAAGAGCTGCGGACTTGAAATTTGGACACAATATGTAGACATTTGGCCACTACAACAACAAATACATGAGAGTTAAAAACTAAAGGGTGTTCCAAAACAAGCAACGAAAAATGTTAAAATCCCATGTAATATACATACAATTGTAAATATGTACATATACATATACACTTGAAATTTTAAAAGTTAGTGTATTTTTATACAGACTGCAACAATTAACACTAAATTTAAAAAACTTAAATCAATGGGTGTTCCATCAGTTAATGCAATTTTGACTTTGTAATTTTGACAACTTGCTGTATCTTGGAAACCGTAAGAGCAAAACTCTTGAAATTTTCAAAAACGGTAAAACAAAAAAATCAAAAAAATATAAAATCGCCAAATATAAAAAAATCGCCAAAAACAAAAAAATCGCCAAAATGGAAAAAAGCACCAAATTAAAAAAAAATCTATAGGCCTAAAATAAATCGCAAAAAACCGGAAAAATCGCCAAAATGAAAAAAATCCTTAAACAAAAAAAATCGCCAATATGAAAAAATCGCCAAAATGATAAAACCACAAAAACAGAAAAAAATCGCCAAAATGAAAAAAAAACCCCAAAAACAGAAAAAAATCGCCAAAATGAAAAAAAACGCCAAAATGAAAAAAATTGCGAAAATTAAAAAAACCCAAAAAGAGATAAAAAAATGCCAAAACGAGAAAAAAGCGATAAAACTGAAAAAAATCGTTTAAACTGAAAAAACTTAAAAAAGGAAGAAAGCTAAATCAAAAAAAAAAAAATGATCAAAACCGAATGTGCGCGAGTCAAAGTCGCACTTTACTGAATTTATTTTAATTACAATGCGTACACAACAACAAGAACAGCAACAACTAAACGATGAACAACAGGAATTAAAAAGTAAAAAGTAAAAGTAAAGGCATTTACCATAGATGAGCAGTGCAGTACCACTAAAGTTTCAGTAAAAACAATAAAAAATGTTTAACAAGTAAATTTTTACTGATTACTAAAATTTTTTTCTATAATTTTTATAAATTGCCTAAATGATTTGTTATATGATGAGGTGCATTGAATTTTCAGTAATCAGTAATGCTTGTATTCATAATGAAATTCTACCAAGTGGCTAATTGTTTTTCATACAAAAGTTTCAAAATTTGAATGAAAAAACTTTGCCACCACTTGCTACAATTTTATTATGATTACGACCCCACGATTTTACTGGTAATGCAAATTAAATTTCATTAGCAGTAAAAATTTACTGAATTTTTTTAGTAATCAGTAAATTTACTGCTTACTGCAATTTTGAATGCAGTACATATACATATACTGCAGTGTGCCCATTTACTAACCAAATAAGTTTAATAAAACAAACAAAAACCAACAAATTCATATGTATTTACAATATTGAAAGTTTTGATACTTTTAATTAATTAATTTAAAAAAAGATATTAAAAGCATAAGTACTCCAACTTAAAAAAAATTTCATTACTAGATGTTTACACATCTCCTCTGTGATCGGACTCACATTGCTTTTTTTATTTTCAATCATGAAAAACAAAAATGACACTTGTTTGATTGATATCAGAAACCACCAATTAGAACCGACAACTTATAACAACATTGCAACGATTATAAGAACGGAGTATTGTTACCAATTGAGCCATCTCTTTCATATAAGAGCTTTTAGACTGCTGCAACAAAAATGGCAAATTTGAATCGGGATTAATTGATATTAATGCGAAACAATACTCTGTTGTCTTTTTTGGTAGTCAATAAGTGTTCCTTTGATACGATTTTAAATGTTTTATCAAAAATCACAAATAAATTTCATGTTTGGGAAAATAGCTAAAAAAAAAATAGCTAGATTAAAATAAAAATGGCAAAAAAAAAATAGCTAATAGCTAAATGCACTTTTCTTCCAGCTAAATGGGATGAAAAATGGCTAAATTTAGCCACAAAATGGCTAAATTGGCATCACTGTTTGCATTTGAGGTAAACAGCTTTGAAAGCACTTAATCATGATATAATTATACTAGGTACATACACGACTACAACAAAAATACAACACCAAAAAACACATATATTTTGGTGGTATAAACAAACGAATAATTGTCAGAAACAGATGCCTTTTGTTTTTAAAAATAACAATTACAGGGTAAATAAAGTACAATTGCAGACGCGGCATTCCTGCATGATTATAGTTATTCAGTGTTGCCAATCTGTGTGTAGTTAGACAGTGTGTAATTTCTACTCACATGTGTAGGCCATGTAATTAAATGCTTGTATAATCTGTGTGTAATTCTACTTTTGATTCTATTTTTATTTATTTTTGTTTTAATTTTAACCTACACAAAAGATGTGTAGTGTAATTTTCTTAGATGTCTAATTGCAGACACAGCCATGTGTAAATTCATTGGCAACACTGTAATCATTTTATTTATACACATACAGTAACATTTTCGCAGCTTGTAAACAAAGTTTGACAACTATTTGCAATGTATACATTAACAGGCTGGGCTTGTGCATGTACCTGTTATAATTGTATCATGCACTTAACTTTGTTCTTGTTTCTTTGCAAAGTAAGAGCAAGCATTGCTCTCTGATGTGTTGTTGTTGTGGATGTTGTACTCTCGTCGGTGTGATAGCACAAAAAGTTATATATGTACACACATATATAAAAGTTTTCACATTGTGCATATGGCTTGGACGTAGCTGACCTAAAACAATCTTTTAATCCGAGTAACTTTAAAATGTTGCGCACTGATGTCTCTTTGATTTATATTATAGAGGATTTTTATTTATTTTTTATAATTAAATTTTAATCAAAGTCGCCCGTGACATATTACAAGTGACATTTTTTCTATAATGATATTTATATTTTTTATATTGCTTTTTTATCAAGTAGAAATAAACAAGCTGAGTAAAGATATTTTTAAATTAACCGAAGTATTCAACTAATTTTAATTTTTCACTTTTTGCAGCTTTTGCGAACTTTTCTGGTATTTATAAGGTTGGTTTTGTGCTTTTTCGGCATTTTGCATTTTTGCCAACCTTATGTCTAAGTATATAACCCTTTCTCTTCGATCATTTAATTTTTTCCAAGCATTCCGCATTATTTCCTTGTAGACTTCAACAAAAAAGTTGAAAAGTTTTTTGAAATAAGCTAAAGAAAAATCGTATGTTTTGTTGTGAATAAGAATTGAACAAACCTCGTACCCGTATATTGCACTAATTTGTTCCAGTTCATTCAGATGGTTGTCTGCTAAATTCCTTGCATTGACAAATTGTTCAATAGCGATATTTCGAAATTGGGACAAAAGCTTAATAATATTAAATAGGTTAGCAAGTTAGTATAATAATATTAACTGTTTAGCATAATTAATATTGAAATATATTAAATTAAGATTAAGGCGCCTATTATGATTTACAACTAAATGGATAGTTTAGTTGTAGTTGTAAAATTTTTATTATGGATTACAACTTTTTTCACCTTGATACAACTGCTTTTTATCAGTTGTATTTTGGCTTTTATTTCGAGTGTTGTATTAGGTTTGCTTCATTGTTCCAGACGCCAACCAATCCCATTTGTCAACCAATATTGTTACCACATTCATAAAACATGAAATTTAAAAATAAAATACTAGATTAAATCTTAAAATATTTAAAATGTTTTGTGATGGCAACTATGGTTTCAAAAACATAGCATATATAAAAACCTATTCTTTTCGAACAATGTTTCGAATACAACTAAAATTTGTTGTAATTCAGAATGCCAAAAAACAGTTAAGTTGTTTTAAAGTTAAGTTGTTACAATTTCAACTAAACTTGGTTGAGTAGTAAACCGTAATAGGGGCATAAGTTTGGTTTGGATTTGGAATTCAAGGAAGCAACATTGCAGTTGTAATTAGAGAGTTGTTAATTGTAATTAGCTGAAGACAGCCAAATTGTATTTTTTTTTTTAATTTTTTTTTAATACATGTGTTTATTCATTGTATCTTCATATGTGAACTAACAATAAGTATTCAAATCTTAAATCTAAAATATAATTATTAGGCCCGACCAGTGTCGGACATAAACTTAGTGATAGTTATAAATAATACATAAGTAGTGATAATCAAAAAGGAAAAATAAATTGTAAATTTAAAAACAAGATACGAGTTATTAAATTGACAAGGCCGTTTTTAATAAACCAATTAATATATTAAAGCAAAATCTCTGTTTAAATAAAACACAGCAGTTTATAATAAGACTCCTAAGTACGTTATTGAGAATCACAATATGCACACATAAGTTTAAAAGCCTCAAACAAAAATCGTTGCACCTTGTCACACGTGACCAACTTTATATTATTTATTTTATTATATTATATATCTCTCTGTGTTCTGCATAATTTATGAGCTTTCTGCATGCTTTTTTTAAATGTCGCAACTGACAGCAAAACCTGAAAATTCGATTTTATGACTTTGCATTCGAACATACTGAAAGAAGTTGCGTGTAAATGTAAAATTTGTTTAAATTAGTTAAATTTGATTCGTTTATCTTAGAAAATATGATTAAACAAAATGTTGTCAAGAACTGTTAATTTTTTGTTGTGGAGGACACTTCGATGGAAATGCCCATATATAAAACAGCTTTTTAATTGTAGTGGTCAAATGAGAAATTCTTGTACAGGGTGGGCCAAAAGAAACCAAGGGGTGTACAAGTTTAATAACTTTTTTGTTTATTAACTTTTTTTTATTTTTTCTTTCAGATTATATAATATACAAAATGGAAATTTTTTTACACCAAGTATGAAAAATGATGTCTCTTAAATGACCACCGTTTTCAGTTTCGCACTGATGGGCTCTTTTTAGAGCATTTTCCATAACATCTTTCAAAACTTGTGGCTGTAGCGTTCGAATTTCTGCAACAATGTTTGCCTTGAGTTCAAGGATTGTCTCTGGCTTGTTCACATACACTCGCTCCTTCAAAAAACCCCAAAGAAAATAGTCGGGTGCTGCCAAATCTGGCGATCGCGCTGGCCAAATAATTTCCGAATTTCGAGAAATTATTCGCTCTCCAAAAATTTGACTTAAAAGTGCCATTGTGTCTCGGGCAGTATGGGCAGTGGCTCCGTCCTGCTGAAACCACATACCAGGTCTGTTTTCAAGAGCAGGACGTAAAAAATTTTCTATCATAAACCGATACCGCTCTCCATTTACGGTTACAGCACTTCCATCTTCATTCTCGAAGAAGTAGGGCCCAATGACATTTTCAGATGTGATCCCACACCATACTGTACACCTGATGGGGTGCAATTGGCGTTGATGAATGGCTCTTGGATTTTGAGAACCCCAGAACCTACAGTTCTGCTTATTAACAAAGCCATTCAAATAAAAATGAGCTTCATCACTCATAATCAAATTTTCAATAAAGTTGATTTCATTTATTCATTTCTTATTTTCTGATTTTCATTTATTATTTTCATTCATTATAAATTCTCCAAGTGTTGTCTATATAATCTGAAAGAAAAAATAAATAAAAAATTAATAAACAAAAAAGTTATTAAACTTTTACACCCCTTGGTTTCTTTTGGTCCACCCTGTATTATTCTAAGTATAATTAAAAGAATTAAAACATAATTTGTTCACCAAATATAATAATCAGCTCATATATAAAGATCGCTACATTCATGACAAAAGAAAAATGAAAAATTACTCAGCTTGCGGCACATTTAACAGCGCAAATCGTGGCCTCAGTGTACTGACGTAAATACATTTATATAAAAGTATCAAAAATATTATACAGTAGTTTTCGTTTACAGTCACTACCGCTTATTGTCACATTAATGATATAGTCCATATTTAATGTTTTTTCTGACTTTTGAACTTAATTTCATTCAAACAGTTGACGATATAGTCCATTTACGATATAGTCATATTTGACATAGTCAAAATCCAAATTGTATGCAAACAATTCGCGTTATAGTCACAAAAATTTTCAACAGATTTTTTTAGTTATTTATTTAAGTCATAAACCAAAAAATTAATCTAAATTTCAACCTCCATCTACTGTTTAGTAGAAGAATATGTCTTTAGAACAAAACATTGTTGCATAAAAGGCCACACAAATGTGCCTTTTAAATACAACATTGTTTTGTAATTGACATAATTGGATTGTATGGAAATTCTTTTATATACCTCTGCGTGGCATATAAAAAATTAGGCTTATAGTCACATTAGCGATATAGTCCACAATTTCTGTGCAATTTTAAATGTGACTATAAGCGAAAACTACTGTATAGTGTACAATAGTTCAACAATTATGTATACAGACAGACATTCAGATAGACAATGCTAAAGTATCTCGACTTTGTAATTGTATACTCAGTAAGAAAGAAAAACACTCATGTATTTGTGTATAGTGAAATTTCTGTAAGCCAAATTTTCAGAAATTTGCTCATGAGTATTTAAGAACTTAAGTCTTTAATATTCCGACATTTTCAAACACTTAAACTATATTATTAAAATGAGAATTTGTTAGTGCAAGATTTATGATCTCAGTTTTTCTAAATTTGTTTAAGGTTTGACCAGCTGTTCTTGTGCTTTTGCTGCTCTCTCTTGCTGAGATGTGCTTGGACAAGAAGCATAAAATTAGCACGTTGACTACAAAACCAAAGGTCCAGGATTCGAGCCCGGTCTCAAACAGTCATAAAATAACAACACCACGCATTTTTCTGACGTGCATTAGTATCTCTTTGTATCAGTTGTTGTCGAAAAGTTCAATAGATGAATGCATAGACACTGTTCACTGAACTACACCGCCATCAGCGGATACGAATCCTAATGTAACATAAGAGTGACCTTCTTCGACGGAGGAAGTAAAATAACCAATAAAAAATGGCTAATAACCACAGCTCCAAAAATTTCATACGCCTCATTGACATCAGAGGCGCTGCGACTGTAAAAGATTGTAAAATAATGAAGCTTTCCTCTATATCTTCCTTCACCAGCTGTCGTCTTTATCACTATCCTTTTCCTAAAGAAGGTAATACCTAATAATAGTAGTAGGCATTCATTGCCTGAATATGACTTCTCTTTAAAAAAAAAAGCAATGTGAGTCCGATCACAGAGGAGTTGTGTAAACATCTAATAATGAAAATTTTTTTAAATTGGAAGTACTTATGCTTTTAGTATCTTTTTTTAAATTAATTAATTAAAAGTATCAAAACTTTCAACATTGTAAATACATATGAATTTGTTGCCTTTTGTTTGTTTTATTAAACTTATTTGGTTAGTAAATGGGCACACTGCAGTATATGTAATTATATGTACTGCATTCAAAATTGCAGTAAGCAGTAAATTTACTGATTACTAAAAACATTCAGTAAATTTTTACTGCTAATGAAATTTAATTTGCATTACCAGTAAAATCGTAGGGCCGTAATCATAATAAAATTGTAGCAAGTGGTGGCAAAGTTTTTTCATTCAAATTTTTAAACTTTTGTATGAAAAACATTTAGCCACTTGGTAGAATTTCATTATGAATACGAGCATTACTGATTACTGAAAATTCAATGCACCTCATCATATAACAAATCATTTAGGCAATTTATAAAAATTGTAGAAAAAAATTTTAGTAATCAGTAAAAATTTACTTGTTAAACATTTTTTATTGTTTTTACTGAAACTGTAGTGGTACTGCAGTGCTCATCTATGGTAAATACCTTTACTTTTACTTTCTAATTTTTAATTCCTGTTGTTCATCGTTTAGTTGTTGCTGTTCTTGTTGTTGTGTACGCATTGCAATTAAAATAAATTCAGTAAAGTGCGACTTTCTTCCTTTTTTAAATTTTTTCAGTTTAAACGATTTTTTTTTAGTTTTATCGCTTTTTTCTCGTTTTGGCGTTTTTTTCTCTTTTTGGGTTTTTTTAATTTTCGCATTTTTTTTCATTTGGGCGATTTTTTCTGTTTTTGGGTTTTTTTTATTTAGGCGATTTTTTCATTTTGGCGATTTTTTCATAT
This sequence comes from Tachina grossa, assembly GCA_949987645.1. Lineage (NCBI taxonomy): Eukaryota > Metazoa > Arthropoda > Insecta > Diptera > Tachinidae > Tachina > Tachina grossa. The sequence continues at coordinate 133,425,607 of OX465276.1, read as the reverse complement.
TGGCGATTTTTTTGTTTAAGGATTTTAGTTCATTTTGGCGATTTTTCCGGATTTTGCGATTTATTTTAGGCCTACAGATTTTTTTTAATTTGGTGCTTTTTTTCGTTTTGGCGATTTTTTTTGTTTTTGGCGATTTTTTTATATTTGGCGATTTTATATTTTTTTGATTTTTTAGTTTTACCGTTTTTGAAAATTTCAAGAGTTTTGTTGCTCTTACGGTTTCCAAGATACAGCAAGTTGTCAAAATTACAAAGTCAAAATTGCATTAACTGATGGAACACCCATTGATTTAAATTTTTTAAATTTAGTGTTAATTGTTGCAGTCTGTATAAAAATACACTAACTTTTAAAATTTCAAGTGTATATATGTACATACAATTGTATGTATATTACATGGGATTTTAATATTTTTCGTTGCTCGTTTTGGAACACCCTTTAGTTTTTAACTCTCATGTACAAATGTCTCAAGAAAATTTAATTAACTTTATAAGTACTATTGCGACTATTGCTTGATTATTATTTTTCAATGGTGCCACTATAATAGTTTTTCGCGTTTTTAATAGCGATATTTAATGTATTGCGTTTTTAAAACCACCATTTCATGCATTTATTGTATTGGCAGCACTAATCTGTTTTTTGTAGCCAAGAAAAATAGAAATTAGCCTAAGTTGGCTACGGGCTACAAAAGTAGCCGTGTAGTCGGTAGTCGTGTAGCGGCTAAAAGAATTATTCTCATAAGCACGCATGTATTCTATTTTTGACATCTTGTAGTCGATGGTCGGTGGACTTGATTGTGTTTATAGCATAACGTATACATAGATGTTTACACATCAAAAATTTATTTTGATAAATTTAATATTTTTTAATTACATATTAAAAAAAATTAATCGAGGAAATAAGGAAGTATATAACACTCAACACCCAGATAATATTTTATCATTTCTTAAATTGACGGAAGTTCAATTTATTCATGGTTCTTATTTCAGAGACGGCGAATTTTTTATTTGTATTCTGTTGCTTTCATTAAAGGTAAAGTTATCTGGCATGGAAGTAGCGTAAATTGATAACAAATGGCTTTAAGACTCTCAGATGCATTTTGATTTATTATGCTCTTCAAAGTCGATGATCTCTTATTGCACAATTTTTTATCATTTTGCATTCTTAATAAAATGGGTATAATATTTGCTTTTCTGAAAGAGGTGCACATAAATACATATGTTGGGCTTTAAGCTAAAAGACTTATTTGGCTGTATCATTTCACAAGATAAATTCTTGGGTACTCTCTCACTAGATAATGAGAGATTATGAGACCAAATTCTACACTGACGGATCAAGAATGATTTGCGGTGTTGGATCTGGAGTTTTCTTAAGCAATATGGGCGTACAGCTATCGTACCATCTTCCCGATGTGGTAAGTGTATTTCAAGCTAAAGTACTGGCCGTAAGAGAGGTAAGTACAGTATTGTGCGAACGAAGAGAGAATTTTTTTCCAACGGCAACCTCCTCAATTGAAGTTAATCAATTTGAAGATGTGCTATCCAGACTTTGTCGTCAGATCGACACCACTCTTATATGGGTTGCTGCACATAGTAGCTCGGTTATGATGGAGCGGACAAGTTATTGGAGTTCTCTAATTCATTGTTAGTGTCAGTGCCGCTTGTCGCATTAAAAATAATAATATGAAAATAGACGGAATAGGCTGCTTACAAGTAAGGTAGCAAAGGATATGTTGATGTCGATAAACGCTCAGAATAAATAGCAAGCAAAATTAGGAACGCGGTGTTAACCACTGGGCCATCGCTCCAGAGGCTGGATTTCTGGGTCTTCCCTATAATACATTTTGAAGCAGCAACTGGACAATGAAGAGGCCGTCTTGTTCTACAAGTGCCCGGCACTGCACACTAAGCGATACAAATTCCTAGGTTTACATATACTAGAAGATCTATCATAGTTTTTACAGATGGGTTTGGGAGACCTCATGTGGTGGGTGGATTTAGTAAAGTCGATAACTTTTTGTTGTATTTATCAAAGCGATATGGATAGCCTTTGCTTTCATAGAGTCATAACTCAAACAATGTGATTTTTCAATAAATTATGCTGAATTATTCGTCATAAATCGTGAAAAATCTTGTATATTAAACTCTTGAGAGAAGAATACAATTTTCTATTTTCATTAACTTGTTAGTAGATTCAAAACTTTATTCGTCGCCTGTCATCGAGAATTTTCGAAAAAAATGGTCCAATTATCTCATGCGTGGATAAGGCATACCAAACAGTTACCCTGGGGCAATGCAAATGATTTTTGATATTTCAGTAGAGGTTTGCGTGTTGCGAAAACGCTCCAACATCATGATCGCTCTTGGAAGTCCCAGTGAGGCTGCTCTTTTCCGTATTGAAAGTCGTAGATTTTCACGTAAGCTGCTTTCAACCAGTTCAATGTCTTCGGGAGTCCTTGAAGATCGACTGGGCACTGGCCGTGGGATATTCATAGCCAAAGCAGTTGCGCGAAATCTCTGCACTCACGAACGAATTAAATTTACACTCAGTGCATCGGTGTTCGCCGAATACCGAACTTTGAACAAAATTGTCGACAAGCAATAAGAATCGTTACTCAATGAAACTATTTTTTAAGTTTTAGGTCAGTAAATTTTATATATTTTTAGTTTTATATCGATATTTCGTTAACCTTTGGTTAACTTTTTCAGGATTATTCTTATTTTATTTTTTGGTAATTAGTTTTTGTATTTTTTCTTTTAAAATTTTTTTTCTGATTGAAAAGAAAAAAGACAAAAACTAATTACCAAAAAATACAATAAGAATAATCCTGAAGAAGTTAACCAAAGGTTAACGAAATATCGATATAAAACTAAAAATATATAAAATTTACTCACCAAAAGCTTAAAAAATAGTCGAAGAATTAGATAAACAATTTAAGAATCATTACTATTAAAAAATGTCTCCACAGCGAACGCACGATGCTCACTCGACCACTGCGACTAACAAATCCGCACAATCGATAATTCCAACGACGCCACATTCCCTCCGCACCGTTTATTGCTTTTTGAAATAATCGTATTTCAAAAGATAAATTTGCCACCAGAAACCCTGTATAAAAATTTGTGATCGTGGTACCTATATAAAATTGATCACGTGTGACATCGTATATATTAAGTTATATTAATATATAATATTAATTATATTATATTAAATTATATAAACATAAACGAGCAAAAACGGTGGAGAAAAGAATTGAAGGAAGTTGAAATATTATTAGAAAATCATAAACTAAAAAAAAATCAAAGTATCTGAAATGCTATGAAAAAGTAGAAAGCGTTGGCTGAAGCACTTCATACGTAAGAGACAAAGTCGGCAGCAGCTCATATTTTATATAATTTTATATATAAATATGATGATGGAAGAAATGTCTTCTGTCACGTGCAACTGTGATTAAAATTTAATTTTTAAAAATATATAAATAATTTTTGAGCAAAATTAAAACCATTTTAAAGAAACATCGTTGCACAACATTTCAAAATTATTGCTTCAGGTTTCACCGAAATGAAATTAGTTATTTATCTTCTTTTCGTCACATGCGAATGCATTTTGCAATATGAAAAATTTTTCAATATCAAGCTTAGCACCAATTACAGGACTAATTTAGAGCTATAAGTTACGCTTATTGTAATTTTTCGCTTTAAATGTATACGACGGTCACGTTTGACATCATGAAAATGCCCCTATTAAGGTGTAGTTCCCACAAACAGTCTAAAAATTTTTAAAGAAATCAACTAACAAATTGTGTTGTAATAAATTTTTCCTTTGTGATTTATAAACTACACTTAACAATTTCTAAATATTTCTAAATTTCTAATATAATATGTTTTATTACTCCTGCATACTTTAGTCCAACCAGTTCATTCAACTAGAACTCAACATTTATTTTATTTTAATTTGTATGGCATATTTTTTGCCACTAGTTGTATACAATACTTATGCATTTTTGTCTATGGAATAGGATCACAAACAATCCATTATAAGAATTATTTGGTTTTTACAGATCACCAAACTGGTTCGAACCCGTTTGTATTTTTCAAGCAAAGCTTTTCATACCAGTTATGTACAGAATTTGATTGCACTATTCTCCTCTATCATATCAGTTCAAAAAAAATGAAAAAAATGTTTCAACACAATTTGTCTTTTGTGTTGGAAATTAAAAATTAATAAATAAATAAATAGAAGCTGCCAATTAATATACAAATGCACGAATTCGTATTCGAATTGTCGAATATTCCGCCATTTTCAGGCGAATACGAATACGAATATTTTTCCAAATAAATTAAATAAATAAATGCATAAATCCTAAACGAAATTTAAGTAAATGACTGAACAATTTTAGTTTGTACAAATACATTAATTTTTTACAAAAATTTGTGCTTTGTATCATTTTCAAATATTATTTAATGACGATCATTAAAATTTGGGAACTTTTTATTAACTTTAAAGAACGCCAACAATAGTGTGAAGTCCTTTTTCATAACAATTTTTTAATATTTCATATTGCATATAATATTCGTATTCGCGAATATCGTTTCAAATATTCGTATTCGTATTCGCGAATATCAAAGATTGACATTCGTTACATCACTAGTACATACATATATACGAACACATACATATAAAATAATCAGATTAATAAAGTTGAATAAATTCAAACTCGAACTCGGTTAAATTTAGATTTTTTTAATACTTTTCTTTAATAGCATTAAAATTAAGTGAAGATTATAAAAGAAAAATATATTTTAAATTAAATTTAAGAAAATAATTTATTATTTTAAGAATCCTTGGAGCATATATCGCTCGTTTACATGAATAATGGTATAAGTGAGAAAAATAAGTTTTACCGAAAACGAGTCTAAAGTTTTCAAATGAAAATTTTGTTTTTCTCTCAAGAGTTGAACATAAGATATAAGATATTTGTATGAGATTTTCACACAATATGAATAACGATATGAGAATTAATTATTATTATTTTAACTTAGAGCAAATAATTGACTTTTCAATTAATTGTCATTTATCTTTAAACGCCATTTAAGTACCTATTTCATTTTTTCAGTACAAAAATTAAAGACATTTAAATGAACCTTAAATGTCTAACCTTAAGTAATTAAATTCTATTTAAACTTTGCTTGTGTGTGTTTATTGAAATCATGTAAAGTAGACCGTCTCGCCTTATCTGAAAAAAAAGTTCGTTTTACACCAGCAAATATAAAGTTTTGTTGTAAGGCAGTTTCGAAAAAAATTTAATTTTTTTTTTGCCGAACGTAGGGGTATCCAAAATAAATTTTTTATTATATCTTAAAGTCGCATCTTAAGGTGTGATATATCGATGTTTTTGTCTCGAGGAGATCAATGTTTTGCTTCGATAGTCATTGACCTCAAATATTCCGTCCTACTATTTACCCACCAGATCTTTGGGTGGTACATTTGGGTAGTAGGAACTGAGTTGTGGTGGGTAAATACTAGAACGGGATATTTGATATTCGAAACTAAAGATAGGCGCATGACGAATTTTCCCAGCACGACGCGACACGAATACATATACCAAGACGCTCAACACGCACGGGTAAAATTTCGTCAACACGATACTGCAAAACACGCACGAAATATTATTGTTATTGTATGGAAGATCAGAAAATTTAACTGATTTTTTTCATGAGTCGCTCTTCAAAATATGGCACCGAGTTGGCACAGCCAGCTGATACTATCTGCCACCACAGCTGATACTATCGGTTTAGGTACAGAACTTTAAGATTCAGTGGCCCATACAATATCAACAAATATGCTAGTGTTGTGGTTTTGACGATACAAAAATTCATTCATACATATTTTACATCTAAAATCGTTTCGTGTTTTTCGTATCAATTCTGCTCAACACGAAACGAGATACTACACCCTAATGTACAGCAACATCTTGTGGTCGTATTATTCTATATAAAATATTTTGCAATTATGTACTTTTTCTGCGAAAGGAATCAGCTGGCAACATATTGAATTGATTACACTTGTATACAGAATATCACAACACACTAATACACGTTTGAATGTCACTTAACGTTGAATTCTATTTTCTAAAGATTTTTCCGCAACAGAAAAACACGAATAATTCTTTCTGCCAAAAAAAACCGACTTCAGTGTAAAGATCTGACATAAAAAGATAAGAAGTACGTCAAATATAAAATTATGTTTCAATCGGTGTGTCTCCGCTCATTTTTTAAATACAAGATATTGTGTTTTTGAGAGATCAGGGAGCGTGTTAAGTCTTGTAAAAATCGGTAAAGCAGGACCACTTAAAATAAAATATTACATTTTAATGGGCGTGACTCTGCCCATTTTTTAAATGGAATATTGAACACATTTTAGAGCTGAAGGTGTGTGGGAAGTTACGTAAAAATCGTGAAATATTATAAATTTTAATGGGCGTAACCTCGCCCATTTTTTCAAATTTAAAATTTTGCAATTACAAGAACTAAAGGTGTTTTATAGGTTTCGCAGCAATCAAATAAGTAGAATATCATTAAATTAAATTTTAAAAAATGTGTGGGCGTGTCTCCGCCTATTTTAAAGTGGGACCCACAAATGCCTTTCGGAAGGGGATGTTGGACAACATCGGAATATCGTAAATTGTTACGATGCGTCCAGGATTTGATACAGGAAAATCGTTATACGAAGTGGCCAAGTACTTTTTGAATGAAAAAAATACAGATAAGTCTAGTGGTTGAAGTTTATGTGATGTAAGCTTAGACTTTTGCATCTTCTTAATGCGGTCTCGCAATGTGGTGCGCCTTAAATCGTATTCAACAGCCGCTTTACTAATATTACGTTTCCCAGAGACTACACTCAAAAAAAAAACTAACTAAAACTTTGGAAAATTTTCTAAATTTGAGTAAAAAAAAGTTGTCGTATGGCGCCAAAGCTGTTTTTTACTCGAAACCAGTAAAATATTTACTAAATTTTTAGTTCATTAATGAACTAGTTTATAGTAATTATATTTTAATATTTAAATAAAATTTTTCTAAAATTAAGTCAAATTTCTCCATAAAATTCGAAGAATTGCAAAAAAGGTTTTTCATCTTTTATTTCAAATTTAGTAAATTTTTCAAAGTTTTTTTTGTCTTTAATTTTGGTACTTTTTTGTTTTTAATTAAATTCTATACCACATGGTATGTTTTTTATTATATCTTCATATTATATTCTTAATTAATTCACCATACATACGTATTAATTCCTTGAGAGGGGGCAAGTATTGAACCAACAACCTTCTGACTGATAGGCAAGCACTCTAACTAATTGCCTAACAGGCAGGCTGAATAAACATTGAAATTTTTGTGTTTTAAAATTTTATTTTATTTTCAAAAAAATTTATTTCAAGTTCAAATATTCGTCGGATATATGAAAAATGTACTTGAATTTTTTGCTTAATGCAAATAAAAAATATATTCTATAATTTAAAGAAAAAATACTTAAAACTGGTAAATAATATATTTCTAAAATTTAGAATAACTTTTTATATCTTTCAAGTTAGTCAAATTTGATGAACTAATTAGGAGTAAGTCATGTCCTAAAATTTATTTTTTGATTTATAACGAGATTGACTAGTTTTTAGGATACAATTTCCCTAAACTTTTAAACCATTTTCCGATTTTTGGTAAATATTTCCTTTAAACCAGTAAACTTGACCTTGAATGTGAGAATTTTTGTGTGTATTTTTATGAACTACTTTTGAGAATATGAACTTTTTATTTTTTACTCATATTAAGTAATTTTTACTAGATTTTTGTAAAAATTTACTTAAACTTAGAAAAAAATTACTTAAACTTAGAATTTTTTTTTACTTTAATTTAGAAAAATTTTTTCCTTAATAATAGTATATGTCTTTTTTTTGAGTGTAGATCTCTGATAGCCAGTTTAATCTTCCCCTCATCGATATTGTTTGGATTTGTCTTTGGCTTGTAGGTGCGGACCACTGCTACTGAATACTGAATGGGGGCATATTCGCTTGTGGCTACTCTTCCCCTGGGGGTACATTCGCCGGCGAAACTTCCCCACCAGGAGACTGGCGAACGAGCCCCACGGGGAGTTTTATAATTTAAAGAATATTATTTTTCACTTAAAATTAATTCATTGAGAAAACTTACCCAAATTATTGTTCACTATTGTCAACAGTATAACACTTAAAAATAACTTTTTCGAATACCAAAAACTTAAAAAGTAGTTTCAAAAATACGTTGAGCAAAATATTTTTGCGAGATTTAGAAAAATAACTTATCAAGTCTCACGTTGAAAATATGACAGATGATACTGCAAAAATTTGAGGGATGGAACAATATCGATAAACAAAGCAAATATTGGTTAGAACATCAAAAACGATTACTTCATTTTTAAGATAATTTGTAATGGCAGATGTACCTCTATGGCGAATGGTCCCCCTTCTACCCTACCGAGTTATGGAGTAACACCCCAAAAAAATTGAGACGAATTGTTAACCTTCTCCTTTTGAACCCCGACGAAAATGAGGGGTGTTATAAGTTTGTTGTGTGTCTGTGTATCTGTGTGTCTCTCCGTGTCCACATACAGACAAAACGGCAGAACCGATTTTTATTTAGTTTTTATTGCTTGAAAGGTGACTTGATCACAGCTATGTTTTAAGAAAATCACACCTGCCGTTTAAAAGGTATTACATATTTTTTAGATATATTCGGGGTTTTTAATTTTTATTATTTTGAAGTCTGTTAAAAAAAATTACTTGAATATAATTACAATATTTTTTTCATGCTAGCAATAATTGTTTTTCGCTGTTAAATAAGTATTACAGACCTACCCCTAAAGCTATGTACAGACGGTTGTCAGATCTTACAATATTGCCAGTAAAATGTGCTAAAAATGTCTTACAACCGTGTAAACTGGCAATTTTTGCCAGACGCCGTTGCTAGAAAAAGCATTGTCAGTTTATTGCAAGACTAGCAACTGACAACAAATTGTCAGACATCTTACAATCGTGTGAACACATTGTAAAATTATTGCCAGATATTTGTCAGACATTTTAATATTGTCAGATGTGCGAAGTTCATGCATCTGACAATGGCGTCATATGACAATAAATTCATCTGACAAAATCGTCAGTGGAAAAATTGTCAGTTCACACGGTTGTCATATGCACAAATAGTCAGATCTGTTGTTATGCGTTGCCAGACTCAAAACATTTGTTCGAAATTGTTAAATATCAATCGTTTGTGTTTGTGTTAAATGTACAAAGTGAAAGTATGAATTATTATGGACCATAAAGAAGCAATTGCAATGATTTTGTCTGCATATATTTTATTATAAATTTTTTCTTTAAAATCAAGCGTGTGCAGTGTTGCCCATAGAAAGAATTCTCTTACAATGACGCGATTGTCAGATGCATAAACTTCGCACATCTGACAATATTAAAATGTCTGACAAATATCTGGCAATAATTTTACAATGTGTTCACACGATTGTAAGATGTCTGACAATTTGTTGTCAGTTGTTAGTCTTGCAATGGCAACGACGTCTGACAAAAATTGTCAGTTCACACGGTTGTAAGAAATTTTGAGCATATTTTACTGGCAATATTGTAAGATCTGGCAACGGTCTGTACATATCCTTAAGCATTAAATTTGTTTGGGTGATTACCATACACAATTTTTAGATGAAAGAATTAACTATATTGAATAAATCTGCAGTAAATTTTACTTTTTTTAATTTCCCGCCTTTTAACTGAAAAAGCAACACTGTCGCTATTAACAGCAACTGCCAGTTAACTGCTGTCAAATATAACGAGCCATAACATTCCTTTATAAAGAAAATAAATTTACAAAATTAACAAATTTCGAAGCTAAAAGATGAAATAATAAACTCAAATTAATAAATAATCTATGCACTTTTATTTCTTTAAATAACTTGATTTATGACGAAACTTTATTAATCGGTTAACCGGTTAATATCAAAATTAACCGATTGTTAACCGATGGAGCCAAAACTTCGATTAAATAGTCGAGCGATTAACCGATTAAAGCAAAAGCCCGATTAGTACACAAGCTCTCATCGACTTAAATGGAAAGGGGTTTTCAAAAAGAACTTCTGAAGTTTGATGGTTGAAAACGGTTATATTTTTTAAGCTACATCTGTCGAGTTGTTTTCCATTTATTCAGTTTCTTGGCTGTTCAACAAAGCCGGAAAATGATAAAGTAGTTTATTAAAATTGATGTGTTTTTCAGTAAATGTACCACGCTCTTCACCCATTTTACGATTGCTAAAATAGTCCACTGGCTCAGTGAACAATCAACTAACAACATCCGCAATCGACAAAATGCAAGATCTGCTTAAAAAAATTACCGATGTCCGTGAGTGCGCAGGAGAACGGGAGGCAGTAGATTTCGCGTCACTCACAAGAACTCAGCCTTTCGAAAACCCTAACTTATCGTCTTTCGGTTTGATAAATAGAATTTTTATAATTTTATATAAAATATTATGACTTAAGTAAATCATTTAGAAAGAAAAGAAAATGTAAGTGGATCGAACATATCCTAAGAAAGGATACAGAGGAAATATACCGACAAGCGCTTTAATGGAATGCACAAGGCAAAAGGCAAATAGGTCGGCCAAAAACCAGCTGGAAGAACTGTCTGCAAAAAGGTATAAAGAAGAGCGGAATATCGTGAAACGAGATTAAAGCGAAGTCATTTGACAGAATAAACTGGAAAATCTTTGTAGAAGCACTATACTCCGATATGAGTTAAGCGAATAGAAGAAATTGAAATCAAACAACTAATTAATCACAAGTTCATTAGATAAATGTGAAAATATATTTAAATAAAACTCGTAAGAAGAATCATCGGCGAAGTAAAATAACTAATAAAAAATGGCTACGAAGCACAGCTTCAAACATTTAATACGCCTCATTGACACCAGAGGCGCTGCAACTCAGAGTTGAATAAAGCTTTACTCTATTCCTTCCTTAACCACTCTGTCTTCTCTATCATTATTGCTTTCCTAAAGAAGGTAACACCTTAAGTAGTAGTAAGCATTCATTGCCTGAATGTTACGTCTCATTAAAAAGAAAAAAAGGAAGAAGGAAGCGGTGGAATACTTTTTTAACATGCGCTTACAATTTAGGAGTATTGATTCGATCTGTTTTGGATGAGATTATTTTTAGACCTCACTATGCTGCCTAATGTCACTCACACTAACACAGTCAGGCTTAGAGCATAAAATACGATTATTATTGAAATCGTTTTAGGGTATTAAAATGCCTACTTCATCTCCAAATAATCTGGGTGTGGAGCATGCAAACCATTATATCTTTGTTTTTATAAAGCTCAATAAAGAAAAATTGGGTAAGGTTAAAGCAATGCAATGAAATCAATTTACTTCACTTACCTGCATATGTAAGTGCCCATAATTCTGAAAGTAAAAATTAAAAAATTTTAGAATATCAGTTATTTGGAAACACATTTTTTAAATTAATATAATTCGATAAATATAGAACAATAATAATTAATTTTGAAACAACGTCAATATAACACAACATCAATGCTAACTTTGTATTCCTTAACAGTGTTATGACGACGTTGCCTGTTTATCGATAAATACAATACACATATCCAATATTTGAGTCAGCTGATTCATTTCGTTTACTATTTTTGGTAAAAGTGTTTTTGAATAAGCAAAAGCTTTGTAAATAAATTAAAATAAAATGTTTTTCTTTCCTATTGGGACGATGAAAATAAAAAAATTTAATAGTGAAAATAAGATTTCTCAGACAGAATTCATGCATTTGCCAGTTACCCAAGGAAAAGTAAGTGATAAATTCCGTCATGTTTTTGGAAAATAATGAGTAATGTTCATCCTTTTAATATTTTCAAGTTATTTTCGGCTGAACAAAACATCATTTAGGCAAGTATTGGATAAAATAGAGGCTAATTTTTGAAATAAAAGGGATCAGATCAACGTTTATTGGAGATTGGAGCTTCCTCAAAAGGAGCTCAGTGCTAATTGTTTATATATTCCGCCTCTAGTTGCTTAACACTCAGTACTGTTTGCAGCCTTTTTTAATTTAAACCTCAAGTCCCCACTGTACCTTGAAATAATTGGGAACGTTACCTCTGCGGAATCCACTAGCAAAATACGGACTTTTTTCAACTCTTCCACAAGCTTTTCAAATTGGTTGGGGATAGTCATTTTAATTTCGTCCATATATTTTTCACTTTTTTTAAGAATTTTTTTAAATAAATACGTACATTTTTATATCTACTTTGGTATTTCTTATATTTCACTTTTTTAACATTTAAATTATTTTTCATTGAGGCATGCACACAACAGAACACGACATCAAAAACACTGACGACAAAATGAACGGCAACATCAACATCAATTTTTCTTACAGAATACCAAACATTTGCTGACAGTCATCGATAAATGGCAATACTATCTACAGGAATACCGATTTGCCAAAAAAACATTAAAAACGACGTCGTGTTATGTTGCCGACGCCAAATAGAATAATGGTGAATAAATAACAAACGACAATGGTAAATCCTGCAGTATAGGGAATGTAAAAATCCGCATGCACACGTGGCTCTAACGTAATTTTGACGTCACCATGACACCACATTGTCTACAGGTCGTGTACTAGAAATACATGTAAATGTAGAAAATCACATCATTATACCTGTGCTGCCTCTAGAATTGTGCCCAACTCGGCTAAATTTGTCACATTTAGATTTTGGAACAAAAATACTATCAATATTTTACGACATTTAGTAACTAGCACTAAATTAAAAAAAATTCAACCAAGATGCTGAAAATTCTCGTGACGTCATAGCCACATACTCATATGGCATGCATTTCGTGTGCTATAGGCTTAAGATTGTTGTAAATTTAGAGATGGGTAAAATTGAGCTTTCATTACAAAAAAGTTTTCAACAAATTGTAGTACGATGAATGAAAACAACTCACATATTCCATTTGCACAAATAACGCTGCTAATGAAGGTGTTGCGACCTTCGAATACAGCATGTTGTTCCGTTCTGCTAGTGTTTGTCAGAATATTTACAATTACATGTTCCTTAAAAATTATCACATGTAACTTGGCTTACATATTGAAAAATGGGCTTGAAGGCCAACTTTGAGGGGAGGACGCACCTCCTAAAACACAACTTATCGCTATGAAATTTTTTTGTGTTTTTTTTACATAAAATATAATATAAGAAATAAAAATAATAATGTACACATATGACTTCCTGCTACAGTAACACTGGATTACAATCCACGTTCAAATTATGCTTGAAGGCATTCAATCGCTAGTCATTTCCCAACAATATTCCAGCTTTTTGTATTTTATATATTTCACATAGTTTATGTTTGCTGGGTTATTTAGTTTTTTTTTTTTTTTTTTTTTTTTTTTTTTGTTTGCCATTACGCCAACTATCATGAAACGTTTACAATTAATTCCTTTTAATTATTTTATTTTTGTTCTATTTTGTTTTTTCAGTTATATCTTATCTATGGGCAATAATTGATATGATGTCGAGAATTTATAATCAATTTTACTTTTCATTTCATTTTTATTTTTTACTTTATTGTTATTATTTTTTTCAATGTTGTTTTGAAATAATAGCAGTAACAAACAATAGCCTCATTAGTTTTGAAATCAGAGGTTTCAGTAACAAACTGCCAACCAGAACTTTAAGGTCCAGTACATATTATTAGGAAAATTATTACACTGCACAGTGGGTTTAAGTTTAACAAGGAAGGAAAATAAATCTATTATTCCTGAGCGGTTGTCCACAAAGGGGTAATTTACCAGAGATGTGCACATGAGTGTTTTCTGACTCACGATACGCACGCTCACGCAGAAAAATATTTTACTCACGCACTTTCACGCACGAATGATTTTGAACATTTTCACGATCACGCATAAAATATTTTTAATCACGCACGAGTAGTTTACAATTTATCACGATCACGCACGCTCACGAAAAAGTATATTTATAATATAATTTTCATGTTTTTTGGGTTGAAAAATAGGTTCTTACATAATATGTATATTATACATATGTACATATCTATGTATATACATATGTATGCTCGTATATTTGTAAAAATAAAATGTAAATTAAAATAAAGCAAAGTTAATTTAATATAGTTTTAAATATTCGTATTCGCGGATATCATCTTAAATATTCGAATTCGAATTCTCGTATATCAAAAATTGACATTCCGCACATGTATGTATGTATACATACATAATATAAATGTGAAAGTAAGACGTACATATGATCAATTAAATAAATGATAATCAAATAAATGAGAAAAGCATATTAAATGATAAAACATACAATGTTTCTGTTACGTAACATTTTCAAAGACTCCCCCACTCCCCCCCCCCCCTTTACAAAACATAACAAAACTCGAACCCCACCCCTAACCCCTACAGCGTTACGTAATATATAGACGGCCCCTAAAGCAAAAAACATTTTCTGCGGTAGAATTCGTCAGTAGTATTGTTGACAAAGGCACTGTTGAATCAGTAGTGTTTCTCAATTGATACTTCCTACAGGGTATCTAAGAAACATACATATATACTTACAAAGGTGTATGTATACAAACAAAATGCTCCGAATTCGTAAAGAATTCGTAGCGATTGGTCGACAAAATCTTCCGATTTCGGCACCGAAATATTACCGAAATCGTAACAATTTTTGTATGAAATGGTTGACCCGACTTCGTAACGATATGTTGGTACGAATTCGTTACGATAAGTCGGTACGAATTCGTAAAAATCAAAGATTTAATGTTTAAAAAAAAAATGTTCAGAGAAACTACCGAAATGTCTTAACGAATTCGGTACGACAAGTCTGACTTTAGAAAAAGTCGAAACATTTTGTTTGGGGGTATTCATTATGTTTGTAAGCTCATACTATCATACATACATATTACTATACATACATATATGCATTTATTATTATAAAATAATTTATTTCAAATGATTGAATACAGTTACATATGTATGTACCTATGCAGGAATGTTATCTCGTGAGAGCGTGAGAATTCGTGCGTGATTAATAAAAAAAGCTCATGTACGATCACGCACGAGTAATTTTTTTCAGTCACGCTCACGCACTCACGCGTGATTGGTTATAATATTTGATCACAAATCACGTGAATCACGCGTAACTCACGCGTGATACGATAAAATCACGACATTTGCACATCTCTATAATTTACTACTGCTTTGAGTTGTTAGGACCTCTCAGGAGGACGTAGAAATATAGGGGGCACTCAAGTTTTAAAGATTGTATTTAACACTTAGAGCTTAGTGTTACGTAGTGACTGCTCTCCTATTCGCTGGCAAACGGTTTTATATTATGAATTAGGGCAGAAGTTAAGCAAACATCCCGCCTAATTGTTGCAAAAAAGCTAACAAGAAGTACTTTATCAGATATCTAAATTTAATCACTTGCTCAGTAGTCTTACAAGTCCATAGAAGAACTAGAAGAAGGGAGGCATATGTATACACAGAAAAAACTAAATTTCATTTTCAGTAACCAAATTCGTTGAATCAGTAAATATTTTATTTGAATGCGGTCCTACAAATAATTTTGTAAATTCTGATAAAAATTTTGTAAAAATTTAAATTAATCATAGTTCGGCTGAGAGAAAATGTTATTTCAGTGTGTTGGTGTTTATCTTGCTTGTTGATAGGAACAACGTGCTGTTGTGCGGTTGTTGTTGTTTAGTTGTTGTTTATTTTGTTTGATCGTGTTGTATACATGTAAATGCCGAAATGCAGCCGACAAACGTCGTGGCCTGTTTCTTCTCTATACAGTGTTTTGGTACAAATTAATTTAGTGGAACAGTACATAATATTTACTGAAACTAAGTTTGATTTCAAACAAATATTTGTTTAAAAATTTTTTGGGAATAATTTTTTCTGTGTACATAAGAGGATGGCGTTGGCTGAAGTAGTGAGCACGTTGACTACAAAACCGAAGGTCCTGGGTGCGAACACGGTTTCCGACAATTATTAAAATAACAACACCATGCATTTTTCTTATGCGTATTAGTGTCCATTTGTATCAGTTGTTGTAAGAAAAGTTCTAGTGATGAAGGCATAGAAAATGGTCAGTGAACTAATCTGACTTCAGCAGATACTAATACTAATTTAACATCAGAGCACCGCACCCTCCTTCGTCAGTATTGTGTAGCAGAATCATTGGCGAAGTAAAATAAGCAATAAAATTGCTACTAAATACAACTTCAAAATTTGATACGCCTCTGTGACACCAGAGGCGCTGCAACACTGCATTATTATTCATTGCCTGAATGTTACTTCTCTTTAAATGAAGTTAAATGGGTTAAATATTCAGCCCATTTATTCAAGCAATATAAAAGGTAACTGGCTAGAATCCCTTTAAGGGCCATTATTACAACTTACAAATAGTTAATTTTAGGATGTTATCTGGCAGGTAATAATATTTTGATTATTACAAGTAAACATTAATGTAAAAGTTACTGATAAGCTAACAGCAGGTTTATCCTCATGGTAACTTTCAAAGTGAACTGTAAGCATTTTAACAATACAACATTTGTATTATTTATTTTATCGGACAGTTGTAATAATGGAAAAAATTAATGGCCACTTTATTGTTCACGTTAGCTAATGTTAAGATTAACTATCAGGAACTTTATCTTTACTTTATAATAATGGCCCTAAGTCGTCTATAGTTTGCACAACCTTAAAAATAATATTTCACTTTATAATTTTTGATAAAGCATCTTATTTTAAGATAGAAAGTAAATGTTTTTTTTTATTTTGAATTTAATCTTTATTATTGTTAAAATAATGACCTTGAAATTAAATAAGATTTATTATCAGATGTTTTGTCGAAAACAAGTCAACAAAAACTTTTGATAAAAAAATATACATATGCAAGCATGAAACCATTAAAACTAACATTTTTAGGCAGACGCTGATTAGTTGAAACAAATAAAAATTTTAAAATCTTACTTTTATATTTATTATTAGATTGAAAATTATCTTATCTTTATTAAAAATGTCTACCACTTAAGTTGTATTGCATCAAAAAGCAGGCTTCCGCCTGCCATTTCAGAACAAGTAAAAATATTACGTTTAGACATAAAATGGCGCCCCTGGTGTGTTAGAAATCTTAAGGCCTTTCCTAAATTTTCCTTTGCGTAAATGTATTGCTTTAAAGTTTAAACGATTTCATTCGTTGTGTTTTTTCTCTTTTGTTATTTATTTCTCCATGAAAATCAAATGGCGCTGCCTCCTATTTTATTTAATCTCTGTACTTTTAATTTGTAGGTACGTCCTTATACATATTATTTTATTCATAATGTTGTTGTTGTTGCTGTTGCTGTTGCAGCAGTAATAAGTATTAATTATAGTTTGTTATCGGGTCTAGTTTTTCTGAGTTTATTTTGTATGCAAATTAAAAATCTCGTGCCAATATGGTAATTTTATTGTTTTGTTTGCTATATAGACATGCATGCATGAAAATATGTATGTTTGGGTAGATATGCATCTACCCGTAGACAGTGTGTGGAGAAAGTCCAAAGCTAAAAATCCGCAGAAGGCGTTTAGCGTTAGCATCACTGAGTCTAAAAATCAGCTGAATTGTTTCTAAGCCGCTTATGACGCTTATAAATGAAATATATTGAACGCAGCGCGTATACACTTATTCATAATAGCCCAGTTCACAATCTTGTGCGAATGGTCTTGCATCGTAACATGTGCAAAATGGTATAGTATATTGATATTCAGCACTAAGAATTGTAATAATCAGACTCCTGAAATTTTCAAAAACCCAAAAATAAGAAAATCGCCAAAACGAAAAAGCGCCATAACTAAAAAAAAACGCTAACACTTATATAAATCGCGAAAAATCGCCGAACCCAAAAAAACGCCAAAAAAGGAAAAAGGTGAAAACTTAAAAAAAAATCGCCAAAACCGAAAAAAGTTTACCGGATACTTGATTTTTTTTTAAATGTCTACATGATATTCGATAATATAGGCTAAAGTTCGTATAGTATTACACACATAATATGTACATATGTAGTGTCTGTACTCGAACCCTTTGTGGGCGAGTCAAAGTCGCACTTAACTTACAAGGGCGGATCAATAAGTCCGTGACTTTTTGAATGAAACAGTTTTTTTTGCAAAACAAAAATTTATTTTTCAACATAATCTCCTTTTAACTCAATACACTTAGTTCAACGTTTCTCCAAATTTTGTATCCCTTCCAAGAAATAGGATTTTCCGATGTCCATAAAATAGACAATAATTTCATCGTTGGAGCTAAATCTCTTTCCACCGAGCCATTTCTTTAAGTTGAAAAATAGGAAGTAGTCACTAGGGGCTAAATCTGAAGAATATGGCGTATGGGGTACCAATTCGTAGCCCAATTCATAGAGTTTTGCCATTGAGACTGCACACGTGTGCACTCGTCCATTATCTTGATGAAAAAGAACTTTTTTCTTGGCCATATATGATCGTTTTATTTTTAATTCCTCATTAAATCGGTCTAATAAGTTGGCATAATATTCGCCGTTTATTGTTTTACCCTTTTGAAGTTAATCGATGTGGATTATCCCGCGTGCGTCCAAAAAAAAAACTGTTGCCATCACCTTATTGGCCAACAAACTCACCTTGGCCTTCTTCGGAGCAGGTTCACCCGGAGAAACCCATAGTTTAGACTACTGCTTGGTCTCCGGAGTACAGTAATGGATGCATGTTTCATTCGCAGTTGCAAAACGACGCAAAAACTCATTCCAAATGCGGTTAAACAACTCCAAACAATCCTTTGAAGTTGTCACACGTTTACGTTTATGGCCAAATGAGACCCAACGCGGCACCCATCTTGCAGACAACTTTCTTCAACCTAGCTGATAATTTAAAATCAAAACCAGACTGCCATATGAAATGCCTATGGCACCAACAATTTCACGCACTTTTACTCTTCCATCGGCCAACACCATAACGTGGATTTCTTCAACATTTCAGAACTTTCAGCGTCATTTGTACTTGTGCGATCACAACGAAAGTGATCACTGAAATCGATGGTTCAGAGTCCCCATGTAGTCTATTAACAGGTGGTACTTGATGGGAACAGTGTTGCATTTCATATAACTACGAGGGAAGTTCGAAAAGTCACGGATTTATTGATCCGCCCTCGTATTTAATATCGGTGTTTGCTTTCTTAAAAAATATCTGTTTTCAAGATAGATATAAATATTTACAGACCCCAAACACTAATGCCGGTATTTTACGCTTGGTAGCACACCGTATTAAACAAGATAAAAGCTTTGTCTAAGAATATCATCAGCTGATGGTTTTTTTTTTACAATATTTCAAAGCACTTTAATTATTTGAATTTTGTTTTTTTATATGCTAAACTATTAAATAATGTTCTGTTTTAATTCATTCAAACAAAATGTGTTATTACTTTGAGAATTTTAAAATCGGTAGAAATACGAAAGCATTCCCGATATATCGATAGTTATTTTTCCATATAGCATGTTCGAACAATCGAAAACTTTTACTAGTGACGTGACTCTATTGATATTTTGACGCCTTTAGAGTTTTTCAAAACATTTTAACTGTTCAGTTTTTGTATAAATATTTTATTTAAATCAAGTATATTTACAGTCGAACTTCTCTATAACGAAATGTTCTCTATAACAAATAAAATTCGTCAACACAACATTTTTGTGAGTATTTTCATACATTTTGATCTCCCTATAACGAACTTCCCTATAGCGAAGTTCTCTCTGTAACGTACAATTTTTTAAGACTTAAATATAATTTTTCACACTAAATAATCTCTCTATTGCGAAGTTTTTAGCAATCAATTTTTTGCATCAATTTAGTCCAGTGTCCCGCAAAATTAAATATGTTTGTATTGGTGAGAAAAATGAGAGTAAAATAAATTGCACTTGAAGAAAAGTTGTCTAATTTAAAATACATGATGTGGTTATTAATTGTTTGAAATTTTTTTTTGCAAATAAGCAATTTAGTAAAAAGCTTAACTAAAAACTAAAAATGTAATAATCCATTCAACAATGAGTGTATAAATTCCAAATTAAATTTATTCACAGCTTTGTGGATACTATTAAAATGTCTTATTTTTAACTGTTTCATAACATAAAATGCATTGCATATTGCAAAATCATATTTTATCACGAAATATTTCTTAGCTTCCATAATTATTTAAATTTTTTGTTGCTGTACAAATTTATTAAATTTGAACTTTAATTTCGTTCCGTGTGCTCAAAAAAATTAGACAAAAAACCGGGAAAAAATTAATACATGCGGGCACAACTTAATTCGTCGCTTGCTCAGTGACGACTACATGAAAGAGCATGAGCATGTATGTGATTTTCATTAGCACAATTGTGCTATGGCTTGCGGGTTACTGATTTAGTCACAGAAAATATAACTGTAAAATATATTTTTTCCCTTCTTAATCATTGTGCAGACTTTGTTGAAGAAGAAAAGTGGAAACATCAAAAACAAATGAAAATTACATCTTTCTTTAACACCATATAAAAACTTAATATATATTTTTTCTACATTTAAACAAAAAAAAAATTAAATGTGTTCATGTAAAAAAATTTTCTTCTCCTAATACATATAATTTTTTTCTACATATGTATGTATGTATTAATAAAAAAAAATAATGTGTTCATGTAAAAACAATTTTTTTTTGTCTTAATATATATATTTTCTACATAAAAAATTTAAAGTCAAAATATTCTGCAGTTTCTCTATAACAAATTTTCTCTATAACCTAGAAATTTGACGGTCCCCAACTGCTACGTTATAGAGAAGTTCGACTGTATCTTAGATCAATTTTTCATACACATTTCACTTAAATTGAGTTTTAAAAAGTTAATGCATTTCGATGCAACTAAGGCAGAGTTTACATCTGGTATTTCTCTTGTGCAATGTGCAAAAAAAAAAAAAAACGTAACCACTAATTACTAATGAAAAACTGTTTGATTCAGATATGTATTTATTGATTAACTGCCTCTTCCACTATTTCGAAAGAAGGTATTCATTCGCATTCTAGGCGAAAGAAAACTGGGGGCAAATTACGACACTCGTTATCGAACGAAATTACGAAACATTTCCATATAAACTCCATTGAAATATTTCGCAATTTCGTTCGATAACGAGTGCCGTAATTTGCCCCCAAATTTCTATTTCTCTATATTACTTCTGTACGAACATTGACTCCAACGAGACAAGTCGCAAGAAAATGTAAGTGTTTTCATACAGATTTTCATACCACTAATTCGAATGAGTGGGCAGCAAAGCGAACACTATGTCAAAATCACTCACTCGCTATTTTGTTTTCGTGCAGTAAAATTTATTTGCAAAGAGTTCAATAAAATTTGTAAAATTTTATTTTATCACATTATTATTATTTTTTTAAAATTTCTTCAATCTATTTTTTATTTGTAGAGAAAAGTCATAAAATATTCATCAAAATATTATTGAACACTTTTGTTTTGATTATTGTCTTATGTTCATTATAAAGAGTACTCGCACATTTTAAACAAAACGAATGTAGTTGTAAAGCAAAACAGTAATAACATGCTGTTGTTGTGCGACTATTTTGTTGAATTATTTTTCGTTGTTCAATATGGTTGTATTTATTTTCATGTAAATGTTAGTAAGTTACTTGAAACATACAAATTGGTACTAACTACTTTAATTTATGAACACGTAATCATAAGCGAAAGAAAGCTGACGACATAGTGGAATTAAAAAGTATTAGAATTCAAGCGACTAGGTTTCTTACGCAGAGTTTTTCTTTCGACATAGTGGAAGTGGCAGTTAAACTGGTTCCAGTCATGTTAGATTCTATATAATTCTTATTAGTTATGTATGAAACCTTTTAACTTAATAAATACGTGTCTGAATCGAACTATTTTTCATTAATAATTAGTGGTTACGCTTTTTTACGCTTGTGTGGCACATACCACAAAGATGTAAGCCCGGCTTAACAGGCTATAACGTTTATGCGATACTCTATCAACTGATTTACGAGTACTTAAGCAACTGCATTCTTTTTGAATTAATTAACAGATATCAATTATGGAGACATTACTGTACAATTTTTTTTCACTGCACATTGTGAATTTTTTATGGGAATTTGTATAAAAACATATTTCTAAACAAATATTTATGTAGAAATTAACAACAATTTATATACAAAATAAAACTCATGGAATTTTATCTTGAATTGTACAAATGATTGTGTGTTAAAAAAATTTTTCCTAAGTCCGAAAAATTCAACAATACCCTGTCTACGAAATAATATGTCTACAGTTTGTAAGTTTGTAACTGTAGACACACACATATATACATTTTACGAAAAAACAAAAACAAAAAAAAAATAAATAAATAAATTATAAACATACGTACGCATATAATGTATACTTTACGAATACACCCAGCCATTGTACGTTGTGTTGTATATAATTACGAGACGTGCAATTAGATCATCACAAGATCCATAATGCCATTTGGAGGTCTTGAGGTTAATAGTGATAGTGCTTTATATATTTAGTTTTTTGCATTGTTTTTTTTTTCTTTTCTTTCTAAACTAATTCAATTAAAAATAGTAAATTAAAATCAATTAATGTAAATTTTTTTCTTCTTCTTTGCTTAATTATTGAAAATTTACATCTGTTTTAATTTTTATTAAAGACGAAAGGAATATAGCAAATTGTTATGATTTCTTATAATTCTTTTACACAGCACGTATTATTTTATGCGGTCTGTTTGTAATTAGTTCGTTTCAATTTGTGAAAGTTACATTGGCGTAGCTGAATTTTCATTTCCAGGGGTATAAATATACACTGAAAAAAAAAATGATTTTGATATTTGAATACGAAAATCACCGATTCAATAAATAAAATTATTGAATTTTCTGCAATGATTATTTTTTCATAATTGATAAACAAAATTGTATGGAAGTTTATTTAAAATATATATTTTTTGCAGTCAATAAAGAAATTTATTGAATCAAAGAAAAAAGTTATTGACTGAAATGTTATTTTCAGTGATAATTGTTATTAGTGTGTGTGTGTGTGTGTGTGTGTGTGTGTGTGTATGTATGTGTGTGTGTGTGCGAGTGTGTGTGTGTGTGTGTGTGTGTGTGTGTGCCATTTTTTTCACCCACTTTTTGTTTGTATATGCAGACAGCTTAATATGATTTCTTACATTTTTGACAAGCAATGTGTTTGAATCAAATATAGAATTTTATTGACTTCTTTTTCCTTATTCAACAGGTTTTTGAAAATATTTTTACAACATTTTTTTCTGTGTACATGGCTATATATAAAGCAAAATGTAGTTTCATTCGCAACATCTACTCAATTATACTTATACATGTACATATAAGTAAACACAAGGTAGCGCATAAGTAATGTCATAATTTGAATTGGCCGCCATTTTCTCACATTGCGCCCAATCTCACTGATTTGCATATATGATGCACATAGCTATAGAAAATTAAATGTCAACAAGCAATGGAGCGATCGGTAAACACATCAAAAAGATGGAATTATTTATTATAGTTTTCCTCGTGTTCCATGTGCTTGAACTGGGCTCAGTACATATGTCGCAAGAAGTGGCCGGCATCGCTTTATTCGTTCGACCAAGCATGTCGCTTCTGTTGCCGACGATGTTACGGAGAATACACAATCATCAACGACACCACAATGCACACTGTTAAGCATCAGTATTTCGGTGAAAGATTTTAGAATGATCCCAACAAAGTGTAAATAGTGGGTATGTATAAATTCGAAATCATATACTGCCAGTTTATATAAGCCATGTAAAAATTCTCCGCTGCCTATTTATAAGGAAAACAAAAACAAATTTTGAGTGCTTTGTTTTTGTTTTCAATATAAATAGGCAGACGAGAATTTTCACATGGCTTCTATGAACTGGCAGTTAATTTCATTTCAAATAACAGAGTAGACCCCCGAACTGCTGCTTGCTGGCCGTTGGACAAGGTTCAATTAGTATCATACGAAACTTTTTAGGGTTTCGTACACCAAATGTGAGAAGGAACCCTATTGTCTTTCTATTCAAATGTCCATCTGTCTGTCTATGTGTCACAGGCCGTTTTCTCGAGAACCGTAAGAGCTACGGACCTGAACTTTTCACCGAATATGTGAACAACAACTAATATGTATGAATATGAGAGTTAAAAATTCTGTAGCGAGCAACGAAAAATGTTTAAATCCTAATGTAATGAAATTTGCAAAGTTAGTGTATTTTTATATAGACTACACCAATTAACACTAAAATTTAAAAAAAAAATCGAAATTAAAGGATATTCTATTGAAAACTCTTGCAATTTTCAAAAACACTAAAACTAGAAAATCACAAAATTAAAAAATTTCGGAACGAATAATCGTCGAAATGAAAAAACGCTCAAATAAAAAATATCAGCAAAAATTAAATAAATCTCAAAAATGCAAAAAACTAGCCATAAGTAAAAAGGTCACCAAAAAAAAGCCAAAAATCGACAAAACAAAAATTAAACAAACGCCAAAAACCAAAAAACATCAATGCTAAAACAAATATCCCAAAACCGAAAAAAAATCGTTAAAAAGAAACAAGCGCCGTACGGAACCCTGAGTGTGCGAGTCAGAGTCGCACTTTATTGAATTAATTTTGTTTTCAATATAAGCATACGAAAAAAAATTCTTGTTCGTGTGCTTAGCCAATTTTAATCTGGGGTCTAATCGTCGCTTTCAAGAACGAACTGATACGATCACGTTTTTTCAATATGAGACTATTGCATTCGCTAACGAACAATGTAATAATATTGAACGATATCGAAGAAACTTAATAGAAATCAAAAGCGACGATTAGACCCCTATTTTGTTTATTTGAACGAGTGTGTAATTTTGTATCTTTGCTTCATGTTATTTGATTTTCTTTTCAGTTTTTATTTATTTCAACGCTTCATATTAATAATTCGTATAGTGGATTTATATGGATTTAAATTGCAAATGAATATCTTATAATAATGGCTTAACAAACAGTTTAGGAACAAAAGACTTATAATTTGTCTTCGTCGGTCCCACTGTGCAACGTTGAAATAACAATTTAAGGTTTTTTCTTGACTTACTTATTAATATTTTTCGTCTTTTGTTTTTTTAATTAAACCAATATTTAGTACTTAGTTATTTCCCTATTTTTTACATTAAAATTTCGACAGGCACAAGACAAATCCAACTTTTCCCAAAAAGTATTTTAAATTGTTTTTTATCATCAAATTGCAGGATTAATTTTACGCTTAAGCTTTATCGTATAACAGAATTTTTTTAATCCAATTGTTTTGCAAAATTTTACATGAACAATTATTCATACGAGAGATGGGTGCGTGCCGAGTTTTTCCAACACGACACGACCAGAACACGAATACCAAGATGTCACCAACACGTACGAAACATGCACGCCAAAAATTTTTCCATCACGATACTGTACAACACACGAGATCAAACTGAATAGCAAAAAAACATTGTTGATATTCAAAAAGATATATATTACTATATTTTATTATATATTTAATCAATTATAACACCCCTTTTACACACGGAAAGTTTACTTTGCAAAGTCTTAATTCAGCTGGGAGAAAGACAGAAAGGAACAGTATTCCTCCCTCTGTCTTTCTCTCATCTGAATTAAGACTTTGCAAAGTAAACTTTCCGTGTGTAAAAGGGATGCAAGTTATAATTTCCTGACGAAGCTAATACCCCTTTTAGAAACGGAAAGTTTACTTTGCAAAGTCTTAATTCAGCTGTGTGAAAGACAGAGGCGGAATACTATCTCTTTCTGTCTTTCTTCCAGCTGAATTAAGACTTTGCAAAGTAAACTTTTCGTGTCTAAATGGGGTATAACCAAAGGCTAGCGAAATATCGAAAAAAGAGAAAAATTAAAAGAACTGAAGCTTGATTAAATATATAATAATAATTGTTATATAAAGGTCAAAGAAATAGTTGAAAATCATACACATTTTTATTTAATTTCAGAACTTTAAGTTTAAGAGACCTACACTATCAACAAATTTGCTGGTGTAAAGATGAAAAATATGGAATTTGTTTAACTGGAAATTAAGGCATACCTAAAATCACTTTGTTTTTATCGTGTCAATTTTGACCGCCCACGAAATCAGATTTTCTGTCACGAACACTTCGTGTTGAGTCTTCGTGTCACAAAAAAACATGACACGCTGCCATCTTTAATTCATACCTTGTTTTTGTTTATTTGTCAAAAGGGAGCAGTAAATGAATTACTTTTATATGTTATCATTTGTGCAAAGCTTGATAATCTGTATGGTGATAACGAGTTAACGCAATCAGACAAAGTACAGTGAAACCACTACTCAAATAAATAGTAAGATTTGTGTATGTATTTACATTAAAGCAGTTTATGGTATTTACCAGGAGCTTAGAATATAAATAGAAGAGATGTTAAATTTACAAAACCCTGCCAAGATGGGCATTTAAGGTATTTGGGGTTCAAAGGATGTAACGGATTTCACTGATATCTCTTGTTTTGAGTGTCAGCATATATATAAATAAATTCAGTAAAGTGCGACTCTGACTCCCGCACGAAGGGTTCCGTACGAACACTAGATATGTAATTTCATACAAACTTCATCCTATATAATATATAGGTTTGGCATTTTTTCTTGGTTTTTGGCGTTTTTTCAATTTGGCGATTTTATTTCATTTTGGTGTTTTTTTTTCATTTTGGCGTTTTTTTTTCATTTGGGAGCTTTTTTAGTTTTGGCGCCTTTTTCGCGTTTTGGTGATTTTTTTCGGTTTTTGGCGTTTTTTTTAATTTGGCGATTTTTTTTCATTTTGGCGACTTTTTTTCATATAAACAATTATTTTGGTTTTGGGCGCCTTTTTCACGTTTTGGCGATTTTTTTCGATTTTTGGCGTTTTTTTTTTATTTTGGCGATTTCTTCATTTGGGTGATTTTTTCGAATTTAGCGAATAATTTTAGTGTTAGAAATTTTTTTTTAAGTTTTGGAGATTTTTTTCGTTTTGGCGATTTTTTTTAATTTTCGGCAATTTTTTTTTTTTGGTTTGGCGATTTTATAATTTTCGGAATTTTTAGGTTTACCGTTTTTGAAAATTTCAAGTGTTTGCCTCTTACGTTTTCCAAGATATAGCAAGTTGTCAAAATTATATAGTCAAAATTGCACTAACTGATGGACCACCCTTTAATTTAATTTTAGTGTTATTTGTTTTAGTCTGTATAAAAATACACTAATTTTACAAATTACAAGTTTCAATATACATATGCATATTACATGGGATTTTCACATTTTTCGTTGCTCGTTTTGGAACACCCTTTAATTTTTAATTCTCATGTATTTGTTGTTGTAGCGGCCAAGGTTCTACATACTCTGTCCAAATTTCAGGTACGTAGCTCTTACGGTTCCTGAGAAAATACCGTGTGACGGACAGACGGACAGCGTAGCAAAAACAATAGGGTTCCTTTTCACCTTTGGTGTACGGAACCCTAAAAAGGACGTTGCTTCGATAATTTAGGCCCCTATCATGGTTCACACCTAAATTCAGTTTGGTCTTCTAAGAGTCGACCAAACGTACACACAACCAAACTGTGTTTTAGTATCATGAACCACAACTCTTTTTTAGTTAAAATTATCATCGCGTTACCAACTTAAAACCTGAAGTTTAACATATCACACCAACTTGTTACAAGAAAAACCCAACCACAGACTAACGCAGATTTGTAAATGACAATACCAAAACACAACGAAAAAGCCAACTGTTAATTTGGTTGAGAATGGCAATGCAAATTTATCAATCCTAACCAAACTATTTTAAAAGTTGAAACCCGTAATAGGGACATTTAAAAAAAAAGAAAAAATTAGATTTTTCTGAAGAAGCCACACAAAGCAAATATCGAAATATAAATAGAGGATTTTAATATAAAAACAAGAGACCTTAAGGCTTAAGCTACGTTGTAAATTCAGTATCCGTTGACAGGAAAGTAGAATAGTAGTAGAATATTCCATCACTTGCTGTAATATCATACGAGTGTTAAACCGATGTTAAATATTGAAATAAAAATTTTTAACTACCTGCTAGATTATCCTATTAATTTAAAGGTTGAATTTGCATTTAATATCTAAAAGAATATCCGAACCTTCCATATATGCTTTATTTTCAAAATGAAAATATAGAAAAAAAAATAGCAATGTAGAATCACCATGCAAAAAATTTGATTTGAAATGATATTAAATCATGTTGAATTAAAGTTTAAATCACGATGGTATATATTGGGTGTGTATTTGAAGAATATTTAAGGCGCTGTACACAGAAAAAAATGATTTTGATATTTGAATACGAAAATCGTTGATTCAATAAAAAAATCTTTCGAATTTTCTGTGATGACGATTTCTGCATTATTGATAAATAAAATTGTATGCACGTTTATTGAATATATTTATTTTCAGTCAATAAAGAAATTTAATGAATCAAAGAAAAAAGTTGTTGACTGAAATTTTATTTTCAGTGATAATTGTTAATTGTGTTGTGTTGTGTGTGGATGAATGTCACATTTTTCAACGCCTTTTTGTTTGCATTTGCTTGGCTGCTATTAAAACTAAATGTGTTTGGGATGAGTCGAACCGGCAATCTCTTGACTAATAAAGTAACGTACTTATCACTCAGCTAAAGAGCAAATCGCTTTTGCATACGCAAATAATCAATACACGCAAAACATGATTTCTTTTGTTTCTTCTAATCTAAAAATAACTTTGTTGATTAAAAAAAACAAGCCACGATGTTTTTCGGCTTATTGTCCGAACTCACACGTATACAACACCAACAATCAAAATAAACAACAACATCAGCACATGACCAGGTTGAGTCAATCAATAAACAAGGAAAACACTAACACAAATAAATGACATTAAATCACTGCTGGCCAGAGAAGCGCCAGAGTGCCGAACATCAATCGGCTTTTTGTACAAATGAATGCACATAAGCTTATACATTAATCTCGGTTTTCTCTCTGTGGGCAGCATTGCATTAAATGATATTTCAAAATGTGCAGAATTGATAAATACAATATTCAATGACAAATATTATTGAAACTAAAATTTTATTCAATAACATGGTTTTATTGAAAATAATTCCTGTCTATTTTTTTCTGTGTAGCTGCAGCGGTAAGCGCGTTAACTACCACCCGGGGAAGCAAATTATAAATATACAAACATTTTCCGATGCCTATTCTAATATACATACGTAAGTTAAGTAAGTAATAAAATGCAATGAGTACATTAAATTAAATTCATGTTGTTTCAACTGGAAATAACTTTGGTTCAACATCGTTCTTTGAGTTTCTTGAAATAACTTCCATTCAACATGATTCTTAATTGTGACATGAAATAAAGTAATTTCAAAAGAAAAAATTGTCTTTGAAGATTACTGAATATCATATTGAATTAACATGAAACACATACATGTGAAGCGAACTCATTGGGGAAAAATGTAAAATAAACCTCGTTAGCGTAGATTTCAAGTTGAAGTTTTTCTGTGTGTAAGAATTTAGTAAAGTCTTTGTAAATATTTTCTAAATTATTCTACGAATATCTATCTATATAAAGAATTAACATTTCATATCTAAGACGACATTCGATTCTTCCATACATATATCCTTTATTTCGAAAATTATATTTATGATGCAATTCTGCTCCGAATGCATCACGGCCTATGCTACTATTTCCTATATTATGTTAATAATCTATGTGGTTAATTTCATCCTAATATGTAAAAGGATTTTAGCTGCCCCCACATACCTTTATTTTAAATTTATATATTGGTGGTAGTCAAAATCAAATTGGTGAAAATTTAAGCACTGCATGATGAGTTTGTAAATTGCAATAGACACAAGCTCACTTCTGCCTCTCTTTTATTCTTGATTCTAGAAATTTAATTAAGGCTCAGATTCAGGAGAAGCACATTAGCAATTTTTTATAAACTTAAATATGTCGCTAAGCTCTAGGCCAAGAATATTTTTTAATCGATTTAAAGAAAGATGTATAGGATATCCTACATATTCAGAATGCAGTAAAAATTTGTGGCCAAATCTGCAACAATGGTCAATTTCATATTTTTAGCTAAAATAATAACCCTTATTGCGAATGGCGTCGCCGACGTCACATCAAGACGACAGTAAAAATTGTCACTTGTGTACTCTTTGTCCACAATTTATAAAAATAATTTACTATCAAAAACAATTAAAATAAATAATAAAACTTCAAAGCAGTTTCAAAGACATGTTTGCAAAAAAAAACCTTAGACGTAGAAAAATTTTACATAAAAATCTATGTAAAAAAATTAATTTGAAATTTTTCGGCAAAGATTTTGCTTCATATATATTTCATGTGAGTTCAACATGATTTAAAGTAATCATCGAAGAAGATTTTTCATTTTGAAATAACTTTTATTTCATGTAGCTTTAACATTCCAGTACTGTTAAATCAATATTGAGAATCTTGTTGAATCAAAGTTATTCAAGTTGGAGCTACATCAATTCTCTGACATGAAATATCATGAAGGACCATGTTGAATCAAAGTTATTTCAAGCTGAAATAACATGATAATTAGTAAAAAAGAACAAAACGACAATGGTAAGACTGTTGTAAATATAGTGATGGTAAAATTGAGCTTACAATACAAAAAAGCTTTCAGCAAATTGAAATAAGATGAATCAAAACAATTCACATATTCCATTTGCAATAAAATGCTAAGTATATACAGCAGAAATCTACATCAACTGACCCCACACACAGTGGACCAAACACAAAAGAACGCTGATGATGAAGGTTTAGTGGCCTTCGAAAACGGCTGGCTGTTCCGTTCAACTATGTGTTGTTAGTCAGAATATTTACAACAGACTTTTGTGTTATTTGTTCATTAATAATTATCACATGTAATTTGGCTTAAAAAGCGATACGAACTTTAGCCCGTTCAAATCACAAAATATAGAAACAAATGGAGTTCGAATAATAATTAAAATTAACTGACATGAATTTAATTTAATGTAGTCATTTAATTATATTAACTGTTTTACTTAGGTTATTGTGTGTATTGACACAGACATCAGGAAGGCAGTTTGTCGGCTATTTACAAACATCAAAACAAGCAACAAAAAAGCAAGAACAAGTCACACAACTGAGCACAACAATGCATCCTGCCTTTAAAAAAAAGCAAATAAACACATACACACTTAAAGAACATAATATGTCTTGTAAATTTAATATGATGTGCAATCAAAACTTTTGCATGTTGATTTTACATTGGTCTTTTTTCATTTTTGTACATAATGTGCATTATGATTCACTGTGCATCAATTCTGACACAACAATTTTCGTGTCACTTGTCACACTAAGACTTATTTTAAACTGAAGCAATAATTTTTCCGTTGGCACTACTGTGTGTTGAATCAACAAATACTCTTGATTAGTGTCAGAATGAAAAGCTACAGGTAAATTTATACACTGTAGTTCCGCGTATGATATAATTTTATTTATTCACTGTTAATCAGAAGAAAAACAAACCTAGACAGAAAAAAATATCACAAATAAACAGTGACGTGTATGATGGGCGATATAAAAGTAAGTACACGCACAGTGGAAGATTTTGGGGAAAATTTTTAAATTTTTATCTTATTGAAATTTTTACGTGTAGTCAAATTTAATTTTACACCAACAAAAGCAACCCGAGGCTTCAGATAAAAAAAACTATTTTTTGATTTTAAAAAAATAATTGAATATTTTTACTAATAACTTTTTGTTTGCTAACAGAAGATAAATATAAATAATGTAATAACAAGAGTTTTTATTTATCCTACACATCAAGATTACCCGCAGCTTGAATTTGGAACATAGACAGTGGGTGATACCTAAAGTTATCTATGCAGAAAAAAGTTATAGGCAACCCTATTTTGTTTCGACTATTAAAATTGAGTTAACCAACGAAATTTGTTAAACTAACTAATGTGAAGCAATTAAAAAAATAAATCCAAATATGTATTTGTTTCTGGATTAACTTTACTATCGAAAAAAATTAAAGGCAAATTAATAAAAAATGGTTAAAACAAAACAAGAAACAGCATTATATATTTATGAAAACAATTGCCATCCCATCCATGTCAATTCAAGCAAAGTCCGTACGAATCGGCTGAGTTAATATATTTCCCTAACTTTGTTCTAGCATCCAAAAGGTGAGTTAAATTTCCATGTTGGAGTTGAATACAGGCGGCCAAATTTATATCAGATTTATAAGGAAATGTCCCAACGAGACTTAAAATTGAAATATTATATCAAGCGGCGAGATTTTAACTTACAAGACAGTATACCAACAATTTAATCTGGTTATTTCAATACTGGCCGCTAAAATTTATTAGATTGGCCAACCACAATACTTTCTTTCAATCGACTCTCATCAAAAACTTTTAATAACAGTAAAGTTAACAACTCAAATGGTTAGGATAAGTCCGCTTTAATTTTATGGGTTTAGATTTGTCAACTGTTTCTATTAGATGCACCACGAATACAACAAATTTTATTTTTTTTTAATTTATCAGCTGAAGCGCAGTAATAATTTACTTTTGCAGTAAATTAACAACTTAAGTTGGTAAGATTAACTATATTAACAGTTTGCTTTCTAAACCGGAAAAACTAGTTTTATTTGCAGTAAAATGAACAAATGAAATTGGTTATACTGATTTTAGTTATTACTGTCGCTTTAGTATTTTCAATTGTGCTTGTATTTATCCATGTATTAAATTAACATACAAAATCGTAATTTTATACAACTCACATTAA
Organism: Tachina grossa; assembly: GCA_949987645.1. Classification (NCBI taxonomy): domain Eukaryota; kingdom Metazoa; phylum Arthropoda; class Insecta; order Diptera; family Tachinidae; genus Tachina; species Tachina grossa. Next base: position 133,392,596 of record OX465276.1, on the reverse strand, counting down.
AAAATTAACATACACCTAAAAAAAATAAACCGACTCGACAAAAATAATAATGGTTCACACGCTGGTCCAATTTCTTCATCATATCGGCGGTATATCTAGAATATCTTCAATATTATCTTCCAGTGCGTTAATAGCTGCGTGCTGGTCGCTATAGACATGAGCCTCAAATAGCCTCACAAAAAATTATCCAACGGCGTTAAATTGCAGGATGTAGGCGTCCAATTGGCCGGCCCCAAACGTGAAGTATACTGTTCACTGAATTCGCCTCTCAATTGGGCCATTGTTTTGTGTGATGTGTGGCATGTGGCACCGTCTTGCTGGAACCAAATGTCAGCCAAGTCTAGCTCCTCCATTTTGGACAAAAAAAAAAAATTTAACAGAGGTGCAATTACTGCGAATAGCGCCAAATCGATAAATTACGATCATCAGCTGTACGATACAGCTGTAATATTTTCCTCTGTCCGTACTCTACATATGTATGCGTATTGGTGGTTTAATCTTCAGTAATGTAATTTTAGGGTGAAATTTAATCACAAGATTCCAAATAGGCGCCTCAGAAGGTCGCCCAAACTGACCATAAAATTGAAGAAGTGCACGATGCACTTTCTTAATGATCTGCAAGCATTGTTCATTTGTAAGTCGATTCATGGCTAAATAATAAACCAAACCAGTGATGGAAAATGAGATTTGCATTTCGGTATCAAAAAATTTTTTTCGAGTATTTTTTTGGTCCCGAGAGTACCAAAAATTATTATTTTTTTTATTTTATGATTTGAACAGGCTAAAGTTCGCATCGCTTTGAAAGCCAAATTACATGTGATAATTATTAATGAACAAATAACATCAAAGTTAATTGTAAATATTCTGACAACACATAGTTGAACGGAAAATCTAGCCGTTTTCGAAGGCCAATTAACCTTCATTATCAGCGTTCTTCTGTGTTTGGTCCACAGTGTGTGGTGCCACTTGATGTAGATTTCTGCGTTATATACGCAACTTTTTTGCAAATGGAATATGTGAATTGTTTTGATTCATCGTATTTCAATTTGCTGAACGATTTTTTGTAATGAAAGCTCAATTTTACCATCTCTAAATTTACAACAGTTTTACCATTGTCGTTTGTTCTTTACTAATTATGCACATGTTAGTTAATTTGCTTATTTTTTGTTCTACTTAAGACAAACTTTTTTGGTTTGTTACTATCAAGTATACCTATTTTATTTAATTTTTTAGTTAATTTAATTATTATTCTTCGAACTCCATTTGCTTCTAGATTTTATGATTTGAACAGGCTAAAGATCGTATCGCTTTGTGAGCGATTTAAGTTTTATTAACAAAAAATTATATAAAATTTATTTACAAAGAAATAAAAAAAAAGAACACAAAGCGTATACATTAAGAGGGGGTAAATTTTTTTCAAAAGTTTCATAGCAAAAGCGTAATCCGCTCGAAATTTTGAGAAAATTTTTCGATGAAACCATGGGTCTAAAATCAAACCCTATACCACATCTCTCGACATGAAAACTTATTTCCTCTTCAAAAAAATTGTTTTAATTAAAACTCTTCCAATCCATTTTCGAATCATTATTATTTCTTCCACGGAAGTACTCCCTGCCTTTAATTTTTTCATGAGTTAGCTTATGTTTATCCACAATGATTAGTTCCTTATTTTACTCTTTAAAGCCAATGTCCATAAATAAGGCAGTAACCAAACAAGAAGCATCTCTATCGGAAATGCTAAATCTATCACACACTATGGCAAAAGTTTAAGATGTCGTACTTATTAGTTCGAGTCTATGGTATTTTTTGTCTCGTATGTGATCTTGCAAATTTAAATTCCGATTGATTGTTGATCAACGATGCTCAGCACGCATTCCGGAATCGTATGTTTCCTGATGGTATGTTGGCCAATCACGAACTCTTTTAGGTTATAACGAATCAACCCGCAAATATAAATATGTATGTGTGTACATAGGTAAAAATTTTGAAGTTACAAGTTTTTAGAATTTAATAAATCTTTGGCCTGGATAAGACTTGATACTGCTGAAACATAAAGCATGTTCCTTTGTTTGTTTTCATGAGATTTTGGCAAGAGAAAATCGTTTCCACGTTTACAGAGGAGTGAGGTATGGACCAAATTCCGTAAGCTACTCTCAATTTATCTGGAAACATGTATTCATCTGACGCGTTTTTAGTTTTAGCCACTGTAGACCAGAAGCTGCATATATTTTCTGTTGTTAATGGCTTCAGTTCGTCCATATCAGCCAATGCTTTATATTGGTTGTTAATATTTTCAAAATTATTCTTTTTGCTGGAAAACATTGCAATTAAAAGTGGTATAATGCTGTTGGTCCTACCAGATAAAACATTTTCAGGGGGAAACTTACTAAACCAATTTAAAATTTCATTGTAAAAATCCACTTTTGCCCTCAGGTCTTGACAGAATTTACTACAACATTTTTACAATTGCCTTTAAACTGATATAAAATAGTTGTTTTAACATGGTTCGTGATTACATATGTATAGGTCAACTTCTGTGCTACAAAAAATATCATTGAGCCAAATAGGTTTTCGTTTATATTTAATAGGGAAGGATTACACTTTTCTAAAATATCTTAACTATGTAATAAAGTTTCGTGCAATTTGCCAAAAAGGAATTTTAATTCTTGGCAAAATATATGCATACCGTGAGAGTATCAAATGTGTTGCGGGAGTACTACGGTACTTTTTCATGTCAAATAGTATCAAAAAAAGTACGATCGTACCAACTTTCCCATCACTGAACCAAACTGAACATGTTTAACAGTAACCTGATACACGAAAACAGCTGAGTTGCCGAACACAGTGTTGCCATAAAGAAACTTGCTAAAAATTCAACCTTTATGTATGTACAGTAAACAAAGTTCATATTCGTACACCCTCAATCAAAAAAACTCACTGCCTTGTAATATCTTAAATTACTTATTTCTTGCAAGATTTTTTTCAAAACAGTTAGATAAAAATAAATTTTATTAAACATTATTTTAAAGAAAATCAGAACTTACTATTTTTTAAAAACAAAATTCATATTCGTACACCTTAAATTAAAAAAAAAATCAAATTAGAAATTGATGTAATTACAAAAGAAAAACTTAGCCATTTTTTATACAAAAACTAGTTTTTTGTAGTGTACGAACGTAAATTTTGTTTCTTAAAGATGTAGTGAATTCCGTTTTTTTTAATAAAATTATTATTCGAAGTGTCATTTTGATATTTGATTTATAAAATAGAGTCTCTTTTTATAAATTCGTAAAAAAAAATAAAAATATTATACTGACACCACACACAGTGGACCAAACACAAAAGAACGCTGATGATGAAGGTTTAGTGTCCTTCGAAAACGGCTGGCTGTTCCGTTCAACTATGTGTTGTTAGTCAGAATATTTACAACAGACTTTGGTGTTATTTGTTCATTAATAATTATCACATGTAATTTGGCTTAAAAAGCGATACGAACTTTAGCCCGTTCAAATCACAAATATAGAAACAAATGGAGTTCGAATAATAATTAAAATTAACTAAAAATTAATAGCCATGGGCCTGTGGCAAAAATTAAATAAAAATATACTTAATAGTAACAAACCAAAAAAGTTTGTCTTAAGTAGAACAAAAAAAAAAATAAGCAAATTAAGTAACATGTGTATAATTAGTAAAAAGAACAAAACGACAATGGTAAGACTGTTGTAAATATAGTGATGGTAAAATTGGGCTTACAATACAAAAAAGCTTTCAGCAAATTGAAATACGATGAATCAAAACAATTCACATATTCCATTTGCAATAAAATGCTAAGTATATAAAGCAGAAATCTACATCAACTGACACCACACACAGTGGACCAAACACAAAAGAACGCTGATGATGAAGGTTTAGTGGCCTTCGAAAACGGCTGGCTGTTCCGTTCAACTATGTGTTGTTAGTCAGAATATTTACAACAGACTTTTGTGTTATTTGTTCATTAATAATTATCACATGTAATTTGGCTTAAAAAGCGATACGAACTTTAGCCCGTTCAAATGACAAATATAGTAAAAATATTATAGTTATTTATTTAATTACAAGAGTTTTTCTTTTTTTAAAGTTGAGGGTGTACGAATATGGACTTTGTATACTGTATGTAGCTGCGTTTGGTTATCATTGTAGTTGTTTTCAACTATGAATATCATTATACATAACATATATAAAAATATTATACAACTGAATCTAAATTATTTTTAACTTTTTAAATATTTTTAACTTTTTAATGAAGTCGGCTTTTTTTAAGCTTTATTTTCAAATTCTCTGTGCGAAGCTTATACATATTTTCAAAGGCTTGCTCACGCCCAACACAAGATTTATGGCTTAATTTTGCAAAACGCAACGCTTAGCGTTGACAAATTTTATATGTATGTATTTTGTTTTTGTAATTTAAATTTTTTCCATATAAAATTTGTCAACGCTTGACTTTGGGTTTTACATAGTTAGACCCTTAAGGTACCAATACACTACATGTTTTTGCTTGTGTTTTTTTTTCAAGTTTACAATTCACATGTTTTTTTGTGTGTCTGTCAAACTTGATTAATTTACATACGGTTTTTAATTTTTGGTCACGTGACATCGGCCATGATTGTTTACAACAGCTTTTATTATAACATTAAAGCCGCTGAAAATTTCTTTGGTAGCGTTGCTGAAGTGCCGGCTTCACTGAAAAGCCGGCGTCACATATATTTATTTAAGTTTTTTTCTTTTTAATCTGCAAAACATGGAGCTTGTATCAACACTTGTTATATACTTTATATCATTGTTATTAAAATTTTAAAATGAGATAAGAAATAATTAATTTATCACTAATGCAAATACTTTAAACGGACGGCTAATGATATGGGAGACATTCAACCGTCGATAAATGTTTTCACATGGCATAGACATTTGAAAACACATGTGTGAACATAAGAAAATAGAACATGCTCTAATTGAAAATTTGTATTAGTTTTTGAGGTCACCAACTACATGTTTTTACGGAATTATCTAAAATTTGACAGGTGCAATGTAAGAAACATGTAGTGTATAGGCACCTTTAGTATTTTTCAGAGCTTAAGGTGTGTGCCAAGTTTAGTAAAAATCGATAAAGCACGGAAAATATAATATTAAATAAGCACGTGATATATAGAAGCACGTATAAGCACGTGATATATTTTATTAAAATTTAATAAGCGTGGTCACGCCCCTTTTTTTAATGCTAGATTGTGTTTTATTTTAAGCTCAGGACGTGTGCTAAATTTCGTAAAAATCTGTAAAATGGAAGCATGTAAAATATAATATTAAGTTTTATTGGGCGTGACTCCTCCCACTTTTGAAATTTCAAGATTCTGTCGTTACGAGAGCCCAAAAGTGTTGGGAAAGTTTCCTAGCAATCGAATAAGTAGAATATCATTTAACCAAATAAAAAAATTGTGAGCCTGTCACACCCCACTTTTTTTACAGTGGGACCAAATGGAAGCGATACACTCTCAGGAAAAAAAAAGAAGTTTTACAATCGGTCTAAAATGTACCGAGTTATGAAGTAACAATGCCTAAAAAATACTGACGAATTTATAAACTCCTCTTTTTTTTGAAGTCGGTTAAAAAGAAGTAATAGCAAAAAAATTATCATTAGAATTAGCTCTTATACCAAAAAAAATAATTAAATTAAAAATTATTAAATTATCCTATATAATAAACCGTTACAATTTAATTTGTTTCAATTAAGACACTTTACACTGTAAAGTCTTTAACTATTAATTAAACTAGTTATCTCAACCACAAAAATAATTTGTATACATCAAAATTTACACTGAGAATAAAATAACAAAAACAACTTGTTTGGATTAACCAGACAAAATTGTGCAACTTAACTGTAAGCTTTTGTAATCAAATTGGTTAGATTGGTTAGAACAATCATCAGAAATAAAACTTTTTTTAGCTTTGAGTTTCATAAAGCTCGTTTTATTGATATTGCCTCTTGGCTCCAGAATGTCATAACCCCCAAGTGGAGAAAATTGACAAGACAAAATTCATTTATAGGACCACTAAGAGATCAATTTAAAAGGCTTACGGCCCTATGTATGAGCAAAAAATGCCATGAAGTTAGAATAAGCGACGATCTAGGTGCTAACGGGTTCCTCCATACAATTAGACATTAAAAATTGACGCATAATATAGTCATAACCCACTATCAAATCCTAGGATGATTTTTAATGTAAAATTGTATGGCAAAACTCGTTAAGATCATATTCAATTTTGCCACTTAGGGCCTGTGCCAAACGGTATCAAGGTACTAGTCTAAATAAATTTTTCACACTTCTGAGGTGAATAAAATTTCACTAGCCCTGGGGTCTAGTAGAAATTTTGACACAAAAGGTAAATTTTTGACAAGCTGCAATAAAAAGCATGGTATCATAAAATTTAAATCCACCGCCGTAGCTTGGAGCCGTCGCCCAATACAAAGATTTTTACGTCTTTTAAGTTTAAATAGACTGTGAATTAGATTATTTGTTTTAGTTTGCGAAAAATGTTGCATCATATATATAATATTATATAATTTATTGCTACAAGAATATTGTTTTATATAAAAATGTCCTCTTAAAAATTTGTTGGTAGCCGGCGGCTTGTAGTCAGGCGAAGCAAAACCGCCGCCGCAGCAATTGTTTCATCAGCTTCTTTCTATGCTCAAGCGGATTTGTCAAAATTTTACATTGTCAAAAAAGATATCATTTGGCACAGCAGAAAAATGAAATTTTTTTTTCCCCACAGGCAAATATTTTTTTACCATAGTACTTTTCTACCGTTTGACACACGCCCTTATGATAACTTCTTGATAGTTTTTTCTTATACATACGGCCGTAAGACTCTACTGCAGCACTTTTCTTATCAGACGAACTTTTACTAAAAATCGAACAAGTTTAGATTTATTTCATGTGGCTTTTTTTTTCAATATGTGCCACAGTATCTTGTTATTGTATATAACTGATAAAATAAACTATTTTAAATTTAAATTCGCACAAACAAGTACTTAAATATGATAAACAGATTTATTTATATAAGTTCCGCCATACAAATTAACTTTGCAAATATACACACACATTTTTTTTATGGATGAAAATTGCCCATCCAACTTTAATCTAATAATTTTATTTTTATTCTGTGCATAGACAAAATGCATACACATACACATATTTTTATATGTACATACATATATGTTCTAATTAAGTAAAATTGAATTAAAATTATCATAAATTCTCAAGTATGTTAGTTTATATTTTATACTACACTAGCTGCACTCGGTCTGCTTCGCCACTCCCATTGTCTTTTTAATTTAATTTATATTGATTTGAAAGTGTTGCGCATTGGTGGTGCAATATGAAAATTAGATTTTGCCACGCCCCTCCGCCCGCAGACCGAAAATCAAAAATCAGACTCCACAGTGTCACCCGCCTGAATATTCGGAATATTCCCTGTAAATTTCATCAAAATAGGCGCAGCCGTTTTGGAGTCCATACGTTACATACATACATACACACATCCTGTTTTATATATCGTTACCTTAGTCGGAAAAAGTGCTAGAAGAAATATTCCTCCTTTTTCTACTGCGGTCTTTTATCAAACATTCTACAGGGTGGGCCAAAAGAAACCAAGGGGTGTAAAAGTTTAATAACTTTTTTGTTTATTAACTTTTTTTTATTTTTTCTTTCAGATTATATAATATACAAAATGGAAATTTTTTTACACTAAGTATGAAAAATGATGTCTCTTAAATGACCACTGTTTTCAGCTTCGCACTGATGGGCTCTTTTTAGAGCATTTTCCATAACATCTTTCAAAACTTGTGGCTGTAGCGTTCGAATTTCTGCAACAATGTTTGCCTTGAGTTCAAGGATTGTCTCTGGCTTGTTCACATACACTCGCTCCTTCAAAAAACCCCAAAGAAAATAGTCGGGTGCTGTCAAATCTGGCGATCGCGCTGGCCGAATGATTTCCGAATTTCGAGAAATTATTCGCTCTCCAAAAATTTTACTTAAAAGTGCCATTGTGTCTCGGGCAGTATGGGCAGTGGCTCCGTCCTGCTGAAACCACATACCAGGTCTGTTTTCAAGAGCAGGACGTAAAAAATTTTCTATCATAAACCGATACTGCTCTCCATTACGGTTACAGCACTTCCATCTTCATTCTCGAAGAAGTAGGGCCCAATGACATTTTCAGATGTGATCCCACACCATACTGTACACCTGATGGGGTGCAATTGGTGTTGATGAATGGCTCTTGGATTTTGAGAACCCCAGAACCTACAGTTCTGCATATTAACAAAGCGAAATTCTGACGTTAAAATGTCGACGATATGCTCTTTGCGTTAAAATAATTGATCTCTGGTTTAAATAATAAAATTCTATTGTTCTGGTTCTCTGTTCAGTTGTGAACCTCTCCATTATAAATTCTCCAAGTGTTGTCTATATAATCTGAAAGAAAAAATTAATAAACAAAAAAGTTATTAAACTTTTACACCCCTTTGTTTCTTTTGGCCCACCCTGTATTTCAAAAATCTGGCTTTGTTTTCTCCTAAAAAAATACCTAGCCAAATATGTGCACTTTTTTCAGTCGTATGTACATACATATATCACAAGAAGAATACAATCTTTACCAGAAAAAAAAAATTAAGAAGCGAGAAATAAAAAAATTAAAGACCGTAATGAAGAAACACATGTTTTCGCAGTGGACCTTCAAGCCGTATTGATGGCTCCAAAATCCCAGGTAAGCAGCATGTACTACCGCACGAAGCTGCAAGTCCACAACTTGGTATTTTCAACCTTAAAAACAATAAAACTTATTACTTTATATGGAATGAAGTGGAAGATTGATTAGGTGCTGAATAATTTTCGAGCATCTGTATGTACTTCATCAAACAAAAGGTCCTTTATGAAAAAGAGAAGGCGAAATTTTTTTTTTATTGACGGCTGTACCTACCAAAAATGAAACACCATAATGAGGAATGCCTTGCTGAAATCAGCAGTTCAACATAACAAAACGATTGAACAAAAAATCTTGGAAATTGGCAACACACAAATGGAAGCTGATAGATAGTGTACACTCCATCATTGAACGTGCAATTAAAAATAGAAATATTGCTGTCCCTGCTGAATATATTAATATACGCAGAACAGCCCGGAAAAACCCTGAACCATACGACGTTACATATTTGGGATTTTCGTTTTTAAAACATGTGAACACCTTGCAATTTTGTAAAAGCATTCGGCCTGGACGAGGTTAAGGAGATCACAAGGTAGCGGATATTCGTGCAATTAAACATACACAATTGTGAAAGAAAGTGATCTACCTCATCTATGATTGGTTTTTTTAAATATTCTGTACTTTTTTTTTAACATAGGAAGCTTCCGCTTAAAATAAATACACTATTGAATTCAACACAATCGTATAATTTTAAGCAAAAATATACTTTTTTATTAGGGTTCCGTACACCAAAGGTGAAAAGAAACCCTATTGTTTTCGCTACGCTGTCCGTCTGTCCGTCACACGGTATTTTCTCAGGAACCGTAAGAGCTACGGACCTGAAATTTGGACAGAGTATGTAGAACCTTGGCCGCTACAACAACAAATACATGAGAATTAAAAATTAAAGGGTGTTCCAAAACGAGCAACGAAAAATGTTAAAATCCCATGTAATATACATACAATCGTATGAACATATGTATATTGAAACTTGAAATTTGTAAAATTAGTGCATTTTTATACAGACTACAACAATTAACACTAAAATTTAAAAAAATTTAAATTAAAGGGTGGTCCATCAGTTAATGCAATTTTGACTATGTAATTTTGACAATTTGCTATATCTTGGAAACCGTAAGAGGCAAACACTTGATATTTTCAAAAACGTTAAAACAAAAAAACCGAAGATTATAATATCGCCAAACCAAAAAAATCACCAAAAATTAAAAAAAAACGCCAAAACGAAAAAAATCGCCAAAATTAAAAAAAAAATTCCTAACACTAAAATAAATCACCAAATTCGAAAAAATCGCTGGAATGAAAAAATTCGCCAAATTGAAAAAAAACGCCAAAAATCGAAAAAACCGCCAAAACGTGAAAATGTCGCCAATACTAAAAAAAAAATTTTTATATAAAAAAAATCGCAAAAATGAAAAAAATCGCCAAAAATAAAGAAAATCGCCAAAATGAAAAAACGCCAAAAATCGAAAAAAATCACCAAAACAAGAAAATAAAGTGTCAAAACTAAAAAAAGAGTCAAAACTTAAAAAAATCGCCAAAACCGAAAAAACGCAAAAACGCCAAAACAAAAAAAAAACCGAAAAGACCCCAAAAACGAAAAAAATGCCAAAACTATATATTATATAGGATGAAGTTTGTATTAAATTACATATCTAGTGTTCGTACGGAACCCTTCGTGCGCGAGTCAGAGTCGCACTTTACTGAATTTATTATTAGTTTTATTGAGCTTTTTTTGTTACAGCGAACACCGCTGTAACGAATTATGCTTCATAAGGAACAATTCTTTAAGTTAATTTCAGAAATAAAAGAAAACATATATAAGAAAAATACGCTAAGTCCCTATTGAAATAATGAAATTTCAATGAGCAAATGTGCTAAGTCCAAAAAAGCCTATAAGTCCGCAACTGATTTATTTTAAAATCCTACGACTACTGGTGATTTTAGAGGATGAACTAAGGAAAAACAACTGCATTTACAAATTTTCCAAAAGTCTACTAAAAAAAAACTTAAACAGTTTTTTGTCTCTCCTGAATAATTTAAAAAAATGGATTTAGCACTTTTTCCGACTAAGGTAACGATATATAGATTGTTGTCAATTTACAATTGATATACATATATCGTCATGTCAAACGAAAAATACTCTAACTAATGAGTTCATCATTTTAGAGGAGAAGCAAAAAGCGTTTTAAATTATGTAATTTTTTTTAAAGAGAACGAATGCCTACTGCTATGAAAGAAATAGTGATAGAGAAGACAGGTGGTGAAGGAAGAAATTGTTTTCAACTTTGATTTTTGCACGTTTTTAATAATGCAGTGTTGCAGCGCCTCTGGCGTCAATGAGGCGTATTAACGCTTAGAAACTGTATTTAGTAGCAATTTTATTGGTTATTTTACTTCGCTGATGATTCTGCTACACAATACCCGACGAGGAAGGGCACACTGATTTTACATTCGGATTAGTATCCGCTGAAGCCGGTGTAGTTCAGTGCTCACTGTCCATACACTCATTACTGATACAAACGGACACTAATGCACATCAGAAAAATGCGTGATGTTATTTAAACAAATTTCCGGTGAACGGGCTCCAACCCAGGACCTTCGGCTTTGTAGTCAACGTGCTAACTACTACAGCCAACGGTTAATTATTTTTGCTTTTTTTTTTTTAAATGAAATCTCTATTTCTTTTGAAGGAAGTTTGATTTTTTGAAATACATCTAAATATATTAGAAGTCTATACCAAATTTTTTGTTAGTTATGTGGTTTTGCGTTATAGTTAACGAAATATGTATATGTTATATATGCAAAATTTTTGAGGCAAAAAAATTTTAAGTTATTTTTATTAACAATAAGGCTAACTTCCCAAACATCATTGGCCCTCACCCTCTCAAAACGTCGCGTATAAAGAGAGAGAATAAATATTTAATTGTTACAAACTTATTAATAAGTAGGTGCATACCATCTCAGCTCATGTAGCGTACGCATGTTGATTATTATGAACAATATTTTCGCTATTTAAGGTTTAATGCTCATATTGTTTACTAGCATTAAATTCAGTTACAATTCTCATTTAGTTGATAGATGAATTGCTATAAAGCACCAAGTTATTACTGATAATGGTTCTTGTTTTGCTTTATTTATAAAAATTCCAGCAATAAAACATATTTTAACTATTAAAAGATCCCAAGAAAACATCTAGCACTCGTAGTATTCGTAGTTAAAAGTAACCGAACTTAAAAACGCTGCAGCTGCTGCAGCTTTCCGATTGTACGATTTCCCGAAAGGAATCTTATATTCGTACTAAACGTAATTAGAATTAGCTGAAATGTAGTTAGTAAAACACACATTGCTCTAGTAATTAACCAGATAATATTTCCCTGAGTCTAATATTTTGATGTATTCTATATTATCAGCAGCACAAGCCCGATCGTATTGTACTAGAACATTTGAAAGCTACAATTCACCATCGCACATAGGAGTATTTTGCCGGACATTACTTTTCTTTTTAGGTTATATTGATTCTGATACGTCTTAGGTCATAGACTGTTAAAGCTCGAAAATAAGATAAATCAGATGAATTGAAAAAAGTTACCCTCAGAATAAGTAATCCTGCCACTGAAAAATTCAACTTTTTTAATCAGTTTTCCCATACTTTTGTTTAGCAAATGCAACTTTTAACGTCGGAGAAAGTTAAAGAACCTAACTTGGGCCCTGGAGACCAAAATTATTTTTCATGTTATTTCAGCATCAAATTCACGTTGTTTCAACTTGAAATAACTTTGTTTCAACATGTTTTTTAATTTTTATTTAGCAGTACTGGATGTTAAATGAATACTGGTAATATGAAATCATGTTGAATTAACATGAAACAAATATGAAGCAAAATCATTGCTGGAAAGTTTTAAATTAACCCTGTTTTCGTAGATTTTAGTGTGAAATTTTTGTGTGCACTTACGTTTGTAGTTTGGACTTTTTTTTTTTAATTTTAATAAGTAAAAACAAACCGAAACATTGTTTGTAAAAATGCGTTTTTTTAAAGTTGTGTTAGAAAAGTCAGCAATGCACAGAGGGGCAGAATGAAGATATTTTGGAAACAAATCAGCCATTTCTAAACGGATAGTCTTGTCGAAATAGAGAGAGAAACATATCCGTTTATTTTTTAAATACCAGGCATTCATACTTGCTAAGGAGCGGAGCTATGAGGTTTCAAAGTAGGGTACTTATGCCGAGTAAAATTGTTTAGCGGTCATCATTTATTTTTTGTTCTCTTCTGGTTTCAAAAATGGGATCCAAATATCTATACATTTTTAAAATTTTTCATTATTTAGTTAAAAAACTAAATTGAAACTGAAACTGAAATTAACATAGGATCCAGCTAACCATTCAATATTCAATTCGAATGTACTTTTATTTTTTATTTTTATCTTACTGAACAAGTTAAATATTAACTTCGGGAAAAAGTGCTACAAATATATTAAAACTTAGTATATATAAAATTCGAAAGTGTTTGAAGGAAATTTTGTGAAATTCTGCCATCTGAGTTGAAAAATATTCAACTTTAAATTTCAAAATCGAAAAAATTTTTAATTTTCGGATCTTTTTACCAAAAAAAAAAGCATACCATCACTGTTTTATATATACATTAGGGTGGCCGTTATTTTATTTTTTGATTTCTTCTACTCTCACCCCCCACCCCAAATTGGTTCAGCTTTATGTAAAAAAAAAAAATACAAAAAAATTTCATACCGATGAGTTGTGTTTTAGGGGGTGTGTCCGGCCCTCAAAGTTGGCACTCAAGCGCATATATTCAATGTAGTTAAATATTTAATAAATAGTAAAATTTTCTATTTTTTCTGGATCTGTGCCCTTCCAAATATGCCCTATTTTGCTTCAAAATTTGGACTTTAAAAGTAAATTGCCACTTCCTAGAACCCTAAAGTGTTAGCATTGCCAAGGTGTCAAATAGAGCCTTAGACCAAGTTTGGATTTGTTGAAACTGTCGTAAGATTTTTGAGGTTCCCAGAAGCATATCTTTTGTATTATTTCCTTGCATGATGTTAATTATATACATTTCTATAAAATATCAATAACACCACTGTGCCACATTTTTGAAATCATCGAGTGCAAACTCCTTCTCGTGTGGAATTTCTCGAAGTATATTCGGAGGACCAGCTTAGTTTAGAGCCTCCACTAATTCCTATCAAATAGAATCTACCAAAACCTTATAGCAGATGATTGATATAATCATTCTGGTATTAGCTACAAAATTAAAACAATAACAAAAATATTGATTCAAGCAATTTGATGGTTAAAATATGTTTTTTTTCTGCATAGGATTTTGTTTAAGCCCCTGCATTATTTTTTTACGGTCAGGAAAATAGGTATTTTTCCATGAGGTTGAATTTATGAAATTAGTCAACGTTCGATTGCGAAAAATATTTATGAAAAATAACATTTTAATATTTACGAAAATCTCCATAAAAAATGTATTTCGTGAAACAGCAACGCAATTTTTGTGGGATTAACAATTTAAATTGTTAAATTTTTAGTGCTTTCATCTTTCTGTTTTATATTCCAAATAATGTGTAATTCTTTTTTTATTTATTCTAAAGCCTCATTAAACACGCTAACATGAAAGAAAACGCACCAAAATGTTGTAAAATTCAAGATAAATATATTTTTTATTATATCCAAGAACTATGCTAAATTACGTAAATACAACATACATATGTACACAAATATTTTTTTTAATTAATTTATTTTCGCACCTCATTTATTCATTAACAAAACTTTTGTAAGTGATAAGACAAATTATTCTTTACATTTGCTTTTATCTTGGTAGTTTTGAATTTTATGTAATAAACTTCCTGAAAAATGGCAAAATTTAATTAAAATAAACCGGGAAATGAAAATGTGTTAAATCTTCTTTATCGAATTTCCTTAAATAATTTTTTTTATTAAATCTTACTAAATTGTAAACAAACAAAAAACAACATCGCAATAACATTGTAAAATTTATTTTACTAAATCGAATGTTGTTTTCATTGTTAGGAAATTCCGATGTGATTGACTTTAATAACCATGAAAAATAAATCGAGCATTTCAAGAAGTCTCGATAGATTGAAACTAATCACACAAGGATCCATCTTTTTTTTTTGGTATTGTTTTTACAAATGCGTATAAGAATAAGTATAATGAATTAATTTCAAGTTTTTTTGGTTTTTTGTTGATTAAGCATGTCTAGAATTGATTTCTTTTTTGCTTAGGAAAACCGTCAGTAGACTTTAATTAAAATTTAAAAAAAAAGCTAAAAATCTTCAAATGTTTATATTAGAAAAACTCTCAAAATATAATTGAGAATTACGTAGACAAGCATAAGCAGATAAAAAGCCACAAACAAAAATTTTAAATTTACAACAGTTTTCGTACAATTTATATACATATATGTATATATATATATATATATATATATATATATATATATATATATATATATATATATATATATATATATATATATATATATATATATATATATATATATATATATATATATATATATATATATATATATATATATATATATTTATTCTTTTTACTTCTGCAAGGAGCACAGGCCGTAAAACTTTAATTTAATTAAACTGAATTAAATTAAAAAGCGAAGACGTTTTTAGACCAAACTCAGAGGGGGGGCGGGGGGGGGGGGGCATTAATTTCTTTTAATTAAGTTACACTAACTTTGGTATGTTAAAAAAATGTCGAGATAATTGGGGGCATCAGTGCAAAAGTGCCAATTTTTTTTTTTGTTGCTGGTGATAGATACATTAGAATAGAATAGGCGGGAAGATGTGGTCCAAAGACCGGCACTGCGACAACTGATGGATCTTTTGTACCATAAATCTGTGAATTAAATTAAAATCAATCTCTGTATGACTCTCCTTATGAAAGTCAGTACAGATATTGGAGCAACCCGCCTAATATCAACTGAACACAGAAATTAGTTGCATGAAAATTTTTTATTTGCCAATAGGAGGCCTGGAGGAGCAACTTACATCAAAAAATATGCCGAAAATGCATCAGAGATTCATTTTACGCTATTTTTTATATAACATTCTCTTTTATAGCTCTGCAATTAGCAAATAGAAAAAGTTCCGTGCAACAAAATTTATGAAATTTCATCAAAAAATGCTTAATGTAAATCAGGTAAAACTCAGAATAAAAAACACGCCTTCTACTGTCACACAATACGATACACTCACAAAGAATGCGTGTCGTTGTCTCGTCATTTTCCAAGCATAAACGACACAAACGAAGTTGTTCCCACAGAGGATACTTCAGTCCCAACTGACGAGAAAGAAAACCAGTATTAAGCCGTAAATTATTCCTGTTGAGGTTCAGGATGCCATTATATGTAAATGGCTGCATCAAAGCCCTGCCCTGCCTTAAACCAGAAGAAGACAGCGACATTTCCTTAGCGGTCATAGTGTGACCTTCTTTGATTAGAGATGTTACAGGCGACCGACTTACGCCACAAAACGGCTCTGGGCCGATAAAACGAGCAGCAGAGGCCCACTTGGCCACTTCATCCGCATCCTCATTCTCTGGATGACCGCTGTGGCCGACAAATACATTACCAACTTTAAAAAAAAAGCAGAGTAAGGATCATTTTGGCGTTCAGAAGAAGATGGAGTTGAAAAACAGAAGGTTTTCGTTGGAATATTTTTCACAACTTTCGACGTGGATTATCTCAACAAGGATATGTCGATGAACTCAGTTATTTGTATGGCGATAAAGCACTATCAAAAATAACAATATATCGCTGGTTTAGGGAATTCAATCGTGGTCGTAGTTCCGTCGCCGACGAATTCCGTGAAGTTCGTCCAAAATTGGTTGTAGTGCCACAAAACATCGAAGCAGTGCGTGAACTGCTAATGCAAGATCGTCATGTGTTATATTGTGAGATAGAAGCATCCTTGCACATTAGTTCAATTTAGATTTTGCATGAACACTTAGTTGTAAAAAAATTAGTTCTCGTTGGATACCCCATAATTTATCAATCGCTCAAAGAAAAAAAAAAAAAGGCTCGCGTCGAGTGATGTAATGACCGTGGTGCTTCGACGCACGTGTATAAAATCGTTAAAGGTGATGAGTCATGGATACATATGTATATGCTTATAAGCCGGAAACAGCAATCGACCGTGTGGGTATTCCAAGAAAGCAAAAATCCAATAAAAGTTGTTCGTGGAAGCAGAGCGAAGCAAATAGTCACCTGTGTTTTCGGCCGAATGGGTCATGTGGCCACTGTTCCGCTTGAGCAGCGTAGAACTGCTAATTCTGAGTGGTACACGATCATTTTTTACCCGGAAGTCTTCGGAGAAATTCGTAAGGCTAACCCCCGAAGACGTATCATTCTTCATCATGACAATGCGAGCCTCTCAACATCTCCGTCAAACAAGTGAATTTTTGAGCAGTGAAAACATCGAATTGATGACTCATCCTCCGTACAGTCGGGACTTGGCACCCAATGACTTCTTCTTATTCCCGAATATCAGAGGTGAACTGCGTGGTCAACGATTTACGACCGCCGAAGAAGCAGTTGAAGCGTTAAAAAAGCCAAGTTTTAGAGGTATCTCAAGAGAAAGGTATCAAGGTAGAGGTATCTCAAGGTATCACAAATTGTTCCACACACAGTGCACCAAACACAAACGAACGATGTTGATGAAGGTTTAGTGGCCTTCGAAAACAACTAGTTGTTCCCTTCTACTACGTGTTTGTCAGAATGTTTACAATTAACTTTGGTGTTATTTGTTCATTAATAATTATCACATATAATTTGGCTTACAAAGCAATACGTACGAACTTTAACCCAATATAAAAATGTTATTACTTGCTATTTCCTAGATATAAAAAGTAGCCCTCGTAGGTCGCAATATTTGAGATTTATTTCACAATTTAATTACTTTAAAAAGCACAGCACGTTTTTGAAACACGAGAAAGAACATTTTGGAGCCATTCCAAAACTTGCATAAATTTTTTAGAAAGCAAAGAAGGTTTTTGGACAAAACTCTGAAACCAAATTCATTTGTTTTAAATTGAGTTGGGATATGACTAAAAGTCAAGCTATTTAACTAGTGATAATTTTTAAGAACTCAGTATATGTATGTATAACAACAAAAATTTTACAACTATTCCGATAAATATTTGCAAAGCATAGCAAAATGCTGTTTTCGTACGGCATTTCACATTTATCATCAGGCTTAACAAGGTTGTTGTCATTTAAGATAAATTTCATGTTTATAAACAAAGTTTTTAAATAAAATAGCATACGAGAATTGTTTTTAATTATTGTGTTACATTTTCTGGAAGGGTATTTGTAAACCTTAAATTTTTTTTTTTTATTTTTTTTTTAATGCATGTATTTATTTATTGTATCTTCATATATGAACTAACAATAAGTATTCAAATCTTAAATCTATAAAAAAAATTATTAGGCTCGACCAGTGTCGGACATAAACTTAGTGGTAGTTATAAATAATACATTAGTAGTGATAATCAAAAAAAAAAAGGGGGGGGGGGGAAAGTATTTTCAAGTAGTCCCATCTGGAGTGTTAGGTATAAGAGCCCGTGTGTCCCTCTTTTTTAAGCGGACGTGTCCAGTAAAGTTCAAAATATTACGAGCAAGCGGATTAGGATGTGATTCGAGTTTTGTTAAATATTTGCCTGCGTATTTTGCAATTTCTTCAGTCACTAGTGGCATATTTAAATCACGATGTATAATAGAATTTTGGCTGTACCATGGAGCCGATGTTATTAACCGTAAAATTTTGTTTTGCCTTCGTTGGATTCTCTCGACATTGGAAGCTGAAGCAGTGCCCCATAACTGAATTCCGTAGCACCATATTGGCTTCAAAAGCGACTTGTACAGTAAAAGTTTGCAGTCTAGGCTGAGTGTTGAGTTTCTGCCAATCAACCAATATATTTGAGTTAACTTAAGTTTCATCTGAGTTAGCTTAGAGTCAATATGATGTTTCCATGTAAGTCTTCGATCAAGGTGTATACCAAGGTATTTCACTTGGGAATGTTGAGGAATATTTTGATTGTTGATTCGAATGGGGGAGCAAGTATCTCTTCTTAGGGTGAACGTTATATGGACACACTTTTGTTCATTGACTTTAATTCTCCATAAGTTCAACCATATTTCCAGCTGAGTGATATATTCCTGGAGATTGCGGGATGCCTCATAAGGGTTTTCGTGCACACTCATACAGGCTGTATCATCGGCAAAAGTAGAAATATGCATATTATTGCTCACGGCCATATCACAAGCATATATTAAATACAAGACAGGACCCAGAATACTACCCTGGGGCACACCAGAAGATATAGATTCGGGCACACTCGTGAACTCTCCTTCCACAACAGTGAACTTCCTATCAATAACATAACTTTCCAAAAGCTTTTGAATGTTTATTGGCAGATATGTCTTCAATTTTAAAACTAGGCCTTCGTGCCATACTTTATCCAACGCCTGAGAAACACCAATAAAGAGAGCAGAACAATACTTCTTTTCTTCAAATGTTCTTCTTACAACTTGGACCAGTCTATGCGTTTGTTCAATCGTGCTGTGCTGACTTCTAAAGCCAAATTGATGGTCCGGGATGCACCCATTATCAGTTAAAATTTTGGACAATTTAGTCATGAGCAGCTTTTCGAAAAGCTTTGAGATTGTAGATAGTAAGCTTATAGGCCTATATGACTCAGTCTTGGTAAGATCTTTGCCCGCCTTTGGAATCATTTTGATCTTGGCCAGTTTCCAGTTATGTGGAAAATACTGCATTCTTAAAATAGCATTAAAAGTAAATAGCAGGATTCTTATTGCAATATGAGGCAAGTTCATGAGCATTTTGTTACTAATGCCATCAATACCTGGAGCTTTCTTCGGGTTGAGTTCAGCAATTACTTTTTGTACTTCACGCATCTTAAACCTTAAGGGACGAGGGGGTAGAGAAACTACACTCGGTAAATCAGCAGCACCCGTACATGAATTGGGAGTGAATACAGATTTTAAATGCTCAGAAAATAAGTTACCTTTCTCACTATCACTTCTTGCCCAGCCTCCGGTCGCAGTACGCAATGGTGATTTAAGATCAACGGGTCATTTAAGATTTCTAGTAGCGCGCCATAAAGAGTAATTAGATGAGGACGTTACATCAATACCTTCTAAATACTTTTCCAGTAGTGCAGTTTTTTCCGACGATAGCAGCTCTTTGAGTCGTTTAGTACATTCTTTAAGTCTGATTTTATTTAGGGGTGATCGATGTTGTTGCCCTTCTCTTCTAGCTCTCCTTTTTTCACATACAAGACGTTCAATTTCCGTAGAATAAATTCTGTTAAAGCCGGTCTGCGGATAGGAGGTAGTGGCGTGTTCAGCAGCCTGTTTAATATTTTCGTTAAGATTGGCAATGTTAAATTCAATATCATCGCATGATCTAAGCTGAATGTTTTCTACGCAGCGACTACTAAGATATTTTTTGAATACCAGCCAGTTGATTCCATTAATCATCTTCACATATGAGTTAGTTAAATCACTCCTTAGTGGGTTGAAAATTGTAACTACTGTTGGAGAGTGATCGGAGGACAGATCTAGAGAGGCCTCTACATGAATTAAGTCCCTATGAATATTTTTCGTGACGGCAAAATCTATAACATCTGGAATTTTTCTTACGTCAGTAGGCCAGTAAGTAGGCTCCCCACTCGAAATGACATCTAAGCCCATTTTTGAAATTGTATTGAACAAGGCTCGACCTCTAGGTGTAACAAGACGCGATCCCCAGTACGTATGTTTTGCATTGTAGTCACCAGCTGCCACGAAACAAGATCCAAGCGATTTGTAGAACTTCTCATACTGATCTTCGGTAACTGAAAATCTGGGAGGTGAGTAAATTGATGATATCACGAAATTCGCACAAAAATTTTCTACGAAAATATTCGTTGCTTGCAAATATTCTTCACTAACGTTGTCAAGGACATAGTGCTTGAGTCTTGACTTAATCAGAATTGCTGATCCACCACATGCTCTCTCTCTCGGGTCCTTTGTATCATACAAAGTGTAACCATTTATTTTAAATAAGCTTCTTGAGGTCAAATTCAACCCCACGTAGAAATCAGCGTTACCGTTGAAAAATTTCAAAAAGGGGCACAAAAAGCGGATTTCTAAGAAAAAAGGGGCAACTTTAAAATCAAAGAAAATTAAAGAAACAAACGTATTTATAAACCTACTTTTAACCCCCGACTAAAAAAAGGGGTGTTATAAGTTTGTAGTGTGTGTCTGTGTGTCTGTGTATCTGTGTGCATGTCTGTGTCCACGTACAGGCCAAACGGCTGGACCGATTTTCATTTAGTTTTTTCCGTTTGAAAGATGACTTGATCGAGAGGGTTATTAGCTATGTTTGAAAAAAATCGGTCCAGCCGTTTAGAAGATATAATATCTTTTCGGAAAAAAGTCGGGGGTTTTTAAAATTTTTAATTTTTATTATTATTAAAAACAAATAATAAAAACAAAATTTCTCATGTATAAAAAGTACACAAACATTAATTTTATGAGAGCTAATAAATTTTGTGACTATGCTTTTTAAATTTAAAAAATTTAATTTTTATCAGAAAACCATAATTATTTTGAAACATAAAAATAGACAAACTCAACACTTCAGTGGAAAACTGTGGCCGTTCTGCTCAGAAACAGGCGATAAGTTATAACATAAAATATAACTATTAAAATTTAGAGACAGAACGACACAGCACATAACATCAACAGAAAGTAAAGAATAATGAACCTTTACTAACTCACGTGAATAATTGCTGATTACTGGGGATGAGATGTATGTATGTATACAGAAAGAGAAATTTTTAATTTTGCAATTGTTTATTTGACGACTGTAAATATATTTCTATAATACCGGTTAGTTGAGTATTTGCAAATACAGTTTTTATTTACAAATAAGATGAGTATAAACGTAGTATGGATAGCTACTAAAAAAAATCATAAAATCTATGATAATAATGAAACACTGGTCAAAATGTGGCATTTGATATTGATCGAAATTTCAATAGAAAATAAATGGAAATTTCGTTCAATATCGAATGCCATAATTTGCCCCAGTTCTTAACACTACGAATAGACGAGCAATTTTTATTTCTGAACATAAGAAATAACGTCGGCAGAATGACGTCACAAAAAAGTTTGTGTTCAAACTTATTTTAAGGGGTGGCTAGATGTATAAATGTTAAAACTCAAAATTTAGGTTGTCGTATGCATACAAAGTGCGCGTTTTACGTTTTAATTTTGTAATACTTCTGCCACAAAGCATATAATTTGTGCTTCTGCATGATTTGCTTTGTAATAAACTTATTATTTCTAGTTTCCCGCCATTATTTTCTACGAAAAAGGTAAATTTGAGAGCTTGTGTCCTAACATAATTGCTCAGACTTGTGTTTGAGCAATTGTTTCCAAACATGTGCTCGAACACTAACATTTACGGTTTACACAGTCATTTTTTGTGTTAGCAACAGATTTTGACAATTGCCAACACAAAAATTTCCAAACTTATGTCTCGTGTAATCTCACTGTAAGATTTACAAACAATTAAAAAATACATTAATAATTTTTTTTGGCATCTTTTAGGGCATATCACTTTTTTACTTAAAAACCAGTATAATTCAAAAAATTTACTTAACCATTTAAAGTTTTAATAAAAAATTGTAAACTTCGATTCTGAAGAGGATAATATATGTATGGTACTCTTTGTATGCATAATGCATACTTATTAAATACCTTAAATATCAATTCTTTTGAAATTGTACATCTGTATTTATTAATAAGTTCTTCACTTGCAATTCATTCTTTCTAATCATTTTGAAATAAATTTAAGGCAAACAGCATAGACAGACAAGTATCTACTTTCAGTCTTTTTGAAAATTGTTTAGCAATGCTAATTTATGTTTAAGCTTTATCCTTTTTTTGGCAAATTTTTTTATAAAAATGAAATAAGGTGTAACTGACCGACTTTGCAACTGCTGAATCTGGGTATATTTTTGCGTTTAATTTGGCCAATTTGTCCATTGACTTAAACGAGAAGTTGCAACTTATAATCATCATCATCATCATGGTAAAAACCCGGATATTTTTAGACCATTTGCTTTTGGGAATTGGCCACGTGTTTGGCTGTTTTAGTTTTCTAAAATCGTGCGATTTCAACTAGATCGGTTTACAGAATAGCCTTTTAAAAATGTGTACTTTAATTAAATTTGGCTTTCACAATAGCTGTCGAAAATGCAGATAGAATTATCAAGTGTGCAATTCTACTCTTATATTTAAAAATCTTACACAAATGAAAAGATTTATACCAAGGTGTATGTTTTTATATGAAGTTTGACACATAGGAAATAAAATCTTGTTGAATATGGTAGAATCTTTACGAATCTGCGTACATTTATTGTGAAAATAAAAACGAAAGTTGACTTTGAACAAAAAGGGGCAAAAAGAGGCAAAAAATAATGCAAATGATACTAAAAGGGGATTTAAAAGTAAGGGGCATATAAAGTGGCCAGGCAGTTGAAAAAGGGGCAAAATGCGACTTTAGTCGCATAACGGTAACGCTGGTAAATAGAAATTATTGTTTTGTTATGGTGAATCGGCAACGGAAACTATGCGTAGTCCTTACTTTTTTGGTAAAGTATGTGCAAATGACTTTTATATAATATTTCACAGGAAAAATGTGTCCAATAAATCTCTTCTGAATGTTGCTTTTTCGCTTTATGGAAAAACTTAGCAACTGCTTCGATAACTATATATGTGGCTCTTGTATTTTAGGTAGAGGATGGGGTGAACACATTTATACCAAATTTTACGATAATTATTTTTATAGAACGGTTCACGGTTGGATTAATACAAAAATATTAAGCATAAAATTCTACTATAAGTCTTAAAATATGTATGCATATCAAAGCTCGAAACTCAGATTATACCCATAAGATTCGGATTTTTGGGGCTTATAAGTTCCAATTGCTAGTAACCCTTATATCTGGTGTTAAAATTAAATTTCGAGCTTAATCAACGCTAGAGCCTTTTATCTTTTATATCGGTGTTGTATAGTGTTACAATGGCCCCTTAGCGATAAAATAAAAGTAACTGGTAACGTGAAAGCAATAAATGCTTTTTTCTCATGTGGAAGGAATACATATATTTCTTTGGGTATTTTGGGCATATGCGATAAGCCAGTTGGCGGGGAAATAAAAACTGATAAACACTTATAACACTGACAGATAGATCGTAGATAAGGAAATTAAAAAAGTAACTTTTATGGAGAAATTAAATAGAAAATATTGTTTATAAAAGTATCGAAAGTGATTAACATAAAAATTAGCAAATAATGAGATACAAATGATAAAAACAAACAATTAAGAGTGTTTGTTTTATCTTTCTGTTTTTTTTTTTTTGCCTTCACATAATAAGTTATAATCCACAGCAAATAATCAGTTAAAAATACATTAACAAAATAAAAGATGAGCAAGAATGAGAAATGATTAAGCTCTAAGACAGTGTGACCAAATTTTTAGTTGCTCTAAAAATATGTATATGTACATAAATGCATTATATTTGTAACAAAAACTTTAGTTTTTTACAGTAAATCAAATAATTATTTTATTCATTGTTGTAAAGGGATATTTTTTAAATTTAAACTCACTTGAAGAACTTTATTTCTACATAAGAAAAAAATCTCGTAGGCCAGTATAAATAGGCAATTTACACTTTCAATGTAAATTCTATGTGGAATTTTATATATTACAATTTTATTTGGTTAACATAACCAATTTGAATTTGTTTTTTGATTTTTTGAGCAAGCTATTTTTATGAATTAATAATGTAGATTGTTGCTGCCGTAGACCAATTTTTGAGTTAAAACAGCCAAGTGAAATTGTGTTGGTTTATCATGTAAGATCAGCGCTCTAAAGTGCTTCAATTTTTTCATTTGCTTTGACTGTGCTGTGACTGCCAAGTTTCAAAGTAGACAGCAAAACCAAAGCACAAAACAAAAAACGTACGAACGACTGTCGATTCCAGTGATGCCAACTTTTTTGACTCTGAAAGCACATCTTACTTTAAAAAAAGCACTCAAAAGCGTAATTTTAAGATCTAAAAAGCGCAAAAAGCACTAACGTGAAAAAAGAGAGAATATTCAAACGAGTGAAGTTTAATAATGCTTAATATTTTCTAAGCAAATCTCTATTTTGGGAATAGTATCATCTCTAATGGAATATATCAGACAAAAAAGGTATGCCTTGCACTGAAAAAATAAATACACCAAGTTTTTATTAAAGTAATTTTAGGAAGTACACAAATTTCTTAAAAGCACTACTTAGTGCTTTTTCTTAGTTTGGCACTACGGCTCAAAATTTGGCGTTTTGAGTCTTCAAAAAGCACTGAAAATAGTGCCAAAAGCACCAAGTTGGCATCGCTGGTCGATTCTGCTGTTAAACGAGAACAAAAATTTAACTTAAATGATTAAACAGAATACCGACTTCAACACATTTTCCATACAAATTGACACAAAAAAACAGCCGCAGAAACCAGTCGTGAGATAGAATCTATTTTATTTTGAGAGCGTTTTTTCTTATGCTCTCACATATACTTAAATACTTATTCTCACAAAAAAGTTTCCATACTTTCAATAAATTTCATACATTTTGTAAACAAAACTACAAACAAAAATAAGCACAAAAGAAAATAAAACAAAAATTGGAGACCATTTGAAGTTACTGCCGTCGATGTTATTATTGCAGACTTTATTCTGTTTCTACATTAACTGTTGCTGTGCTGTGAAGATCTTCGCAGCTAAAGCCAAAAGCACAGAGTATAACAGAGGTGAATGAAATGAGTGATGAAAAATCAGCTATGCACGGGTTAGGCGAGACAGAGAGAGAGAGAGAGAGAGAAAGAAAGAACTGTAGTATATTTTTTATTAAGTTGTTAACAATATAATCAAAACAAACAAGAGAAAATGTGTACTTTGTGAAATGAACAAGAGAACATTTTTACAAAATTAAATGAAAGATTTTGTAGTATTTAACTAAAAAACAAAATGTGTTATAACCTTTTATTCAGAAAGTGATTAAAATTAGTTTTCAAATAATTACAGATTTCATTTTAAGCATTTTCATAAAAAAATATTCATTTATACCATTTACTTCCAAAAATTACTCAGCAAATGAGACTACAAAATATAAAATGAAAATACATTTGAACAAATGATAATTTGTACAAAATAAAAAAAAACAGAATGTTAAAATGATTATTATTAATAAAAAAGTGATTGAGATTTA
This sequence comes from Tachina grossa, assembly GCA_949987645.1. Taxonomy (NCBI): domain Eukaryota; kingdom Metazoa; phylum Arthropoda; class Insecta; order Diptera; family Tachinidae; genus Tachina; species Tachina grossa. The sequence continues at coordinate 133,366,421 of OX465276.1, read as the reverse complement.
TTTTCAAATGATTCCTGATTTAACTTTAAGCTTTTTCATTCATATATATTAATTTTAACCTTTTAATTGCAAAAATCTCATAGCAAATGATGACATAAAGTATAAAATGCAAAAACGTTAAATTAATGCAACTACGAAAGAAGCATTAAGGAAGGCATGGGCTCGGTGTGAGCGAGACGTCAGAATTCGAAAATTATCTTCCATCTCGTGACATCTCTGTGTATTCTGTGCCCAAATCAACAGCAACAGCATATAAAATTCGACTGTTCATTTTGCTGTAGCTAGGCTAAACTTCTTAAACAATTAAATACAACAACAACAACAACAACAACAAACAATCGATGATTCATAGCTTCGGCAGTTATAGCATGCATAAAAAGGACCATGAACTCTTGAAACTGTGCTTTGACTGAACTGTTTGAAATTTCGAAGTTAAAGCAACAGAACAGTCACCAACAACGCGCCCAGCAATAAAAGTTTCAAAAAATAAATAAATTTTTCGCATCACAGCAAATGCAGATTTTTTAGTGCTTTTGCTGTTTTGCTGGCAGTTTTTCAACCACTGTGTAAGATAAATGATTTTTGTTTAGGTACGGCTGTAAGTGTGCACTGAGATTCATCCACTTATGGCTGAATATGAATAAAATTATGGTCACACTGGTTTGAGGAAACTGCTGTTTAAGCTAATGAGCGTATGACAAAAAAAAAACAAAAAAGAAATGCAAAATCAAAATAAAAGACAAGAAAGATTTAAATATGTATTGCAATTACAATAAATCGTTAATTTATGGAGAGCTTTGGTAATCAAGCCAGTTATTTTGTTGTTTTTTTTTTCTTATTTTTTATTTAGTTGTTTTTGTTTTTTTTTTCTTTTCATAAAAACTCTTTTTCTATAGATTTGTTAATATTCCTTGACTGCGGTTTTTTTTGTGTGTGTTTATTTTTTTACTATTTTTTTTTCTTTATTTGTTATTCAAATGCAGAAAAACAACTACTGGTTTTTAGATACTTTTTTTTCTTCACTTATTGAATAAACATTTAAGCATATACCAACACATATGAACATAATATACATACATACATACATACATAGATATATGAGTGCGTATGTAAGTACCCTGCAGAAAGTGCGAATAGTGAAAATGTACTGAGTCGCTTTTGACTTTGTCACCAGTACTACTCTACAATTAATCCCCATACAATACTTTATGCTATAGACATTTAGCATGTGCTTGTCATTGAAAATCTACTAGTAACACTAAAACAATTGACTAGGTAGTGAATTCATAGTTCTTAAGGGAACATGGAGACATACCAACCAGACATTTACTGGTACATTTCTATACCTTACGTACATACAAATTTATGTATATTAACAAGTTGTTGCAAAATCCACCAGAAATACACCACATCTGTTTTCTCTATTTCTTTTATACTGACGAATAGAAGAGAAATTGTAGACAATGTAACTACTACTAGAATTTTAGTGTTGACATAGAGACACTTGACCCCAGTCTGACTGCAGGGTATGGACATACATAGACACAAAAGTACATGTGTATATCTCTGTAAGACTTTTTTTTATAATTTTTACCCTTTTTTATTTTCATTTTTAGTGTTCAAAATAAACACATCTCTGTATACAATTGAATGCAAGAATATGAAAGCAAACCAATATTAAGACAAGCCACCATACTATATACCCGTCATCGCATCAGACCATCATCCAGTCAGTTGGATTGCCAACTAGTTATGCAGCCAACCAGTCAGTCAGTCAGCCAGCCAACCAGTCAGTCAGCCAGCCAGCAAGATAAATGTGTTAAAGAGTTGTTGTATTAATAGTGGAAGTAGTTGTGATCCATCGTTAAAAGGCAAACAAACAAAATCAAAACAAGTATCACACATTCAACGAAACTTCTTTTGTACGTATGAGTTATTTTCTAAAAAAAAACATACATTCAAACTCCTGTATAAGTGCGTATGAATTGAAGATGGCACCGTGCAAAAATTCACACTCACTATCATTCACGCTAACGAAAATTCAACATATTACTTTTAACCTCGCATGTGCAATATTTCTTTTCCTTAATTAATATCACATGAGAACAAATAAGCAAGAAGTAACATTCAAATAAAGCTTAAATTAGACGTGACATAGCAATAATGCCATAGCCATAACCAAACCAAAATTCAATTGGTTTTTATGGTGAAAGTTATGGCGTTATGGCGAGTCACCTGTAATCAAATACAGTGTTGCCCATTAGTTTGGTTCGAACGGCTGTTTTCTATGGCTATGGTTATGTCACGTCTGATTGAGCCTTAAAACCACGCTTGTAAAATAACTAACAATACCACTATCTGCATGGCTAAAACCTGGATTAGTTTTTCTATATGGAATCATGGGACTTTTAGTTGCACGAGTAACTGATGAGGCTACACATCTAAATAATAATAATATCTGTTAAATATAACAGAGATGGTAAAATTGAGCTTTTATTACAAAAAAGCTTTCAGCTAATTGAAATAAGATGAATCAAAACAATTCACATATTCCATTTGCAATAATGGCTGACTTTATAAAGCAGTGGACCAAACACAAAAGAATGCTGATGATGAAGGTTTAGTGTGCTATTTGGAACCACAGGTCTCTTTTCGATTGTTTCTGGTCAGAATACCCGAAGAATGCGCTGGAGACAGGGGTTTAAGAAAATCTAAAGTCTTTGTGAGTTGCAAATGGAGAGGTTCCACCTTTCACAGCCATACAGCAGAGTTGACTTTACATTGAAGTTAAACAGACGTATTTTCGTTCGAAGTGATATATTCGCCGATCTTCAAAATTTGTTGAGTGTGCCAAATGCTTGATTTGCTTTGGTAAGTCTGTGATGTATGATATGTAACTTCCCAAGTAGCAAAAACTTTGAACTTCTTCTATGCTGGCGTCTTCTAATGAAAAATTAGTGGTGCAGGTGGAGTTCAGGCGCATAGATTTGGTTTTGACGATGTTTATCGAGGGACCCGCTTCACGTGCGTGCGATGCGATATTACGCAGCCACTCCTGTATCTGGGAGAAGGTATGCGATAACAAGCAAATGTCGTCCGCATAATCAAAATCACTAAGCTTGTTTTGCAGACCAAATGTGATGCATTTACTACATTCAGGACTATATTGAAGAGCAATGGCGCCCGTCTTGATTTCAATTTGCCCACTTCTACCGCCCCCGTGCAGCACAGAGCAGTGTGCATCGGAGTATAACTGTTTCACCAAGTTGATAAGTTTTCTTGGAATACGCTTACATTCCAAGTTGTTTCAAATGGCAGGATGGAGGAGAGTTTCAAAGTCGTGTTTGAAATCCATAAATATCCCGTACTGGGGAAGTCTCCATTCATTTGATAGCTCAGCGATAATTCGGAGGCTGCAAGACCGATGTGGCCTGAAGCCAGCTTGCTCATTTCATAGAACACGCTCAACTGCGGCAGATATTCGGTTATGCAGAATCTGAGCAATGACCTTGTTTACGGCATTTAATAGAGTTATGCCTCTCGGATTTGCGCATTTCATTAAATTGCCTTTCTTTGGAAGGTTAATAATAATACCGTCCTTTATATGCTGTTTGGTAGGGTTTCATTTTCCCAAAAATAGCTGCCGAATCCGAGCAGTCTGGCTTTTGTCGGCCATGAGCAACTCAGGCGCAATATTATCTGGCACCGCGGTTTTCTCAGTTTGAGCTTTCCAACTGCTGTTTCTATTTCAGCAATACCTGGTATGTCAGAATCAACGTCATTCCTAGGAACGTGCTGGTTATCTGTTCTGCACAATTCCTGTACTGGGGTAGTGTTGTTGCACGCCAGGAGTTTTCTATAGTAATCTTCGCACAACTTTAGTTATTCTTCTGTTGAGTGTAATATTTTGCCATTAGAATTTTTGATGGGCACGGTGTCGACGTTTGCGCGTCGAGCAATAGTTTGGGCTTCAGCAGTAAGATTATCCAACCACCTTCTCTTGTCGTTTCTGGCGCTGCGTTTAATTATACGGTTGGCCATACTGTAGCTGGTTTGTGCGCGTTGTTTCTCGTGTCTTGTCCTTGCTCTGTTGACCTTCTCTTTGTCATCTCTACGAACTTTTATAAGATCCCAGGTGTGCTCCTTGTGGACGTTGATATGTCTCGATTCTTTGCTGTGCTGCGTCAGTGAAGACGCACTTCGCTAGGTTCTAATATACATTGGTGTCGAAATTTTCTCCGGCTGGTGGTAGATCAGCAGTTTGAGCAGCTAGGAGGGCTTGGTGTTGGTTAACCGTTGATGGGTTGGCAAGTTTGGCAAGATCGTACCGTGGTCTTTTATTAACCGCTGTTCTGATGACTGCGGCTAACTTTATTTGAAATTCACCAATTAGGAGGTAATGACCGCTAGCCATATCTGCACTTCTTTTATTACAGACGTCGCAGAGCGAGTGCCTCCACATTTTGCTAATGGCAATATGGTCAATCTGGTTTTGAGTGACGTGATCAGGAGATACCGATGTGACCTTGTTAATACTCTTATGCGGGAAGAGGCTGCCCGTGTTGCAAAATCCTAAAAAGCGCTCCCCATTTGTCATTCATTGCGCCGATATCATGCTTTTCCATAACTTGCTCCCTACCTATGTTGTTAGATCCAATTTGAGCGTTGAAATCGCCTATGACAAGTTTAATTTCACTATGGGGACAGTTGTTTAAAATTCTTTTTGTCTTATGGGTCAGCAAGTTCGGTGGGAGCATAACATTGTATACACAATACTTTATGTGCCGCATATTAATATTGTAGAAATTACACACGGAATGACAAACAAATATATATACCCTATACCATTTTGGGTGAAGGATATGAAAACATGCAATTGCACATTTGCGGTTTTCCTAGTAATGATTATTTCAGCAGCTATCAGCTCCTGTAGTTTATCATCATCCACCACACAATTTTGCTAGCCAACTTAGCCACAGATTTGACTGACGCAACCCAGATTTTATAAACCCTGCCGCCGTTAACAGATCCTTCTAATTATGCAATTTCGCAAGAAAATTATCATATTAATGAAATATCACACATCGGCAATAAACCGTTTGAAGAAGAAAAATTTACCGAAATAAAAAAAAACTGACCACTGTTATTGAAGAAGCTAGATTCTTTAATATGAGGGCGGATCAATAAGTCCGTGATTTTTGGAATGAAACACAGTTTTTGTTTGCAAAACAAAAATTTATTTTTCAACATAATATCCTTTTAACTCAATACACTTAGTCCAACGTTTCTCCAGTTTTTGTATCCCTTCCAAAAGATAGGACTTTTCGAGGTCCTTAAATAAGCAATAATTTCATTGTTGGAGCTAAATCTCTTTCCACCGAGCTATTTATTTAATTTTAGAAATAGGAAGTAGTCACCAGGGGGCTAAATCCGGAGAATATGGCGGATGGGGTGCCAATTCATAGCCAAGTTCATAGTTTTGCCATTGAGACTGCACACGTGTGCGCTCGTGCATTATCTTGATTAAAAAAAAAACTTTTCTTGGCCATATGGCCTCGTTTTCCTTTTAAATCCTCATTAAATCGGTGTAATAAGTTGGCATAATATTCGCCATTTATTGTTTTTCCCTTTTGAAGGTAATCGATGTGGATTAAACCGCGTGCTTCCCAAAAAACTGTTGTCATCACCTTATTGGCCGACAAACTCACCTTGGCCTTCTTCGGAGCAGGTTCACCCTAGTCTCCGAAGTACAGTAATGGATCCATGTTTCATCCACAGTTACAAAACGCCGCAAAAACTCGTTCGGATTGCGGTTAAACAACTTTAAACAATCCTTTGAAGTTGTCACACGTTTACGTTTATGGTCAATTGAGAGCAAACGCGGCACCCATCTTGCAGACAACTTGCTTAAACCCAGCTGACCATTTAAAATCGAAACCACACTGTCATATGAAATACCCATGTCATCAACAATCTCACGCACTTTTACTCTTCGATCGGCTATCACCATATCGTGAATTTTTAACGACATTTTCAGGTGTACTGACCTCAATTGGCCGTCCAGAACGTTCAGCATCATTTGTACTAGTGCGACCACAACGAAAATCAATATATCACTTTTTTACAATTGAAGTCGATGGTGCAGAGTCCCCATAGTGTTTATCGAACTTTTCCTTGGTTTGATTGACGTTTTTTTTTCGCAAAAAATAAAGTTTAATGAGCACACGAAATGCAATTTTTTCCATTTTCTTCTCAAAAGGCGAGGTAGTCTCTTATTAACGGCTGCCAAACACAAACTAAATGACACAGCTTGCTCAAATTTAGAGAGGATTCAACTGATAGTTGCCTCTTGAGAGGAGCAGTGTTGCCATTTCAATCAAAAAGCGGGAAATTCAAAAAGACACTGAGTTAATGATCCACCCTAGTACTTCCTCCCAATTAATTTTCCCTTCAAAATGCACATGAAATTTCTTTTCTCCTCTTTGAGAGGGGAAAAGATATTGCATTTATTTTTTCTTTATCTTTAGCAAATAATACTCCAAAAGATTCGATAAACTTATTTTTTCGCTTTTTTCCCAAAGTTTTTCAGTTTTGTGACCATATCTATGCAATGTATTAGAAATTTCGAACTTTTTTATTTTTCATTTAAAGCTCTGAAGATTTCTGAAATTAAATTCTTAAGTAATTGGTAAAATGTATTGTATAATTACGAGATATATATGTATTTGTTACGATCAAATATGATCATGATGTCACGTGAGCACGGTCCATCTCTAGTATGGACGCATAAGTGTCGGTATAGATAACTACCCTACAACATGCAATATGAAAAAGAAGTGTAGAACGGTGATCAATTCTTGATCACTACCAGTTTATCCTTTGTATTAGCTAAAAGTTGAAAACGGATGTTGTAAGTACAGAGAAGAAACTGTGTTAATTTTTATTTTAATTTTTAAACTCTGAAGCTCTACTCGAAAGCATTTTCTTTCCATGCGAATTACATAGTAAATCCTTGCTGTTGTAAGATTGATTACGTAGGCGCATTATTTTCAGTTATACAGCCATTTTACTAGTTATATTTCTTCGCTGGCGATTCAATGCTACAAGTATCGACGAAGAAGAGCGCTGAGCACAAAAAACAAACAAACAAACACTTTTCAATAGATTTTTTTCTCTATGCGCATATCGAGCCATAACCGCAAAAATAGCTTAAGCGACACATTTTTTGGACTTCGTTTTTTTTTTACGAAAATCGACTATTTACGATCGCAAATAAGCGATTTTGGTCAAAAATTGAGGTTCGAAAATTACATATGTCTCTTAAGCTATTTTGGCGGTTATGGCATGATATAAACTTCATAGGAATGATTCTTAACACGGTTTAGGTAGCCGCTAGGGTGAAAAATTTCCAAATAAATGATATTAAAAAATTTTCGGGAAATTTTACACTTTAGCAGCTACCTAAGAGCTACCTAAACGGTATTAAGAATCATTCCTAGGAAGTTCATATGTTCTAGAAAGTTCTTTATTGAGATCTTAGGTACATTTTTGTAGTTGATTGCTTCCTTGAATTTTGAACGGTTTGCTACATGTGGACCTGAACAGAGGGAAAAAGGGAAACAAAATTTGATTTTGTTTTAATTTGAAATTTATTTGCTGGTGGTTCAGCGTTGTCTATATATTTCATTGTTGCTGTAACAAATCATCAGTAGACTTCAACCACACATTCTGAATAGTCACAAACCTATTAACTTATGCACAGACTTTCAATAACTATTTGAGAATTCACAAATAATAGTATTTTTTAATTTTTTTGCGACCTTGATCTTGAAGATGAAGTTTTTTTTATTTTGTATGCTATAACTTTGCCTCAGAGAGTAAATCAAAATTCCGAAGGGCTTGCAAGATATGAGCCTGAGAAAATGCAAACATGACACCAAGGCCCCAAATCTTTGGGGGTCCATAAAAAAGTGGAGGGCTTGGGACAAAACTGGGAGACAGAACGGGTCTTTCATTTTTGTCTTTTATCACATAGTGGTGTCCGTATATGCTTATATTTCCATGACTTAAAAAATTACACACAGTGTAAGTGTTGGGGGATTTGTAAGCTCTTTTTTAATTGTGCTTAACGAACATTAAATCCTAGTTTACACTATGCAAGTCTTATTGCTAAGTGGGGTTCAACTAGTTACATACGTGATCGTATCGGCAATCGTACGAAAATAAAGAAAAATGAAAAGCAACGTTTCTGTTTCCCCCGTCTCTCTCTCCCTCAAGCTAATCAGCTTATACCCCTTTTAGACACGTAAAGTTTAATTTGCGAAGTCTTAATTTAGCTGGATGACAAACAGAAGAGGAAGTATTTCCTCCTCTGTTTTGCATACAGCTAAGACTTTGCAAAGTAAAGTTTGCGTGTCTAAAAGCGGTATTAGCAATAAGACTTACATAGTGTAAACTAGGACTAAATAAACTTTTTGAAAAAGAAAAATACTTTGTTTATGCTCTCATTTTTAGAAGCGACATACTATCAGTGTGCACACTTCTACCGATATTCGGTAGATTCTACCGAATATGTTTGTGAATTTAACAATCTACCAATTCTACCGAACAAGACCTGAAATCTACCGAATATTGTTATTAACGAATTTAAGTCGATATATGTGTAAATTGCCTATGAAAAGCATTAAAACAGAACAATGAAATCAGTTAAAAACTGAAACTATAAGTAACCTAATATTGACCACAAATTGTGCCTTGGGGATGAAATATTTATTCCTCCGAATCATTTAATAAATTTGCACAAAAGTTTAAATTCATAAATGGATCTTACATATAATCTTTGTAGTTACAAACGTTTGTCAAATAAAAGTTATTTTAGTAGATTTATAAAACCTTTGTACAAAAACTGAATTCCTATTATTTATGTATATTATTTTATATATGCATAGCATATATATATATAAAGGGTAAGGGCAAATAACTGGGCATAACACTTTTTTTATTGAAAATGCTTCATTGTTTATGGCAGTTTAATTTCCAATCATGTGAAGTTTTAAATGCGCTTTTGGAAAATGTTTAGTTTGATATTCCTTGCACTTACCCTTTATATATAAGTACATATATTTTGTTATTTTTTATGTTTCTTTAAATAAAACAAATTTTCTACCGAATTTCATTTAAATCTACCGAATTTTTTTTTGTAGATTCTACCGAATTTAAAAAAAATTAAGTGTGCACACTGCATACTATACAAATTTGCTGCTCTGCTTTTTTTCCCAATAATATTAAAAACTGGTTAAATGGTCTCTTCAGAGCATGTAAAAATGATTTTGCACAAGCATAGCGTCGGCTAAGATCCGAAAGGTCGCAAGTTTTTCTTTTTCTGCCTTGCTTTATTAATAAAATTCGAACAAAAATATTTGACCAGATTGTATTTGGGCTGACAATATTATAAATATGTATGTCAAAAAGTCAATTTAAAAATATTTGGTTACACGCCGTTGTCATACGCAAAGTTTACTTTGCAAAGTCTTAAGGCTCAGTTAGCCGACTGTAATGTAATGTAACTGTAACGTAGAAAACAGCTGATCGACATTTTTATATGAAAATTAGGTTACGTTACATTACATCTCTATAACCATTTTCATTACTTTTCACATAACAAAATCGATCAGCTGTTTCTTACTGTTGCAGTTACTTTACATTACAGTCGGCTAACTGAGCCTTTACAGTCTGTACCACGATGTCACCAGCAAACGTTCGATCGACAACTTGTATTGCAAACACCAATAACGTTAGAAAATTTGTTGTTGTTTTCAGTATAAGTATTCGATCGAACGATTTCTAGTGACATCGTGGGACAAGCCGTTAATTCAGCTGTTAATACCTCTGTCTTTCACCCCTTTTCCACACGGAAAGTTTACTTTGCAAAGTTTTAGTTCAGCTGTGTGAAAGACAGAGATAGTAGTACAGTCTCTTTCTGTCTTTCTTTCAGTTGAATTAAGACTTTGTAAAGTAAACTTTACGTGTGGAAAAGTGGTGTTATTTGTAGCCTTTTGGCTGTTAGTCGGCGATATGACTTGCTCAAAATTTCTGTGTGTGCTACACCGCTTTTACACACGGAAAGTTTACTTTGCAAAGTCTTACTTAATTCAGCTGGGTGAAAGACAGAGGAAGGAATATTATCTCTTTCTGTCTTTCTCCCAGCTGAATTAAGACTTTGTAAAGTAAACTTTCCTTGTCTAAAAGGGGCTACAACGATTCGTTGCTGACCGGCAAATGGGGGTTTCAATCATTGTTTTATTTTTTTTATTTTTTATTTTATTTTATTTACTCATACTAAAAGTTCCTCCATATGGAGGAGCAGACAAACTAATGATTATTTTGTTTTTCTTTATTTTTTTGTGTGTGTACTCTTTTTTTTTTTGCCTTTTATATATGTATGTATGCATGGGTTTATATGTATATTTTTCTACTTGCTTTAACTGCTTAATACACACACACACATATATTTAATTCTTTGCTACAAACAAATTTACACTACCCTACATACCGAACTCGCTTACTTGCCAGTGATGACTTTACACATGCTATGCAAATTATATTGTGTCGGCTAGTGTAGAGCTGAACATTATGGCGAGTATAAAAGTCTCACAACCCAGCTGTTAGCCAGTTAGTTGCTTTGAAACACTGCTGATATTCACAACACAAACTCAATCGAAAAAAAAACAAACCCCATAGATAAGATACTTTTCGCTTTTTTCTTCTCCTCATAATAATAAAAAAAAATAATCTATAAAATAACAACAAAATATTCAATCAACCTCAACGAAAAGTATAAAAATTTTACATGGCACAACGTTTTGTGTCTATTTATCAATAATAAAAAGAAATTTTGTATCCACTCGTTTGCCAGAACTGAACAAGAATAAAAGAAATAAATAAACAAAAAAAAACTTTTCAATTTTTCACTTAAAATAAATTAAAAGTCTTCAAATCTTTTTCAGAACAGCATACGAATATCAGAGAGCGTGTCTAAATTGAAACAACTCAAAGTTCAACTAATTGCAATTGTTAGAAAATAAAAGGTTTTCTTAAAAAATAAAAAACTAAAATATTACCATAAATAAAATTAAATTAATTAACTCAAAAGAATAAAGTGGCCATTTAATTGTAACAAACAACTAACTACTCACTCAACCAACAGCATCAAGCAAGCACATGCACATAAAATTTTTTAAATTCAACAAGTTTAAAAATAAAATAATTCTTACTTCAATTTATTACAAACTCAGTTCTTTTTTTTTTATAAGACAAACAGCAAATTTAATTTAAAATAAGCCTGCCTGACAGCCCGTTGTGATATAAATGGAATTGTAATAAAATTAAAAAAAAAAAAAAAACTTTATAAAAATAATTAATTGTTAAAAAAAAATATTATAAAAATCCTCAGCATGGAAGTTTTGACAGTACAAAACCGGTACAATGAACAGCACTACAGTGAAATTTCAACAACGAGAATTAAAAGTAAGTGTGTTACACTAAAAGTGAATTTTTATTATGTTAATTAAATAATTAAAACAACACTAGGCAACAATAGTTAGTTAGTTAGTTCTCTTCATGATTGGGGTCAATAAAATATTTTATTTAGTTGTTATTAAAACACGATTAGAGATAAGAGCAAGGACATGAAATCTACTTATATATACATACGTACGTATACATAATGGTATTGCAAATTGTTTATATTAGCTTTAAGAGAAATATGTTACAATTCTATAAAAAAAAATTAAAGTTGCTTTAAGCATATCGTCAGCTAAAACGCGGGCCGTTTGCGTAATCTAACATTTTTGAAATTTTACAGGAGAAGCAAAATACTGTTTTAAACCAAAAGTATAGTTTCAATCAGCATTGTTTTCACCAGAATTATTAAAAAAGATGTGACAAATTGATTTCTGGCAGAATAAAATCAAATTTTGTGATATTTGAATGGCTATGTTAGTTAGGTCCTTTTGTACCTCAATTTTCTGAAATCAAAGGCCCTATCTACACTTTAATACAAAATAGTTTTATCATTTATTTTAAAGAAAATCCATTATTTGACATATTGTCAGAAGTGTACATAAAATAATTGAAATTTATTTGCTGGTAGTTTAGCATGTCTATATATGTATTTCATTGGCGCTTAAACCAAATCATCAGTAGACTTTAAAAAAAATGAGTTCACCTGGATATAAAGTATTTGCTGGGTTTTGTATCAGTTTCAAGGCCTACTAAGCTTATTTTTTCTTTTGTGATTTTCAAAAGTATTATTATTTTATGAATTCTCATATAGTTTTTGAAAGTCTATGCATAAAGTAAGAGGTTTGTGACTGTTTAGGATATGTGGTTAAAGTCTACTGATGATTTGGTTTAAGCGCCAATGAAATACGTATATAGACATGCTAAACTACCAGCAAATAAATTTCAATTATCATTTATTTTAATTACAAACATTTTTATTATATATTAATTTATTTTAATATTGCATCACAAAAAGTAAATTTAAATAATTCATTAAAATTAAACAAAAAAAGACTTCATTTAATTAATGCTCAAAGAGTATGATATCATAGAAAAAATTACAATCTTTTGGTAGTAGTGGCTTTAGATCCTGCAGGTGCTGCTATTTCTTTTTAGAAATTTTCAATCTTAAAAATAATGTACTTTTTAAATTCAGTTGATTTTACAGATATGCACTTCATACTGTACCTGGTCTCATAGATGTATACCGCTTAGGGACAGATTCATAATCAAGGAAGTAATCGTGATTCAAGTGGTGAACTTTTAGACGGAATGGCTCTTTACGTGCAGTTTTAATCAAGTTAACGAATTCAAATGGCATGTTAATTTTTTATTTTTGTCCATATAAACGATCACTTAATAATAAAATAAACACTTTTGTAGATAGGGCCGTTTGTTTTTCGTCAATAAAATCGCTAATTATGGTCAGACAAATCTAAATTTTTTTGTGGTTGTGTATTTTGATGCAATGCATCAGAATCAATGAAAAAAAACGATTTTGGATATTTTGTTAGTTAGGGCCGTTTGGGTTTTAGCTGACGATATGTAGTGCTTACGAAAATTATATTTAATTAAGTCGGTGCCATATGAATGGATCAATTTTAGAATTTACTAGTCTTGTTTAGGATTTGGGAAACTGGAATTCCCGGGCGGGAAATGTCTACCTAATATACCCGTGAAATTTTTGAGATTTTCCCGGGAAATACAAATATATAGACTTTTGTGACACAAAAACGGCGAAAGTAACTAACAGTGAAATTTATCTTCATCCATATAAGAAATTTCTATTATAATCCTGTTTAACTTTAATATCAAAACTTTCAGTGTTTTTTTATATATTACCAAAGTTCGTTTGAATGATTGTATGACTAAATTTATTTATTTTCTAAAAATTTTTTTAAAAAAATTTTTCATTCTAAAAATTTTATTTAAAACAAAAACAAAATCTAAATTTTTATTTTTGCTTTAAGAAATAAATAATTCCTTCAACACCGATAAACAAGCAGTAAAAATCCATAATTTTTTTTTTAATATAAAATAAAAAATGTAAGCTGTTCAAATTTATGCGGAAATTTTATAAAAATTCCATAAAATTGAAGTCCTACCATTTCTCCTAATTCGTCTTGACTCGAAAACTATATGCAAAATGCATTTCGTAAAGGCCGTATCAGACTATAATATACATAAGTATTTAACACTTTTGTAAAAAATTCAATTTTGACATGCTGAATTTGTATTGTTTTTTTTTTTTGAAATTTTTGAAACAGAAATTAGATCAGCGAGGCATTTTAATCAAAAGTATTAATAGCTCTAATGACTGTCTTTTAATCACTATAACATAAGAAAGTGGAATACTTTCTATAAGTATCAATGGTTGCAATGATAAAATCGTTTCCTAAAGTAAATAATTCGTTGTTAAACAAATTGGAACAGATTTTTTGCCGAATTAGTGAACAAATTTTGAAAATTGTAGTAAACATTTTAAGCTCATAGAAGCTGTAAAAACTGTGACGTGACAATACTTAAATTTAATATAAGCAGACGTTATTATTGAAACCCTGAATGAAATATTTTGGAAGAAATAAAATGAAAAATCAAAGACATTTAGACAGACTGTGGCTCAGGCTGGCTATACTGTAACTTGTTTGTACTTTACGATAAGAATTCTTCTGGAAAATTCTCAAGAAGAATGAGAAATAAGCAAGGCCAATTCTTAATAAAATAATTTAGAAGCCTTATAAAATTGTTTACTAATTGTAACAGTCGTCAATTAGTCTTAATATGATCTCTTATTATGTAATTGCTATTGGCTTGAATTCACTGAAAAATTTGTCTTAGAACTGCTTTTGTATTAACTTTTATTTAAAAAGAATGCTTACATTGATAAAACAATCGAAATTTTGCCAACTTTCATTCAATCAGTATAACTATGAAAAACTCATGCTTGTAAGTACTAATGGTATTATACTCAACAAAAGAAACTGGAAGTCATTTTTAAAGGAATGGCTCTGTTGTATTGGAATTCATTAAAATGTCATTACTTTAGTTTTCATTAGTAAATATCTTTCACATCCTAAGTGGGCATGGGAATAACTTCGAAATATCCATATAAGATCCATGTTTGTTGTACTGCACTCACTGCGTGTAATAATGTTGAAAATAATACTCGTTTGGTTTACATTGAAATTAATCAGGTATGTGATGGAAAACGATCGTTTTCAAAACGATTTCAAAGCAATCGTTTTGAAAAGGTGTGATGAATTCAGATCGATTTTGAGTATCATTTTTGAGCCAATCTCAAACAACTGACTTCGAAAAAGCACACCTGAAGATCAAATATAGACCATATAATAGAGCTGTGAAAAGAAGTATATCAAAATGTTTTGGAAAAACCATTAAAAACAAATTTTAAAATTATTGATAAAACGACTATAGACAACTCATCACACCTTTTATCGTTTTCAAATTGCTTTTGTGTCTTAATCGTTTTTCATCACATACCTGAATATAAGTATTTTAAGTGATACATCTTAAATTTGAGTTGAACTAGAATGAATTTTAATCAGGAATAATTTCTTAAAGGGGCTTAAGTTCAGCATTTCGAGAGCCTATTTTCAAAATACATCCACTAAAATTTGGTCAAAACGAGTCTCCGATGGCAAATAGCTTCCCTATGCAATATTCATCTATAGTATAGTTTCAAATAAAAAAAATATATATATATATATATATATATTTTACCCGTTTTATATAAATTTTTCTTATACTGCTATCTCAAAGTATATTTTTTTTTAATGAAAATATGCACTAAAAACAATTAAATATGCACATATTTTAAAAAAAATTTTGTTCAAAATAACATTTTTAAATTTACATACACAGAAAAAACTAAATTTCGTTTTCAGTAACCAAATTCATTGAATCAGTAAATTTTTTGTGTGAATGCGGACCTACAGAGAAATTTGTAGATTCTGATAACAATTTTGTAAAAATTTAACTGAAAAAAAAATTTTATTTTTAGTTAACTTATTATGGCATTAGAGAAAAAAGTTAACTGGAACTCAAAATATTTTCAGTCAAATTTATTAATAGGAACAGAAAAACATTTTTGCAGATTTTTTTTTAATTATTCAGCAATTTTTTTTTATAATTTACAAACACATTCACTAAAATTTTTCGTATTATCAGAAAATAAATTAACTGAATCAATAACAATTCTTAATTTTTTTTTTAATTAGTAAAAGTTTTATCTGAAATAAATAACTGAATCAAATGAAAAGTTCAACTATTTTTTTTACTTTCAAAAAATTGGCTTGTTTTTATGGATAAGCATTTCGTTCCCGCTTTTGGAACTCGTCAGTAGACTTCAACCCAAAAATTTTTGAATTTAGCTAACAAACTCCGTATGTTTATAGTAAAACTCTTAATACTATATTGAGAATCACAATATACAAACATAATAAGTTTGGAAACCGCAAACAAAAATCTTAAAAACAGGCCTGTTCTGCAAATCACGACATGTCAAATCACGGTGATTGCAAAAAATTCGCTTTCATTAATTTGTGAATTGCACGATTTATAGCGTTGGAAGTTGGAAGAAAATACAGGGTGGGCCAAAAGAAACCAAGGGGTGTAAAAGTTTAATAACTTTTTTGTTTATTAATTTTTTTTTATTTTTTCTTTCAGATTATATAGACAACACTTGGAGAATTTATAATGGAGAGGTTCACAACTGAACAGAGAACCAGAACAATAGAATTTTATTATTTAAACCAGAGATCAATTATTTTAAGCTCATTTTCATTTGAATGGCTTTGTTAATAAGCAGAACTGTAGGTTCTGGGGTTCTCAAAATCCAAGAGCCATTCATCAACGCCAATTGCACCCCATCAGGTGTACAGTATGGTGTGGGATCACATCTGAAAATGTCATTGGGCCCTACTTCTTCGAGAATGAAGATGGAAGTGCTGTAACCGTAAATGGAGGGCGGTATCGGTTTATGTTAGAAAATTTTTTACGTCCTGCTCTTGAAAACAGACCTGGTATGTGGTTTCAGCAGGACGGAGCCACTGCCCATACTGCCCGAGACACAATGGCACTTTTAAGTCAAATTTTTGGAGAGCGAATAATTTTTCGAAATTCGGAAATTATTTGGCCAGCGCGATCGCCAGATTTGACAGCACCCGACTATTTTCTTTGGGGTTTTTTGAAGGAGCGAGTGTATGTGAACAAGCCAGAGACAATCCTTGAACTCAAGGCAAACATTGTTGCAGAAATTCGAACGCTACAGCCACAAGTTTTGAAAAATGCTTTAAAAAGAGCCCATCAGTGCGAAGCTGAAAACGGTGGTCATTTAAGAGACATCATTTTTCATACTTAGTTTAAAAAAATTTCCATTTTGTATATTATATAATCTGAAAGAAAAAATAAAAAAAAGTTAATAAACAAAAAAGTTATTAAACTTTTACACCCCTTGATTTCTTTTGGCCCACCCTGTATTCTATTATAAATGACAAAAACTTAAAATACAATAAAACCCAATATCAAGTCAGCTGTTGGTAGTTTACTTTTGAAATCACCGTGATTTTCAGAACAGGCCTGAAAAAAATAAAATTTTAAAATAAATCAGACAAATTTTTTTTTTCAGTACATATATAAAAATAAATTTAACTGGAAAAAAATAAAAAAAAATCAGACAAATTTTTTTATAGTATATAAAAATAAATTTAACTGAAAATAACAAATTTAAATAAAAAAAAAATAAATCTAAATTTTTTTTTACAAATTTTACTTTAAACAGATAATTTTCATTCTGTACAGTTTTTTTTACATAAAATAAAATTTGAACAAACAATTTACTGGAACAGTAAAAAATATTTACTGAAACTAAATTATATTTCAAAACACACGTTTGTTTGAAAATTTTTTGGGAATAATTTTTAAAAACAATATCAAGTTTCCGCAGAATTGTTTCACTACTTTCGACTTCAATAGCAGAAAATGTCGTCTTGAAATTACCAAACGACAATTTTTATTAAGTTTGTTAGGTGTGTGTGATTGTACAATCCTTCTACAATTCTACAGCAATGCAAGCGAATTAATTTGAAATTTGAATTTTTGACTAAATATGACACAAAACTTGTAATTATACCAAAATATGAGACAAAAATATGCATTTATGACCAAATTATGCTAAACTATGCATTATCAGCAAAATGTGCAAAAATATGCACTAACAAATCGATGCCATTTTCACACAAATTCAATGTTTAGTAAAGATATTTCGTTCTTGCCATTATCAGGTTTCAGGTAAAAAATATGCATTTGCATGAAACCCCTGTCCCTGTTTATTATAAATCTACCTCATATCTTATTGCATTTGGCATGCTAAACACGAATCTGGCAAGGATTTTGATATCCCAATGGTTAGTTTTTAAGATATGAACATATTTGACATACATATTAGAACATAAAAGTTCCGATAAAAAAAATTAGTATGATGTATGTATGACTTTTAAACTGTTAATCGAATAGAAACATAATGTACAGACAGATTATAATCAATGATATAAGCTCTCGAAATTGATAATTTGGAGTGACCCTGTTACACTAGAGATTGAGTTACAGAGTGCTAAAGCTGACCACCTCGAAATGGAAGAGGCTTTCAGTCAGGCTAATGTTATTTTTTTAAGATATTTTGTTTTTTTTCTTGTAGCTTTTCAATTCTTATATTGATTGGTATATTGGTATTGAGTAAAAGATTTCACAAATTGTTTAAAAAATAAATATATTCTAAAAAAACATATTTTTTTCCGACAAAATATGCTAACTCTAAAAAATATTTGCTTTTTGATCGATTAAAACATACTATCTCATAAAAATACGCGAATCAGTGCAAAATAAAATATTTTTAGCAGACCTATAAATTAGTAAGCATATTTAATATTATGGAAGACACATCATTTATTTTTACAATAATGAGCGAATTAACTAGTTTTTTCAATCTACTGCAATGATGTCAGTTTCATGGCACAATTGTGCAAACTAAAATCACACACATTCTTATTCTCTTCCATTTAGTCGTCAATTAAACAGCGACGATAACACATGCGCAGCGGCTGTATTAAATTCTTTATAGATACAGTGAAAGAAAAAAAGTGGTACGCGAAAATCATTCTGTGATTTTTGCGACATTCAATGTATTTTATGTTACAAAGCTTTTAAGGAAAGAAATAAATATATATTAAAAAGTCATTTTGGTTTTTTTTGGAGCAGCGTTACTAAACTGCATTTAATATCAAAACTTAAAAGACCAATAACTTGGAAACTAATGGTCGCAGCCAATTTTTTTGTTTAATTTTTTTCTTCTTATTTTTCAAGTTTCTATCAGATAAGCTATTTAAAAATTTATTTTTACAATTTCTTCACTGTTTCCTATCAAAAGCTTACAGCGCCGTAACTCGGAAAATATGAGTCGTCCGCAACTTTTTTATTTAATTTTTATTCCTTATTTTTTAATTTTCTATCATATAGACTCCTTTTTATATATTTTGAGCTGCTTCACATAACTGCATTTGTTGCAAATATTTATTTTTTTCGATGTACTTCAGAGACGAATGAGACAGCTTTTCTCACACATACAACTATAGTTTTATTTTTGACACCACTGATCTACTGAAAAGTTAGTTTTTTTGAGTTCACGGTTTTTGAATATATGCTCTCGATTTTCAATCCTCATTGAATGAAATATTTTTATTAATTAATGTGGTATTCTGAAGAGAAGAAAAATTAAACTAACTTTTTAACTGGGCGAAATACTGGCATATTTCTGTGCAGCCACGCACTACATCAGCACCCATGTATATCTACTTAAGCAGGGATTGTTATTAACATTAGCTATTTAACGTGAATTTGTAATAACAAAAATTAAAAATTTTAAAAACCCCCGACTTTTTTCAGAAAAGATGTTATATCTTCTAAAGGGCTGGACCGATTTTCTTCCAACATAGCTAAGAACCCTCTCGATCAAGTCATCTTTCAAACAAAAAAAAAAACCAAATTAAAATGGGTCCAGCCGTTTGGCCTGTACGTGGACACGGACAGACACACAGATACACAGACACACAATACCAACTTATAACACCCCTTTTTTTAGTCGGGGGTTAATAAAATGGAATATGAGAATAAATAATAAATAGCTGTTTTTAATAACAATCTACGCCCACGTAGATAGACATTGTTACTGATGAGAAGTGCGTGGCTGCACAGAAAAATTCCCGTATTTCACCCAGCTAAAAAGTCTAGTTTAAATTTTCTTCTCTTCTTTAGAAAACCGCATTAATTAATAAAAATATTTCATTCAACAGGATACTGAACTTGAGCCCGTTTAAGAAATTATTCCTGAATAAGTATTTTAAGTGAGTATTACAAGATTTAAAACTGACATTCGTCAGACTGAAAAAAACCAGCCAATCATCTTTTCAAATATTAAAGCGATTTTTCGCAGGTTCAATTATAAAAAAAAACAATAAAAGTTCTCTTATAAAAACAGCATCACCGGATATAATTTTTTATATTTTTTAATAACCACAAACTGTGAAGCTTGCCTGCAGAAACATTCAGAGTCTCCGGCAAGATTCGAAACTGCAACCCTCCTAATACTAGCATAGTACACTTTCTACTAGCCCAAGAGGGCAAGGATATGTTAAGGACAATCATATGTACATTAAAATCATTGACAGTAATGCGCATGGCCGAATCTCAGTGACTTCTTTTGAAGTTATTATTTATCAGGGTCGTGGACCTTGTAGTGGACCGACTGCTCAACGCAAAGAATAACTTTTTTGTTATTATTTTTTATTGCTTTTTAGGGTTCCGTAAACCAAAGGTGAAAAGGAACCCTATTGTTTTCGCAACGCTGTCCGTCTGTCCGTCACACGGTATTTTCTCAGGAACCGTAAGAGCTACGGACCTGAAATTTGGACACAGTATGTAGAACCTTGGCCGCTACAACAACAAATACATGAGAATTAAAAACGAGCAATGAAATATGTTAAAATCCCATGTAATATACATACAATTGTATGAACATATGTATATTGAAACTTGAAATTTGTAAAATTAGTGCATTTTTATACAGACTACAACAATTAACACTAAAATTTAAAAAATTTAAATTAAAGGGTGGTCCATCAGTTAATGCAATTTTGACTATGTAATTTTGGCAATTTGCTATATCTTGGAAACCGTAAGAGGCAAACACTTGAAATTTTCAAAAACGGTAAAACTAAAACCAAAAAAAATCGCCAAAAATTAAAAAAAATTGCCAAAACGAAAAAAAATCGCCAAAATTAAAAAAAAAATTCTAACACTAAAATAAATCGCCAAATTCGAAAAAATCGCCAAAATGAAAAAAAAAAACGCCAAAATGAAAAAAAACGCAAAAAATTTAAAAAAAAATCGCCAAAACGCCAAAATGTCGCCAAAACTAAAAAAAATTTAAATAAACAAAAAATCGCTAAAATTAAAAAAAATCGCCAAAAATAAAAAAAGGCCAAAATGAAAAAACGCCAAAAAACCGAAAAAATCGCCAAACAAAAAAATAAAGTGTCTAAACTAAAAAAGAGCCAAAACTTAAAAAAATCGCCAAAACCGAAAAAAACGCAAAAAACGACAAAACAAAAAAACCGAAAAGACCACAAAAACGAAAAAAATGCCAAAACTATATATTATATAGGATGAAGTTTGTATTAAATTACATATCTAGTGTTCGTACGGAACCCTATGTGCGCGAGTCATAGTCGACTCTACTGAATTTATTTAATATAATATTAGCTTTGTACGATATAAATTTTAATTATGAAAAATAATATCAGAGAGATGACCACCATTTTCATAGATGCACAATTGGGCCCTTAAACAGGCGTTTTGCATAACTCCACGCAAAAATCTGAAACTCTAATCAATCAATTTTTATACGCAGGCGTGACTTTTGGCCCATCCTGTATATATCGCTCATTTACTTCAATAGTGGCATAATTCAAAATAAATGAGTTTTTTGAGTTAATAATGCAGAAAGATGCGGCATTTCGTATTTATGTGTAAAAATTTCATATAAATAGCTTGTACCATCACCTCCTGAGAGAAGATTTTTGTTTTTAATTTCTCCATTGAGTTGTATGCGAATTGAAAACTTAAAACGCGTTTTCTGCAAAACTGGTTTTTTTGAGTTGTGCCACTATTGAAGTAAATGAGCGATATGTATGTGCGTTCCTTTGCGGTACTATATAAACTGAACGATTTATTTAATCGATTTGTCTTAATCCCGGTATTGTCACACGGTAGTAAAAATTTAATGACGCCATTTTGTAAATATGAAAATAAATAAAATGTCGGCGAACTATTATATGAAAATGGGTATCGTTCGACAGGTATTTTAAAACCATCTTTAGGTTTCTCTTATGATTTTTAATGTCGAATGACCATTTAGGATATTTAACGGTTCAAAGTTGATCGCAATCAGGTTTTTTGATTTTTCTTAATTGATAAAAAAATTACTTATTTGCGCGATCAAACAAGAAGTCGTATTCTATTTTTTGTTAGCGTGTGTCATATTTAATTTCCACATTAGCTGGCAATCTGTTCTTGCGCACTGAGCAATCTGCATTAAATTTCTTTTTAGACAGTAGACAGACGCTCAGGATGCTTGACAAATTCGAGCAAGTTCAAGACCACGGGAGAACCGAGATCGATTTCTGTACTATACACTTCTTCAGAGCCAACGTACTTAAACAGCAAGGCATGTGCATAAGACCTACTATAAGGTGCACAAGTTTTTCGCCATTAAATTTCAACATTAAATTTTACATTATATATGAATATTATTTTTGGTAAATAGTACACAAAAGATAATACTAAACGTTTATTCTTTTAAGAATAGGTGTAATTGATAGATATAATAAAATCGTTTATTTACTAATTTCGAAAATTTGTCAAAAATAATAAATTTATGTAGCGAAAGGAACTAAACTGAGTATTAAAAAAAACAAACTTGTTCCCAAATTACTTATTAAAAAAAGTGAATCGAATAAAAAATATTTTATTTGTCGGTTATGGACAATAGAATTTCTGGTAATTATAACCACCGGTCGACAAAAAATGAGTTAATTACTACTTGTTTAGGGAGGATGTAATTATTGGCTACCAGAAAAAAAATTAAAAATTCAATTTCGAAAGAACTTGAGATATGCATTTTTTATATTAAGCCATCGATATATATGTATGTACATATGTCGTATATTTTTGTTTGGCAAAATATTTTTTTTATTATTCTGTTATATTTATATAAAAATTTAGCTGACCAGTGTATTTCTTTTTTTTTATTTTTGTAGTTTAATTTTTTTTTTTTATTATTTTCTTAAACGCACGTGTTTCCCATTTTTGCATTTTTAAATACCTTGACACATATTTATTTAAATTATTAGTTGATAAATGATTTTTTCCCATATCGAGCATTTTATTTGATTTAATTGATGCATAGCAAGTTTCTTTATGGTTTTTTTAAATGCTAATCATTTGCTGTATCTTTATGTTAATGGCTCTATAAAAAGTTTTATGAGGATTTGTGAAATTTTATACATACTTATGTATGTGTATTGTGTCACAATGGACACAATGGGGTCTCCGAGTGGAGGTGCATTTTTCGCACCACACTTCCTAACCTACATACATATGTATGAATGTGAAAGAATATGCTAAAAAAAATATTTAAGAATTCTTTATTACTATTATATTATCAAAACCTGACATAAGCTTATTAAAAAAAAGCAATGTGAGTCCGATCACAGAGGAGATGTGTAAACATCTAGTAATGAAATTTTTTTTAAGTTGGAAGTACTTATGCTTTTAGTGTCTTTTTTTAAATTAATTAATTAAAAGTACCAAAACTTTCAATATTGTAAATACATAGTAATTTGTTGGTTTTTGTTTGTTTTATTAAACTTATTTGGTTAGTAAATGGGCACACTACAGTATATGTATATGTACTGCATTCAAAATTGCAGTAAGCAGTAAATTTACTGATTACTAAAAAAATTCAGTAAATTTTTACTGCTAATGCAATTTAATTTGCATTACCAGTAAAATCGTAGAGCCGTATTCACAATAAAATTGTAGCAAGTGGCAAAGTTTTTTTCATTCAAATTTTGAAACTTTTGTATGAAAAACATTTAGCCAGTTGGTAGAATTTCATTATGAATACGGGCATTACTGATTACTGAAAATTCAATGCACCTCATCATATAACAAATCATTTAGGCAATTTATATAAATTGTAGAAAAAAATTTTAGTAATCAGTAAAATTTTTTTTTGTTTTTACTGAAACTGTAGTGGTACTGCAGTGCTCATCTATGGTAAAGGCCTTTACTTTTACTTTTTAATTTTTAATTCCTGTTGTTCATCGTTTATTTGTTGCTGTTCTTGTTGTTGTGTACGCATCGCAATTAAAATAAATTCAGTAAAGTGCGACTTTGACTCTCGCACATTCGGTTTTGATAATTTTTTTTTTTTTTTTTTGATTTAGCTTTCTTAATTTTTTAAGTTTTTTCAGTTTAAACGATTTTTTTCAGTTTTTTCGCTTTTTTCTCGTTTTGGCGTTTTTTTCTCTTTTTGGGTTTTTTTAATTTTCGCAATTTTTTTTTTTCATTTTGGCGATTTTTTCATTTTGGCGATTTTTTCATATTGGCGATTTTTTTGTTTAAGGATTTTTTTAATTTTTGGCGATTTTTGCGGTTTTTCGCGATTTATTTTAGTCCTAGATATTTTTTTTAATTTGGTGCTTTTTTCGTTTTTTTTTTTGATTTTTTAGTTTTACCGTTTTTGAAAATTTCAAGAGTTTTGCTCTTACGGTTTCCAAAATACAGCAAGTTGTCAAAATTACTAAGTCAAAATTGCATTAACTGATGGAACACCCTTTGATTTAAATTTTTTAAATTTAGTGTTAATTGTTGTAGTCTGTATAAAAATACACTAACTTTTAAAATTTCAAGTGTATATATGTATAGGGTGTTTTTTTAAGAGGTATAGAACTTTGAATTGAAATAAAACACAAGAAAATCGTTTTAATGTCCATCAATTTGGCTTTATTGGAAGGATAATTTTATGCCATTAATGTTTAAATATGATTTCGGGCATGTGGCCGCCGCGGCTGGCTCGAATAAAGCCAATTCTACAGGTCCAATTTTCAACCACTTTTTCGAGCATATGGGGCCGTATGTTGGCAATAACGCCACGAATGTTGGCTTCCAAGTCCCCTAACGTTTCTGGTTTGTTGGCGTAGACGAGCGACTTCACATATCCCCAAAGAAAATAATCCAATGGTGTCAAATCACACGATCTTGGTGGCCAATTGACAGGTCCATTCCGCGAAATTATGCGCTCATCGAATGTTTCCTTCAATAAATCGATTGTGACGTGCGCTGTGTGGCATGTAGCGCCGTCTTGTTGGAACCACAACTCATCCACATTCATGCCATCCAATTCGGGAACAAAATAGTCGGTTAGTCCGCTCCAATTGCTGTGCACGGTGGCGAATCGATTCATTCGGGTCCTCTTCAACACTTTGCTCTACAGCGGCAATTGTTTCTTCGGTGCGCACTGTTCGACGTCTCTGCGGATGCGTATTATCACATAGAGTAAACGTAGTGCGAAAACGATCCACGGTTAACCGAATTAATTGCTTTGATGGACGATTATGTCGACCATAAAATGGACGGAGCTTGCGGTAAACTTCGCGAACTGAACCATTATTTTCGAAATAAATTTGCACGATTTTCAAGCGTTGTTCTTTTGTCAACCTGTTCATGATGAAATGGCAAACCAAACTAAATATTAATCACTTGACAGCTGACAAAATGGCCGCCAGTTAAAAAAGTGATGCCAACTTAAAGTTCTATACCTCAATAAAAAACACCCTTTACATACAATTGTATGTATATTACATGGGATTTTAACATTTTTCGTTGCTCGTTTTGGAACACCCTTTAGTTTTTAACTCTCATGTATTTGTTGTTGTAGTGGCCAAATGTCTACATATTGTGTCCAAATTTCAAGTCCGTAGCTCTTACGGTTCATTTTCACCTTTGGTGTACGGAAATATACAGAAAAATAACCGCCGGCGGCGCACAGTCGGCTTCGAGCCGGTCGACTTGTTTCTCTGCTTGGCATTGCTTCTTTCAAACACTAATACACTCATACATAGCTCACACCGATTTGACAATGCAAAGCAAAAGCAAAGAAATCTCAGCAAAGAAATCAAAGTCAAAAGATTTTTACCCCCTAGCGTATAAATGTTTACACATCAAAAATTTAAAATTTATTAAGGAATCAAGTTTGCATTGTTTCCAAGGACTGTTAATTGTATATTTTTTTATATGTATGTATGTAATAAAAAGCTGCAAGTTCCTATTATCAAAAACAATGTTAAGGTTCGTGACTTAATTCACTTTTTTCAAAAATGGTTAGTATATAGATACTCACCACTTAACAATTCTTGGTGGTGAGTATCAATATACTATACCATTATAAAATTATCAATTTTATTTACTTTATGTTATTAACCCCCGACCAAAAAAGGAGTGTTATAAGTTTGTAGTGTTTGCCTGTGTATCTGTGTGTCTGCCCGTGTCCACGTACAGACCAAACGGGATTTGATCCAGACGCTTCTAAGTTATGTTTGAAGAAAATCGGTCCAGCCGCTTAGAAGATATCGCATCTTTTCTAGATATGTTCGGGAGTTTTTAAAATTTTTAATTTTTGTTATATTTTGCGTTTTTCATACAACTGAAGAAAGTAAATATGTATGTATAAAATAAAATTAAAAATTTTAAAAACACCTGCGATATCTTCTAAGCAGCTGGTGCATCGGTCCAGCCGTTTGATCGTTTGATCTGTACGTGGACACGGACAGACATACAGATACATAGACACACACTACAAACTTATAACAACCTTTTTTTTAGTCGGGGGTTAAAAAGAAAGCCTCAAATACATTTAAATTAACAAGTGTGAATTTCAAAACAAACGAGAATTGCAGAGCACATGAAACTATGTATCCCTACCCAATCTTCTCACCACACTCGCCAAGAAAACTCAAAAATTGCTGCAACAAAAATTGCAAGTCAGGACGGGGGCGTATTGTAAATTTTAATTCTTCGGGTTTCTGACAAATAAATGTCAAAATAAATTTTAACAAAACCTTGTTTGTTGTACCTTCCTTCACACCTCAGGATGTTACATATTTCAATGAAGATTCTAAGACTGTAAAAATAAATTGTCAGTCACGCCTCTAACTAAGCGCAGCCCATTTAGTATTTTGTATAATGCGTCGCCCTTTCGGGCTTAGATTTAAAAGTTTTGAATAATATTGTTTATAGTTCGGATATGGCTTGCAGTTGGTGCTCGATAGTATTTTTATCGGACGTATAGTTCTAGAGCCGACTACTGATATCTAGAATACTTCCCCCAAATCGCCAATTTTCTCCAAGCCCACCTAAAACTAGTTCTAGCTTTTAAAAAATCAATTTCGCCACATCCAAACTGCAGAAATTCCATCATCAGGGTGCTTATAAAATTTAAAATTGGATTGACATAATTTGCATGGAATGTTGTCGCTTAAAAGCGAAATTGAAAGTTCATTAACCTCACTCAGTTCATGAATCATTAATAATCCATACATATGTTTTTTAGAATTAATTATTTTTTTTTAACAACCAAAATTAGTATTTTTTGCACAAAGCAATTAAACATATGTTAAAATATTATGAATGGATTATACGCAATTCTGTTGCCCCACCTGACTTTATAATGAATTCTATTTGGCGAGATGTTCTATGTAATTTCAATAGAAGGCTGTGTAATTTAAAGGCCATTTTTTCGCCATAAACAAGTTTATTTCAATTTTTATGATTTTTTATTATTATTTTTGTGTATTAAAAAAAATTAATTTCATTTAAATTTTTGTTTTTTGGTTTTAAATTAATTTAATAATCTTGGGTCTAGTTTAGCTAGTTTTAATGGAATTTCATTACAATTTAAAATATCTGTTTACTTTTTTTTTAATTTTTTCTATCATTAATTATAATTTTAAAAGCTGTTTTTAAATTCTAATTTATAGCTCAACACCTACTCACGTTCATACATACATACATACAAGCTTATTTTGTTTATAAGCTTAGTATTTTAGCGATTTCAGTTTTCAAAATAAATTTATTTTTGAATAAGAGTTGAATATCAAATATAAAAATCAAACTTTTGCTATAATTTATTACGTTTTTTGAAGTCAATTATGGCTATTTGTAGATGATTTTTACATAACAAGTAGATTAAATGAAAATAATTGCTGAAAAAAAAAAAAAAAAACAAAATAAAAACTTGGTAATAATTTTTTTTTTAATGGATGGGATCATACAAAGAAAAGTTATGCAAATCGAGTTTGTTTAACAAAAAACACAGTTTCATAACTCAAACCCTAAATTTTGAGTTATTCGTGAGATCATATTTCATTGTGTGAGAGAAATCATTAGATACTGTTATCTCATGGACACTGCAGTAGTAGCAAGGGTGGGAGTACATGCATATATTAAAAAGAAGAAAAAAATAAACTTGCTTTCCATAAAAATAAATTTCTTTATAAATACCACGTGCCTCTAAATTTTAGAATTTAAAATGTGAAAATTATGTACATATATTAGAAATCATAGAGCATCTAAGCACACTCAAGAAGCTAAACTATTTCTAAAAAAATTTAATTTAAATAAAATATACCAGATTATTATGGAAAAATCAAATTTTTCGAAACATGTATGGGCTGGAAATAAATTTAGGCCATTCATATGCTACTACTCTTGACAGATATTAATTATAAATGTGTTTTCCGTAATGAAAAAGAACATTCTATGTCTTAAAATAAAACTGTTTCCTATGATTGTTCCAATATGCAACAGCAACAGGTTATAAGAGCATAAAAATATTTCTCCCATAAACTTATTTCTTTCTCTAGTCATATTATAAGAATCTAGGTTAAGCAGTATAAAGCAAACAAGAAATTTAATACATAATGTTATATGCACTTAGTATTTATAGCAAGACATAATAATTTTAATAAGACATATCGTCGATGTTTTAACTAACCGACCTAACTGACATTTTTTTGAAAAATGAATGAAAAGTAGATCACACTAGACTTTATAAGTCATAATACACATTGTCTACAACTTTCATGACTGTAAGCATTACTTTTGTGCCTATATTTATAAGTAAAAATATTTCTGACGCATCCATAAGAATGCATGTATAAAACAACCATAAAAGCTGCTCTCCTGATAAATTTTTAAAATGCTAGTTAGGTCAGTTAGTTAAAACAGCGACGATATTATACCTATTATGCACCAGAGAAGCAAGACATCTTAAAAATTCGGCGGCGGCGGCTTAGGAAAAAATAGTCAGCGGCGGCTCATAAGTCGGGTAGAGCCGGTTGACATTGACAGCCACTTTTTATAAAAAAAATTTAAAACACCTGATGTCTTCCATATAATTTGTAAAATGTAGTATAAATTTGCAGCTACAAAAAGCAATTAGCCGGCTGAAATTTCGAGCCTAAGCTAGCCGCATGCGTCGACGGCGACTTGAAGTTACATTGAAAGTCGGCGGCGGCTCTTGAGACGGCTGTGAGCCGATGGGTTGTTTCTCTGCTATGCACTATAGGCTCAGTGACAGTTTTTTGAGGAAATAAATCACAGACACTTGAGATTTTGTACAACTAACTATGAGACCTATCAAAGACTAGAAAAAATTCCAAGTGGATCGCGCAGTGCCACGCCCACTTCCAGCGGGGCGTAAAAGTATTGAGTATTTGAGTACTGAGTACTCAATACCGGGAGTTTTTCCGGTTACTCAATACACAAAAGTAACTACTCAATACTTTCAGGGTTGCATTTTGTAGAATTCAAGTCTTCCTTTAAAATACATCATAATTATACAACTCTATGAGTTTGATACAAACAAATATGACTCTGAACTCATGAAGTTAGTGTAAGAAATACAAATTCTGTTAGGAATTATTTTGATACGAAAACAGCCACTAAATAAAGTACTACAAAATGCATTATTGAACTACTTCAGTCATTAACAAATACTATTGGACAGAAAAAGTGACCCTTTGGAATAGTGGAAGGAAAGCATGTGATACAATATAACCATCAAGTCAGGTCCTCACAAACATGAAATATATTTTGAATTCTTTCAATGTCGGTAAAATTTTATTTCTACATTTCAACAATGACTAAGTAATAACATCAATTGTGAGAAAAAAATGTTCATTAAAAAATATTTAGAAGATAACTTAAGAGATTAATGCACTAGAAGTGTTAAGAGTACATTAAAAAATTTTTATGTACAAAAACTAATCTTCAAACTTATTTATTTTCATTTGTTATAAATTAATTTCAATATACTTATATTTAATCTTTGTTTTTCCATATTGCATCATCAATAAAATAATATAAATAATAATTTTTAACTTCCCATATACATACATATATAAAGTATTGAGTAGTATCGAGTACCCAATTGAAAAAGTATCAAGTAGTACTGAGTATTCAAAAGTAGCCGCTTTTTGCAACACTAGTGGTTAAAGTGGTTCTCTGAGGGAAAAATATAACTTGAAATAGAGTATTATTTAATAATATTTTTTTTTAATATTTTACTTAATAAGTAAAATATTAATTTGGGATTATTAGTGCGTTTAAAAATTTTAAACTTAAATTGTAACAATTCCCATAAAAAAAAAACACTAATTATTAACTTGAGTGCACCCGGTCAAAAAAATACTTGTGTGGCAACACTCTATTCTTAAATAGCTGAAAAAAGTCAGCCAATGTATTAATGGTAAAGTAAGAAAATAAAAAACATGTTGATTATTGAGTTCTTGTTTTCAACTTTGTTATTTGTTATTGAGCTTCTCATTTGTTTAAATAAAAGTTTATAATATAATAACTCTAGTTGGTCTAAGAAGCTTTCGGTAAAGGTTCCCTGATGATCATCTGCATTAGCAATAGTGAAATGCGCATAGCAGCCAGCTAAACCCCTCAATAATCAATTTCAATGTATTTTTAATAAAAAAATATTTTACTTAATAAGTAAAATATTAATTTGGGATTATTAGTGCGTTTAAAAATTTTAAACTAACTTCAATTGTAACAATTCCCATAAACAACACTAAAAATTATTTTATTTTGTTGGTACATAGTTTGGCAAATAAACAGAAGCTAGTTGTCACTAAGTATTTTTAACAATCAATATCCACAGAAATGATGCCACCCAACAAAAATTATATTATTTATTTTATCGGACAGTTGTAATAAGGGAAAAATTTTAAAGGTCACTTCTTAGTTCAACTTTGCTAAAGTTAGGATTAACTATCCATATCATATCCCAAAAAAAAACTAAATTTATAAGTTATATAAAGTTATATAAAGCCTTTGAATTTATCTTCATTTTACAGTCGTTAATTATATCATATTTTACAATTTGATTAACTTAAGCATCAGCAAATACATTTCTGATACATATTCCTAAGTAAATTTAAGCAATGACTTAACAAAAATTCTCATATTTATAATCTACGCATTAAAAATTATATCACTTAAGCAAATCTATTTTTAAAAACTACTCATATCTGTTATAAGTTTTTGCATTTGACTATATAAATTTTGTATTTCTGTTGCTTCATAATAATAACTGGTTCAAAATAAGTACCAAAATGGTGCCTTACAAAAATCGTCAAAATTAAGGCCAAAATCGTCCAGTCGTCAAAATGCTATATTTGGCACCCATAATCGTCAAAATGACGATAAATCGTCAAATCTGGCAACTGTACTTTTGGTATCGATACTTTACTACCGAGTAGCAAGTAGGTATGTATCGGTATGTCTCGTATCGGTCAAAAATACTCATTTTTTATTGGCCGCAACAATGTTGAAAATGACGACAGTTTAACAAAATTTGATTTTATTAAAGTAACTCATAGGTATCGATTCTTTTGAAGCGATCGATGCCTTAGTTTCTGATAAAGCTTAGAATTTCTTACGCAGAACTAAACACAAACCAAATGAGAATTGTTAGGTTTTAATAAACTAGTTCTTAACACTGGCAAACATGTTTACAAACATAAATGAGTGCAAATGTTTGTGGTTTAGTGTTTGGTTGTTGCTGGGATATTGTTTTTTAAAACTTACAAGTTTTGTAATACAAATAAAATATATACTTTCACTATTATTAACTGTTTTACTTGTATGTATAATAACAATTGTGTAAGTTTTGACAAAGAGTCCTTTTCCTGTTTCCATTCGGTTGGGATATTAGTTACTGCTTTGCATGTATGCTTACGCAACTGTTAATTTAATGTAAATATTACGTAAGGGAAAGTAAGTATACCCAAGAGGGTTCTTGACAAAATTTTACCAGTCAGTATCGATGTATACTTCTTACAACATTATAACTAGAGGTCCTAGGACACGTACTGTAAGCAGCCATTGCTCCAGAAGATCTTACGAAGATTTCAATGGACAAAGCTGAACCCTTCCGAGAAGACATGCCAGCATCCGAGAGTAGAAATAAAAAATAAAATTTTTACGATTTAGCGATTTTATCGCTTTCGATAACAAGGTAATTCGATCACAGTTTTTTTTAGTTTGAATTTATGGCATTCGATATCGAACCATATTATTACATTGTTTGATAGCAAATGCCATCATTCGAATCAGCTCGTTATCGAATGCGACGATTAGACCCCTGTGTTTTCTTCTTTTAGCAAAAGACACAGAAGCTTCAAATTTATAAGTGATTTTCAATCTTCAAAATACTTTGAATACGGAGTTCTTGAAAAAAAAAATTGTAGGGACCTAATTTCTGATAAATAACATTGTTATAGAATTTATCCAAAAAATTAATATTTTTTATTAATTTTTTCTAAATGAATTTTTCTAAAAAAAAAATCTCCAAAAGCTCCTAAATGTGAAAAGCAAACTGTGAAATTATGAAATTTATGTAGGCATAGAATGTAGCTTAAAGTTTTGTTGACTAACTATTGGGGCTGCCCTTCTCAAAAGTAAATTATGCTCAAAATAAATTATTACAATGATTATCAGCGTTGTCAACTAGGTGCTTTTCGCACCGTTTTTAGTGCTTTTTGAAATTTTCGATGCGAAAAATTTTTAAGTTAGTGCTCGGTGCTTTTTTAAACTAATTTTTGGTACTTTTCATTTCTTGGCGGTGGCACTAAACCCAAAATTCAAAAAGAATTTTCCTTATATAATATATATATTTTTTTGAAGAAGTCTAAAGCTAAGTCTAGACGATATGTTGAATCAGCATATTTATGATGAAAAATTTGTTACCAGTGCCAACATATCGTGTAGACACAAAAATTTTTTTCAATATACGCATGCTTAGCTACATATGAAGGGCATTTGTTAAGGTTGTCAACAAACATATGTTCAAGATTATAGCATATCGTGTAGACACCATATTTTTACTTTGTAACAAATTTCCTATGTATGCTATCAGATATGTTATTTGTTGAAAAGCCTATGTAAGCTTTTCAGCATACGGCAAATTTGATAGCATATAGAATTGATATTTTTACTCTGCTCATGTATGAGCAGTGCTGCCTGATTTGCCATTTTTAAAATAAAAATAACGTAAACATTAAAATAACGAAAATAGTTTAATAAAAGAAAAAAAAAAAACATTGCATTATGCGAAAAATATACTGCAGATATGTGAATTGGGGTGAGTAAAAAATAAGGGAAATTATAATTTCTTAAAAAATAATTTTAGGCGATTCTGAAGAAGACTATCACTCTTATTCCAGTTTCTTTCCAATTTTGCAACTTCTAACGAATTTTTGCAAACTTCGCAATAAAAGCAACTTTTTGCAAGCTTTCAGCCTCCTAAAAGCTTTGGCGATTTTTAAAAAATAATAGAATTTGTCATCATCCCGTTGTTGGTAAGTTTTTGCGAATTTTCGTCATTTTTGCGATTTTTATTGAATTTTTTTTCATTCCTTACAGTTTTGACGGTTTTTGACCAATATTATGGCTTGTTTAAAGTTATGCAAGTTCTGGCGATTTTTTTTTGCAAAAATTCGCGATATAAGCGACTTTTTACATGTCTTCAGCTTCTTGGCAGTTTTGACGATTTTAAAAAAGTATAAAATTTTCTTATCATCCCGCTGTTAATAAATTTTTGCAAATTTACGTAATTTTCGCGATTTTTGCCGAATTTTTTTTAGTTTTAGCGATTTTTAATCCATATTATGGCTTGTTCAAAATTTTATCAATTTTCGAGATTTTTTGCAGTTCCCAATAAAGGCGGCCTTTCGCGTGGTTTTTTTAAAGAAGTTTTAACAATTTTGAAGAGTTTAAAACATTATTGGACTTTGTCAGCCTGCTGTTGTAGCTTTTCGCCAATTTCCGTCATTCCGCGAATTTCTTTTTATTTATATACATGTATAATTGCACTAATTTTTATTAACCAAAAATATAAATTTTTTGCACTGAAAGCGATAATTAATATACTTACATAAATTTATTGTAATTGTAAAATTTATTTTATATCTAAGCAAATGCTCACATGACTCAACATATATATATATATCAGAATACAAAATTCAACATATCATGTAGACACAAAAATTTTATGGTAACTCATATGTTATATTATCATTTGCTGACATATGTTGACTTTAAAAAATTTGGTAGTTTCAGCATACTGTGTAGACGCCTAACATATATATGCATATGCTGACAGCAGGATTTGTTGTTATTTTAAAGCATATTAATGTAAGCATATATTTGCTGATTCAACATATCGTCTAGACTTAGCTTAACATTTAAAAAACATAAGCACTGAAGTTAATGGAACATTTCAAAATATTCTAATAAGATTGTACAAAACTTGTTTGAAGAAATACGTGCATTTTATTCTCAAACTTTCACATTCTAAGCACAATTAATGGAAACAGTGTTTCGCCAAACGACAAAGAAGACATAATGCAAGTATAGTCCAATAGCGAAATAATTTCTTGTATATACAGTAAATAGAGAATAATTCACTTAATGCAATGGATAAACTTTGAGTTCGCTATCGAGTTTTGGGAAGAAATAAAGTCTTATAACGACTCATTTGATATAAACTTATTTGGGGCATTATCGAAATTGCATTCCCATCAAACTTTAATGTTTAAACGCAGAAGTTGATCACGTTTTTACACTTATTACTTTATTTAAGTCTAAAAATAAAAGCGGTCTGAAACGAGAAAATTGTGTTGCTAATAGAGCTTCGTTCCTTTTTTCTAAAATAATAATACATATAATTTAAGTTTATATAACTTGGTTAACTTGCAAATTACTTTTTTTTTTTTAATTTTGTAACTTTGTTATTAATATTGCATTTGCTGTGAAAGAATGTTTCCACAGCATTGTTTAATAAAAATCAAATTTTGAAAGTCTTGATTTTAAAAAAATTAACTACTACTCCCATCGAGTTCAAAATCTAATCAGCAAGTCAAAAAGACTTGCCAAATGCTGCTAATTTGACTAATTTCAGGTGATTTGTTTCTTCGTTGACGAAAAAAATTAAATTTTTTATAATAACTTAAAAAGGTTTCGTCAAATTGACTTTAGAATTCACTGATTCTCATAAAATCAAAATGTGTATCGAATGCTTCAAATTTGAAGTTTTATCTCTATATTTTTTATGTACAAAATTTTTTTTTTATAAAACAAAAAATTTTATTTTAGTGCTTTTTTACTTAAATTACGCGTTTTTTTCCTGGTTTGAGTGCTTTTTGAAATTTAAAAGTTGACAACGCTGCTGATTATTTTTGTTTTTACACGATAAATTTAACGAAGCGTTTTAAATATATATGTATGTATGTATAAGAGAAATCAAGTTTCATAATCTCATTTACCATAGCATTTAGTCAAAAGTAGTACATCAAATTGAGTTCATTGACATTATTGCAGCAAACAATTTAATCTGTTGGTTGCCATTAAAAAATATATAAAAACGTCAGCACTTCAATTGGTTTACGACGTATTTCTGATAATTCACTGGCATGATGGCACTACATTATCAGCCAAATAAAATATGCACATACGAGTATGTCTGTATGTGGTTAAATAAGTTTAAAAAAAAAAAGTGTAATAAAATGTTTCATAATCTGTTTGCTTGTTTTACTAAGTAGGATTTTGTTAAAAGAAAAACAAATTTTAATAACTTTCTCTGATTCATTTTGTGCTCTATTTAAATTAGAAAATATATATTTGTTTAAAAAAATATTATCTTTGTTTTGTTGGTGGTTTTTGTTTAAAAGCAGTTTACTATGAGTTCTTTTTTTTCTATTATAACTTAACTAATTACTTTTTTATGCATGTATTAATTTTTGGAAATTAATTTTTCTATAGTGTTTGGCCAAAAACCAGAACGTATATTTTAACATTTTAAATAGTTATTGAAATAATAGACGGGGAGTTAACAAAAGGTTTGTTAACCCCATTTCGAAGCATGTCGCATATAATGTCGACAAAAAACGTTCGATCGGCAACTTGTATTCAAAGCAATAATGTAATAAAAAATTTTGTTTTTGTTTTCAATGTACTACATACATATTAAAGTAATAGAGGGAACTTTTTCTCCCGACATCGTGGGGGACACAGACAGATCGTAAATGATAAGCAAACAGTTTTCTAGTGATTTCTATTTCAATTTTCCAAACGACTTGATCATCTGTCTATAGTCTAGTTTGAATGGAGATATTTTTATTCTTAGTATCAAAGATTTTAACACTCGAGTACAAGTAACAACTGCAGACTTCACTTCTCCAAACTTGTATTTGTTTTCTATATTCGAATGTGCCGAATCTTATAGACCCTTCACCGAAGTACGTATGTACATTGATATTTGTATTGTGAAAAAATTTATAATTTTTTGTCGGTATTTTTAGACTAAATAATTTGATTCAAACATTTTATTTTCGATATTAGCAATAGTTGAATACACAGTGAAACACGAAAAAAGAACAAAAATTGTGAACATATAAAATCAAAAAAAAAAAAAACTTCATCTTCAAGATCAAAATCGCCAAAAAATTTTAAAAATTCGAGTTTGTTTACCTTTTTCCCCTGTTCAGGTCCATATGTAGGTAGCAGACCGTTAAAAATTCAAGGAAACAATTAACTACAAAAATGTACCTAAGATCTCAATAAATCTGGGGCAAAAATGAAAAAGTGCTTGAGTTTAACAAAACAAAAATTCAAAAATTCCAGAGCTGGAGCTATAAATAAATATGGACTAATTTTTTAATTTTGTATGCCAAAGTTTTGTTTCAAAAGCCAAAAAATATATTTAATTTATAAAGAAAAAGAAAAAACTTAATTAGACCTAGTTACTTTTATATATCACAAAAAGTGTAAGTTTCCCAACCCTGGAATCTTCCTTTTAGATTTCTTAAACCAATCTATTTCTTTTAGAAATATAAGATACATATGTTTGATTTATAGAGAAAAATTAAAAATTAGTTTTACAAGGTTATTTTTATAAAACAACACAAGATAAAGTTTTCCAACCTTGGAAAATTATTTTTATTTTTTTTTTATTTTTATTTTTTAATACCATCTTTGTTCGTACTGAAACATTAAATAAGTTTATTAAAAAATAATTTGTTTTAGCTAGTAGCTTTTATATGGCAAAATCAAGTTTAAAGTTATTTACAGACGATTGTCAGATCTTACAATATTGTCAGATCTGGCAATGTGCTGACAATGTACTGGCAATCGAAAATTGCCAGCACAATATTCCTTGTCAATTCACACGGTTGTCAGAAAATCTTACAATTTATTGCCAGACGGTTGTATGACAATAAATTCACCATACAAAATCGTCAGTAGAAAAATTGTCAGTTCCCACGGTTGTCATATGCACAAATTGTTAGATCTGCTATTATGCGTTGCCAGACTTAAAGCATTTGTTAGAAATTGTTAAATATTTATCGTTTGTCTTTGTGTTAAATGTAAAAAGTGAAAGTATAAATAATTATGGACCATAAAGAAGCAATTGCAATGATTTTGTCTGCATATATTTTATTATAAACTTTTTTCTTTAAAATCAAGCGTGTGCAGTGTTGCCCATAGAAAGAATTATCTTACAATGACGCCATTGTCAGATGCATGAACTTCACACATCCGACAATATTAATATGTCTGACAAATATCTGGCAATAATTTTACAATGTGTTCACACGATTGTAACATAGGGTCTACACCTAACATAATATGTAAGATAAGAGCGTTAAATTCAATCGCAGAGCGAATCATGTTACGTGTAGACTTCAAATTAGTGTTATCTCAATCTTATAAGATTTTTTATAAGAGCGTTGTTATAAGAAATCCTATAACAACAATCCTATGAGATGAAGTGTCAAAAAACACACGTATTTGAAAGTAAATTAGTATGCATGTGTGAGTGTTTATTAAAATAAATGAAAAACAATGATTTGGACAACATTTCTGGGATTTTATATGTTTAAATGTGCTTAATTGATTCATAAATTAAATTTTGTGTGAAAATGCGAAAATAAAATAACTAATTATACAAAAATAAAACATGTTAACTCGATGAGAATTTGCATTAAATGAAATGTTATAAGAAAACTGAAATTACGTGTTCCTGTTGTATGAGATGAAGAGAAATATCGGCATTTTATTTTTGTTATTCTGCCGACGTTCTCTCAAATATTATGTCAGAGTTAATCGCAGTTGTAGACGCTATGTAAGATGTCTGACAATATGTTGTCAGTTGCTAGTCTTGCAATGGACTGACAATGCTTTTTCTGGCAACGTCGTCTGACAAAAATTGCCAGTTCACACGGTTGTAAGAAATTTTTAGCACATTTTACTGGCAATATTGTAAGATCTGACAACCGTCTGTACATAGCTTAAGTTTTCCAGCTCTGAAACCGTGTGATCGATTTTGTTGATTTTCAATACCAATCTATTTTTTTGGGAACTTCGAAAAACAGACTTCACGTACATTAGACGGACATCGTTTATTCGACTTCCTTATTCATAAAGACCCCGAATATACATATATACTTTATGGGTCGCATATTCATATTGTCGAAATTACACACGAAATGACAAACCTACATACATATACCCTTTACCAATTTTGGTGACGATTAGACCCCAGATTTGACAAATTTTCACAGTTGATTATATTAATTTTAATATGTTTGTAGCTAAGAAATAGTTCTTTTATAATAACGAACAATACTCGTATATTGGAATAATAATTAACAAATAATATTACTCACCTCCAGAAATTTAAATTTGAAGCCGGAGTATAACGTTGACAGGCGTGATTTACACTAGACTCTGAAGTTAAATTATTGTATTTTCTATACATAAACCTATGATTTTTATCAAACTTAATTTAAAGCTGTTGTAAGTTGATCTTTTGTTTTTGAATATTAATAACTAACTAAAGTTATTATGGGTACCCATAACCTAGTTTTGCACTTCACTAGTTAAGTTAAATAAAACATTTGAGGTTTTAATGAAAATTAAAACACTTTAGAACTAAGTTACAAACTTCAAAATATGTACCTGTATTTGTCCCAGCTAACAAAACTTTTGTTACTAACGTGTCATACTTGAGGCTACATCCTATAAGTTTTGACAGATGTATTAATGGAAAATTGCATGCATAGACGTACATATTTTCAAAGGGATATTATTTTAATTTTTTATTTAACCATAATATAATAAGTTATTTAAATTTCGTTTAGGATTTATGCATTTATTTAATATTTTCGGAAAAATATTTGCATTCGTATTCGCCAAATTCAGGCAGTTCGAATACGAATATTCGTGCATCACTAGTACATACATACGTATGTATGTATGTTTTACAGTTATGAAACTGATATATGTACATATATAATTCTAAAGTTTAGATTCTAACAGCCATCCCTAAACAAAAGCGGCAAGCGTTTTTTAGCTGTCAAAAGTTCTCATGTCCATACATTTTGTATGGAGCATACCGAAATAACGCGGCGGGAACGCAGCGGCAACGCTTTGCTATTTGAAAATCCGATTTTGACATCGCGTTTCACAATGAAGTTAGTTGCAAAAGAAAACAATTGCCTTCTGTTTGCCATCATCACTGTTACCATATGTGAAGATTTATCTTATATTCGAATTTTTTCAGGATGTTAAAAATACCAAAAAATATCTTTGTTAAAAATAAGATTTTCAAGAATATGATATTTAATACTTTTAATATATCATTTAATGTCCTTTTGACTAAAGTATTGACATATTTTCTTCTTTCCTTCATTAAAAGTATGAATTATGTGCATACATATATTTATCTTATACATGTTCTATTCCGAAAATATTTTGTGTTATTTACCTTTACGTTTGTTCCCTACAAGAAATGAATGACTGAAACTAACACAAACAGAATTTTTTCACTAGCACATTTTCAGCAATTTTACACTGAATTCAATAGTGACAGTCAATTGACTGGTCATTTAATTGTAGTTGCTCCACTCTAGCATATATGTATGTATGTATGTATGTTAGAGTAGGACATCTAATATAAATATGCCAAATCTTTTAAAAATCTAGTTTTATTACAAAAAATACAAATCATTCTGTCTATGAAAATTAAAATTTATAAGTGTTAAAAAAGATAAGTAAGAACAATAGTGAATAAAAGAAATTTACAAAATTTA
The DNA here is from genome assembly GCA_949987645.1 of Tachina grossa. NCBI lineage: Eukaryota > Metazoa > Arthropoda > Insecta > Diptera > Tachinidae > Tachina > Tachina grossa. The sequence goes on along the minus strand of OX465276.1, from coordinate 133,326,003 downwards.
ATTTAATATATAGATATTGCTTTTCAAAGTTGTAGATATTTGTAAAAAGCAAGATGCGTTGGCGGTGAAAACGTGTGAAGAGGGCTGGATACCGCCTAAGTTATTATGTTTTTGCTTATTTCTATCTTTAATTTTAAATATTTTATTTACTTGCATATTTTCAATTGACTTTTTAAAATAAAAACAATTAATATAATAAAAATTATATTTTTGCCAGTATATCAATCATGTATGATAGCTCAACTGTGGGGGATGTATTAGTCAATTATGATCAGTCAAACTTGATTAATCTTTATGCTATCATTGATTAGTAAAAAGCACTCGTGAGCAGTTCGACTAAATGTTATATTCATTAGTTATAGAGAGATGCAACATCACAAGTACACAAGAGTTTCCATCACATTTTTCATTTTGCCCTTAATAATGTGATAGCAACTTTGTTCTGCGCAATGATGAATATATCCTGCATGACTTCCGATCAATTGACTGATACTATTCATGTAGAGTTAGTTCATTTGAAACAAAATAAATTTTTTCTGAATTCGAATTCAGTAAAATCAATGCATATTAATATATTTTGAGTAAAATCACTAAAAAAAAGATTTTTAATGTTTTTCCGACTTGAAGGTTTTTGAGAAGAAAATATGGCAACGCTGGCCATCATCCTTAACACAAGCAAGTTTTCCAAATCTTATAAATAAGTCCCTATTTACATTATGCAAGTCTTATTGCTAAGCTGATTAGTTTATTAGGAGAGAGAGACGGGGGAAAAGAAACGTTGCATGTTCCCCTCGTCTCTCTCTCCCTGAAACTAATCAGCTTAGCAATAAGACTTGCACAGTGTGATTTGGGACTAACTAAATTTTTCAAACTTAAATTATTTTATTTTAATTGAAGTAACAAAATTTATGTAACAAAATTTTAATAACAAAATCACAAACAACAATGTCGTCCGTGCAGCAGTTAAAATGATCAGGGTTATTTTATTTATTTGTTTGATAGCCCTGTTTTTGACATAACGCTGACGCTTTTGTTTAGGTATGGCATTTCAGCGTTAATGCTCGGCGGAAAAAAACGTTCCGCTTTCCGTCCTTGTTTAGGGATGGCTGTAAACCATTATAAAAGCTTATAACAGTTTATGAAACTCGTAATCCCATCTTGTACTAAACATAGTATCCCACCACTTTATTTACTGACCCAATTGCACATAATCAACACTGTTATAATAAAATCCACCATTAATCAAATTATAAGAGCACAACGTTAAAACAATAACAACAAAAGCGAACAAGTGCAATCAGCCCACAATGTTGTTAAGATTATGCTATCGATTTTACATTCATATGTACGCATGTAAATATGGAGATATGTAAATGTGTACATATCTTTCAGCCATATTTCTTATTAGATCTTTCTGCACTTTTTCTGTATTGTTTTTCAACACTTTTAAACAATATTTTTACACATTTATGAACTTTAAACACTTTTTAACAATATAATGCACTTTTTTTTACATGAACTTCACTTTAAAGTTTAAAAATAGTTAATTTTAATATGCGCGACTCACTTAAGCCCCGTTCAGACTATTATACAATTATTAATAATTTCATCACATTTTACGATACAGAAATCTAAATACATTCGTTGCGACTGTCAAAAAAATCTAACGTAAAATCACATATTGTGTTCAGACTATCACACTTCAAATCAAATGTGTAATACAAGTAGAAAACAAAACAGCTGTTCAATGAAAATGTCTGTGCTATTCATTTACTAGCGGCGGCAAAGCGGTTTCATGCAGGCGGGGACGTGCCGACACTTGAAAAAATTCAGCAGTTAAAAATATTCTATGTAAATAACAGAAAAAAATTTAAGAAAAGATATTACAAAAACATAACATTCCATAAAATTCACTTATTCAAAATTTTGAGCCGATATACATATGACAAAACATTACATCAATGACGACACGCTATCGGCGGCGAAACAGCCGACTTGGAAGTTTGGTTTGTGTGAAAATGCAACTCTGATCTAATGAAAAGTATTATCGTTTAGAAAATTTACTAAAAACGAAAAAGTCTTATGGGATGTCAAAATTTTTATCGTATTATTTGCCACTTTGATGACATTTTGCGTTCAGACTATCACACTTGCACGTATTATTTGAATTTTTGACAAGTATAAATACAAAGTATAATAGTCGAAACGCGGCTTTTAACGTACTTTCTGTGCGAATACAATAATAAAAGTAAAAAAGAGCAAAGAAAAGGGTTACCAGAAGCAGTGTTGTTAGATATGACGATTTTACTTTATTCGGACGATTTTTGACAAGAAATTTTCCAAAATGACGATGGACGATTTTGTTTCAAATATTCCTCATATTTTGAAGATTTCTTGAAATAACATAAATATGCCAACATGATCACTTAAATACTATGAAAGTGTGGTAGCACTGTGAAATGTTGATAGTTCTAAAAGAAAACAGATGTTTAATGTAAATAAGAAAGTTATGTAGAAAATTAAATTTGCATAAAAACACATTTTATGAAACCAAAAGAGCATCAGAACGCATTTTTCTATTTATTTATTCCATGATATGATACTATGCATTGTATATGTTATATATTTATAAAAATTAAACGAAATTTCCTTTTAATACGACCACATGGTGTTCATGTACAATAAACACACACAATCACAATAACATATGGTAAGCTCGTAAGACTTAAGTGTGATTTAAATAGACAAGGTTGGGCATTTAAATGGCTCTCAACTTTATACTGAAAAAATGAATTCGGTACTTAAGAGACACTTAAAGATAAATGACACATAATTGAGAAGTCAATTATTGGGCCTAAGACATTGAAATTGGAATAAGAGAACTACTTAGATTTTTTAACTTTCAAGATCATGACTAATATATATTTATATGTTTATATAAATATATTTTGGAGAATTTGTATGAAAAACTCATAAAAATTTTAAAAGTTTTCACATTTTCACACAATTTTCATTTGGTTAGTTTTCTACATTAGGCTGATCATGTGATCATTACACTAGCTTTTTTGCAGCATTGACTAAATTATGCTAAAGTGAATTTAAAAATAAATTTAAATTGAAAATTAATTTATTTAATTTATGAAGAAAATTATATGTTTCTTACTTTAGTAAAATTCGAAAACGGAAGCCAACATTTTACAACCAAGCAAACAAAAACAAAACAAAAAGAATGAGTACGATTGTTCCATATTTGTATTGTTTTTGCACATGAGTACCATGGTAAAATAAGTCCTGGCCCACACACTTTAAGTTTACCTGGGGGTCGATTCTGGTTCTGTGATAATGTGAAGTGAAAAAAAATGTTTCATTTTCGTTTTCATAGCAACTTTTCACACCGTCTTTTCACAATTTCACAGATTGCGATTCTGGTTCAAGTAATGAAAAAATGTTTCATTCCAGTGTAGCTGTGAAAAGTTTCGGTTCATGTTATTTAACTTTAATTGTCAAATACAGAGATCTAAGTTTCGCATTTACGATGCCGCGCTAAGTCGCATGCAATTTTTTATTATTGCTTGAGCCACTGCCGCTGCTTATATTTATGATTGAAGTATATAATCTGGCTTATATTTGAGCTTGATTTATTTATTAAAAAACAAATATATAAATAAAAAAGAAATATCAATTGTTTTTGCAACTACATATGTACATATGTACCATGTACATTGTACATAAATATGTAATTTAAATAAGAATGTACATGAGGAAAAGTTAAGTTCAAACAAGACAAACATTTGCTTTCTTTTTTTTCATGCATGCTTATAATTACATATGTACATACTTATGTATATATGTACATACATACATAATATGTATGTTCGTAAATATGTAAAGTTTTTTTGGTTCGTTTTTAGGCAATTTTTTTTTTTTTTTTTTTTATTCCATGTATATAATTTTAATGGGATAATCGTGGCAGGGATTAAGTTCTTGTTGAATTTATATACATACACATGTACATACATATATGTATATGTTTCTACGTTTTTATGTATGTAATAACACAACTTATGTATGTACATATGTATGTATTTCATATTTTTGCAGCCTTTAATACTTAAAGCTTAAACTTAAAGTTTAAGTTTCACATAATAAAGAAAATATTTCATATTACAATAAAATATTTTACGATAAATACAATTTAAAATATGTTTGTCCAATGAAGTGGTTCCATTTATGATCCTAGTGTGCCTGTTTCTGTCAGGTAGAGAAAAGTGTAGAATACCAGTATAAACGAGGATTCCAAAAAAAAAAATGATAAGCAAGCTAAACAACATGCGTTTTTTACCTATTTTTTTATAAAGTGCATAGGAACATTCATACATACAAACTAGCATACCTACATGTGTACACATTTATGTAAATACACATACATATTTTTAATGTAGAAATTGGCATATTGTTCTTCAAAATTCCTCATAGTGCTTCACAAATACAAATTGTTTTTAAAGACTTTGGAATTGTTACATTGATTTCTCTTTTCAGTGCTAGAAAACTACATATTTTCTTTCGCAATTGGAGTTTGAAACTTTTTTCAAGAAAACATATTAATTTTTGTGTGGTATGGCATTTTGATACATATATTAATTACTAAAAAAATTTATAATAAAAACTATTATAAATAACATTTCAAGTTAACTTCCACTCGTCGCCAAATTATATTTTTGCCGCCGATAATAACTTAACTTATGCCTCCCTCGGCTTCTGATCAATTGCCAAATTATGCAAATATGAACATGAATAAAAATAGAAAATGTCTGGATAAAATGTTTTAATGGACCTATCAGACGAAATTAGGGATGAGGATAAGTGAATTAAATATTTTAAAAGTGTTATAGTAGTATTAGTATAGGTTTTTAATAGGTTTCCATGCTTTTTCACTAATGAATTGTGTGTGTAAAAAAACTTTTCATATGAAAAGGTTTTGACATTTGTTTACACTTTTTCATAAAACGAGAATCAGTAATGATGTGTAACTGTGAAAATGTTTTGTTTCATTCCAATTCTTTTCTTCATATGAAATCATTTCAATTTTGTTTTCATTTTTTCACTGAACTAGAATCAGAAACACTATGAAAAGATGAAAAAAGTTTTCATTTCACATTATCACAGAACCAGAATCGACCCCCTGATCAGTTTTTGAACTACATATTTGACAATTTATATAACTAAGATTTTCGAATATTTGGAAGGCGATTCTGATTCTGTATTAAATGATTTTAGTTATTTAGGATATAATTTCGATGAAGCATCATTTCATAATCTGAAAAAGAGTTACTAGAAAAAAGAATTGTATTTACTAATACATACATACATACATCGACTTTTATAACTATAAGTAGTTGATAAAGCTGTAACTTAGCGCGTTCTAGCGCGTTTTGAGAAGGGTGATAGCGCGTTTGAGTTATAAATAGTTTGCATCGCTGGTCTATACCCTACTTCATTACATTAATTTAATCGTGCGCAGCTAGAAAAGAAAACAATGGGAACTAAATGGAAACGTTTTGAAAAGTAAAATTCGCAAACGTTTGCAGATTGTCTTGTTCGTTAGTCCCAGTTAACACTAGTCAAATCTTATTGCTAAGCTTATCACTTTTTTTCTTTGAACTTTCATTGATGAGACCAAACACCCGTGCCCACTTAAAGACCAAACGACTGGACGGATTTTTATTTAGTTTTTTTTTCTCTTTGAAAGGTGACTTGATCGAGAGGGATCTTAGCTATGTTTTAAGAAAATCGGCCCAGCCGTTTAGGAGATAACACATCTTTTCTAGATACATATATCGAGTGTTCCTAAAGTTTTTAATTTTTGTTATTTATGCATACCCTGAAGGAAACGTGGGGTCAAGTGTCCCCAAGTCACCACTTTTGTCGACTATTTTGGTGACATTATCAACGGAGTGTCTACATATTAATATTGTTTTTGATGCATAGAAAACATTTTTTCAGATACACAAACTATGCTTCTTCTTATTGTTTTATTGGTTTGTTGAAAATAAAAGTGGCGTCATGCAAAATTTAAGTGTTTATAAAAATTAGTTCAAGAAATCAAATGAAAAGATTAATACCTACCTAATGTATTGAAAAATTCATATTTATATTGTATAGAAATAAAAAATGTTAAAATTAAACAATTTTAGTGAAATTATACAATTATGGAAAAAAAATTTTTGACTCTGTGGCAGATTTTGTGTCATCAGTTAAAGATTTGTCAAAACTTCAGATCCATACGTAAGTGTTTGACTTTACTAATTCAGCGAAACATATAACTTGAATTAATAAGTAGTTTTACTTCTGTTATTTGCCACAGTGTGGTGATATCGTCAATAGTAAGTCAGTACATTCTTACTATTGAAATTTTCGCCATATAATCCCACAAGAACTACCTAGTCAGTATTGTATACATATTATAATGTTTATCATTTAATTTCCAAATGAGTTCTCTGTGGATTGCACATTTATTGTTTACATTTTTATTTATTTTTATTTTTTTACTTTTTTATAGTTGGCATAATTGTTTCTAAATGACGATCTATAACCCAATTTAAATATTTTGTTGCTTTTATATTTTAATTTTCAATTAAACAACTTCCTCTTGATATTGTTATTTTTTTTCATTTATTTGCTCATTTTATTTTTAGATTGGTCAACAAGATCTTTAAGCAACAACGCACAGCAAGACCCACATCACCAGCGCCACCAGCATCACAATCGCCAACATTCTCAGCAAAAACAGCAACAGCCACTGAAGCAACAACAACAGTTGCAACAACAACAACAACAAAAGCAAAAACAACAACAAGAACAAATATCACAAGATTACCACTATGCCACAGAAGATGAGCTGCAAACAGACTGTGATAGCAGCAGTATTGATGCAGCCGCAGTGAATGAACTTTCATCGCTTTTGCTGGCCGAATTGCGTGCCGCTAAAACGCGCAATCTTACTTGTACCGAAGTCTCATTACCCAGTGATCTCACACGACGCATAGCCACCGATATAGTGCGCATCTCAGAACGTGAACCCTGCGGCATACGCGGCTGCACTGTGTTTGTCGAATATGAAGAGGACGTAAACAGTGTTAAGCGTATTGCCAAACTGAAATTAAATCCTGAAATGGTGTCCACCTTTGAGGTGTATTTAACACTGCGCCAAGATAAGCGAGGTTGGACCTCACTACTGGCTCAGTTTATTAAAGGTCTATCAAGAACTATAACCATAAGTCCCGATTATACTATTAACAAACGTAAACTTTACTCTCACGATAGTAATTGATTATAATAAATAAAGATAAGAATGCAAGCAATAGATTTAAACAAGTTAACAAAAGCCGCTGAAAGAGAGATGAAAACTAAAGCTCTGGATTTTTCTAAATAAAGCTTCTGAATGTTTATAAAGTGATAAGAATTTTTTTTGCTTTATAAGCGTTTCCGCATGCCCAGCCAGCAAATTGAAAAAAAAAATAATAAAGAAATTTTTAAAGAAAACAAATGAATTGCTCGCTGGGAATGCAGAAACCGCTCAAAACACAAGTGTTTAAAAACAAAGCGAGCAGAAGATACTCGTAATTTCAAACTCATGCAAAGAGCTGAAAAGTTTAAGAACTAGATTTACGCATAAAAAATTTATAATTTACATAATGTATGTATGTATATTTAAAACAAAAACAAAAAATATATAAGTATTTTGAATTCATCCCACCTATAATCACCACTGTTCTAAAATCATAAACTCCTAATATTTTGTGTGCGTTTTAAATATTTAATTTTTTCTTGTTTGTGGTGTGTTTGTGTCTGCTTCCAAGCTGAATTAAAATTAAATTTATTTCTATTTGTTTTTTTTTTGGCTACTGGGCAGAACGTACTGATTTTTTGCGTACAATTTAGTAAAACATTTTTGTTTTCTAAACACGTGTTTGGCTTTCTCAGAATTTCAAAGTTTTGACTGTCAAATAAATTATAACAAACCGAGAGTTATATACAAACGTACACGCTTGATGATCTCAGATCTTTTTCAACATAAGGTAACTATAATTTCTACAATCCACAACAAATTTTTAAAGGTTTTATATAAAAAAAACAACTAAACATTAACAAATATTAGAATAATTAAAAGCAAAAATAGACACTACACTACAAAAGTCTATTGGCAAGTCAGCAAAAATTGTTAATGGTCCTTCGAACCAATTGCAACTCTGCTCTAGCGTAAAATCTTCCCAAACGTTAATAAAAATCGTCAACATTGTACGCAGAAAAATAGCGAATTGCGTTAAATCTCCATGCACATATTGCCTGCAGCATTTTATGCTGGATAGTTTCTGACTCTGGACTCGCGCAGCACTCACATATCTTAGTAAACCGAGTGCGTGGACACGGAACTATTTCAGGCAACATAGTTGCGTATGACGTGGCAGAGAGAGGAACTGAATTAAAAGAATTCTATATCGATAGCATCAGTGGTCTCCCACAATCATCCTGCCGAAAACGCCACAGAATACATAGAAGTGAAGAAAGTGACTGGTAAAAAAAGCTCCAATCAGGGTTTTTTTTAATTCGTGGGAAAAAAGAAAAGTATAGTGTTTTTGATACTGTAGTGTATTACTACTACTACAATTAACACAGCTAATAAAAAGCGTTGGAATATTATTTCACTAGAAAGAAGAATAAAAAACTTCACTTGGAAGCACTTGAGGTATCTCGTGACCACTTTGACCGGTCACTGCGCTTTCGGAACCCATTTTCAACGTATGGGTCTCCCGTATAATGACCACTGCTGCAATTTCAATGATGAAAGAAAGTATCTTGCATTTACCCTGCTTTTGTTCAGCTCTGGAGGATCTCCGTCTGCAACTCCTCAGCAGCCTATCCGAGTTATCAGAAATAGGACTCAGATATTTGAACTTTTATATTACGAACAGTGGCTGGTATAGCCGCTGACTCCCCGCCCCCCAAACCCCCTTCCAATTCTTGACACACTCTCACCTGCTCTATAACAACTATTATATATCTCTCTCTCACTCTCTATCATCTGTTCAACTCACGGGTAGCACAAAGTGAGTTGGACTCTAATTTTTCACGCATTCTTACCAGCAACCTGCTAACCTAACCTGACCTATTCTCTGAGTTATTAAGCGTGAAAATTCGCAAGAATCGCTTCATTGGAATTACAGCGTTATTATTATGGGCATGACAGTTTCTAATTTTCGAATAAAAATTATGGAATGAAGAGGATCATAACAAACGGTTAATTGTAAGTTGAAATATACTATTGTTCTGTGGGTGTGGCACTGCCCACTATTCTAACTAAAAAATTGTTTACTGTTAAATTTTATAAAAATTGCTTGATTATTTGTACTTGAAAAAGGTATTAAATTTATATGGGTCGTGGCACTGCCCTTTTAATACGTGTTTAAATTATATCATAATTGGAGTCCAGCGTGTTTACAAATATTGATGGGAAGGGGCAACTGAAGGTATATAATATATGCATGCATCGTATTATTTTTGTGTGGTTAAACACTTTTTTTGAACAAAAAGTTTTATTGTTAAAAAAGCTTAAAATGCATATTTCTATCGCAAAGTTACACAAACAAAAGCTTAAGTGAAAAATACGTGCAATATTTCCCAGGAATTGTCTGTGTGAAAATAAAAACTTGTCTCAACATATTGAATATGAGAGAACGCACTCATTCCAGCTCAATTCAAATAGTGGTGGCTACACTTTTGTCGTGTGGTGTAAAATAAAGAAAACGTTAACACTTTAAATAAAATAAATATAAAAAAGCCCATAAAAATTTGAGCACGCAAGCACTCACACCAAAAAATAAAATCATAAAAAAACCCAACATATAAACACTTTTGGCCTAAAATAAAAATTAAAAATGAAAAATCGTTTGACATAAAAGCATTATTTTAAATAAAATAAAGAAAAAAATGTATATGTATACAAATGCATAGATAAAAAAAACTCATGAAAAATGTGATACTGATTAAGTTTTTAGTATTTAAGTACTAATAAACTACAACAACAAAAACCACAAATGATTTATTTAAAAAAATAATAATAATAATAATAATAAATACAATAAAAACTGCGTTGCTGGTTAAACTGCAGTTACTAAATAATTTTCTATTTTAAAATCAAACTTTGTAAAGAAAATTAATAAAATATTTTAAACTTCTTAGTGTTCTCATTATTGTAAAATAAATATCAACCAAACATTTTAAATAATTTAATTACAAAAAAGTATTCTTTCGCTTGATAAATTATATCATTTAATTGATTAAAATTCATTCATAAATAAATTGCAGTTTTGAAACACTTGCAGAAATTTATAATTTCCTTTTTTTATATGTATGTATATGCATGTACTATGTTTTTAATTATCTATCGAAAATGTAATGTTATTAATAATAATTTTAAATTAACGTAATATTATATATATGTATATGTATCTATGTAAATGTTATGCATAATTGTTTTTTATATTAAAAAAAAAAATAAAGTTTTGAAAAAAAAATAAACAAAATAAAAGAATATAATTTTTTTGCAAACGTTTGCGAAAATTATAAAAAAAAAATAATTTGTTTTATTGTAAAGAGAAAAATGAGATAGGGTAATCGCTTCCATTATTACCATACTAAGGAAAGAAAAATAAACAAAACATTTCAACAGTTTGTGAAACCGAAATTTCGAACCCAGAAACAACCAAACAACCATTCATCTGAAACAGAATTATTTTTAACTTTTTAGCTCTTATTTTCTTTGAAGTCGGTCCATTTTTTAAGGTTTAATATTTAAATATTTAGTATCAATTGTATGTTTTCAGGGGCGTGGCCACACCCAACTTTGCAAATATTAGTGTCCACTGACTTTCATAAACTCAACAGTGCGTGACTTTCAGAGCTCAAGGTATGTGCAAAGTTTCCTAAAATCGCTCAAGTAGAAGCACATGTAATATAATATTAAGCTTTAATGGTGGCATGGTCACGCCCACTTTTTCAAACCCAAAATTGTTTGCCAAGTTTCGTGTGAATCAGAGAAGTAGAAGCACATATAATTTAATACTAAACCCCGGCCACTAGAGTTGTTTCAAACACCTCTTTTGAACTAAAATGAGCTGTTGGACACAAGTCCGTTCAAAAACGTCAATGTAAATTATATGGGTTTGAAACCAATTTTGATTCGAACTATTTCAAAAAGATCTGTTGGACACCACTCTGCCAATACCTTTTTAAATGCAAGATGAATCCTTTTCCAACGCTCAGAGTGTGTGAAAAGTTACGTAAAAATCGTTTAAGTAGAAGCACGTGAAATCGAATATTATATTTTAAAGGGCGTGACCCGCCCACTTTTTCAAATCAATATTGTGTCTTTCTTAAAGTTCAGGATGTTTCCCAAGTTTCGCAAAAATAGGTCAAGTAGAAGAACATGAAATATTATGTTAAATTTTAATGGGCATGGTTCCGGCCATTTTTTAACTTTGAGATTATGAGTCATTATGAAATCCCAATGTGTGTTTTAAGTTTCGCAGCAAGCGATTTTTGAAATCGGTGCAAAACGGAGAAGCAAATTCAACAGATACACTTTTCTAAATGAAAGATCGTATCACTTTCCGAGCCCACGGTATGAGACAAGCTTCGTAAGAATCGGTTAAGTAGAAGCACGTGATATATAATATTAAATTTTAATTAGTGCAGTCCCGCCCACTTTTTAGGTCAAGGTGTGTTCAAAGTTTTGCTGCAATCGTATAAGTAAAAGTGCTTGAAATCGAAGGAAAGAATATAAAAGGCCTGGTCCTGCCCATTTTTGTGATAATGAGACTAAATTTAAACTATGTATATCATCTTCAATCTTGTCACATCAAGAGACGAACAAGATTAAAGCATAAGAAGAAGAACACGAATGGATGTTACCAGAAAAATTGCAAAGACATCAATCAAGTACAGAAAATTTGACTTTTTCTCTACATCATTCGCCAAATATCGATTTTCAAGAAACATGGAAAAAAATCATGGTGTGTAAGAAAAAAGTATGTAAAAAAAGTATATGCAAGAATTCCTAAACACTTAGGCCATGCATGACTCGATATCCTACAAAATCGCACGATCTACGAAAAAATACAACCCTGATCTGATGCCTTGCTATTGTCTTTTGAAGATTTTCATAGACTCCATCATACCAGGGTTGTATTTTCTCAAAAATCACACGATGGTGTAGGATAATGCATCACGGTCTTTAGTAACAATGTGTGTAAATTTATAAGTCATGGAAATGTAACCATATACGAACACCACTACGTGATAAAAGACAAAAAAAAAACACCGTGCCTCCCAGTTTTGCCCCAAGTCAAGCACTTTTTTGTGTGAGCCCCAAAGATTTGGGGCCCCGATGTAATTTTTGCATTTTTTCAGGCTCATATATTGCAAATCGTTCGGAATTTTGATTTACTCTCTGAGGCAAAGTTGTAGCATATAAAATAAAAAATAAACTTCATCTTCAAGATCAAAATCGCAAAAAATTTTAAAAAATGCAATTTTTTTACCTTTTTTCCCCTGTTTATTTCTTTAGTTAGCAAACCGTTCAAAATTCAAGGAAACAATCAACTACAAAAATGTACCTAAGATTTCAATAAACAACTTTTTAGCACATACGAACTTCCTAGAAATGATTATTAACACCGTTTAGGTAGCGCTTAAATTTTTCACTTTAGCGGCTACCTAAACGGTGTTAAGAATCATTTCTAAGAACTTCATATGTTCTAGAAAGTTGTTTATTGAGATCTTTGGTACCGAAAAGGTATTTCCTCTTCTACAACTGTGTTATCAATTCATAAAAACACTTAACAAATAACATAACAAATAACACAGTGCAACAGTGAAAAAAATGCATGGACTCGACAGTATAGGTTCGATTGTACTACCAAAGGTTAGTAAAACCCTGTACTCGGTTTGGCCAGTTTGACTACCAATTACTTTTATGGACCTCAAAAGATTTTGAAAATCAGTGCACCACTCAAAAAAAGGTGTCCTCAGTTTTTAGCCAACAGCTAATTCAGACTTAATAATATTGCTTAACTACATTTGGCAAAAATGTAGTGAAGAGTCTACTGAACAAATTTTATACACATTTTATGTGCAAAAAATCATTTTTTCCTGCACTTTTTTGAAGAAATATAGAAGAAACAAAATTTTTTTTTTACTTTTTTCAGCATAACTTACGAGGACTCATAATTTCTCACTAACAATATATGACAAAATTGTAGCCATTGTAAATCTGAACAACTTTTGTGAACATATTAATACAATCTGAATGTGTCTAGGCATCAGAAATAGCCTACAAAGACCACTTTGTACCTTAAAAAATCTAGTTTTTCGCTATTTTTTAAGCTAAACGTATATGTAAACAATTTTTAAGAAAGGTCCGTAGACATATAAAACTCTTCGCCATAGTCATTTTTATCACCACCATCATTATCTGAATCCTCGTAATCCTCCAATAATGCTAGTCCATCATAGTCTTCAGTTTCCTGTTCTTCACCTTCTACTTCCATCTGCTTTGTCCTTTTTTTGCGCGCCAGCAAATTTCTGCCATTAAGGCATCCGGAGACCCCTTCCCTCTATACCTAGAAACAAACATGTCAGAAATTGTAAAAAGTGTTCTATATACTTAAACATTTATAAACAGTCTTTATTACCTTAACCCAAATGGCAATGCTGTTTGATGGAACCGTTCACCTTGTTCATCAGATTCCGTTGAAAGTTGGCGGCTAAAATATTCTAAATGATGGTGCAAGTAATGGATTTTTAAGGACATATGCACACCAATTGCTTCGTATGCAGGCAACATGTTTTTCACAGAACATCTTTTGTTGAACTCCACGCAACCTTCTCAGTTTTCGAATATCCGGACCATTAAACACACCTGAATACAAATATTGTATATATTTATGAACGTCTTAAATGAAGATTTAAAATATTTACCTTCTTTTAACTTGCCAAGACAGATTTTTTGTTTAAAGATTTGTTCCCGCAAAAGGTTTAACACTACAAGCGCATGTTCAGGATTATCCTTATTACGTACAATAGCCTTTATAAAATTTTTTACAGCTCCAAGTTTAATGTGAAGTAGTGGCATTAAGACACGCTCAATTGGCACTAGTGCTTTTTTAATAACATTCATTTCTCCCAACTTAAAATCTTTCCTATTTTCCCATGAATGATTCTGGTAATGGTTTCCTTTATATCGGGAATTCCAATTGCATAGAAAGCACATGTATTTTGTATATCCAGCCTGTAGTCCGCATAGCATATTTACTACTTTAAGATCACTACAAATACGCCACTTATGGTCATCGTATTGTATAAGTTTCAAAATTTGATAAATTTTTTCATATGTTTCCTTTGTATCGGTGCTATAGGCTATTGGAACACATGGCTTCTTGTTTATTTTATGTAAAAGCACAGCTTTTAGACTTTGCTTTGACCTGTCTATAAACAATCGCCAGTCTTCGGGATCGTATGCAATTGTCATTTGTTTCATAAGCATTTTTATGTCCTTACAGTATGCAAACGTTTGTAAGTCGTTAATAGCGAAACGTGTTTGGAGACCTGACTGTCGTTTTTTGTATCTGGTGACCTTAAATTCAGGCACCAACATGTTTTGTTCTTACAAAAATTTGGCAAGCTCTTCAGATTTGCGTTGCGATAGCTCCAATTTGGAAACAATGAAATCAAGCCGGTCTTGGACAGCATGATGGTCCCGGATCATACTCAGAATGATTTCCCCCTTCGGTATCGCTGCTGAAAACAGGCGTAGTTTCACGATAAGTCTTAAGGGTTTTATTCTGCAAAGGTTGTTGTGGAACTGGAACGTCAGTATTACTAATTTTTGGTAGTTGGGCACTAGGAACCGACTGGTATTTGAAAGTTTTCGTTTTTTTAAAATTCATCCCATTAAGTGCATTTTTACATACGTAACAGTTCTCGGAATTATGTTTCCTACCTGGATTTGTCCAAATCGTAGGCGCGTCAAAATGGGGAGACTCTCGCTTTCCTTTTTGCCAATCGAGAAGATCATTATAAAAAGATATGCATACTGAATTGGGTGCAAATTTTTTATTTCCAATAGTTTTTTTTTTTGTAACATTTGATGTATGCATTCTTAAATTCTTTACTAAGGTTACGTCTTCTTCTCTTTGGTGTAAAAGTACCACAGCAATAACAAAAACTATTTATATTGCCTTTACACTTATCCATTTTCACTATTAAAAAACCACTTTACAAAGTTTTTTGTTTTAACAGATTTTGATTTATTTATTTTTTTAGAAAAAACTTATTAAACTTTTGTTTGATAAACGCTAGATTTAAGCACTTTTCTATTTTCGTAAAAATTTAAGCACCAAAAAAAAGTCATTTATTGTTAAACGTATTTGTTTGCATTTATTTTTAATGCTAATGTTATTCTTTGCGATCGCAAAAATTACACTGAAAAGAAGCTTAATAAATAACTGTATATAAAACTAGGAAAAACAACAACAAAACCTAAAAATATTAAATATATAAAACAGCAAACGCAAGAAATTCAATAAAACAAAGAAAATAAACAAAAAAGAAATAACAGTAATAAAAAACAATAACTAAAACTAGGAAAAACAACAAAAAAAAACAAAAATGTTTAATATTTAAATCAGCACGAAAAGAAATGCAACAATAACAAAGAAAGTTAACAGAAATGCAATAAAAGTGTAGTCTAGTCAAAAAACCACACTTTTAAAGGTTCAAAGTGGTCTTTGTAAGCTATTTCTGATGACTAGACACATTCAGATTGTATTAATATGTTCACAAAAGTTGTTCAGATTTACAATGGCTACAATTTTGTCTTATATTGTTAGTGAGAAATTATGAGTCCTCGTAAGTTATGCTGAAAAAAGGAAAAAAAAAATTTTGTTTCTTCTATATTTCTTCAAAAAAGTGCAGGAAAAAATGATTTTTTGCACATAAAATGTGTATAAAATTTGTTCAGTAGACTCTTCACTACATTTTTGCCAAATGTAGTTAAGCAATATTATTAAGTCTGAATTAGCTGTTGGCTAAAAACTGAGGACACCTTTTTTGAGTGGTGCACTGATTTTCAAAATCTTTTGAGGTCCATAAAAGTAATTGGTAGTCAAACTGGCCAAACCGAGTACAGGGTTTTACTAACCTTTGGTAGTGCAATCGAACCTATACTGTCGAGCCCGTGCATTTTTCCAAAAGTCTTCATTTGTCTCAGTGTAATAATTGCGTTCGCGTACTCAAAAGTTTTAACAAATTTTTACTGAACTTTACTGCATTTTACTAAATTGCGTTCGTTTACCCAAAATACAGTAAATGACAACACAAATTGAGAGAGTAAAGTGACAGTTCTTGGCTGAGTGTTTTGCAAATTTTTACTTCAGAAATTTGCGTAGTAAAGTTTAGTAAGATAAAAACATATGATTCAAAATGTAAACAAATGAAAAATAAGCAAACGAAAAGTGTAAAAATTTGAGAAAATGTTAAGTCAATAAAAATTGTGAAAGTCATTTAAAAATAATTAATTTATAAAGCATAATAATAGATATATGTACATATTTTGTAATATATTTTATTAATCCTTTTGTTTTGCAATTTAAATTAATTTTCAGAGTTGTAAAACTGTAAAGTATCTAGGTACTTACATAGTTCGCACTTGATTTTAAGGTAATCAGTAACATTAACAAATAGTCATGTAATTTTTATTAATTTAGCCAACAACAAAACAAGGAAATCAAAAAGAAATTCACCCCTATCGTGAATAAATTGTGAAATTTTTGTTCCCAAGAAATTTTCATTCCCCATGAAGGGAAATTTGCAATCGTGAATTTCATGGGAACAACGTTTGTTCCCGCTATCAATGCATAGTGAATGTAAAAAAGGGAAGAAGACTTTTAAAGCTTCAAAATTAATTGAAAATCAAACAAATTACGTTTAATAATAAGAAATAGACATATTTTGGGTTTCAAATGAAATGTTATAGAGTGTTTAATTCTGTTTTTAATTGTTTCCGGCGCCGTGTAAAAAAAATTTTTAGTATACAACAGCCATAAAATTTACTGCATGTGAACCAAAGAGATTCATATTCAATGAAAAAATGTGTTCCAAAGAATTATTGTTATTAATCGTGGACATTATTTATTGATCTTGCCCTAAAAATAGTTATTCATAAGTTTTAATACATAATTGCTAGAATAATATTAAAACTAGGCAGTGTATTAATTCAGTTCGCCTGCAAAAATAAATTGAACAAAACGAAGGGAAAAGTGAAAAAATCCATGTGAAAAATATTATTCACGATAAGGGGAATCAAGAAAGGGAACACATTTTAGGGGGCAAATTATTCACGATTGCAATTTGGTGAAAAGGGAAAATATTTCGAGGGAAAAACTGTTCACGATAGGCGTGATTAATTATAATTATTACATGAAATAAATTACAGAATTTATTCTTAGATTGTCAGTGTTATAATAATATTGTATCGAGTACTAATAAGTGTGAGAGTTGCATAGTCAAAAGCTTATATATTTTTCAACACTATGTGGAGTTAGAGTCAGCTGTTTCTTAAATCTTACTAATTTTTTTACTACACAGAGAAAAAACTGCCTCATAGAATCAATAAGACTTTCTCTATGAAACATTTTTAGGCTAAGGGGTATCCCAGCAGAAAGAAGCGAAGATTTTTTCATAGAGATTCCTTATTGTTTTTATGTGGCAAATCTTATTAATTTTATCAAGAAGAAAACCACATAAAATCAAGAAGAAATCTTATTATTCCCAACTTTTTTTACTCAATTTCTGTTATTTTTGGCACCAAAAAAACAATCCATAGAGAAAAACTTCTTGATTCCATTAGGTTTTCTTATAAATTGTAAACTATATGGATTTCTTATTGATTTTATTAGGTTGCCTTATTGATTTTTTTAAAAAGGTTTTCTTCTTGATTTTATTAGGCTGTCTTATTGATTTTTTCAATAAGGTTTTCTTCTTGATTTTATTAGGTTCCTATATGATTATGTGTAAAGCATCTTATTGATTTTTTTAATAAGGAAATCTGCTTGATTTTATGAGGTGTCTTGTTATTTCATATCTATAAATAGACACAGACAATTTTTTTTTCATGATCTTTTTCGTTTTTGTATAAGCATATTTGCAAAATTATTTCAATGGTTATTCAGACTGCTTGTTAGCATATTGGTTAGAGTGTTTGTCTATCAGTCAGAAGTTTGCTGGTTCAATACTTGTCTCCTTTCAAGTAATAATATGTATGTATGGTGAGTTAATTAATTAAGAATACAATATAATATGTATGTATCTATGTAAGTATGTATAGTATAAATAAATAACATCTACATATACTACATACATACATAAGTATATGGTATAGAATTTAAATGAAAATACATAAGCAAAGCACAAAGAATAATAAAGACATAATTTTTTTTATTTTATGAGGTCGCCTCATAAAATCAAAAAGAAAACTTTATTAAAAAAATCAATAATGGCCTGTTTCCCACCTGCGAAAGAAAACGTTCGACTTTTTATATTGAAAACAAAAACAAATTTTCTTATTTTATTGTTGTTTTCAATAAAAATTGTAAGTCGAACGTTTTCTTTCGCAGATGGGAAATAGGCCATAAGATAACCTAATAAAAACTACAAGATTTCTTCTTGATTTTTTCAAAAAGGTTTTCTCTATGAAATTAATAAGATTTCCTTATTGAAAAAAAACCATAGAGATTTCTTATTAATTTTGTTCTATTTTATGAGGTATTTATTAGGCACTGTTTTCTCTGTGTATTTTTCCGTTCGCGTACTTTTTTCGGCAACAGCTCTTTTTGAGAGTAAATTTTAAAATTTTCGCAGTAACTACTCATTTACTGCATTTTACTGCAAAAGTAAACGAACACACTTAATATGATTCCTCCAGTCCAAAAACTTGTAATTTGAGTTGTTTTCCTTTTGAAAGAAAAAATAGAAGAAAACTGTTATGTTTGGTTAAGCAGAATAGTATTTGTTGTTGGATCCATAGTTTCATAGAATTAAAATTATTAGAACCAAAATTTGTGGTTAATAAAAGAATTGCTTTAAAATCACTTGTTGCCACGGCTGCCAGATTTGACGATTTATCGTCATTTTGACGATTTTTGGTGTCGAAAATAGCAAAATGACGATTTGACGATTTTTCCCTTAAAATTGACGATTTTTTAGAAGTCCAAGTATTGCAGTTCTTTTATAAAAAAAGCCACTATTTCAATTCATATATTATTTATCTTCTAAAAGATTTTAGTGACATTTTGCCCACTCTTTATTTTATATTGATATCTCTATAAATTGATATTCTAAAAAAAAAAAATGTGAAAAAATGCCAAGTTCCTATAAAAAATTTCGGGCATCAAGACTACTGACACCAAGACTTGAACATGACTTGACTTTCAAATAAAAAAATGTATGTACTGAAATAAATGCTACTAAATTCGATTTATTCTCCACGTACTTCCTGCTTTTAATTTTTGGGGAGCTACTTTAGACTTATACATAATATTTGGTTCCCCATTTTCATCTTTAAAGTCAATGTCTTCAAATAAGGCAAGCAGTAGCCAAACAAGAAGCTCATGAAGAGGAAATAAATTTCATGTCGGGATGCACGGTACAGGGTTTGATTTTACACCCATGGTTTCTTTGTAAAATTTTCTTACAATTATTTTTTAGAAATCGAGCTTTTGTATTTTTCGATAGAAGAAATCTAATGTACCGAAAAATATAAAAATCACGATTTCAAAAAAATATTGAGTTAGGGCATTTCTATATTAAGGTAGCGAGCGATATGTAGATTTTGTTTTTAAAATACGATTTTTTAAATTTTTTCTATCTATACTAATCAACCCGGCCTAGTATACACGTTATGAAATTCATTTTGATTTGTCCGATTTTTTTGACGATTTTTCGAGTATAAAATGACGATTATTTTATAGTTTATCGGGATTTCGACGATTTTTCGATAATTTTATCTGGCAGCCCTGCTTGTTGCCTTGAGGCAGCGTTGCCACCAGTGGAAAAAGAAATTACACAGCTGCAAGTCTAAAATAATGCAAAACCGAATGAAATAGTGCAAAAAATCTAAGAATTTTTTTTATTAGTTAATTGAAATTTAAAAATATAACATAAAATTCACTAATTCACAAATATTTAATTCGACGAAGAATAATTTAACACTTTTTGTCAAAATTTCATAAAATATTCTTTAAACCAGGCGTTCCAGAAGCTTTTTCTTTTCTTAATTTAAGCTCATTTAACTAGAATTACTGAGCAATACTTATACAATTTTCCAATTTCTTTTTATAATCTTAGGCTAAAAATTTGCACCACAATTCGATGATCGATTGATGCTACTGCATTAGCTGACAACTCATTTTTGGGGTATCAGTTTAAATTAAGTTCAGTTCACTAAAAAAAAAACTCTTTCAAGAGAAGCGTTTAAGAATGGTAATACTTTTAAACTTACAAAGATAATTCGCCAGCGCAGTTTTTACTTTGAAAACTTTTAGACCAGTAAATTTTAAAACATTAAATTTATCACATAGATTAAGGTCTCTATGGTCTAAAAGTGCATATGCATGCCACTCATTGTCTAATTTTTGATAATCTAGCTTAACAGATATAAATCGATCTTTATTTGAATGGTTGTGCAAATTTTGGTTCTACTACATTAATGAAATTATAAAGGTCAACCATGAAAGTTAATTTTTTTTTTAATTTTTCTAGTAAGTTCAATATAAAAGTAACTATTATCTTTATACATTACATTTTGTTGTGCCTCGGAAGAGTATTTTAAGCAGTCAAATTAATACCTACGGATGAAATGATACGAGTAAATACAAGTAGGTATTCGATACTTTTTCTCATAATCCAAGTACTTTTGGTATCGATACTTTACTACTGAGTAACAAGTAGGTATCGGTAAAATGTACTCGTATGGGTCAAAAATACTCGTTTCTTATTTGCCACAACAATATTGAACATGACGTTAGTTTAACAAAATTTCATTTGTTCGTATTAAATTTAAATTTATGTTTAGAATATATCTGTGGCAAAAAGGAAAGAGTACTTAAGTCGGGATAAGCTGTTTTTAAGTTGACGGTACCCATGTAATCTCCGTATACCCAAAGAAAAGATATGGTTGTAGAATGGTTGAGAAAACAATATTATGTTCTCTGAAACAAATGTGTGGTCGTTGAAAACTAGTTATTGTTATTTTAAACATTTATTTCGTTACAATAAACAGAGTAATGTTTGAATTTATTAATTACATTATCACATCCATAAAAAAGTGTGATATGGTTAGAGTTAAACAATACAGTTTTGTTGAAAATTTATGACTACAACATAATTTGTATTATTATTTAAAAATAATATGATGTAAATAACAATATAATGTTATCCAAACCCATACTATTTTAAGTTTTAAATAAAATCTTTTTCAGAAACATTTGTCAGTTCAGTATTACGTTTGTAAGCTATCTATAGTGCACGGGTGGTGTTAAATAAATTAATAGATAAATAAAGTATAAACAAAAGGGTTGGCCAATAAAAATATATAAACATTTGTGTATCTTTTTATACAGACATGTCTGTATGTCGTGTAAGTATACATTTTATATATACATTTTATGTCAATAATATTAATTTATTTTTATTTCGAATTTAACGCACAGCTGTTTCTGCAATAAAAATGTGATTAAAAAACAAAACAGTATTATTACATTAAGGGCCATTATTATAACTTACAAATAGTTAATTTTAGGATGTTATCTGACAGGTAACTATATTTTGATTATTACAAGTAAACATAAATGTAAAAGTGACTGATAAGCTAATAACAGGTTTATCCTCATGGTAACTTTCAAAGTGAACTTTAAGCATTTTAACAGTCAAAGTAGCCTTTATGTACACCAGAGTTGCCACAATACATCATTTGTATTAACTATTTTATCGGACAGTTGTAATAATGAAAAAAATTAATGGTCACTTTATCGTTCACGTTAGCTAATGTTAATGTTAGCTATCAGGAACTTTATCTTTAGGTTGTAATAATGGCGCTAAATAATACTGTGGTCGTATTTAACAATATTAATATAATATTAGATCATGGTATGGTGAGTCTCAATTATATTTTAGCCACATCTTACAATAGTGTTGTCATATTAACAATAATAAGATTAGGTACAACAAAGTCAATTGTTCTTGTAGATATTATTATTAACTCAGATAATAATATAATTAAAGTTTGCTTTTCTATTAACAATAATATGATTTGACTGCAACCATATAATTCAATCATACTATGTTGCTGTTTGATTATGGTTGCCTCAACCATAATATATTAGAAAGTACCCCTGGGCAAAATTTCATTTATTTTGTGCGCTTTTTTAGGAAGTTATAGCGCGATGGCTTACTTCTTATCTTTTTTCATACTATAATCTCATATGGAATATTACCTTACTTTAGCTTATACTTTGGTATATTTCAAATCGAATATGTTATTTATAGTGTAGAACGAAATTTTCTAAAAGAAATTTAAGTGAATACCGAATTTCCTAATTTAACTGTAAAAGAAATACTCGTGGTTTTCCGAAAATCGACTTGAAAGTTTAAAAGTGCTCTTGCAGTAGAGCAGTAAAATATGACTCAAGCACTTTTTCCTTACAGCCTGTTTGTAGGACGCGACAAAGCCGACTCACGACGAGCCAATTTATAGACGATAACGTAATGAAAAGCGTTTGTGCAACGCTACCCGACTTTGTCGTGCAGCTTACGTTAACTCGCCCATATGTCAAATATGTACTAAATCGTACGGTTGCCCACATGTTAAAAAATAGCTGTTGCTTATATTTTCTCATATGAAATTGTTTTTTTAGCTTAAAAAACGGCAACTCTATTCGCGAGCATAAATTAAACACATCTGACATACATAAATAAAAACAAATTTTTCTAATTTAAAAATATGTAACATACAAAAATTTATGAAAATTAATATGCATCAAAAATGGGTGAATGAAATCGCAAAACCCATAGAAAAGTGTCAATAAAAATCTTTATAAATGATCACGTTTAAAAGTTGCTGAGAAAAAGCTCGATTACGTCCATAAATCTTTAATATACCATTCGGGCAAGGGGGAGCTATGTAAAGCATGAATATATATTGGCATAATAACTCAGGCCTATACATCCCATGATGTTAGTAAAATTTTGGAACCCTAGCTAAGCAAAGATCCCTATAGACTTACTTTGTGGCAGGCATTAATAATGTTTACCCAAGGTAACATGGCTCGCTCGCTGTACTGCACCTGAGGTTTTACGAATGTACGAAAGATGTATGAAAAGAACGTTTTATAACCACAAACAATTAACAAATACTCAAGTAAATGTTTCTGTTATGTTGGAATTGTTAAACCCCGACCAAAAAAGGGGTGTTATAAGTTTGTAGCGTGTGTCTGTGTTTCTGTACGAGTCCACGTACAGACCAAACTACTGAACCGATTTTGATTTTGTTTTTTGCGTTTGAAAGGTGACTTGATCTAATATCTTCTCTCCTACACTTGAAGAAAATTGGTCCCGTCATTTGGTCCGTACGTCGGGGGTTCTTTAAATTTTTAATTTTTGTTATTATTATTATATTGCATGTTATGTTTCCTGTAATAAAAAACAGCCAATAATTAAAAACTATTTGATTTTTAATAAATAAGTAAATTTTAATTCAGTTTAATGGTTTTGGACAACAAAACAAAACAAAAGGTAAGATAATAATACATAAAGTGAACTATGAATGGAATGAATGTAGGTAGCCATCCGATATGGTTTTGCCCTGTCAAAATTCTAACGCAGCAAGGTCCACCACCAGTTTCTTGCAGACTTTTGTTATTCAATTGATCCTTCCAGACCTGAAATGAAGTGAATTCATGGCTGTAAGCATGCGTGTGCACACATACATACATACATATGTATGTATGAAATAAACTATTTAAGAATATGCACATAATTTCTTCCACTCGCTTCCAGTTCTTGGTGGACGTCCTTAACCATTGATTTTACTTGCCACCGTGTGCCATGTGTACTGTATTACAGACTTACTGCTACCAAATTGCGGCGTTCCCGTGGCCAAGTGTGGAAATTGCTCCATACATGCCACCAATTGGCCAAACTGCAGCCCTGTAGTCATTTTGATGCTAAAAATTTAATGAATTAAAACAAGAACAATATTAATATTATAGTTTACTTACCTTTTTCTTGTTGGAAGTTCCATTTTTTATTTACTTTTATTAATTATTTAAATTTTTTTAGTGTTTTGTTTATTTTTGAATTTTTTTGTTTAAAACGACTACAATTTTTTATTTTTTAGTCGTCCTCCTTGACGTTTATTGTGAGTCAAATCGCTGTGTACAAACCCAAATAAACTGACATCAGTTACGTTTTTTAACAAAAATCGTCAACACTCGTGTCTAAAACCCCAAAAAATAAATAATGCTAATATTTTAGAGCTTTTTATTGACGAGTCGTGTTCTACAAACAGGCTGTTATTGTATTTACATTTGTTTCACTACATCAAATCAAATGAAGAACTTGACCGATATAAGTACGTATCGATGCTTTTTATTCGATTCTGTGTAGGTATCGATACTTTTGAACCGATACCGTATCAAGTAAAAGTACCGATACCTTGGTGGTATCGTTTCATCCCTATTAATACCAATTTCACTGCATAACAATTTACTCGTTTTTATTGATCAACCAAAAGTAATAACTAATTTGGTTTAGAAAAGATCAGCTTTTATGTAATTAGACACAGACAATAAATTAAAATTAGTTAAAAAGTGCATGAGAATATGAAAGGAACTGCAAATAATAAGTGCGTTCGAGAACTCAAAAATTTGTACAAATTTTTACTATTTTTTACTGGATTGCGTTCGAGTACACAAAATCCAGTAAATGAGAGGGCGAATTGAGAGAGAAAAATGACAGTTCTTTTACTGAGTAAATGCAAGTTTTTACTGGACAAATTTTTGCCAGTAAAATCCAGTAAAATGAAACCATATGTTTTTAAATATAAACAAACAATAGCAAAGGAAAACAAAAGTTTTTGGTTTTTGATGAAATTTTAAAAATAACAAAAAACAAATGTATTAAGTTATGAACAATATTGCATTTATTTAAGTTTGATGCCAGAAAAATATAAGGGTATGTTTTATGTATTCCACGGGAAATTAAAACGTGTGGAATTTTCATAGAATTGTTGGAAATATGTATGTATTTATAACAACAATTTCCCAACGATGTAATTTCACGTGAAATGCAGAATATAACCGATTGTTTTTAAACGTGAATAAAGTTAATAGATTTGTATAGTTAAATTTTTGTTTATACATATAGTCGGACGGTTACTGGTTCCCCGCATGGAACATTAAAAAAATTTAGTTATTGATCGATTAAATATGATTAATGTGTACATTTCTTTAATTTGTTTTCAGTTTTTCGATATCTTGAATATATTAGGATATATAAAGTTCTTTTCCCATTGTATATTTCTCTTAATAAATGCACTCATTGGAACTACTTGAAAGGAAGTGAACAATATTGTTGTGATGATTAGTATAAGCGGCAACAAAAATTTTTGTCTTTTTCTGTACATCCTAATTATTCACGTCGAGGGTAAAAAGTTTAGAAACTTTAACGGCCTGACGCGCGATGTCGGCAAGTAAGCTATAGACAGTTTCTTGTCGACATCGTGGGCCAGGCCCGTAAGTTCAAATAAAAACATATGTATCTATTACTTTTATTATTAAAGAAAATATACTATGGTGTATTTTTATAAAACAAATGAAAAAAACATTCTTCATCGATTTTCTCAACACCATATAATTTTTCCATGCGGCTAGCCAGTAACTACCCAGCAAAAGCAATGTACTGTTTACTTGATCACAAAAGCTTCGAAAACTGCTTCTGAAAAGCACTAACATAAGGCAGGCTCTCTAACAAAATAGAGGAAAAAGTAAAAAAAAAATTTGCAAGCTAGTAACTTTTGCATCTGAGTACATAAAAACTATAGCCCAATTCCCAATCTTGTGCAAATGGTGTTGCACAAGATTGTATAGTATATTGATACTGACCACTTAATAATTCTTAGAAGTTAATGTTAAAGTTAGCTATTTTATGTCAGGTGGAGACCGCGAGTAAGGGAGATAATGTTGGAGAATCACTTGGTGTTGCGCATGAATAAGGAGATTTTTTTTGTGCGCGATGAGCCAGCTAGAAGCAATTTATTCAGCTTCCAAAAAGCCATAATTTTTTGCCTTACCAAAGTGCTTCACAGAAGCAATAATATATGTATACTTATGTATGTATAGTTTTGTATATTGTCTGCAGATAATGCGACTATTCCATACATGTATGTAAATACTCCAAAGAGGAGTAGGAATACGCCAAAACTCCAAATATGTGAAAAAAGGAGGTTTATGTCCCAGGGTTGGACTAAATGGTCCAAATTTGCATTACATCGGCCTAACCCCAAAACTACTCCATATTGCATTGAATGCTTGTGTGAAAACGACATGATCCATGACTGCATTACATGGACCATAATGTAACTAGTCTGTTTCATCTCGATTGGACCACGTAGTACAATATTATATTCAGGTTTTTTTGCATATACATATGTACATACTTATGTATAATTTTTTAGCGCCAAATTGTCTATCAGCTGTTGTGTATATTTTACTGGATTTTACAATTTTTCCGTTCGCGTACTTTTAGCTGCAAACTTTTTTATTGAGAGTAATTTCTTTAAATTACTCAGTATTTACTCAGTTACTGGATTTTACTGGAAAAGTACTCAAACGCACCTAATGTTTTGTAGATTTTTCATCTAATGCAGAAAGCATTGATTCAGTTATTTTTAAATGAACTTCAAAAACTTGCATTATGATAGATTGTATGGCCCTCTAGTGGCAAATGTCGTAGGTGTTTGCATTACGTTTATAATAAATATGTTTAGTATAATTTGGGACGCATTAAAAATTTTATTAGACTTTTATTAAGACTTACAGCAGCAATATTGCTTTGTAGCACATATAACTTTTGTCTTAAGTCGACTTGTGCTGTTATAGCCTTAAAACATATAAATATATGTAAATGGCATTAAAGTCAAATAGTGCAAAATTACACAAAAAATTTAGGGTGCAAAAGTACTGCAAAGAACTTTAAAAAGTACAGATTTTGCACTATTACACAGAAAGTGGCAACACTGCCTTGAGGTCAAAAAGGTACTCTAATGGCCTATTTCTCAACTGCGAAAGAAAACTTTCGACTTACAATTTAAATTGAAAACAACAATAAAATATGAAAATTTGTTTTTGTTTTCCATATAAGTCGAAAGTTTTCTTTCGCAGTTGGGAAATAGACCATAAAAATGTATTTTTGGTACTGAAATGCAAAACACATTTCCCATCACTTACATATGTACCTATATCATTAGCTGAAATGCAAAATCATGTAACTACACATTTTTAAATGTTATACCTAGGATAGAAAAAACACTAAACAAAATTATCGAAAATTTATTTTAATTTTTAAATAGCCGAATTAAAAATTAATATAAAGAAATTGTTATGATAAAGTTTTAAAAGTGTTTAGAGACATGTGTTTCAATAATGAATTAAAAATGCGACTTTTATGGCTCGATTACGGATGGCAACCGAACTTTGGTTGCCTTGCTAGTTGCCGAAATGGTATTACGGATGGCAACTGGCAACTAACAGATGGTAAGTTCAGTCGCCATATTGGCAACCACAAATTTGTAGTTGCTGCATAGTTTTAAAAGCAAAAAATTTTAAAATTGAAAAGTAATTGCTATATTATTTTTATTTCGGACTTTCTAATACGCATATTTAAAGAAAATATGCCTTACAGCTAAAAAAAACTAGATTGTTGAAACTTATTTTAGGCAATAACATACACTCACAGTAGATGCGGTAATTCTAAAGAGCCGTCTAATACATTCAACATTTTTTACTTTCTTTTCTTCGTCAAAAATTAATTCCACTTAACTAATAATTTTTATGATCAGTAATGTTTTAAACCCTTTTACTTAATAATTGTCTTTTTAGCACTTGTATTTCTTATATTTTAATTTTTTTACATTATTTTCAGTTGCCAATATGTCGTAATCGTATTTTCGATAACTTTTTGGCAACTGGAGGAAGTTGCCATGCGTAATAACAATTTTAAGTTCAGTTGCGTTGCTAGTTAACTCGGGAACTGAAGTTCGGTTGCCATCCATAATCGAGCCATTAATTTTTTGTTAGTTATGTTGTTTTGCATTTCAGCTGACGATATGTATGTTTTACTATATTAATGATAAAAGATCTAAAACGGCAACGCTTATTCACAAAATTTTAAACGACTCAAACTCTCAGTTAGTCTCAAATAGCAAGAGAGTACAAAAATTAACTACTCGTTAGCTCTTTGATTTTAGTGTACAAAGAATCGTTGCTGTGAACATATCAAAATTGTGTTGACTTGAATATTTCAGCTGTTGAAGTGTGTTATTCTATTTGTGTTTTTTGCTTTTCAATGCTGTCATAAGCAACGTGAGACGCAAGTGTATGTAGTTAAGTTAAATAAAAGTAAAACAAAAATGGCATTTAAGCCTAGATGCGATTTGTGGAAATATTTTGATAATTACATAAAAGATGGTTACGCCGTTTGTAGACTGTGCAAGCAGCGTATGACAAATAATCGTACGTACTGTTTAAGACAACATTTGAAAAAGTCTCACACCATAAAAAGCAAAATAAAAAACTTTTTTGATAATACTCTTGGCGAAGGTTTTGCCAAATGTGAGGAATGTAACAAAGTAAAAAAATATTATATGAACCACGTCGAAAAAGATCATCATGTTTTCGGCGATGTCGAAAACGAACTGTTTCTGGCGGAAAAGAGAATAAACCAGCGGAATAATGTAACAGGCGCTCGAATACAAAAACAAGAAATTTCAACGATTGAAATAGACGATGAATCTACTGAAGATATTCCCTCTCTAACAAATGGAGAAAGATCAAATTCCGAAAATGCATACAGCAACACTTTTACGTCTAATATCAAACGAAGGCTGCTGAGATCGCCTCACTCGACTAGGCATAAGCAAATAAAATCACTTCTTGATGTAAGAATGGAGGATAACATAATTAAATATGCGATATGGGGTCTAATGATAGACGAATGTGTACCGCCATCACTTTTTGGCTCCAAGAACATGCAGGCCCTTCTGAACCCCATTTGCTTTGCTATATCTAAAAAGGAGGAAAAAGAGTTTAAGATAGACGAGGCAGAGAGCAAAAGGGTTTTGTTTTCTGTGGCTAATAAGCTTTTTGATGATCTACACTGGCGGTTGCTGTCGCTGAAAATTGACATGGATCTCGAAGCACCAGACACATTATTTTGTGTCAGCGTCTCTTATGTTGACAAAAGCAAAATACAAACACGAGCTCTGGGTATAATAGATTTGGAAAATGATCAACAACTAACCGAAAAACATATTGTGGAAGTTCTACACAAATATAATATTGACTGCAGTCAAATTATTTACGCTTGTTGGGATAACACTAAGCCCAAGTACAATAAATTTGTGGAAAACTCCATGTACTTACAGGAAATAAACAACCTTGAAACATATCCGGAGTTGCAGTTGGGCGATATAAAAGTTGAACGCTATATTTGTGGCATGGCACAACTCTGTCTGATGGACATTTTTAAAAATCGAGACATATTTCAAGCATTTTTAAGTTGTCGAAATATCGTTAAATTCATTAACAATAAATCCAACAGACTTTATGATATTTTAAAGCAAAATAACTTAAATGTGCCCCAGCTGGACTGTCCATGGAAATGGGGTTCCACTTACCAAATGCTGCACGATTTACGTGAAGCTCGAACATTTTTGCAAAATCACAATTATTCCAATACAGACAATCCCGATGATAAGTTTGAGACCAATACTGACTTGTGGAGCTTTGTCGAAGGCTTTTGTGTATCATTGAAATCTATACAAAAGTCTATACTCAGATATTACAGCAATGAAATGCACTTTGGCGATTGGTACGCCCAGATGTTAAAAACTAAACTTGCTACAGTGAAATTAGTTCAAAATGATGATAAAACAAATAAGTATGTAAGCATGATTTCAACGCACCTAATTAAATCTATTGAAACAAGAACAAAAAGCATTTTGTCAAGAAGTATTTTCTTAAGTTGTTTATATTTGGATCCCCGCTTCCATCATACTTTAAGCACACAAGAAAAATGCAAAGCTATTGAATATTTAAACAATTTATGGAGTCGCTTCGCGATCTATAAGCCTGCAGCTAAAAATGCCGCCTTGGAACTTGGAGAGATAAAGACTGAAACGATAGATCTAAACGATGATGATGATGCTTTTCTCAATGCATTTTTATGTCAGGATACCAAGGAGGTAAAAAGCTTAGTAACTTCGGATGTTAGTGAAGAAATCGAGAAGTTGAAACTACCGTTTAAGGCTGTCGAAACGAATATATTATTGTTTTGGGATGACATAAAGCTCTTGGATCCAAATATATTTTCCTTGAGTGAAATTTGCTTCGGAATACCCACTACTCAGGTAAATTAAACGATTTACAAACAGATTCTTAATAAAAATGAAAATAACCGTGATACAATAATACAGGTAGCCGCGAATCTACAACAAATGTACAACAAATAAAACAGCAGTGATTTTTATTGCTGTTTTGTGATTGACAAGAGAGACAACCAAGACAAAACAATATCAGCGTTGTCAACTTGGTGCGTTTCGCACCATTTTGGGTGCTTTTTGAAATGTTTTGTGCGAAAAATTCCTTAGTTGTGCGTGGTGCGCTTTTTTTAAAATTTCGGTGCGTTTTTTAATTTTTGGTGGCACCAACGCAAATTTAACACAGCAGTGGGTTAAAACCGGACAATTCTTGTTATGAAACTTACCAACTTCCTGATAGTGTTAATTACCATATTAATACTAATAATGTTTACAAAATATCACAATTTGAAATGAAATCTGTTTTATGGCCCAATGATAACAATAATGATGAAAATATTAGCTTTATTTATTTGGAATAATTAATTCTTGGTTTCTTTTTAAAAAGTTTTAAACCGAATTTATAAAATTAATATAATGAAATGAATGCAAAGTTATGTACATATGTGCTCTTAATTATGAAAGTTGTATAAGTCTTATATTTCTTTGGTCGAGATATTTAGTAGATTACATTGGAACAAATCCAAAAATAATTTTTTTTATGCAACAGTTTAATTTAGAGTTGTTCTAGTCTGATCAAAATGTACTATATCGAATCAAAAATGGTATGACCTAGAGCACTTCCATACATATGTACACTATGTATGTACGAATTTGTTTAGTTTTTTTTTCTTGTTTTTTAGTTATGTACACATGTTGCAAAAGGCTGTTTATTTTCATTGTTATATTTTTAATATGGATATATTAAACTTCTGATAAAAAAAAATTTAAAAATATTTGAATAAAATGATAAATAAAGAACTTTTATTAGTTTTAAATCCTTTCTATTAATCCTTGATCTCTTTAAAAAGTTTTGTACAGAATTTATGAAATTAAAGAAATTATTATCTATGTAATACAAATGAATATAAACAAATTTGCTAAGTTTTTTTTAGGTTTTTTTTTTAACCCTGAACTGTAAAATCCTCTTTTAGTGTTAAATTTTTAACACAAAAAATAATGTACTTTTATGCATAATTGAATAAACATTTTAAACTAAAAAAACAAATTCTAAAATTGGTGCATTTTTTTTTTTGTAATTGTCGCGTTTTTTCTCCATTTTGGTGCGTTTTGAAATTTCAAAGATGACAACGCTGAACAATATACATGTACCTGCGTTTTCTCTTGGCTTGGCAAAGCATGTTTGTATTAGTACAGTTTTAATAGGCACTGTGCGGGTGTGTTGGTAAAACATAAGCACCACTAGGCAGATCACATCACGAAACAAGCAAAACAGCTGGCGCTTCGCGGTTACCTGTACAATTGTATCATGAAAATAACTTTACTTTATCCTTTTTGTTACATTTTTACAATTTCAGGACTACAACAGAAATATTTTCATCCATATATACAAAAAACAGAAGAATACAAAACTACCTCCAAATATTAAGCATAATCTGGAAAGCATTCGCTTAAACTCTAATCTCGTTAAAGATGCTCCTGACATGTTTGGCTATTTACATCCATCCGTATTCTAAATAATAATGCCACGGGTGATTTTCCCTTATTCCTGGTTCCTCTAGTTTAAACAATGATTTGTAAGCTTTCTAATAAAATAAAACAACTAGAAACAAAATGTGTACATGACTTTCGAAATTTTCCTTCAATTTTTATTTTTTAGGAAAGGATTTTATTCACGGAAGAAATTAATTTTCGGGGAATATTTAAAATTGGGCTCTGATCAAAAATAATTAACAGAAATTTTACCATAAACTGAAATTGAGAGCATTACATTACATTCAGTACATTTTCATATTGAAAAAATTAATATGTACTGAAATCTAATAATTCAAACATATGTAAGTATATCATTTCAGACAAAAAATTATTTTTAAAATTTGTAGAATGACGAAGTTATCAAAGAGATCAAATTAAAAAAAAAAAAAAAATACAACAGAATTGAGATCCACATACATACTTATTTTTTGACATCGGTAAAAAATCATCAAATCGTTTTTAGTTTAAAATCCTTGAAAAACACTGGCAACACTTCTGTATTTATAATCAAAGAGAAAATAAAAGTAAATATTTACGAAAGAGCGTTCGTTATTCGCCCAAGTATACATATTATAGCATTGCACAGATACATCTGTTTGCACTAGTTTTGCCCGTTTTTTGGTTCTGGTATGAACAAATATGTTATTTATCGTTTTCTGTTACTAGTTGTAAATGTTGATTTTTTAAGCAATTATTGCATGGTTGGGCAATGATCAAATGAAAACAACACATTTATTTTTTTTTTTGTTTTTCTAAGGCAAATAAGATACATAAAACTGCTTTTACCATAAATGCCTTATGATGTGTTGAGAAAAAATGTAATTGGCTGATGAATGATGAATGAATGAAAGTAAAATTGCACATGCATATGTAAGTAAATGATACATGTACATGAAACACATGCATTTGTAATTACTCTCAGAGCAAAATTGTCTCTTGCTCTCTCTATACTTTGGCTGCGCCACAAAATAACACAACGAACGTCCGCACATACATCTGCACATCATGTATTTGTTTCAATAGTGGTTTTTTCATATATTTGTATTACAATATGTATTTTTTGAGAAAAAACAGATCAAACAGTTGCTCAGCAGCAATACAATAAGCAATTGTTATTTATTTTCAATTGTATTTTAATTTGGAAAAGCACGCACACACAATAACTCTTATACTAGTTCTGTCGCTCACACTACAATTATATGGTACATACCATGGTATATTTGTTTTGGCTATACAAACGAGTATACAAATGCAACCCTTTAATACATATTTAGCAAAATAGTGTTGTAAAAATAAATGCATACCTAATTGATTGAAAAAAAATTTTTAATTGTATGTACACAATTCCATGTAGGTATAAGACCAATCAAATTATACAGTGAGTCAAAGAAGTCAAGTCCTTATGATGAATTGAATGATGAACTGATGTTAGGTATTTGAGCTGCAAAGGAAATATGTGAAGTCGTGTCAACCATTTTATACAAAAGTCGTTACGATTTCAGTAATATTTCGGTTCCGAAATCGGAAGATTTTGTCGACGAGTCGTAAAAAATTCTATACGAGTTTGGAGCATATGGTTTGATTGGTATGTTTTTAAATATATATGTATGTATGTGTTGGTATAATACCCTGAAGGAAGCCTATGGTCAAGTGCAGACAAGCCAACACTTTTTTAAACATTAATAATGGCAATGTCACAAAGCGTATACACTATTTACATACTTTGCCGCCGTCAATAGAAAAGCTTTGGCTTCGTTGAGTGATTGTAAAAATATGCTTCTTTTCATTTTCTTTTGCAGTATCATTTTCAAGGCAAATTCACATAAGGTGATCTTAATTCGCCAGCTGACATAATTTCCCTGCTGTCAAATGAATCAAAACATTAAGACATATTCTGACAGCAGGAAATTTTACACTAACAAATGTACAAGGCAAATACGCAGAGTTGCAAGTCACGACCATCTTGTGTCAAATCGCCTTGATCATTTTGTTTAGTAAAAAAAAACCGTTTATTTTAAGAAAACTTAAAATAAAATAAAAAATAAATTAAATAAAATAATTTTAAAACATAAAGTTGAAATGTGAGTATACATTTATATTTTTGAATAATTTGATTAATAATTATATGTAAGTATGTACGTATGTTTTTGTATAGAAATATAATAAGCGGACAGGACATAGAAAATGATAGAGAAATTTCAATGTCTAGAAATTGTATAGAGCCCGTGGAAGATATTGTGTATTCTTATGAAGATTCTCGTATATAAAAGTTGTCCTTGCGCGCAAAATTACAAAAGAATTAGTGTTTTGGGACATCTCCTCCAAGAAAACATTTGAAAATGCTGCTGGCTATTTTACTTGAAGGAGTCCTAGACGTTCCGCTTTCAGCATCAGCTTTATTCGGAAAAAAAGCAACAAGTTTCAATAAGAAAAGTGTTCCCTGGGAGTTATTGACATATATGTGTATGTATTCGAACTCAGTTTGAAAAATTAGGGGATGTTTTAAAAAAATATGAAATTCAAGTGGTTGTAAAAGTTGAAGGAATCTCATTATTTAATAAAATAAAGTATTAAATAAAACTTATGGAACTAGTGCATTCTTAATGACACCTACGTGTTAAATATCTATAGCACAGAATATTAAAAAGTCAGTAGTTTCAATGTCGCTACATTGTCTACACATGTCCCCAAGCAGATGATACACTCTTTTGTACCGCAGTGTATAGTAAATCTCTGGTTCCAATGTCTACACATCTGCCCAAGTGGAATATCTAGTCAGTAGTACTTATAGATCTAGTGTAGTGCATTATCACGCACGTTTTAATCGCCTATAGCACAGAACATTGTCCGGTAGTACTGGTGACATTTCCTACAGGGATAGGTATGCACATTTTATATTTATGTAATAGGTATATATGTATGTATACATTGTTCATTACTATAGGCTTGTGCTAGTTGCTATAGCGATGTGAAGTAGAGTTTGATATTTTGCTGATGGTACCAGCTCGCTGGTGTGGTATATGGTGAAATTAGCTCAGTTGAGCAAAGTTGTCATGGAGCAAACATGGATTTAAGTAATATAATTTGTTGAAATGGTAAACAGAATTTTAGAACTTTAGTTATACATAGCTACCAATTTTAACAACATACCAATAATAATTGCAACAAAATATGTGACACTATTCATAACCACCCTTCCCGAAATTTTGTAAGTAATGAATATTGTACCAGCTTGCTGGTATAATTGTGTGGTTCGAGCATGAATGCTCAATCGCTTGATTGTGCGTGCATGCTGTTGCAGTGTATGGGCCGCTTAAGATGTGCTTAAAGGCTCAATCAGACGTGACATAGCCATAGCCATAGCCATAGAGAGCAGCCGTTCGAACCAAACTAATGGGCAACACTGTATTCGATTATACGTGAATCGCCATAGCTCTCACCATAGAAACCAATTGAATTTTGGTTTGGTTCTGGTTATGGCGTTATGGCTATGTCACGTCTAATTTAAGCTCAAATCATAACAAATTCCAGCTTCGGATGGAATAAAAACTACGTACAGTAGACCGCAAAACGAAGGACACACCACCATATAATCAAAGTTTCATCGGTTTTTCTTTTTATTTAAAAAACTAAGCAACAAAAAAACGACTAAACACACAAGACCAAAGAATAATCAATAAATTAACTTGAAAAATTATTAGCTAAATTTCATATATATAGAATAATAAAAACAATATTGGAGGAACATCGTAAGCTCGAGCCGCAAAAATAAGGACTCACTTTATATATTATGGGGATTTACTTTAACAAATTACAAAATTTATGCAAAATGTTACTTTTTACTTACTTGGCTGATGGTACTATTTGATTGTGCAAAGCACTCATTAGTCAATTATATGTTGGTGTGTCCTTAGTTTTGCGGTCTACTGTATATGTACATACCTATGTAAATGCATATGTATATATGTACTAGTGATGCAGGAATAGTCATATTCGTATTCGAATTGTCGAATATTCGGCCATTTTCAGGCGAATACGAATACGAATATTTTTCCAAAGAAATTAAATAAATAAATGCATAAATCCTAAACGAAATTTAAATAAATGACTAAAAATTTTAGTTTGTACAAATTCATTAATTTTTTACAGAAATTTGTGCTTGTATTATTTTAAAATATTATTTAATGACGATCATTGAAATTTTGGGTAATTTTTATTAACTTTAAAGTACGCCAACAAGAGTGTAAAGTCCTTTTTCATAACAATTTTTTAATATTTCATATTGCATATAATATTCGTATTCGTATTCGCGAATATCGTTTCAAATATTCGTCTTCGTATTCGCGAGTATCAAAAATTGACATTCGTTACATCACTAGTATGTACATATGTATGTATATGTATGTAGATATGTTAACAGTTTTTAAACCTCACCGATTACGTCATCATTTATTGCATGCATACATATCGTTACTTTAATATAGAAAGGCCCTAACACATTATTTTTTTTGAGATCGAGTTTTTTGCATATGTGCTCGTATTTTGAAAGCAGAACATCTAATGCAAGAATCTCGTTTTCAAAAAATAATGAGTTAGGGACTTTTTATATTAAGGTAACGATATACATACATATGTATGTATACGTAAGTATGTATAAATGTATGCATGTATGTTCGCATTTAAATATTAAAATATTAGTTAACAAGAATAGATTCAGCACTATTGTTAACTACTCAAGATACAGAATAATTGAATTTATTTTATGTGCATAAATATGTATGTATGTATGTATTATTATGTACCCCGCAAACCAAATGTTTCGACTTTTTCTGAAGTCAGACTTGTCGTACCGTATTCGTTAAAGCTGAAAGTCCATACCATCCGTTCTTTGCATATGCGTTGTATGCGTTTCTGTACATTCTCTCCGATTCTAAATTCAAGTTACATGCAATACGTCTTATGCGCAAGTATTTTTGTTGTTTTAATGCAAGAAGAGAGAAAATTTTAATTCACCACACGAACATTTGGCTATAAAAGTGAGCATGATGCATGCGACGGATACAAAAGTAGAAAGTAAACCTACTTTATCCATCCTATGCGTCTATACGTTCTTTGCGTTTTGTGCTGTAACTTGCCACATACAATTACCTTGATTCTACTTTTTGGCAAATGCATAAAACGCAACTACGCATTGAACGGATGGTATGGACCTTCAGCTTAAGACATTTCATTAGTTTGTCTGATATCAGACTTTTCGTAGCGAATTCATTAAGGCATTCCGGTATTTTCTTTTAACAATTTTTTTTTAAAAACATTAAAACTTTGATTTTTGAAAAGTAAAAGTCTGTAATTTTTTTTTAAATAAATATGTACCTACATATATATTGATATAAAAAAAGGATTGTCGTTACGGTTTCAGCAGCATTTCGGTTCCGAAATCGGAAGATTCTGTCGAATAGTCGTTACGAATTCGGAACAATTTGTTTGGTGGGTATAATGTATCGCACATTCAGTTCAGTAGAAATCTAACTCAAAAAATTAGTTTTTTGAGTTAATAATGCAAAATAATAATGCATTTCGTATTTTATCTTGCATAAAAATTTCACATAAATAGCTTGTACTATCACCTCCTGAGAGAAGAATATTTGTTCATGCCTTCATTGAGTTGTATGTAAATTGAAAACTTTAAACGTGTTTTCAGCAAAACTAGTTTCTTTTTTGAGTTTGACACTTTTGAACTGGATGTGCGATATGTAAGTATGAAGGTGTGTACATATTATTATAATATGAGTGTATCATGGTACATATCGTTGGTCATAAGTAGAAACTTTCCAGGAGAAGGTATGAACATAATAATAAACAGTACAATTTTTTGTGAAAGCGTTATTATTTACACTATTGCAATAAATGTTTGTGTATTTGTGTGAAATTTATTGGAATTATGTATTGAAAAACACTATTTCGTGAAAATGCAAGTTAAGGCCTTTCTACTTGTAACCAACGATATGTACATATGTACACAATAGTCAAACAACACTCTTGCCAGACAGGCTACAACAGAATAGCAACTCAACAACCGAGCAGCCAGTATCAATTTGCCTACTCGCTGAAACATTTCAACAACAACACAAGATTGCAAGAACAATAAAACTCACAACGGAACTCAAGAGCAGCAGGAGAGTAGGAACAGACACAGCAAAGCCATTTGCTTTTAGTACACCCTGAATCTTTGTCACGAGTGTAACGTAAAGTGTGTGTGTGTCTTTTTTTATAATCTGCTTCAGTGTGTGTGCGTGCGTACGATTGTGTTCAATACAAAGCTGCTTGTACGTACATACAACGAAATAAACATAATATCGACGAAACAAAAAAATATGGCCCTTAAACCCGGCAGTGAATTATGGCAACATTTCACCAATATTCCCGAGGAGGGTATGGCAGAATGCAAATTGTGCAAGCAGCGTTTGAGGAATAACCGCAGCTACAATTTGAAACTGCACTTAAATAAAGTGCACAAAAATAGAACCGAAATTGATAAATACTTCGAAATTTTTGTGCTGGATAATCTTGCTATGTGTAGGATATGTAGTCAGCGTTTGCAAAATCGTTTGTGTAACTTGAGATTACACATGCGACGATTTCACAATATCGAAATTCAAATGCCAGATAATGCACAAAATGAATATCAACCCTCACCACAGCCGTATGATGAAGATCAAATACAAGCTGTGCTCAAAGTGGCCAAACGCAAAATGATGGAACAACATGATAATGGGGGGAAGCGTTCGGTACATCGACTGTATATTACGATGGATAAGAAAACAATTATGCGCAGTGTGGTGGGTTTAATTGTTGAGGATTGTGTCTCCCCGCATCTGCTCAGTTCAAAATATATTGAGGCCTTTTTGCGTCCCATGTGCGATGCAATATCTGACAAGCAGGGTAAGGAATTCAAAATGGACGAGGCGGAAATCGAACGAATTATAAGTTTAATAGCAAATTATATACGCAAACATTTTTCAAATGATCTGCATTGTCGTTTGCTGTCTATCAAAATCCATACCGATCTAAATGCTACACCCAAAAATACATTCGGTGTAATCGCCCAGTTCATTAGAGAAGGTGAGAGGCAAGAACGTTTTTTAGGCCTCATTGATTTAAAGGATGTATCTGTTCTAAAGGAAGATCATATAAAACAAATATTATACAAATATAACATAGATTCTAATCAAATAGTTAGTGCTTTCTGGGACAATACAAAGTGCTGTAATGAAAAACAAGTTAAAAACTCAGAGTATGTGAAAGAAATTAAAGAATTCATGACATATCCTGATATACTACTGGTAGATGTACAAGTTGAACCTTATCTAGGCACTATTGCCCAGTTATGCCTTTTGGATATTCTACAAATCTCTTACATTTTTCCACTATTAATGGAGTGTCGTAATTTGGTTAAATTTATTAGCGACGAAACTAATGGCTACCATGAGATATTTATTTTAAATAAATTTTCTATTCCGCAACTGGATTCGCCCTGGCGAGTTGGATCTACTTGCAAAATGATGAACGACTTGTATGAAGCTCGTAGCTGTTTGCAAGCTGTGAAATTTGAAAAATTCGATAATATCGAAGATCACTTCGCCAGCAACGATGACTTGTGGTCATTCATTGAAGCTTTCTGTAAATCAACAATTTATTTGCAAAAGTCCATATTAAAATTCAACAACGAAGAGCTACATATTGGCGATTTCTATGCCCAATGGTTAAAATGTAAAATTTTGACAGAAAAACTATTTTCGTGCAACAATAATACAACAAATAAGTTTTTATCCTTGATATTAAAGGATTTAGTTAAGCACATCGAGAAAAGAATGAAAGAATTATTGAATCAAGATCGTGTAGTAGCTTGCTTATATTTAGATCCGAGATTTCAGCGCACCTTGGACACGAATCAAAGATCTAGAGCTGTTCAATATTTAAAAAGTCTCTGGAATCGTGTCAATTTATATGCCCTTGACGAAGTAGAATCAAACAGATCAGCAATAGATCAGTTGCCTGACGACGATGAGGATGCATACTTAAATGAGTTTTTAAGTAACGATATAAAAACAAACGATAAAGTCACTACTGATCTTTTGCAAAAAATTGAGGGGCTTAAACTGGCATTTCAAATGGTCGATACTAACATTTTGTCATTCTGGGAAGCCCGAAAAATAAGTGATCCGGATCTAGAAACCTTGAGCTCTATATGCTTTGCAATACCAGCGACAGAGGTAAGACTTTCTTCATAAGCATTTTTATATTTTCCAAGGACTTGAAAAGATAATCGATTTTGTTGATTTTTTCTATCGTTTGTTAACACATGCCGCGACAGTTGAAATTTGAAAATGGGATACTTTGTACATAACTAATTACTTTGGATTCATGTAATGGCACAAACTCGGTGCCATTTGCTTCTGCAAGTCGATACAGTCGACTCTTGATACTTTAAAGTTTGAATCACTCGATAATTTGTTTTGTTTCATCCGGTCCATTGAAAAATATGCAGGTCCTTATTATGAACAACTTTAGATTTTCAAAGATTTAGTCGAAAGTCCTGATCGAACGCGACTTCGACAAAGAATGTCGATGTTGCGAATTCCACTCGGTGATATTTTTAAAATTTTTAAAAATTTTAAGATTTGTATCTCAAGAATTATACTGAGTAATGGAAATTAAAATACTCTTGATCCTGCGAATCGAAAATTTTCCTTTCAAATTATTTTGTCCTTTACGACATTAGATGTACATAAAATTGACAAAAATATTTTTTTATGTGTTTGGGTGCATAAAAAAAAACAATTGTTTAACACTATAATAATTAATTAATAATTTTTCATATTAAAATACTGCATCGAAAGCAAAATTTTTTTCGATAGAAAATTTGTTACTCAACGAAATTTTGGATGCTCATAATATGAATTTGACATTCGCTAGCCAGCGAAGATCGAAAAAAGATCTTCTTGGTCCTCCTGTTAACCCTTTATGGTGCCATGTTGCAGATATGCAATAAAATATTCAATCCTCATAAAAAACATTAAATAATTACATGCAATTGTTAATTTTATTTTCATCCAATAACTATGATACAATATCTGCTAGTTCCAAACTGTAAAATTGGTTCTTAATAAAAAATTTTATCTGTTACAACACAACAGATATAAAGTGACCCCCTTCGATTTAGTTCAATCAGTGTTACCGTAGTGCAATTTATTAAAAACTTATTTTGTCAATAAATTTTGTGATTAAAATTATTGGTTTTATTGTTGGAATATTATCACTTAAATCATTTCTAATTTGGAACATTTATTGCCATAACTAAGCGCTGTAATTTGAATTACGTGTTTCAATGTGCTCTGCTTTATGAAAAAATAAAAATAAAATAAAATAAAACTATTTCGCTCATTTAATTCAATAGCGCCATAACTTGAAAAATGCAATTTTTGAGTTAATAATGCAGAATTAATCCTCACATTGCTATTTACCCATATATTCTGTAAAAATTTTATATAAATAGATATTTATACTAAACTTTTGAGAGAAAATTTTTTTTTCATCAAGTCGTGTGTAAATTTGAAAAAGTAAAAGTAAAGGTATTTTTTTGGGTTATGACGTTTTTGTAGTAATTGAGCAAATTGTCTTGCAAAAGTGCAAATTCAAAATATTTTAGCTTTTTTGAGAAATCTAACTACAAATCTTGTGGTTGTGTTTTACGACTGTTACAATGTTACCAAAGTATAAAATATTTGCAAAATTGCTTAGTCAATCAGCCTTATTCCAGTTGTCGCCATCGACGTCTCTTTAACACAACACCAAAAAATTGGTGCTCGCATATCCGTTGCCCTAAACAAATGACTCCTGTTGGCAGGTTTATGCTATTTTCTAGAACTTAGGGAACGGAAATAGATTGTCAGTTGCGCAAAATTATTCTCGAGAGCGAGCAAACAAGCCCCAATTTTTTTGGTATTATGTTAAAGTGACGTCGATGACGACAACTGTAATAAGGGTGAATATTTTGCATACTAAATGCCAGTCAACTTATAGTCTTGAGCATATTTTAAAACATTTGTGTTTTTAAAATCAGTTTTAAAAAAATCTTAAACTTTTTCTGTGGTACCTTGTATTTAAATTTATCGAGAGTTGACTGTATCCTATCCAATATACAAATTTGTACTTTTCTGAAGAACGCTAAGACCCGTCAATTCTGAATTTAAAGTCGGCGTATAAATTAGGGTACCATGATAACGAATCTAAAAAAACGAATTTTGCATAGTATAGTATAGGATAGTAGGGACGATAAATAACAAATATAAATAATCAAGCCTGACTTCTACCTGAAATTCACGTATGGATTTTTGTATTTATATATTTTTACAATGGAGTAAAAATTCGTTAACATTTCTTAATTGAAACGCGAAAAGTGTGAAAGATTATTAACAATCTGATATGATATGAAATGTCCAACATTTCTTTACTAGTTTTTCGAACATTAAGGTTTGTTTGATTTAATGGAAATAAAGTCTCCATTTGTTGTTATAAATTTAAAGTTTTAAAATTGAATACACTTATTTATTTCAGACAAAATTTTTGCCCGGACAAATTAATTATTGTATGTAGTAATATGAAAATTTTGTCAAACTACATACAAAAATAATTTTGTCTGAAACAAATGGGTGAATTCAACTAAATAGGCAATAAATGCCTAAAACTCCGTAGCGGAAAATTATTCAGGGAATATAGGAAAATTTATTAGATATAAAAGCTAAAAGCCGGTAAAACCGATTTTACACACTTCTTAAGGAGATGTGAAATTTATGCAAAATTATGTATCACGCTTCATGCACACTAACAATTTTTTAACCCACTTGTAAATATAATTTTAAATAAAATACATTCATATGTATGTATGTATATAATAGGCGAATTGTGCGAAGGTGGCCTCAATTTGCAACTACATATTCGCCCTGTGGTGTAAAATTCACTAGTGTAAAATTTCTTGCTGTCAGAATTTTCGGAACCATTTGCTTTGATTTGACAGCAAAGAATTTATCAGCAGATCTTCAGCTGGTGAATTGAGATTACCTGATGTGAATTTGCTTTTTTTTATGTATGTATGTATATGAACTAATGTGCCACCATACAGTGAGGTTTAAATTCAAATCATATAATTTTGAAGGTCAGCTAATTTTTTAATTCAAAGAGAATAAATCTACCCTCAAATAAGTTTTAAATATATGTACCTATAACTAATACGAGTAATACCTACAAAAATATGTGTAACATTTTTATTTGCAGATATATGACAAAAAACGTTACTCCCACGTCTATCAATTAGATGATGATTCAGAACTGTCAGCATTTACCAAAGATAATCTTTTAACTGTACGTGTTAATGCGCACCTTTTAGATAACGCTCTTGCGTATTTACAACCTGCTAATGACGTACGATCAAATGGATCGTCGGGATTATCCGAAAGTGAACCGGATATGTCTGATGATGATGAGAACAGTAATTCAGCTTCAACACACTCTGGTACAATGCTTAAGACTTCAAGTTTCAAAGTTCCGCCATCATCTACAACAATGTCAACGCATGAATTACCATCTGAGGAGTTTATTTAACTTATGACGTTAAATTATTTTATGTTGCATAGTAGAGAGTATTTTAAATTTAAGCATTTTTGTGTTATACATATATACATAAATACATATGTGCTATAATAAATAAATTTAAAGATTTTAATATGA
Source organism: Tachina grossa (assembly GCA_949987645.1). Lineage (NCBI taxonomy): Eukaryota > Metazoa > Arthropoda > Insecta > Diptera > Tachinidae > Tachina > Tachina grossa. The sequence goes on along the minus strand of OX465276.1, from coordinate 133,281,755 downwards.
AACATTTTGAAATTGTTGTCTGGTTTATGAAATTGAATTCATTCATACAGATACATACATATCAAAAAAGAGTCATAATTCAACAAAAAAAAGTACATACATACTTGTTGTGCAAAAGTTTTTAACTTACTAACAACTCAATGGAAAGAGAAAATTGTATTTTTCTCTAAATATTTGAGTATACGAGATATTTGTATGAAATTTTTGAATATAAATATATAAAAAACGATATGACGATTAATTCTGCATTATTAACCAAAAAATTATGTTTTTTGAGTTATGACTCACTCTGTTGCAGCAATGGCTCGATTTATGCTTTCCTAATTAATGATTTTACTAAGATTATAATGTGAAAGTTTGGATGTTTATTAACTTATAATGAAAGGACCAGTGAAGGGTTTTATTAAAATGCGGTGCATAGAGAGGTTATATACTGGATTGAGACTTAGAATACTTCTTATCGCGAAAGTGACACGGTTTAAACCCATTCTGTGCCTAAATTGATCAAAAATTATACATCCATATGCAGATACGTTGTACAGGGTGGGCCAAAAGAAACCAAGGGGTGTAAGAGTTTAATAACTTTTTTGTTTATTAATTTTTTTTTATTTTTTCTTTCAGATTATATAGACAATACTTGGAGAATTTATAATGGAGAGGTTCACAACTGAACAGAGAATCAGAACAATAGAATTTTATTATTTAAACCAGAGATGAAAATTTGATTATGAGTGATGAAGCTCATTTTCATTTGAATGGCTTTGTTAATAAGCAGAACTGTAGGTTCTGGGGTTCTCAAAATCCAAGAGCCATTCATCAACGCCAATTGCACCCCATCAAGTGTACAGTATGGTGTGGGATCACATCTGAAAATGTCATTGGGCCCTACTTCTTCGAGAATGAAGATGGAAGTGCTGTAACCGTAAATGAAGAGCGGTATCGGTTTATGATAGAAAATTTTTTACGTCCTGCTCTTGAAAACAGACCTGGTATGTGGTTTCAGCAGGACGGAGCCACTGCACATACTGCCCGAGACACAATGGCACTTTTAAGTCAAATTTTTGGAGAGCGAATAATTTCTCGAAATTCGGAAATTATTTGGCCAGCGCGATCGCCAGATTTGACAGCACCCGACTATTTTCTTTGGGGTTTTTTGAAGGAGCGAGTGTATGTGAACAAGCCAGAGACAATCCTTGAACTCAAGGCAAACATTGTTGCAGAAATTCGAACGCTACAGCCACAAGTTTTGAAAGATGTTATGGAAAATGCTCTAAAAAGAGCCCATCAGTGCGAAGCTGAAAACGGTGGTCATTTAAGAGACATCATTTTTCATACTTAGTGTAAAAAAATTTCCATTTTGTATATTATATAATCTGAAAGAAAAAATAAAAAAAAGTTAATAAATAAAAAAGTTATTAAACTTTTACAACCCTTGGTTTCTTTTGGCCCACCCTGTATATACATAGTTACAAGAATACAAGCAATAAGTGCAAAAACACACATGCACAAAAATTCTTTGGACTATGTTCATTTTAATCCAGCTCTCAGCTTTATTGTATTTAAGTGACAGCTGTTTTTATAAAACTCGTAGGAATTTTCCTTCGGAATATGACACTCACAACTTGTTCATTTTAAGATAAATTGTATAACGGAAAGTCTACTTTGCTTTACAAAAATAGTCAGTGACAATACGTAGAATAAACTGGGCCAATCCCACGATGTCGACAACGTTCGACTGGTCGCTCACTTACATACATTCAAAACAAAAACAAATTTTAATATTTTGTTGTTATTTCAAATGTAAATATGCAACAAGTCGAACGTTATCGGCATCGTGGGACAGGCCCTTAATTTATTTTGTTTTTAAGGTTGCTTCTATTTTTTTTTCTCTTAGAAATACCCTTTTTTAAAGATCAACTTTTTGACATTTCGGCAAAATTTCCAACGGTAACGCTGTACACATGCAAATGCATATCGTTGGTTTACTCCAACAATGTCATAACTCGAAAAAACTAGTTTACCAGAAAATCAGTTTAAAAGTTTTCAATTTACACACAACTCAATAGAATAATAAAATTTTGTTTTGCTCTCAAGAGTTGAGTAAACAATGTACTTTTATTAAATTTTTACATAGTAGGAAGAACGATATGAAGATTAATTTTGTATCATTAAGTCAAAAAATTTATTTTTTGGAGTTATAACGTTCGTTGAGTAAATGAGCGATATGTAGAATTTAGCTATGTCGAGTTTTTATTCAATGCTCAATACATTGTAAAAATCGGTAATAGGCGGGAAAGGGCGATTAGCAACTAAATCATTTAAGCGATGAAAATGTATTACAGTCAAATCCCGATAATTCGTAATCGCAAGGGACCAGCCATTTCTTACGTATTATAGGGTATTTCGATTTAGCGGGGTTTCGATTTAACGGGGTTAAAATAAAATAAATACGACTTAGCGGGGTTTTTCAATTTATTCACTTAAACAAATTGTTAAAAATAAAATACAAAATAAAAATTTGCTGTTTTTGTAACACCGACAGAGTTTTATGAGTGCGCACACACACAAGCTGAAGCAAAAACCCACGCAAAAAAATAGCGATAAACAAAAAATCATTTTTTCCATGTTTCTGTTGTTTTTATTACGAATTATAAGTGGTAGTTAGCAAACAATTACGATTTATAAGAGTTAAAGATTTTATTTGAAGAAAATATTACGAATTAGCGAGGGGACCACATTGTATGGAAATTTTACGAATTAACGAGATTTTTTCAAGGGACCGACAGTTTATTACGAATTATCGGGGTACGAATTATCGGGATTTGACTGTAGTAAGAAACCCGTTGTATGCGAATCAACGTCCTATGCAATGAGAGAATGTAGGTATGTATGTACAATGTACATACAGACAGACATACATACATACGTATTTAGTTCATAGCTAACCACAGAGAGAAAACCGAGAGTAATGTATTAGGCTTATTTCTATTCATTTGTACAAAAAGCCGATTGATGCTCGGCACTCTGGCGCTTCTTTGGGCAGCCTGAATTTAGGTTTTGCGTAAAATCTCACTAGCGTTGCCATAATATTTTTTAAAAACCTTAAAAATAAGAAAAAAAAATGATTTTCAGGCACAAAAAAAATTCCTACGTCTATACCTGATACATATATTTGTATCATGACTGTATAATGAAAAAAAAAAATTCTTTTATGTTAGCTGTTTTTCCCTATTTGTTGTAAATTTTATTTTTATTTATTTATTTGTTTATGTAAAATATTATTTCTTATATGTACATAATAGGTTTGTTCATTTACTAAAAATTAACTCGAAAAGTTTGCAAGGAGAGAGCGTCAAAAGAGAAAAAAAAATTGAGAGACTAAAAAATTCTTACAAATTATTAAGGCAGAATTAAGGCCCAACTATAATATGAATAAGCTAGCTTAAGCAATTGTGCGGTTACATATAAAACGCATGTGGCAAACTATAATATACTTAACTAACTTTTCGTCAAGTTTCGTCAAATGTCATTTGCTTAAGTAAAGTGCCAAACTGAACGCACATTCCGTAAGGAAACAACTGTTTGTGCATTTTTTAAACTCAAACAAGCAGCAGCAGAAAATATTCATTGATTTTAAATATTTTTTTATTGTTTCTTATTTTAAACTCGGAAAATAAAGCAAAGCTTTTATTTTCATTGATTATTTTGCAATACACATATACACACATACACATGTATTTACTTATGTATATTCACTGTTGTACTTTTTAGTAGGAAAAACAAATAAAACAAGTAATACGGTGATGGATATATTTATATGTGAATTTTTAATAGATTAGGACATTCTTTCAAGTTAGTTTGATTGAATTGCATTCATTTATGAGTTATGAGAAGAAACAAAATTATTGACAATACCTAGATGTGCAGCTGTGGCTAAAGAATACTTAAGTGCATGTAAGTACATTGTGGCCACCTAAAAGTCACAGCTGAATTGTTTAAGCATTTGACAGACTTATCGTTCAATTCTGGCATTAGCTTAAGCCGGCTTATTCATATTATAGTTGGGCCTTTAGTTTTTACATTCTGTTGCTGTTCTGTGCTGTACCGTTCTGCTTGTAAATTGCAAAATACGCAGGCAAATATCTAACACAACTCGAGTCACATCCTAATCCGCTTGCTCGTAATATTTTAAACTTTACTGGACACATCCACTTAAAAAGAGAGATAAACGGGCTCTAATATTCAACACTCCAGATGATTAAGCTGCTTGAAAACACTTTTTTTCTTTTTATTGCTTATCACTACTTATGTATTATTAATAACTATCACTAAGCTTATGTCCGACACTGGTTGGGCCTAATAATTATACTTTAGATTTAAGATTTGAATACTTATTGTTAGTTCATATTTGAAGATACAATAAATAAAAACATGCATTAAAAAAAAACATAAATTCAATTTTATTGTCAACTAATTTTGTTTGTTTCTCATATCTGATCAGAGATGGAAAGTCTCATTTTTGCATTTGTTAATGGAATAAAATTTAAAAAAAATATGAAAAATGCATAAAAATATTAAATAATACATGAATCAGTGTAAATTATTTCATATTAAACGTCAATTTAAAAAAAATTAAATCTAAAACATTATCAAACAAAATACATCAGAAAAAAGACAATTGTGTCATGATTTCCATCTATGGTTCTGATATGAATAAAATTTTCTTGCAAATTTTTACAAGTAAAGCGTTCATTTACTTTTTCGTATCTGGGACAATAATTTTGGTAAATTTCGGCTTTACTCTCTCGTTGCTAGTTTCTGATGGGAAAGTATATGAACGGACCTAATACGTACTACATATCGATGGCTTAATATAAAAAGGGCGTGTGTAATTTTTTTTCGAAATCGCGTTTTTAACGTTTTCTAAGAGACAACGTATAATTGCATCCTCCATGAAGATTTTAGTACGTTACGGTTCAAAATCAAGGACTTTTGGCGACTTAAAAAATTATTTATTCATGTAAATGCTTTAGTTTTTTTTCAGTGTTTTGCTTCTCCTATAAAATATCAAAAATTTGAGTTCCACCTTTCTTATATTAAGCCATCGATATTAATTTATTTTTTAGAGATGGTTTAAATATATTACATCTATAATATGCATTCTACATTAATGAAATTTAATAAATTGACAATATACATAATAGATAAAGAGAAGGGAAATTGAAATAAAAAAATTATTAAATTTCTGTATGAATGTGGTTAATGAAGAAATTGTGAAATTGGTTTTTCTTTTTTTATAAGACAAGGCGAATTAATATTAATACAAGACGTAGCTCTTGTAAAAAATATGACCAAATTCCATATAGAAAAGCGCAACACCTAAATGCTTGTAAACTTCCTCTGGCTCTTTGAAAAAGTACTAGTAAGCTTTGGCACTGTTATATTAAGCAAAATCGGTAGAACTATGGTTTCAGAAATTGTAATTAAAATAAAAAAAAATTAAAACTCAAAAATAAAAATGCAAATCTGCACAACTTACAGAAAAAATTATTTTTAAGCAAAAAAAAACTGAAAAATGTTGGGAAAACTGCACTTTTGGCAAACTACATATTTGTTTTAACATACATAACGTTACTTTAATATAGAAAGGCCCTAACTGATTTATTTGTTGTACCTATATTTCGGCACCAGAGTGCCGAACATCAATCGGCTCCTTATACAAATGAATAAGTACACATACGCGAATACATTTCTCTCGTGTTTCTCTCGATGGCCAGCTCTGATCTAATGTATCAAAAAATGCAAGAAACTTTATTTCAAAATAATTATGAGTGTTAGGGCCTTTCAATATTAAGGTAACGATATGTAAATACAAAATTTTGTTTGTTTAGCTGTTAATTACATCTTGCAACAGTTATGTAAATATGTACATTAGAGTGGCCGTTAGTTCTATGGAGATTTTTTTCTTATATTCTCTCCTCCCAAATCGGTTCAGTTTTATGTAGAAAAGAAATACAAGACAATTTCATAGCGATAAGTTCTGTTTTATGGGGTGCGTCCGCCCATTAAAGTTGGCCTTCAAGCCCATTTGTTCAAACTGAACCGATATGGGGGGAGAATATATAAGAAATAAAAAAAATAAAAAATAAGGGACACTCTATAGGTATGTATGTATGTATATAATGACAATGGTTATTTTTTTCTTTCGAAGAAAAATAAACAACAAAACGAACATGTTCTAAAAACAGGTAAACCGTCAATTGTGGCAACACTGCATGGCCTCATTAGTTTTAAAATTGCTCTGCATATTAAAGAAGAGAATGTTGTGAAAAAATAAACTCAACCAAACAACACGGTAGCATAAGAGGGCAGACGTTGCATTTAGTATAGTTTAACGCTTTGTTGAGAGTGTTTGTGAACATTTAATTGTTTATTCTTGGAGTGAGTGTATTTCATTCACAATTGATATTGTTGCTGTACAATGGTGATGAATCCAAGATGTGATGTATGGAAGTATTTTCATAATATTGTTGAGGAGGGTGTTGCAGTGTGTAAATTGTGTAACCAACGTTTGAAAAACCAACGTAGCTTTAGCTTGAGAAAGCATATAACTAAGCTACATAATCCCGAAAGTGTTATCTGGAAATATTTCAATAATATTGTGGACGAAGGTGTTGCGGTGTGTACAATATGCGATAAACGAGTAAGGAACAATCGACATTTCAATTTTGTGTTACATTTGAAACAACATGATATATTTGTGGACGAAAACGAAAATGGCTCTAAAAGCCCAGGTGACTTAAAAACAGTTTCGAAGCGACCTTACCGTGGCAAAGAAAATTTATGCATTTTAATGGACGAGCTAACTCTAGTTAGTGCTGTTATGGGTCTAATGGTTGACGAAGGTGTAAGTCCCCAACTATTCGGGTCAAAAAATTTGCAAGCTTTGTTGAGTCCCGTGTGCGAAGCTATTTCTAAGGAAAAAGACATAAAATTAAGTGTAAATGGCTTAAAAAGCGAGGAAGTCGTAAATTCAGTCGCTGGTTACATACGTGATGAATTTAGCCGTGACATACACTGGCGATTGTTATCTTTAAAACTTGATATAGATCTTGATTCGGGTCCAAATACAATTTACCTCAGTGCACAGTTTGTAAATGAGATCCAAGTCGAAAGTTGTCTTCTAGGGGAAATAAATCTAGAGAATGGGCAACAGCTGACTGAAAAATGTATAGTGGACATATTGAAAAAATATAATATTGCTACTAACCAGATTGTAAGTGTTAACTGGGACATTTCAAAAGCGAAATGCAAGAATTTTGTAAGCAACTCCGAGTACTTACGGGAGATACAGAAGTTTGAAAAAAATACTTACATTAACGTTGGCGAAGTAAAGGTTGAACGCTATATAGGAGTCATAGCCCATCTCTGTGTTCTGGAAGTTATAAAAATTCCCGGCATATTTCATTTGCTCAAGCAATGCCGAAATTTTACCCAATTTATTCACAAGAACTTAAATATGTTTAAGCAAATATTTACCCAGCATAGTGTAAACATACCGCAAATAGATTCTCCTTGGATGTGGGGTTCAACCTACAAAATGATGAACGATTTGAAAGACGCACTTTGTGTTCTAAAAAATGTAAACTATAAACAACCTGAGTGTGCTGAAGATCAATTCGATCTTAACGACAACCTTAAAAATTTCATTGATGCCTTCTGTAAAGCTCTTAGTTACATACACAAAGCTACAGAAAAGTTTTACACTTCAGAAATGAATTTTGGAGATTTTTACGCCCAATGGCTTAAGTGTAAGTTGTTAACAGAAAAACTTTACAATACTAGTGAAAAAGGAAGTATTTTGGCACAAATTTCGGCAGAGCTGGTTAAAAGCATTCAAAATAAATCAGTTGAGCTTTTAACTCAAGACCATTTCAATGCCTGTTTGTATTTGGATCCCAGATTCCAGCACACTTTAAATACGCCGGAAAAAATGTTTGCTTTGGAATATTTAAAACAATTATGGAATCGTTCTAAACTGTACAACAAAGACCTTGTAGATCCAGTGCCAGAATATAGTGTGGAAAAAAATATTCCAAAACACAAGTTTGCAGACGATGAGGATGGCTTTTTAAATGAATTTTTGTGTCAAAGTGTTCAAGATGCAGATACAGAAGGAATATATAAAAAGCTCGAAGATTTGAAATTGTTATTCCAAACGGCAGATACTAATGTATTGATTTATTGGAAAGAGCTAAAATTTTGTGAACCACAAATTCACACATTGAGCTCAGTTTGCTTCGCCATGCCAGCTACGCAAGTAAGTTGAAAAATGTGAATAAAATATGTATTCAACTTTATCGGGATTAAAAGGCGAACATTTTTGTTTGAAATACATATATTACCCGTGAACAAAAAATTGTGAACAAAATTAGAAAATAATATACTGACACAACAACAACGCAAACAACACAATTTTAGGGAAAGGTAACTCATTTTACATGAACTTTTATTACCGATAAGGGTGATTATATCGCTCATTTACCCAAATAACGTCATAACTCAAAAATAAAGTAGTTTGACAAAAAACGAGTTTAAAGTTTTTCTCTCAAGAATTGAGTATGCGACATATTTTTATGAAATTTTTAAAAAATATCAATAATATCGTTAGTATTGATTTGTTAAAGCAACAATGAAATGCATGTAGACAATGCTTAACCACCAACAAATAAATTTAACTTATAATAGAATTATGCCAATATGTGGAATAATAAATTTCGTAAGGGGTTTCGTTAAAAAAAAACTAATTTTTTTATTTTATTTTAAAAAAGTTCGTAATGAAAAAAATGCTTTAGAATTTGCTTGTTATTAACATTGATATAAATTCGAAAAAATTTTCTTTCATTTCGAATTAGAGTGTTTCTTCCCAACACTTCCCATTACCAAATAAGAACAGTTAGTTCCATGCTTATTATAACCTACCAAAAGTTATTTATAAAGCTGTTGGTTTATATGTATAAAATTGTTTTTTCTTCTGCACTTTTACAGAATTACAATAAAATTAATTCCACCCACAAAAAAAGCTCCAAATGTGCTTCAAATATAGCCCCGAACCTCAAAGAGAATGTCGATCTTATTCGCTTAAATCCGAATCTTTTAGAAAAGGCTATAAATAAATTGGGACTATTTAGAGAAGATACTTCTGAAGTCGAAAGCTCAACCACCCAGCCACCCAGGACTTCTGCGGCGAATACGCCGGATGTAACAAAAGATGATGCGATACCATCAACTTCAGGTTTAAAAACTTTATGAAGCCTTCTGATTCTATTGTGAAACGATATATGTATGTACATAAATAAATAAAAATTTTTTGAGTGAATAAATGAAATTTTTTCGCCGAAATCATAAAAAATCCCGTAGTAACATTTTTATCTGTTTATCTTGATAAAGATTTTAGTGAATTTGATTGATATTTACATATTTACATATGCATACATGGAACCAAAAAAAAAAATCATGCTTGAATGGACACTTTTACCTTTTTTTTAAAGACCCCTGTTAAGATGCGCAAAGTTTACTTTGCAAAGTATTATTAATTTAGTAAGAGCAAGTATTAATCCCTCTGTCGTTCACTCAGCTGAATTAAGACTTTGCAAAGCAAACTTTGCGTGTCTAAAAGGGGTAAAAGATATAGCATTTTTAAAATTACTTAAATAGCGTTTCCTTTCATATAATCTAGTTTTGTGAAGCTCTTTCAAATAAAAAAAAGTATTTATATTAATTGTTAGAATAATTCTAAGAAAAAAATATTATCCCCTGAAATCCATATTTTCCGAGCTATGGGCCACTGAAGTTTTCATTTAAACTGTGATCAAGCATTATCTTTCTGATCGTGTGTATCAGGGGGGCTATTATGTAATCCCAATCGAACGGAAAGATTTTCAAATTGTAATAATAATATAATAAATAACATACAAATTCGAACAGTTTTCTTTTCGAAACGGATTACATAATAACCCCCTCGTCTATATTGGTAAAAATTACAAGTTTTTTTCTAACACTTGTCAACCCATTAAGAACCGCTTATACTTTTTAGCGCATATGCAGATAATCTTTAGTGTCAGGAAACATCATAGAGGAGAAAATCTTTGCATGCAGCCAGGCCGGCTCTGCAGAGAATCTAGTAAGCAGGGCCGGGAAATACCATGGCGTAGAAAATACTTAAGAAAATAATGAAAATCACTTAAAATAGTATAAAATTGTAATTTCTTCTGAGATAATTTAATATCTTAACCAACAAGCCTGTCTAAGCGAAACTATTCCTCGAATAGAAAACATATTTTCTATTAATTCTTTGAATAAAATATTTCGGGTCATTATTTGTGAAGTGCGGTCAGGCTTGTGTGTGTTGTTTGGGCTTCGAGAGTTTTTCGTCTCGCTCGCACTGCTTGACTGATTTGTGTAAAATACCTGTGCAGTTTTTGGTGCAGTTTTGCGGTTGCTTTGTTGAATGAATATGTCGTTCATAGTCAGTCACAAAAACACTTATACGAATGCTGTAAATAACGTCATGGACAGACATATCGCTCCTTTATTGCAACATAGGCTTATCTCAAAAAATTCGTTTTTAAGTTAATAAAGCAGGTAAAATCTTTATATCATACTTGTAAGAAAATTTCATATAAAAGGCTTGTACGTGCAGTTATTAAGTAAAGGAAATACTTTTTTTTTAATTTTTCATTCCATTTATTTATTCATTATGTATACCTAGCCTATGGGACATAGTCGGTCACAACATACTACTCAAAAACTATCTACAAACATACTTTCATATCTTCATTGAATTTTAAACTTCGAACTTAATTTCCGCCAAATTAACTTTTTTGAGTTATGCCCCAGTTGCAATAAAGTACCGATGTAGTATAATCACTCCACCCGCCCATTTCTGTGCAACAATATTTTACAAATTTACTTTGTAAAATATTAGCGAAATTCACGGTTGGCCTTGTAGATCCTTTACGTCTTGTAGTTTTGGTAAATTGTTGTTGCTTTGCTTTAAATTTGGCAAGTTTTACCAAAGCAACAATATGTAAAAGATCTACAAGGCCAACTGTGAATAGAAAAACAGTTTGCGGATGAATTAATAATTTAAAACAAGAAACAAATTTCATACAAGGACAGTGCTCAAGCAGCTCTGAGCTGAAAAACAGCTCTCTTGTCATCGTAATTATTTCTTAAGTGCGGTCAGGTTTGTGTGTGTTGTTTGGCCTTCGATCGCATTAATTGACTGATATTCTTGCGGTTCTTTTGTGAAATTTCGTTGACAACCAGGTCGCTACTTCCTATGTGAAGGCATAGGTCGGGTATAGTCAGTCACAAAAACATTTTTAAGAATACTGTTAATAACATAATGGTGATATGGTCTAGCCACTCTGCAACCATATTCCGCAAATGTACTTTGTAGAATATGTGCCAATAAATAAATAAATAAAAATATCTATTGAGGTGTATCTAGTTCCTATGCCCATTTTACTGTTGGTAAAACAACTAAATCCTTCATTTTTAACATCCGCACACCTTGAATTCTCATTTATGTTATGATGATTAAACAAAAAGAAGAAACGCATAAAAATGTGACATCAAGCGTTTCAAAAATCAAAATGTGCACAAAAAAAAACCTATTAAACTTTGTGAGTCCGTAAATGCATAAATATACGCTCCGAGAATTTTTATTCATCTGTTTTTTCTTAGAGTTCAATTTTCTATGGCTTGAAGATATTTTTTGGATTCAATCGGTTTTAGCTCCTCTCAAAACAAATAAAAATTATCCCATCCGAAAGAAAGTAAAGCATAAGAAGAAAAAATAAAATGAAAAATTGAAGGTGTCCCATTAGTTTCGAACTTCAATAATTGGAAATTACCGATTTTTGTAAAACAAAACGAAGTTTATTAAATATGTATGTAGCTTATCGAATGCAGTCAGTATTGATATAATTGAAAAACTTTAAGATCATATTTCAGGAGTTATTGAAATTTGTTCATACATACGTACATATTTCTCGAAACAGCGCTGTTTACTAAAGATATTTTGTATAGCCCCTTGGATTTACTCAAGGATTTTCTCCACCATAGTTTTTGCGAAAACGACACAGTTTCCGAAAATTCTGTGAACAGCTCTTAACTAATGCCAATATTGATCCGTTAAACGAATGCCAGACACATCAATATTCAGTTTCAATATATGTGGTTGTGTGCGTTTGTTTACCAAAAATAGTCACACATATAGTATTGGTGTGAATATTGATGTGTCTAGCACCCGCTTTACAATCAGAAGTGCATTGCCCAGTCACAGTTGTGTATTGAAACTTTAAAGGCCCATAGTTCGGAAAAAATGGTTCGGCACCAATTTTTTATTTAAATTTTTCTTACTAGTTTTTAACGTTCTAGCAAACGGAATAGCTTTTAATCACATTTAAGAAGAGGAAATAATCCTGGGGCTCTACTCTGTAATTCGAAACGAAAGCAAATGCCCACTGATTTAAGCCTATTTTCGGATATGTTCTGCATTCCACGAGAAATGAAAACGAGTGAAATTGACATAGCATTGTTGTTATAATTACATATTTCCAACAATTGTATGGCAATTCCACTCGTTTTAATTTCACGTGGAATGAATAACATACCCATAAAGTTTCACTAAACTTTATTGCTTCACAAGTTGGAGAGAAGTGTTAAATTCGGCATAGATATGAATATTTATACATACATACGTACATACCTTATTAATGGTGTAGCTTTTTTTAACAAACTGTAAGACTCATTTTCCGGTTTTATTTGAATAAGGACCAATTTTCAAATATCGGCTTATACATTTATGTACATTATTGTTCTGAAAATCTCAGAAAACCTTGATTTGAAACCAGTAAGCCAATTAGCCGCCTGACGATATGAATTAACTTGACGGATTTTTAAGCATTTTTCTTGGAATGGGTTAATAAAACGATAACATGCACTAAATATGATTTCTTTCTTCACTTTTTTGTTTAATAAAACTAATTATTTTGTACAAAACTTTAAAAATTTAATAAAACACTACACATACATATGTACATATTTTTGCTGTACACTTCTTTTTTAGTTTTCTTTAACAACCTTCGTGAGTTTTTTTTTTAATTTTAGTAGTCAGCTGATGATGTTTATTAAAAAGACGTTTGCGGTTGCCAGCGCAACAAGTACGTGTGAAAATGTAGCGTCAATTTCAGGAACTAGAATACCGGGGGAAAAAATGGGGAAAAGGTGTGCGTACTTTTTATATACTCGTATCAAAAAGCTTGCATCAATTTTAGTAATTCAAAGGGGGAAAACAAAACAAACACCGTAAATGAATTTTCCCAGGAGCACTGCTCAATTGTCGCGTCAAAGGGTCATACATGTATGTATTCTTAAAGGGGACACTTAGTGAAACAATTTATCTAACAAAATCGAGCTACATATGTTGATAGCATTATGACATATAAAGAGTTTTGGTTTTATATTCTAGTTGAATATATGCGTGTACATAAGAATTATTTAGAGTGAAACCTCTCATTACCGGACACTCACCTTCGCGGTATTTTTGTCGGGTTATTAGAGGTGTCCACTTATGTGAGGTACAAATTTTTTGGTAGTTTATTGTAGTTTAAAAATTATATTAAGATTAGTAGACTTCTTCAAGTTTGATTGGTATAAATTCAGTTGTTGGATGACTTTCAATGTTCTTATTTGTTGGAATGCAATAAAGTCGTCTCTATAAAAATGCTTCGAACAGGCAATTTGTATAAGAAATGTAGTAATATGAATTGTTAAAATACACAAGAAACTTAACATCTCGCAATTTCGCGCACGAAAATTTTTCTTTTTCAATCTCATTAAAAATTTACATTTTTTCTCTAATTGATAAAAATAATTTATTTTCCTGTGGAATACTGGAACGCGAGTTAAGCAAACAACTCTTTTAAATAAACAACAATTTCTTTGCCATATTCAACGCATCAGTATTTACATTTGCGTTAACAGGGGAATCACCACTATTATTGACACTAATACAAATATGAATAAGAGTTAAATAAAGAGAGACATATAAGTTAAATGCAACTCATGTTGCCGTGCGGACAGAAGCGGTGAATTCTGTCCGCTTATGATAGGTATTTGGAATAATATTTTTATAAATTTAGAGTCCGTGATCGGTTGTTAGTGCGTTCAGTTATGGGAGTGCATTTTGTATGGAAAAACTAATGAACGTGTTGGATCTACAAAACTTGTGCGGTTGTTAGAGATGTCCGGTTTTAGAGGGTTTCCGTTATGAGAGGTTTCATTGTATTTTATATACGAGAGCGGATCAACAGTTCACTCCTGCCAAAGTTTGAACAAGCTGCGTCATTTAGTTTGTGTTTGAGAGGCCACAGAGTGTAAAAAGTGACAGTTAAAAAAGCTCAGATCAGGTTTTTTAAAATTCATGGAAAAAACAGATATTGTAGTGTATTACCCTAGATCCACATGCGCATATGAGTTTTACCAGCCATGTACTGCAGGCTTAAGTTTTCATTACATTTTTAGTAACATACCTTATTTGAGGAGCTGGCGAACAAAACTAGAAATGTCCTCAGAACATAATTTATTTTCGAGCTCCCCAAGTACACATCTATAAACCACGAAGTATGTATATTCATTCAAAACCAGTTCGATACTGCTTTAAAAAAAAACGGAAACTGAATTTTTCTTTATAGTCTCTATCTGGGTAGTTTAGATATTTGTTTGTCCTGAAAAAAAACAGTTAACCAGTCTGATTTTGTTCGCCAGCTCCTCATATATAATGGGTGCATTCATAAGACGTAGCTGTTGCTCAACCGTTGAGTATTTATCTTAGAAACGCACAGTTGAGTAATTCCGCTCCACTCAACAGTTGAGTAGTTTTCCATCACAAAATTTTTTCGCTACCTGTAGTCAACATGTTTTGCTCAGCATAAACAGCTGATCGAATAGAGCTTTGCCATTTATATGCTTTGTTAGGTGGCAGTAGCAAATATTTGTTAAATTTTATATTACAAATGCGTTTAAGTAGCGAAATAAAGATATAAAATAAAATTATATCCATCAAGCCGTTTCTAAGATGTAGCTGTTGGGGCCAACAGTTGCTAGCATTTGCACAACTGTTGAGCTCAACAGCTACGTCTTATGAATGCGCCCAATGTTACCCGGCATTTCCCAATTCTTTTTTCAATGAATTCCTGTCTTTTGGTAACCCTTTTCTATGCTCTTTACATTTATTAGTTCACAGAGGATTCTCTGTGATTTAATTATTGCATTCGCATAGAAAGTACGTGTAATTGAGTTGCCGATATTACAATTAATTATATTAAAACTTTAAAGTAAGGTTCATGTATAAAAAATGCATTATATTGTTAAAAAGTGTTAAAAGTTCATAAATGTGTTAAAATATTTTTTAAAAGTGATGAAAATAATACCGAAAAGTGCAAAAATATTTAAGATAAATACGTAGTGTGTATGCAAGTCCACATATATCAGATGTCTGTATGTATGTAAATTATAAAACCGAAGGCATAATTTTAACATTGTGGGCTGATTGCACTGTTGTTGTTATTGCTTTAGCATAGTGCTCTTATAAGTTCAGTAATTGTAGATTTCATCCTAACAGTGTTGATTATGTTTAATTGGGTTTGAACTGGTGGGATAGTAGTGGTGGGATACTATGTTTTAGTACTATGTGAGCGTGGTGGGATTACGAGTGTTATAAACTGTTATAAGTTTTATAATGGTATACAATTATGTATTTCAGTTTCATAACTCTGTACATACATATGTATATAGTGTAAGCAGGTAAATAAGAATAGCCTAATTCACAGTCTTGGGCAAATGGTCTTGCATCGTAGCATGTGCCAAATTGTGTCATATTGATACTCACCATTAAGAATTGTTGAGTGGTGAGTATCAATATACTGACCATTTCCAACTTGGTGCTTTTGGCAGTATTTTTAGTGCTTTTTGAGAACTCAAAACGCCAAATTTTGAGCGTTAGTGCTTTGTTTAAATTTTGATGTTATAGTTCCTAAGTATTAGTAATATTATAAAAGGAGGAGCGATGTGATGATGAGTTTTGTTAGTTAGGAAAATATATATATACTATATGTATACATATGTAGGTATTTTGAAGTTGTTAATCATAAAACGGAACATAGAAGTTATAAAGCGTTATGAAAGAGGTTCTCAAATATTTTATTTAACTTAGTTAATAGTGAAGTGCAAAACTAGCTTATACCTATAATAACTTCAGTTAGTTATTAATATTCGGAACAAAAGTTTAACTTTCACAGCTTTAAGTTTGATAAAGATCATACATTTATGTACAGTAAATACAATAATTTAACTACAAAGTCTAGTGTAAATCACGCCTGTCAACGTTATACTCCATCTTCAAATTCATGGATATATGTATGTACATTTATAAGGTGAGTAATATTATTTGTTAATTATTATTCCAATATATTGTTCGTTATTAAAAAAGAAAATTTAGTAAAGAACAAACGACAATGGTAAGACTGTTGTAAATATATAGATGGTAAAATTGAGCTTTCATTACAAAAAAGCTTTCAGCAAATTGAAATAAGATGAATCAAAACAATTCACACATTCCATTTGCAATAATGCTAAGTATATAAAGCACAAATCTACATCAACTGACACCACACACAGTGGACCAAAGACAAAAGAACGCTGATGATGAAGGTTTAGTGGCCTTCGAAAACGGCTAGCTGTTCCGTTCAACTATGTGTTGTCAGAATATTTACAACAGACTTTGGTGTTATTTGTTCATTAATAATTATCACATGTAATTTGGCTTAAAAAGCAATACGAACCTTAGCCCGTTCAAATCACAAATATAGAAAATTTTTTTAGCTCAAAATATTCTCGCATTAATAAAATTAACTGTACAAATTTGTCAAATATGATTTTTGGCTTGTCTTCAAAGCTTTGTTGTAACGCTTTGTTAAAAAATATTATCCCAATTCACAATCTTGTGCAAATTGTCTGGCATTGTTGCATGTGCAAAATCGTATAGTATATTCACTACTAATAGTTGTTAAGTGGTGAGTATCAATATACTATACCATTTTGCACATTCTACGATGCAAAACCATTTGCACAAGATTGCGAATTGGGCTTATACTTCTACGTGTAAGTGAGACCAAATAGAAGGAAGGCATACATACTTGTTGGTCCCCAAATATGTGAAATCTCTAAAGATTTATTCAAATCTAAGTTGGTTAGTAAAGAAAGGAAATCATTTGTAGGTTTCGAAAATGTGTGTCACAATTTTATGGTAAATAGTAGAGATGTGTAAATGTCGTGATTTTATCGTGTCACGCGTGAATCACAATATACTATACCATTTTGCACATGTTACGATGCAAGACCATTTGCACAAGATTGTGTATTGGGCTATTGTTATAATTTTTTCAGGCGTAGTAAACTGGCTCATATGAAATTCAGAAATACCAATACATAATAACAAAAATTAAAAATTTAAAAAACCCCCGACTTTTTTTTAGAAAAGATGTTATAGCTTCTAAACGGCTGGACCGATTTTCTTCAAACATAGCTAAGAACCCTCTCGATCAAGTCATCTTTCAAAAAGAAAAAACTAAATGAAAATGGGTCCATCCGTTTGGCCTGTACGTGGACACGGACAGACACACAGATATACAGACACACACAACAAACTTATAACACCCCTTTTTTTAGTCGGGGGTTAAAATTAAAATTATTTTAATATATTTTTTTATGGTACATTACTATATTTTCCCTAAATTTTGACTTTTTTCAAAAAAATTGCGTGCATCCGCATTTATGAAAAGGCACTCTTAAATTTTAGTTAAAAATTTATAAAACTATCTACATAATAAAATCTTATAGTTGAAACTTTCAAAATCTACCGTCACAACTTTTTATAACCGCTTAAACACAAAAAATATTTTTAAAATTTACTATTTTAGGATATTGTTGAATGTAGTGTACATGTCCGAAATACAAAATAATTGGGTCTAAGCACATTCTTAATGCATTGTTTTTAGCGCTATGTAATTAAAAAATTAAGAATGTATTAAACGAAATTTTTTTACAAAAATTAAAATAATGAAGATGCTTAAAAAACACATGCCTTTTTCAAGGAAATTTTAAAATTTGGATTTTTTAGCCTTTTCCCAAATTCACAAATGGATATGTTAATAAATTTTTTCCTATTTTTATTTAAAATTTTGTCAAAAATTTAATGCTGTCTTTTAACTTAAAATTCAACAATGAACTAAAAAGTAATAGGCAAAATACTAAAAAAGGTCAAGGCAAAAAAAATTTTTTTGGCTCAAGTAAAATATCTTACGAGAAACACATCTTATTTCTGAAGAATTTCAAGTTTATGTCAAAATTCTTTATCCGGTAAAAATCGGATAATTTTTAAAAAAGTTACAAGCCTCAGAAGTTTTTTGAGTTCCAGGTAGTCAACTTTGGACCACTGTAACTCATGTCCAGCTCAATCCAGAAGGCTTTCAAGACATGTGTTATAAAGCCTCTACGGATGTTAGGAGTTTCATATAAATCCAATCAGTAGTTTAGAAGTTCCAGATTTATTGCCATTTACTTTGTAAAAGTCCTCACTGTGCAATGTAAATTTTGCATAGACACTGCATACATATGTACATACATACCTATGTATGTATGTATGTGTAAAAAACTATTTTTCAACCAAAAAAAAAAATACAAATTGGATTACATACTTTTTCGTGAATGTGAGAGATCGTGATAAGTTTTAAACCACTCGTGCGTGATTTTAAGAATATTTTGTTCATGAGCGTGCGTGATCGTGAAAATTTTCAATATCATTCGTGCGTGAAAGTGCGTGAGTAAAATATTTTTCTGCGTGAGCGTGCGTGTCGTGAGTCAAAAAACGTTCATGTGCACATCTCTAGTAAATAGAATGGCTGCAAATTACGAAGAACTGGTACAATAACTTCTTATTTCATATCAACAACTGGGATGCAACGTGTCGTTAATTGGTGAATACTTTTTTCTGTGATGTAATAGAGGGTGCCAGAATGTCGACAGAAAAAGTTCGACCGATTGCTTATACATACGAGGGTTCCATAAAAAATCGCCCAAAACTTAAAATGAAAAATGATCCAAAAATATTGGACAATTCCTCATTTTTGATGTGTAAACATCTATACGCTAGGGGGTAAAAATCTCTTTCACTGAGATTTCTTTGCTGAGATTTCTTTGCTATGATGCACACAGCATTGTCAAATCGGTGTGAGCTATGTATGAGTGTATAGTGTTTGAAAGAAGCAATACAAACTTATTTAAAATATTGTAAATACATAAGAATTTGCTGGTTTTTGTTTGTTAGGGTCGTTAGGTTTTTTGCTTTATTAGGGTTCCGTACACAAAAGGTGAAAATGAACCCTATTGTTTTCGCTACGCTGTCCGTTCCTCTGTTACAGGGTATTTCCTCGAGAACTGTAAGAGCCACGGACCTGAAATTCGGACACAGTGTGTACACATTTGTCAGCTACAACAGCAAATATATGAGAGTTAAAAATTAAAGGGTGTTCCAAAACGAGCAACGAAAAATGTTAAAATCCCATGTAATATACATACACTTGAATTTTGTAAAGTTAGTGTATTTTTATACAGACTACAACAATTAACAGTAAATTTAAAAAATTTAAATTAAAGGGTGTTCCATCAGTTAATGCAATATTGACTTTGTAACTTTGACAACTTGCTGTATCTTGGAAACCGTAAGAGCAAAACTCTTGAAATTTTCAAAAACGGTAAAACTAAAAAATCAAAAAATTATGAAATCGCCAAATCTAAAAAAACGCCAACAAAAATCGCCAAAACCGAAAAAAGCACCAAATTAAAAAAAATTCTAGGACTAAAATAAATCGCCAAAAACCGGAAAATCGTCAAAATGAAAAAAATCGCCAAAGTAAAAAAAAATCCAAAAACAGAAAAATAATCGCCAAAACAAAAAAAAAAATTCGCAATTATTAAAAAAAAACCCTTAAACAAAAAAATCGTCAAAATTAAAAAATCGCCTAAATAAAACAACCCCAAAAACAAACAAAAAACGCCAAAATGAAAAAAAACCCAAAAACCAGAAAAAAGTCGCCAAAATGAAAAAATTTCGAAAATTAAAAGAACCCAAAAAGAGAAAAAAAAACCGCCAAAAAGAGAAAAAAGCGACAAAGCTGAAAAATCAAGACATCAAGAAAATGCTCAAAACCGAATGTACGGAACCCTTCGTGCGCGAGTCAAAGTCGCACTTTAATGAATTTATATTAATTGCAATGCGTACACAACAACAAGAACAGCAACAACTAAACGATGAACAATACGAATTAAAAATTAAAAAGTAAAAGTAAAGACATTTACCATAAATGAGCACTGCAGTACCACTAAAATTTCAGTCAAAATAATCAAAAAAGCGCCAAAAACCGAAAAAACGCAATAAACGAAAAAAAACCCAAAACTATTTGTTATATAGGCTAAAGTGTCCGCACGGAACCCTTCGTGCGCGGGTCAAAGTCGCACTTTACTGAATTTATTACTAATTGTCGTACATTAAGTTATCATAGGTAAATAAAAACAAATAAATAAAATGAATACAAAAACATTTAATTTTAATAACTTTTAAAAAGATTTTTTGCACTTTTAATAAGAAATTTACTAAAACAAAGCAAAATAAGGAAAACAAAAACCTAAACTTGTCAAACTGTCGTCTTTGAGATTGTCATTCATACGGACAACAAGAAGTACAGAGAAACTTAACAGCTTCATATAAACACCATCTTGTGTGCAATAGTAGCTACTAATTTTCACTAACATATAATTGTGCTAGCGCTGTATAGTTCGAAAACCATTGCTGTAAAATAACTACATGCATTACATTTCATTAAACAGCAGTGTGCCCGTTTACTAACCAAATAAGTTAAATAAAACAAACAAAAACCAGCAAATTCTTATGTATTTGCAATATTGAAAGTTTTGATACTTTTAATTGATTAATTAAAAAATATTACTAAAAGCATAGTATGTACTTCCAACTTAAGAACATTTTTCATTACTAGATGTTTACACATCTCCCCTGTGATCAGACTCACATTGCTTTTTTTTTTGGTGATTTTTCATTTTGAAATTTTGGGCGATTTTTCGTATGATAAATTTTTCCATGAAAAAGTCGCTAAATTTATAAAAAGAGAACATCAGGGGGAAAACCCCGGACATTTGCTTAAAAAAGTAGGACTTAAAAATAAAACCAAATTGATATTTTCCAATAATATTCACCCCTATCGTAAACAGTTTTTACCTCGAAATATTTTCCCTTTTCCCAAAATTGCAATCGTGATTAATTTTTCCCTAGAAATCGAATCTCTTTTTTGATTCCACTCATCGTGAATAGTATTTTTCATGGGGATTTTTGCACTTTTTTCTTGGTTTTGTCCACATAATGAAGGTAATTATAAAAGAAATTCAGCGAGAAATTTCTCCGGGGGATCAATTTCAAGCAATGGCAAGTAATAGTGAAAATAAAAAATTCAAATTGGATGGTATATTAAATCATTTTTTCCACGGCACCTACAGTATTTAAAAACATAAAAACATTTGTTCCTATATCTTACAATTTCAGACTTTCAATTAATTTCCGTTTTTACATTCACTATGAAATTCGAGATGGCAAAATTCTCTTCATTTCACATATTATTCACGATAGGGGCGATTCGTAACACTAAAATCTTAAATAAATATCTATGGTGTTCTGTAAAAAGGGTCAACCTTGCACAATTTTACATAGAATATTGGATCTTTTTACCCAATACTATCGATATGTTTAAATTAAATTGTACCTACATAAATATTTACACATTTGAGAATATCTACATTCATAAACGAACAGAAATAGCACTTCATATATACTTTAAATAAACTTTAATTTTTAAGTTAAAATGTATTATTTGTTAATAAAATAAAGATTTTGAACTCTCGCTTAAAACTACGTACTATGTTAATCTGGCCATTTTTACTCAAATCCATCCATATTTCAAATAAATCTTAATAATTCTGCGTCTTAAAATAATATACCACAACCCTCATGAACAGTGTTATTTATAAGATAAACAGAATATACAACACCAATTTTTTCCCTTTTTAGTTTAGCTTTCAATAAATACAGTTTGTCAAGCAATGCAAAGCGAAAAAATTTTCTTAAAAAGTAGGACATTCCCGGACGCAAATTTTTTCCGAGGACAGAGATCCCAAAAAGAGGACAGTGTCCGGGAAAAAGAGGACGGATAACAACCCTACCAAAACCAAATCGCCCAAAAATAAAAATGCAAAATTCTCCAAAAATTTTTTCATACAAATTTTAGGCAATTTTTTAATATTTAAGTTTGAATTTTAATTTTTTTAAATATTTAAAAATTAGAAAGGAAAAAAATACACCCAAAAATTCTGGCAGTTATCAAAATTGAATATAAAATTTAAAAGCTTAGTTGTATAAAGGTGTAGAAAAATAAAATAGATTCATATCGAAAATAAATTATTTGCTGGATTTTGTATAAGTTCTTAAGCCTGCTACGCTTATTTTTCTTTTGTGATTTTCAAAAATATTATTATTTGTGAATTCTCAAATAGTTTTTGAAAGTCTTTGCTTAAGATTAGAGGTTTGTGACTGTTCAAAATGTGTGGTTGAAGTCTACTGATGATTTGTTACAGCAACAATGAAATGCATACAGACAAAGCTGAACCACCAGCAAATAAATTTCAAATTAGTTGGATACAAGAACTGAATCGAAATACATATTTTTTTAATTATTTATTACAAACTAATATTTTTATGCCATTTATTTAAATTTTGTTTAGAATTTAATAAGCATTTATTTATTTCATTTGTTTTTTTAATATTCATATTAGTATTCGCCAAACTGGCCGAATATTCGAGTATTCGAATGGGAATACGAATGTTCGTGCATCACTAGCATATACATATATACAGTGTGGTGCAAAAATGAGTCAATGTTCGGATTATATACCAAAAATCTCTTATTTTAACTTATGTATATATGTATATATTTGCGGAAACATATTTACATAGTTATTTTAAATTATGCATATATGTATAATTATTTTTCGTGACATTTTTTTTTATAATTTTTGTACCAATGGAGACAACTGTACTTTTTTCATTCTGTCGATTTAGTTAGTGTTTAACCACTTTCAAAAGCTGCATAACAAAATGGGAGCTATAAGAAGTGTAATAATAATAAAAAAAGAAGCAAAACTATTTCCAAAGAGAGGAAGGATAACAAAGATATCGCCAACTAGAGCCTGGCGTATTGGAAGGATATTCGTGTTAGATAGAATAGAATGGATAGAGAAAGGCACTTTTCTTGTATCCAACCCGTTGATGTCGATGGACGGTCTAGAGAACATTAAAAGATGTTGCACTGAAATCGTTTCTCAAGAAAAAAAACTAAATCTTTCTACCAAAAATATAAGAGATACAAATCTTTTTTTGAAAATGTTCGAATAATGGACTATGTACTCGCTATTGGAAATCTGTTAGTTAAAAACTGTATGATTTGTACACACGAAAGTTTATTTTTGGTTTTATATGTAGTTGATTTGGTCCGATGAGAGAAAAAAATAGGCAGGTTCTAATCCGATGGGCGTGCTTGTTATTGGTCAAAGAAAAGTGATCCTACAAACCGATCCTTTGATCAACGTAAGGTGATGCACAGAGTTGGGTTTTTAATGTTTGGGGATGTATTACCCCAAATGGTGTCAAAATAGATGAAATAATGTTTATTTACCTGCTGAAATTGAACAACTGGGTTATTTTCGTTAAAAGAGTCATATTTCAATATGACAATGACTATAAACCTACCGCAAATATCGCTAAAGAATAGACCAGTATCCAACAATTCGAAGCAATTAAGTTGACAGCATAGATCCCGCATTTGAATTTGATTGAAAATTGTTGGGCTTTCTCAAAAAGACAGCTGGAAAATTATGCTAATCCTCCTTATGGGTCAATAAGCTCTGGGACCTAGTATAAGAGGAGTGGCGAAACATATCGCCAGAATATCTTGTCAAATCATGTCATTGAATACCCAAATCCAAAGGTTATTGTACAAAGTTTTTGTTTTTTTTTCAAAATTATTGCCTGGGCCTGGTGCAAAAATGGGCTAATATGTGAAAATTATTATATTTTTGTTACCATGTACGAATGTACATACATGTATTATGTTATTTTATTTCATAATTTGAGTTACTTAAAACAAAAATATAATATTTATGATTTGAATAGGCTAAGGTTCGTATCGCTTTTTAAGCCAAATTACATGTGATAATTATTAATGAATAAATAACACCAAAGTTAGTTGTAAATATTCTGACAACACATAGTTGAACGGAACAGCTAGCCGTTTTCGAAGGCCACTAAACCTTTTTTGTTTGGTCCACTGTGTGTGGTGTCAGTTGATGTAAATTTGTGCTTTATATACGAAACTTTTTTTTGCAAATGGAATATGTGAATTGTTTTGATTCATCGTATTTCAATTTGCTGAAAGATGTTTTGTAATGAAAGCCCACTTTAGCATCTCTAAATTTACAACAGTCTTACCATTGTCGTTTGTTCTTTACTAATTATACATATGTTAGTTAATTTGCTTATTTTTGTTCTACTTAAGACAAACTTTTTTGGTTTGTTACTAATTATTAAGTATAGTTATTTAATTTTTGCGACAATTAATTTAATTATTATTTTTCGAACTTCATTTGTTTCTATATTTATGATTTGAATAGGCTAAAGTTCGTATCGCTTTTTAAGCCAAATTACATGTGATTATTATTAATGAACAAATAACACCAAAGTTAGTTATTCAAATCATAAATATAGAAACAAATGAAGTTCGAAAAATAATAATTAAATTAACTAAAAATATAATAGCCCAATTCACAATCTTGTGCAAATGGATTTGCATCGTTGCATGTGCAAAACGTTATAGTCAGTGTGACCAGATTTTAAAATAACATTAAGCCAAATGACGTTTGGAAAAGAGCTAAAATAAGCTAAAAATTTAAATTTTAAGCCAGAGAATAAAGCTAAACTTTTTTCGACTTCCTTGACCAATTTGCAATAGTTTCTTGTTGCTAAAATAACATTAAATATATACATACACAAACATATTTTTCTATTATTCGAAAAAAAAAGTTTCAAAAAGGGAAAACACTGTTCTCTTTATCAGATAATTTAGTGCATTCGAAATAAAGTTCGGATAACATATCTCAAGCATAAGAAATCTTAAAACCAATTAAAAAGCTGCAATTATTGAGGTTTTTGTTGATTTCTTTTCCTGAAATTTGTCGGTTTCAAAACGAAATGGTTTTCAGAACCTGTCCGTATATTTGAGTTTGAACTTTAAAGAAAAACAAAACAAAAACTTCCCAAAGTAAGCTTAACCAGTCTCCAAAAATTTAAAGGCATTTACACTAAAATACGAAATCCTTTTTATATCTATTTCTCATTTTTGTTTTAAGTAAATTCATACTGCTGAATGCACGTTCTACTCAAAGAAACTCTTTAAAAGTCTTATGGGTAATATTAATTATTTATCTTTTGCCATTGTAACTCCAAAATTGCAATTAATGTCCTCTATATTTAAATTTGCAATTTCTCTTATAAATAAGCAATTTACATTTTGTATATTTGAAATCATTTTCCAATGAAAAAATTTTATATATTTAAATGTTAACAAATTATCATTTTGAACACCCGAGCAAAAAAAAGGGGTGTTTTAATTTTGTAGTGTGTGTCTGGGTATCTGTATGTCTGTACGAGACCACGTACATACCAAATGGCTGGATCGATTTTGATTTAGTTTGAAAGCTGAATTGATCAAGAGTGTTCATAGCTATGTTTGAAGAAAATCGCTCCAGCCGATTTTGAAAATATCACATCTTTTCTAGATATATTAAGCTGAATCTGTGTGTCTTTGACGCCGTAGCTCCCAAACGGCTAGACCTATTTTAATTTTGTTTTTGTCGTTTGAAAATTGACTTGATCTTGGCTGTACTTGAAGAAAATCCGGTACAACCGTTTGGTCAGTACGCTGGGGTTTTTAAAATTTTTAATTTTTGTTATAACTTTTTTATGTATTTAACATACTTTTTAAGAACATGCAATTTAGATTTAAGAAAACGGCTAAAAAAGCTAAATGAGTTTTTTAAAAAAGCTAAAAAATAAGCTAAGAGCTAAATAGAAATTTTGCAGCTAAATCCCGAAAAATAAGCTAAATTTAACCCTAAATAAGCTAATATGGTCACGTTGGTTATAGTATATTGATACTTACCACTTAACAATTCTTAGTGGTGATTATCATTATACTTTACCATTTTGCACATGCAACGATGCAAGCCCATTTGCACAAGATTGTGAATGGGGCTAATATTTTTTTACTTTGGTCTGACATTGATTAAATTTTGCATCTTACTGTATTTATGTAGATATGTACATACATACTTATGTATGTACCTATTAAAGGGTTGCATTTGTATACTCGTTTGTATAGCCAAAACAAATATACCATGGTATGTACCATATAATTGAAGTGGGAGCGACAGAACCAGTGATGCCAACTTTTTTGGCTCTAGAAGCACATCAGAGTTTTAAAAAAGCACTAAAAAACGTAATTTTGAAATCTAAAAAGTGTAAAAAGCACTAACGTGAAAAACGAGTGAAATTTAATAATGTTTTCTAAGCTATTCTCTATTTCGGCATTATTATCAATATTTTTAATAAAATATATCAGACGAAAAAGGTATGCTTTTACACTAAACAAATAAATACACTAAGTTTTTATTAAAGTAATTTTAAGAAATACAGAAATTTCTTAAAAGCACTACTTAGTGCTTTTTCTTAGTTTGGCACTAACGCTCAAAATTTGGCGTTTTGAGTCTTCAAAAAGCACTAAAAATAGTGCCAAAAGCACCAAGTTGGCATCGCTGGACAGAACTAGTATAAGAGTTATTGTGTGTGCGTGCTTTTCCAAATTAAAATACAATTGAAAACAAATAACAATTGCTTAGTCCCAAATCACACTATGCAAGTCTTATTGCTAAGCTGATTCGTTTCAGGGAGAGAGAGACGAGGGAAACAGCAACGTTTCTTTTCCCCCCCACCTCTCTCCCTTAACAAACTAATCAGCTTAGCAATAAGACTTGCATAGTGTAAATTGGGACTTATTGTATTGCTGCTGAGCAACTGTTTGATCTGTTTTTGCTCAAAATATATACAAATATATGAAAAAACCACCAGTGAAACAAATACATGATGTGCAGATGCATGTGCGGACGTTCGTTATGTTATTTTGTGGCGCAGCCAAAGTATAGAGAGAGAAAGAGACAATTTTGCTCTGAGAGTAATTACAAATGCATGTGTTTCATGTACATGTATCATTTACTTACATATGTATGTGCAATTTTGCTTTCATTCATTCATTCATCAGCCAATTACATTTTTTCTCAACACATCATAAGGCACTTATGGTAAAAGCAGTTTTATGTATCTTATTTGCCTTAGAAAAACAAAATAAATAAATGTGTTGTTTTCATTTGCTCATTGCCCAACCATACAATAATTGCTTAAAAAATCTACATTTACAACTAGTAACAGAAAACAATAAATAACATATTCGTTTTTTTAATCAGAAATAATTTTTATTCAGGCTTGAGTTCAGTAATTTCAATTCTTTTTATTGAATGAAATATTTTATTAATTAATGTGAGTTTCTAAAGAAGAGAAGAAAAATTAAATTAGACTTTTAAGCTGGGGAAATACCGATATTTTTCTGTGCAGCAACGCACTTCATCAGCACCCTAGTCTATCTACTTGGGTAAAGATTGTCATTAACATCAGCTATTTAACGTAAATTCTAATGAAACGGATGCATGTACCGACGGTACATCGAATAAGTAAAAATAATTAATGTGATGATCGTAAAGGATAAGCAAGAATAGTTAAACATACGTAGGTAGAGTAACATAACTTCGTGCTAACCTAACTAGAAAAATGAAAATGGAAAAACAGGGGAAATAAATAGTGATACTTACATATGTATTTACAAAAGGTAAATCAATAATTGTATACACAACAATCATTTCTCACATTCCGTTTCATTAGAATTTACGTTAAATAGCTGATGTTAATAACAATCTCTACCCAAGTAGATAGACTAGGGTGCTGATGAAGTGCGTTGCTGCACAAAAAAATATCGTTATTTCCCCCAGCTTAAAAGTCTAATTTAATTTTTCTTCTCTTCTTTAGAAACTCACATTAATTAATAAAATATTTCATTCAATAAAAAGAATTGAAATTACTGAACTCAAGCCTGACTAAAAATTATTTCTGATTAAAAATTCACTATACATAGTTTAATTAAAAATCTAAAAAATAACATATTTGTTCATACCAGAACCAAAAAACAGGCAAAACTAATGCAAACAGATGTATCTGTGCAATGCTATAGTATATACCTATTATGCAAAATGCTACGCAAAATAATTTAATCGTTCAAAAAGGTGTGTCTAATCATTAGACTCTAATGAAACTTGAGTTTTAAGTAAGCCTCAAGAATAACAAAAACTTGTTGATAAAATTTTACATTAGAACAACAAAAGTGCAGAGTTGTATAATTAAGATTTCAAAATTGCATTGTATAATAGCAGAGATATGTATATCGTCTAATTTTATGTTAAAACTTTTACTGACTTTACAATTTTTTTAAATAGGTATGTAAATATAATTGAGGTGAGTACACCTTATATGAATATGACTTGCCTTCACCATTGTTTCTTATTTTATACATACATATATGTATGTATGTATGTATATAAAATTTGATTTGTTTTGAAATTATGTATTATCCTGCATCAGTCCCAACTCTGACAACATACTTACATACAATAACATTGTAGAAAAACAAAAAAATATGAGCTTTACACAAATAAAGGGTAGAAGAAGCTGTCACAGATGGTTTGCAGTCCCATAAATTATACCCGATCTTATAGAAAGAAGGCAGTTTGAAGTAGAGATGGGCGCGTGTTGGATTTTTTCAACACGACACGACACGATCACGAAACCCAAGATGTCCAGCACGAACGAAACACGCACGGCAAAATAATTCAAAACACGAGACCAACCGACACGCAAGAAACTAAATTCAATAAAAAAAAATTTCAACTTAAATTCACTTATGTATGGATGTACATACAAATATATTTTTGTTTTATTTTACCATAAAAGAATCACATAAACTTAAATATATTTAGTTATTTGCAAATAAATATCTATGTATTATTTACATATTTTCGTTAAGAAATAGTAACTTATCAAGATTTGCGCTCAATAATCTTGTGCGGCGTTCACTAAGAATAAGTCCAGAAGTTGAGAATACTCTTTCACTAGTCGCGGAACTTATAGGTATATTTAACACCTGTTTGGCAAGCTTCTGTAAAATCTTTAAATTGTTTGCATACTTCCAAAATGTTAATATATCGTTTTCCCATTGTGTTGAGCTATTATACATCAGGTACCTTTTTTGGTAAAAATGAGGTTAATGTGGGCTGTTGTTTCTCTGATTGCCAATCACATTTATGGCGATTTAGTATTCCAGTCCCAGTCTTGGCCGTATAAGAAAGAACTAACTTGCATTTCTTACAACAAACGTAATTTATACGTTTGCCATCATATTCTATCAGATAAAAATTTTCCCAAACACTGCTTCTGGCTTGTTGGTTCACTATTAATTTATAATTCTCATCATTTCGATGAATAGCTTCTTGAATTTTATCCTTCATTTTGCTCACACGTTTATTTGTATAGCTTGATAACTTTTTTTTACCAACAGCTTTTCAAACAATGCTGCAAACATTGCATGGTCAACAGCTGATCAGTTTTTACACAGAACATTAAAATAAACCCTCCATCTAGACGAGACAAAATTTTGTTAAGATGTTATGATAAAAGTTTTCAATAAAGTGTTTTGCTGATATTTTTTGCGTATACAATGACACAAAAAATTGAATTTTTTACTGAATACATATTTTACACCTACTATCATTTCGTGTTTTCGTGTTTTTCTTGCTCAACACGACACGACACGAACACGAAAGAAATCTATTTTTTCAACACGAACACGTCGTGTTGATCGTGCGTGTTTCGTGTCACGAAAAAAAACACGACTCGCGCCCATCTCTAGTTTGAAGCAAACAAACGAGGTGAAAAAGGAAAACAAGAAATAATGTGTTTGTCCATTATTATTATTATTTTTATTATTGTTTTGCTGTTGCCATTCTTGTTTTGTTTTTTGTTTTTGCTTGTTTTTTTTCATTAAATTTAAAACTTTGTTTTTATCCATTCTTCTTCTGCCGTTGAGTTGAACACGTTAAATCAGCAGCTACAAGGAACGAAGTCTTAAAATTTTTTTGTTAATAAAAAAGCAGAGGGTTTTTATCATGTATTAGCTGAAGTTAATTACATATGTACATATGTATGTACATAGTATGTACCTACATATGTATGTATGTACTTATATCTCTGAAGAAAATAGCAATAAATTTTTCTGCGTTATAACACCCTAAAATATTTTTAAGCTCAGTGTTTTCAATTATTATGGAATAAAATGTTTTTATTAATCACATTAGTTGTATTGATCCTTATATTAATATTTATAAATATTTTCGGCTGAAAATGCATGTTTAGGTGGAAAATAATGCAATTTATATACAGAAAGTAAGAACGAATAGAATTTGCTTTTGAGTTTCCGGCAATTCAAAAAAAAAAAAATCGCAAAATCCCAAAAATGGAATTTTTTCAGTATTTTTGCTGTGTTTTTCATATCTTTCGCCAGGTGCAGATATTCAGGGCTATCATGAATAAAATTCCGCGTGAAATTTTTCCCTGGGAACAATTCCAACTAATAGCAAGAAATAGGGAAAACAAAAAATTCTAATTGGAAAAGGTAGAAATTTCACGCGGAATTTTATTCATGATAGCCCTGAATATTTAAAAAATATATTATATCTTAAGGTGACATAATTAATTTTTTGCTTCCAGCCTTAGAATTTGACAAAAAAGGCTTTGAATTTGACGTGTATAACAAAAATAGGTCTATATCGAAACGATCTGGTTCCTTCAATAACGAAAATTTTGAATATAAAGTTGCTTTGTAGTATTTCTTATATCATAACCTTTAGGCTAAGTCAAAATATAGGGTTGATATTTTAGCAAAAATTTTTTATAATAGCGAAATAATTAACCAAATTTTTTCTGCAAAAAAAAAAACCGCGCAAAATCGACCTATTTCAAAATTTTAATTTGCTTTTGATAACAATTTTTTTTTAATGTTGCAAATTTTATTCTTAATTCACAATAAGTTTCGTTTGCTAAATCAAACAAGATTTGACTTCTTCATTAAAAAAGCTTTAATTTAGTATTTTTTCGAAGATTTCCTACACCGTAAGCGAAATTCTTTAAATATAGCAGACTGTTTTTTACCTTTTGGATAGAAAAAAATACACTTACAAAAATTTTTTTTGCATCGGTTTTAATTTTTCATTAACCCAAGGTTGCCCAATTTGCGGCTTTGTGGCTCCTCCCCCTTTTAAGGAATATAGTCTAAATTAAAGACTTAAGCTCTGTGACACCACATCAAATGCTTCATGAAATTTCATAACAGTCAGGAGGACCGTTTAGAAACTGCAGAATTATTTCAATTTTTTAACAAAATCTTCCACTGTGTATCGGTTACTTTAGGCCCCACTAGGCACTAGAAGGCATCGTCGGATCGACCTAAAAAATTAAGACCGTATTTATCACAGCAAACCCTTTTATTTTAGACAGCGCATATATTAAGAATTAAAAAAAATCCCATACAAGCTGCTACTCGGAAATCGCATGTTGCTTGCGTTTTGTGTAATAACTAAATATTCCTTGATTATTTTTTTTAAGAATGTGAGCCTTAGCCTAACTCAACAATTTCAAATAAAATGTTTTTTTTATATTAAGGGTGCCCCTGTGGCTGAGTGGTAGCGATGCTAGCCTGTCAGTCTATAGCAGAGCTGCCCAAAGTAGCACCAGTGTGCCGAACATCAATCGGCTTCTTATAAAAGTGAATACACGTACGCGAATACATTGCTCTCTGTAAGTCGTGGGTTCGATTTCCGTAATAGACCCTGAATGTTTTCCGCAGATAAGCTTGTTTTGTTACAAAAAAAAAGCAATGTGAGTCCGATCACAGAGGAGATGTGTAAACATCTACTAATGAAAATTTTTTTTTTTAAGTTGGAAGTACTTATGCTTTTAGTATCTTTTTTTAAATTAATTAATTAAAAGTATCAAAACTTTCAATATTGTAAACACATACATATGAATTTGTTGGTTTTTGTTTGTTTTATTAAACTTATTTGGTTAGTAAATGGGCACACTGCAGTATATGTATATGTACTGCATTCAAAATTGCAGTAAGCAGTAAATTTACTGATTACTAAAAAAATTCAGTAAATTTTTACTGCTAATGAAATTTAATTTGCATTACTAGTAAAATCGTAGGTCCGTAATCATAATAAAATTGTAGCAAGTGGCAAAGTTTTTTCACTCAAATTTTTAAACTTTTGTATGAAAAACATTTAGCCACTTGGTAGAATTTCATTTTGAATACGGGCATTACTGATTACTGAAAATTCAATGCACCTCATCATATAACAAATCATTTAGGCAATTTATAAAAATTGTAGAAAAAAATTTTAGTAATCAGTAAAAATTTTTTTGTTTTTACTGAAACTTTAGTGGTACTGCACTGCTCATCTATGGTAAACGCCTTTACTTTTACTTTTTAATTCCTGTTGTTCATCGTTTAGTTATTGCTGTTCTTGTTGTTGTGTACGCATTGCAATTAAAATAAATTCAGTAAAGTGCGACTTTGACTCGCGCACATTCGGTTTTGATAATTTTTTTTGATTTAGCTTTCTTAATTTTTCAAGTTTTTTCAGTTTAAACGAATTTTTTTCAGTTTTATCGCTTTTTTCTCGTTTTAGCGTTTTTTTTTTCTCTTTTTGGGTTTTTTTAGTTTTCGCAATTTTTTCATTTTAGCGATTTTTTTCTGTTTTTTTTGGGGTTTTTTTCTTTTTGGCGATTTTTTTCTCTTTTTGGTGTTTTTTTATTTAGGCGATTTTTTCATTTTGGCGATTTTTTTGTTCAAGGATTTTTTAATTTTGGAGATTTTTTGCGGTTTTTCGCGATTTATTTTAGTCCTAGAGATTTTTTTTTAATTTGGTGCTTTTTTCGTTTTGGCGATTTTTTTATATTTAGCGCTTTTATATTTTTTTGATTTTTTAGTTTTACCGTTTATGAAAATTTCAAGAATTTTGCTCTTACGGTCTCCAAGATACAGCAAGTTGTCAAAATTACAAAGTAAAAATTGCATTAACTGATGGAACACCCATTGATTTAAATGTTTTAAATTTAGTATTAATTGTTGTAGTCTGTTTAAAAATACACTAACTTTACAAATTTCAAGTGTATATATGTACATGGGATTTTAACATTTATCGTTGCTCGTTTTGGAACACCCTTTAGTTTTTAACTCTCATGTATTTGTTGTAGTAATGGCCAAATGTCTACATATTGTGTCCAAATTTCAAGTCCGTAGCTCTTACGGTTCATTTTCACCTTTGGTGTACGGAAATATACAGAAAAATAACCGGCGACGGCGCACCGTCGGCTTCGAGCCGGTCGACTTGTTTCTCTGGTTGGTATTGCTTCTTTCAAACACTAATACACTCATACATAGCTCACACCGATTTGACAATGCAAAGCAAAAGCAAAAAGCAAAGAAATCTCAGCAAAGAAATCTCAGCAAAGAGCTCAAAGTCAAAAGATTTTTACCCCTTAGCGTATAGATTTTTACACATCAAAAGAAAGAATTATGTTTAGTGATGTATTTTTTTTTTTCAACGGGGTTTGCTTTAATTTGGACATTTTTACTGCCGCACAACCAAAACTGTTACTGTTATCAACCAAATTTTAATTTAGGAAACCGTTCCAAATGACAGAACTATGTAACCATGTAAATAAATAACTAAATAACACACTGCCTCAACAATTCCAATGGGAAAACTAAGTCAACAGAACTGCTAAAGGGTTTTGAAACGTTAGCTCGAATTTAATTTTTATGGCATTTTGAAGTTGGGCTGTTTTTGAAAATTTTTTGCACTATGAGTGAAAATTGAAAAAATATATAATAATATATATAAATATATAAAACTATTTAATAGAATGAAATTGTACGTACTTATTATTGCATTGAATCCAATATAAAAAAAATATATTTTTTCCTTTATTTCAACAAATGGTGGGCGATATAGGCGTGGTCGCATATAAAGAAATTATAATTTTAGATTAAAATGCACTACATGACATTCATTGTATTTTTCAGAAAAGTTTTCAACTATTCTATTTCAAATGAATCTGAAATTTGATTGAATAGTACGAGTAAAACTTATTTTCAGAATGTGATCTGAATATTTTGCAAAAAAAAAAACGATTCTAAAGATTTATTTGTTTGAATTGTTGGAATTGGAATTGTTGAGGCTGGTTTTTCTTGTTGCACTGTGTAATATAAACACATTCTATGTATGTATATTTATGTGTGTATATGTAGCAAAGAATATGAAAACAAAGCGTGTCGCCGATTACCGAACACAAAAATGATTCTCTCTTCCCCACCCGTAAATTGCTCCAAACAGTGTTATCAGATATACGAAAATCTGATATATCTGAAATATCTTGAAGACTATTCCGAATTTTATTTGCCATACATTTCATTCCTTTAGATTTGTTGCTCGTTTTAGCTGGTAGTACGCGTATCCATTAGTGTTGACTTACAGACAATCCAGCGAACATTTTTTAATTGATTTCTGGTACAAGCTTATAAATAGTATATTTTTGATTTAATAAGAAAGCTCGGAATGTGTTCTTTTTAAATTCACGTCTAGCTACGCTAAAATTTATTTAGCTGGCTCCGCATCAAAAGGTCCCAATTTTCCAGACAATTCTCAAGACTTGTAATAATATTGGTAAAGAGTCATACACTATATGAGAACTTTAAAGGCCGGGGCACAATGAATCCGTCATACGTTAAACTTCGCCTTTTTCAACTGACAGCTAAGTTGAAATACATGATTTCTTATGAGGGCTGTTACATTCAGTACGTGTCCGTCAACGCAAAGTAGAAAAACTGGTCAACTTTTAACTTTTTGCATACGTTGAGTAGTTCGACAGATATTGGTTGGTTTTTTGGTATGTTCTGAATTAGGATTTTGTGTTTTGTGGCAGCAAAAATAAAATTAAAGAAAAAAAAAATAAATGAAATAAATAAACAAATTTTAATTTAATAAATAAAATGGAGAATCGACATATTGAAGCTGTTCAAATGCTTCCGTCAACAAAGCACTCATTGTGCCAACCTTCTCCGTCGTTGCGATAATGTCAGTTGAAAAAGGCGAAGTATAAGGTATGACGGATTCATTGTGCCCCGGCCTTAACACATTCGTGAGTCTTCACTACCTACCAAAAGTTAAAGGTAAAAGAACAAAATCGTTGCACACACATACATACATATGTATGTATCTACTTCAGCAAACAACATTTCACTTAGAAGAAAACCTCAACCGGAAATCCGGTAAACCTTAGAAGTTTGGCGAAGTGATGTTAATTAATTTTTTCATTTTTTACAACTCTGCTATTGTGCGTTTTGTTAATTTTTTTATAGCATTGTTGCAGCGCCTCTGGTGTTAATTAGGCGTATTACTTTAAGCTATGTGCAGTTATTTTATCTAGCCGAAGATGAATTGCTACAAATATCGATGAAGGAGAGGGCCCTGCTGTATACATTAGCATAGACACTAACGCATATTAGAAAAATCTATGATGATGATATGACTGACATGGTATGGCCAGTGTTTGAACTCGGGCTCTCGAACTCCATCTTTTGTTGTGTAGTTGACGCATTAACTACTTCAGCCAACAGCGCCCCAACGGGAAAATAACAAAAATAACATTTTGTGAACTAAATCGGATGAGAAAGAACTTTTATATGTACATACAGTGCACTCGCGATAACCGGAACATCGCATTATGCGAAAAATTTTATTTAATTGACTTTTCTAAAAGATGAACAACTTTTGAAAGCTCTACGCTTACGCTTAAGAAAGTTAAAAAAATTAAATTATGTGTTCCATTTTTATAAATGTGAATGTAGGTATATTTATTTGTTCAATTGACTACTCTAAAATATAAACAAAGTTAGAAAGAAAGCTTGTAATTTGAACCAAAAAAAAAACAAGAAGGTTAAAACGTTAATATTCTGATTTTGTTAGTTCTGGGAATTTCCTTTTCACATAAGTGATTGGAAAGCCAAACAATTGAAGAAGTGAATACAAAAGTTCTAAATCAGCCTGTGTGAGTTTAACTCACAAATGTGAACACCACCTGTCAAAATTAGTTCACGTTATCGCTAGTGCACTGTATATGTATTAATAAAATAACAAGTACATAAGTGAGATCAGTTTTTTTACTGCTTATTAGATTAAAGAGATCTTCTAAAATAATCTTTTACAAATAGTATTTGGTTAAAATTTTTAGGTTTTAAACGAGTTTTTCCTTTAGTTTTAATAAAACTTGACCTAGAACATTCATTTCTCTTTCTCTTTTCGTATGAAAATCAACACATATCTTTTGCATACGAGTATGAGAAGAATAATATGCAATCGAATTCGCTTTAGCTCAAGACGCTTTAGTGAAAAAAATCGTATTACTGAAAGCGATACAAATCCCCGCACTGATTTTAAACGCAGCTAGTCTTATTCACTTTGCTTTAGCGAAACATCGCTTAACTGAAAATATCGTGTTAATGAAAACCAAAAGCAAGCCCGCAACTACGTTATGTATGAAACTTACTTCGCTTTATTGAAAAAATAAATAATGACAAATTTATTTATTAGAAATCGATTGCATAACTTAAGTCTGAAAAAACTTTGCATGCTTTGTCCGTTAAAAAATTAAATGACAAAATGTATTTGTCCTTTTCCTTCTTACGGTCTTTATTGAATTTTTCTATTATATTGTCAATATAAGTGGCTACACATATTGTTTTACTGATTTTAAGCAGCACGCTTAACTAACAAATTTCAGTAATCCAAACTGCGTTTTAGAGAAAAAATCGGATAATTGAAAAAATTGGGTTTAGGTTATTTCGAGTAAAGCGTAGTCGACTGTATTGAAATACAACAAAAAATATTAAATTTTGTTTAAAGGTTAATCGGTTAATCGAACGAAATTAACCGGAAATAGCAAATTTTAAATTAATACTGCATTTACACTGTATTAAAATCTAGGCGATTTGATTTAAAATCTTTATGAAATCTATAACGTTTACACTAAGCATTTTGATATTTTTCAATATTTTGTATCCAAGACGAAATCCTTTGTCTGAAATTTGTCTTAAACTGCAACCCAAAAAGTGCTGACTTAGCTCATTCACACACCTTCAATATAAAATTTTATAGTGCGTAGTTAATTCATTAACCCTTTATATAAGTTTTGTTGTACAGGTAAGTAAAAAATAAATAAAAATATTAGAATTTAAGTAGATTTCCTACAAATCTACTAACAAATTAGATTTCGTTTTGTATGGGGAATTTGTCCAAAATCCACTAGACTTAGACCGAAATGTCGTAAGTACTATATTTCGAGACGATGTAAATTCCCTGTAAGGGAATAGTTAATCGGTTAGCCGGTTGCCAACATACATATGTAGATGTTCCTGATATGCCTTAGTGTCTGTACTAATATATATCACAGCTGCTTCCTGCGGCGACAAGGACAGCTTTGAGCCAAATTATTTATATTAATAAAAATGTTCGCTGGGAAATTGGATATTTCCATGTACATATGTATGTAAGTTTGTATCCATAAATGTTTTTGTGTATAAGCGTGCTTAAATATAACACCAAGTTATGTATTTCGAAAAACCGGCTTTAGATTACTATTTTGATATAGTTTTATTTTTTTTCTGGTTGTTTTTAATTTTTTCTCTCTTTTTTTACCACAATCTTTTGCCACAAACTTGTAAACAATTTTTTTCATATAGATTTTTTTTTCCTATTAGGCTTTAGAAAAAAAAATTAACGTGAACATGTTTGAAAAAAAAAGAACTTTTTATTAAGGAAATTAGGGCGACCTTATTTTTTTCTCCAGTAATTGTTAAAGCTAAAAGATTGTTTTGAAAACAAAAAACAGGAACATACATATGTACATTATGTACATACACATAAAACCATACGATGTGTATCCCAGTTGGCCACGTCTTTAAGACATCTTTGACGACGGGTACAAGACAATGGTAAGTCGTAGAAGACATATTAAAGACAACTCCATACAAATCGTTGACGAAATTTTCATACAAATGGCGGCGAGGTCACACAAGACCAGATGAGCGACATTGTCGCTCAGATTGTCCTCAACAAGGCTTTATTGAAGACAAAACGTGTGACACTGTCGCTCAGATTGTCATCAACAAGGCTTTATTGAAGACATAACGAGGGACATTGTCGCTCCTATTGTCATCAACAATGCTTTATTGAAGACACAACGAGGGACATTGTCGCTCAGATTGTCCTCGACAAGGCTTTATTGATGACAAAACGTATGACACTGTCGCTCAGATGGTCCCCAACAAAGTTTTATTGAAGAGAAAACGTGTGACATTGTCGTTCAGATAGTCATGAACGCCGATTTCTTTTAAATTGTCGATTAGAAAACTTAATCTACAGACGACATGTCGTATATGAATCGTCGAAGACAATGTCGTCTAGGACGATTTGGACAACTGGGATATGGAAGTACATATACATACACACATTCATACATATGTATGGATGTATGTTAATTTCAAAATACATATTGCTATTCAAGTCTTTCGTTTATGTAGGATTAGAAAAAAATTTTTGGAGCAAAGGCTTTTTATGGTTTTCTAAATTTCGCAGAAAAATATGAATAGCTAAAATATTTTTAGAGTTTTTAGAAAAAAATTTGTTATTTAAATTCTTGGCATGAAAACTTTTTTTTATCATAGTTCTTTGCTAGCAGTCAAACCTAATCTGCGCGTAAAGCGTTGCCTATCAAAAATCTGTAAAACCCATACATACTAATAAATCAGTGAAAGTTTAAACGCTAGTTTAGTGGAACTAAACTCAAACTTATATGTGGTTTAAACTCAACAGAAGTAAATCAGTGAACCATACTTTATATATATGTAGTTTAAAAAATAATATTGTGGCAGCACTAGAATAAATGTCAGAAAGCAGCTGTTTTGTAGCAGGCGATGAATTCTTTGCATAATCAAAACGACAAGAAATTTAATAAATTTTAATTAAAGATCGCCAAATTTTACTGAGATAGAAGTTAATATATGCCTGGCGAAGTAGAATAGTAAAAGAGAATTATAGAGTTTAAAAAAACAGATCGAACAAGATCTGGGGGCGAATTATGGCACACGTTATCGAACGAAATTACGAGATACATATGTATTTCAATAGAGTTTATATGGAAATATTTCGTAATTTCCTTCGATAACGAGTGCCGTAATTCGCCCCCTGAAGAAAAAGTAGAAGCTTGGAAAAAACTTGAGTGCTCCTTAAATGCAAAACATATGGTCTGTAAATAACAAAATCATATGGCCTGTATTGGTAGTTTAAATGCCCAATTTTATGTGTTTAGATATGGTTTAAATACTCTACTACAGATATAAGTATTGGTTTGCTGGTTTAAACACATTTTAAACCAAAAATAGAGATTAACTTGCACTGATTTATTAGCCCTTACGGTAGGTCAGGTCTAGGGTGATAGACTCGGTTTTTCAACCGGTTTTAAAGCCCGGTTTTTTCACAATACGGTTGTCGGATTTTTCAAAATGTTAATTTTTCGAATGTCGAATAGTCCGGCTTTTTTACATTTTATAAACCGGCTGAGTCGAATACTTTTCGATTTGTATATTTTGCAATAAAATTAGTTTTTACTATGTTAAAACTTAGACCAACGTGTTCTATTGATTTTCCTAAGTACTTTTTTTAGTGTAAAAGTTCTAAGCGTTTTTTGAGCATAGCAACACTTACTGAAACATGAAATTAAAGCAAAATTATTTTATGAGGTGGTAGCAGAGGCGAATTAAATTGGCCTTTTGGTGTGCAATCGATGTCAAAATCCATTTGCAAAAACAGTTGTTTAGTTTTGTTGATATTTTGCTTTATATTTTATATAGATGTAGATATCCACCTTGTCCATTCATTCACATGTATATATGTACATATTATATATCGAGAGGCTATATTCAAAATAAGTCAACTCAAAAAAGCTAACATTTGAATATATATCATATATGTATATAATCTTAAAATTAATTTGTGAAATCTTTTACTCAATACTGGATATAAGAATTGAAGAGCTACCAGAAAAAACCTAAAATACCATAAAAAAATAACTTAAGCCTGACTGAAAGCCTCTTCCATCTCGAGGTGTCAGCTTTAGCACTCCCTAACTCAATCTCTAGTGTAACAGGGTCACTCCAAATAATCAATTTCGAAAGATTATGTCATTGACTAAAATCGGTCCATACATAATGTTTCTATTCTATTAACAGTTTAAAAGTTATACATACATTACCATTTTTAGGGTTCCGTACACCAAAGGTGAAAAGGAACCCTATTGTTTTCGCTACGCTGTCCGTCACACGGTATTTTCTCAGGAACCGTAAGAGCTACGGACCTGAAATTTGGACACAGTATGTAGAACCTTGGCCGCTACAACAACAAATACATGAGAATTAAAAATTAAAGGGTGTTCCAAAACGAGCAACGAAAAATGTTAAAATCCCATGTAATATACATACAATTGTAGGAACATATGTATATTGAAACTTGAAATTTGTAAAATTAGTGTATTTTTATACAGACTACAACAATTAACACTAATTTTAAAAATGTAAATCAATGGGTGTTCCATCAGTTAATGCAATTTAGACTATGTAATTTTGACAATTTGCTATATCTTGGAAACCGTAAGAGGCAAACACTTGAAATTTTCAAAAACGGTAAAACTAAAAAAACCGAAAATTATAAAATCGCCAAACCAAACAAAATCGCCAAAAATTAAAAAAATCGCCAAAACGAAAAAAATCGCCAAAATGAAAAAAAAATTCTAACACTAAAATAAATCGCCAAATTCGAAAAAAACGCCAAAATGAAAAAAAACGCAAAAATTGAAAAAAATCGCCAAACGCGAAAATGTCGCCAAAACTAAAAAAAAAAATTTAAATAAACAAAAAATCGCAAAAACTAAAAAAAATCGCCAAAAATAAAAAAACGCCAAAACCGAAAAAAACGCAAAAAACGACAAAACAAAAAAACCGAAAAGACCCCAAAAACGAAAAAATGCCAAAACTCCATATTATATAGGATGAAGTTTGTATTAAATTACATATCTAGTGTTCGTACGGAACCCTATGTGCGCGAGTCATAGTCGCACTTTACTGAATTTTTTATTTTGTGTTCAGCATGCCACATGCAACAAGATATGAGGTAGATTTATAATAAATTACTAATTTTTTTAAAATATTGGAAATTTACATGGGAGTTAGCATTTATTTTCACCAAAAAATTTATTCTTTGGGATAGCAGAATAAGACATTGGTTAATATAAAACGAGAAAAAAAATTTTGATTCGAAATTTATACTATAGATGAGGGTAGCTATTTGCCATCGGAAACTCATTTTGATAAAATTTCAGTTGACGTATTTTGAATAAAGGTTGTCGATATGTAGGCATGTGTATGTACTATACATAAAGTATATAAAGTTAATTTTTATGTTTTAGCTTTAATTTTTGTATTGTTTTATAGTACTCGTATTTACATGAAACATGAACTTAAAAAAACCGGTTGTCGTCCGGTTTTTCCTGAATTGTAAAAACCGAAACCGGGTTTTTCATAATTTCAAATATTCGAACTATTCGAAAACCGGTTTCTGGAAAAAGTCGAATAATCGATCACCCTAGTCAGGTCACACTTG
This sequence comes from Tachina grossa, assembly GCA_949987645.1. Taxonomy (NCBI): domain Eukaryota; kingdom Metazoa; phylum Arthropoda; class Insecta; order Diptera; family Tachinidae; genus Tachina; species Tachina grossa. The sequence goes on along the minus strand of OX465276.1, from coordinate 133,239,461 downwards.
GGCAAACATTTCAAAAAAAAAAAAAAAAAATAATAATCAATAATATTGGATTTTATGACATTGTCTATTAAGCCCCCCATAGAGCACAGAGTATTGCTGGAATTTCGCAGGAATATTGTTTCGCAACGTTGTAATGTCACAGGCAATATTCCTGCAGTATTCCTATGTCCGCTTATTTGTCTTGCCAGCAAGATTGAGGAAATATTGCACTGCAACGTTGCAAAGATATTGCAAAAATTTCTATTATGTCATACTTTCGCCTGAAACGTCCAGAATTGTAAAAAAAATTTCTCAAAAATTTAATTTTTTTAGCAGAGAAATAATTGAATTTTTTAAGGAAACAAATTTTGTTTTTGAGAATCGACGTATTTTTACCAGAAACGTAAAGAAAAATAAAAAAGTTTTCCCCCAAGCTAAATTTTTTTTTGCACTTAGAAAAAAAGATAATTTTTATTGTACGCCTTTATGCCTTTTGGTCGGTACTTTTGCCGGTATACGCCCTTATGGCATCTGTAACGCGATATATTAATTTAACAAAAACAATAATATTTTTTTGTAATATAATAATATTACCAATATGTTGCAAATGTAATATTACCAAAAAACTATTTCGACAATATTCCTGCAATATTACCGATTACCTACAACTTAATAACATTCCAGCAAAATTCCAGCAATATTTTGTGCTCTTTGGGCCATGTCAGATAAGACTTTTGCTTCGCGTTGCGTTGAATATTCCCTTTGACATCTAAGATGAAATGTACGTGCTTATATGAAACATGTCACATAAAGAACTTTTAACGCAAAGCGAAGCGAAAAGTTAGGCAACTCTCAACTTTTTGCGTGCTTTGACAATCAGTTGGTATACTTTTTTATTTTGTTTGACCAAACTCGCATGTAAGCATGAAATTTTTATTAAAATGTCGGTAAGTTTACATAAAAAGCGAATTCGTGGAATCAGAGTAATCGAATTGTGCTGTGTTTTATACATAAAACAGAATAGTGAAACAAACAGTGAGTGTTGTCAAAGTTTTTATTGTGTCATGCACACTTTGCTTAACGCTTTTTTTCCAAAGTTAGAAACGTCACGCAAAGCGTTGAAGTTGTATCTGACACCGCCTTTAGTTATGAATGCAACTATATCACTTAAAGTCGTGCGATCTATGAAAAAATACAAACCTGGGGGTCTACTCTGTAATTCGAAACGAAAGAAAGAAATTTACAAATTCGAAAGCATTTTCTTTCGTTTCGAATTACAGAGTAGACCCCCTGGTATGATGGAGTTTATGAAAATTTCCAAAAGACAATAACAATTCATCACACCAGGGTTTGTATTTTTTCGTAGATCGCACGACTTTGTATGATAGTGACTCAATCAAAAGGGGTTTTCATTGGTATGTATAGTGGCCCAAGTGTGACCATGTCTAATAGTTGTGTATGAAACTGTTTCAATTAATAAACATGTGTCTGAATCAAAAGGGTTTTCAGTAGTATTTAATGGTTAAGCTTTTTTGGTCAAATTTTTGCCAAGTGTGACTGAGCATACCTTTAGGAAAATTTCATAAATTTCAAAAAAGTCGTCGAATGGCCCCAAAGCCGTGCTTTTAGGATTTTAGTTTAACAATGAAATATTTACTAACATAACAAAAAAAATTAAAAATAAGGCATTCGTAGTACCGATATATGTATAAAAGTAAAATCCTTACATCGCACAGTGCGCCCAAATGACCCTGTGTGCGGGCAAAATTCGAAAAATTTAGGGGATTATGGGGTCGCTGAGTATTGAACTGGCAGCAACGCGCAGTTGCATTTTATTTTATTTGTTGCCTAATAATATTAATTACTACCTCCAATAGCTTAGAGAGCAGGATCTAGCAAGAGAAAAAAGATTTCACTTAATTATGTCCATTTTTTTTTTAAATTAAAACAAAAATAGTCCTTACATATCTCTTTCTAAGAATTTACTATTTAGAATGTACTTTCAGATTTAAATTTTACTTATTGTACTTAACGTCAGCTGTAGAATCCATTTTGTTGCGTTTGATTTGGTTGATTACAAAAACTTTCACACGTGTTTAACAGAAGTGTCTACAAGATGATTTGTCCTACGGTAGTATGCTATTCGTGTGAAGGCCTCATTCAAACTGAAATTATGAAGGGCATTTGAAGCAAGCGACCTTAATAAGAAAATTTTTCATCTCCTGGGACATTCCTTTAGCCAACCCAATGACAAAAAACCCCTCAGATAAAAACTTGTTTTTTCGACTTTTGATTTGTATTATTATTATTTATTATATTTTCAAATTTAAAGTTGAATATTCTTAGAAATGCTAACTAAGAAATTAATAACTTCAAAAGCCGGAAATGTCAATAACTCAATAACTAAAAGAAACAAGTGTCGCGTAAATCTTATTAAGGGCATACAGCAAAAAAAACGGCAAAAAAAATTTAAATGGTCGAAGTACTCTACCTTGATATTTCACAGATCTGCCCTTGAGCAGGACTCTGTCTGCTATGTCTCTGCTAAATTTTATTTTGATAGCACTATCCTTTTAGAAATGGCAAATTTATTTCCAAAATATTTTCTTTCTACCCCACTGCACGTAAACGTTTTTCACATCTATACTTTAAAGATAGAAGCTAAACTTTTATTTGAGTAGCCCATAAAAATGAGATTCTTGCAAAGACAGAAAGAATATGTGTACATTCTTGCGTACATAGATACAAAAATAGCTTGTAAATATAAACAAATTATAAAGATAAAGATTTTCAAGGGCATTCAGAGATTATGTACGCATGTAAGATATTTCGAGTTTTGTTATTTTTATAAAAAGATTTATGCTATAAACACAATCAAAGGCTACCGACCATCGACTACCGACTACAAAAGTAGCTGGCTACAAAAATAGCCAAGTCGCTAGCTACTTAATTCTTTTAACGACTACCGACCACTAACTACAAAAAATAATTGAACTAAACATTTACATTAAACAATATAATAAATACATATAAACAGTAAAAATGACTATTATATACTTACCAATTTCAATAAAAAAACCAAAAAGTAAATATAAATGAAACAAATTAGAAATTGATGAAAAAAGAACTAAATGAAAAATTTGACAAATAAAAAGTAAATGAAAAATGCGCCAAATAAAAAGTAAATGAAAAATGTCAACAAATTAACAGATGATTATTATTTTTCAATGGTGCCACTATAATAGTTTTTCGCCTTTTTAATAGCGATATTTAATGTATTGGGTTTTTAAAACCACCATTTCATGCATTTATTGTATTGTGAGCACTAATCTGTTTTTTGTAGCCAAGAAAAATAGAAATTAGCCTAAGTTGGCTACGGGCTACAAAAGTAGCCGTGTAGTCGGTAGTGGTGTAGCGGCTAAAAGAATTATTCTCATAAGCACGCATGTATTCTATTTTTGACATCTTGTAGTCGATGGTCGGTGGACTTGCTTGTGTTTATAGCATTAAGTGAAAAATATCTACAACATCTAGAATCTTCGTAAAAGATGTCTAATAAAAATATGTATGTACATATGTATGTATGTATATATTTTTGTTAAAATGATCATTTAAAACCAACCACATAATTACCATAAAATACTTTAAAATTATAAAGTTTTTAATGATCAATTGCGGGATCGTCAGTCGAAGTGTTATCAATTAAAAATGCTGTAGTTTCTTAATATTGTTTAATTAAAATCTTTAGTGCATATCATAAGAACATTTCATATTTAAAACAAATTTTGTTATTGCGAAAAATAGCATCGAGTCTGCTCGAAAAGGATTCATAAGCTGCGTGTAAACGTCCTGATGATATTTTAATCCGTTCCAGGTGAAGAGCAATTTTTCATATTATTTTTATGCTACTTTGGCTTTCAAAAAGGGCCAACAAACAAAAAAGCTCATTGTAAAAAAAAACTGCGCAAACTAAATCTTTAAAATAATGGTTGTGACAATCCCACGGACCCCAGTCTGCGCAATTCGAACTTTTTAGGCATTAACTTTCGCCGGTTATTCATAAAACTTTTGCATTATAGCCAAATCTCTGAAATAAGAGTGTAACAGATGTGCACATATTTATTAGAAGAAATAGTCTTGCTACGTGCCTGGAAAGGGCTACTGGGACTGCTCTTAGTTCAAAAGATGATTGAAGGGAAAAATTTCGGGGTGGAACTGCCATATCTTACCAGCAGTAGCTTATCACTGGCACTACGAATACCAGTGGTACATCAGAGGTATAGCAGCTGATCCTCTTTCGGTCGATAACGTGGCTGACTGCAAGCTAACTGCAAGCTGATATTGGACTTCCTTCTGACCCCTTGGGCTTAATAAACTATTGTATGATTTCCTGCAAATATAAAAATTGTGTTCAGGAGTCGGAACTTGGTCTGGCGTCGGCAATTAACTCGTGATCTTGTACTTTGAGCTGTTAGTGGAAAGCCACATGCCGGAAATCATACTCAAACAAAAAGTGCAATAAATCATCCTTCCTTAAGAAAAAGTTCATGGTAATTTTAATAGCTATTTCTCAAAAAGAATCAACCCCTTTCTGAAAAAATTATCACATCCGAAACTGATGGTGAGTTTTCCCCTAATGCAACAGCATAATAGAGGGTGGCGTCGGCTGAAGTAGTTAACACGTTGACTACAAAACCTAAGGTCCTGTGTTCGAGCCCGGTGAACCACGCATGTTTCTGATGTGCATTAGTGTCCTTTGTATCAGTTGTTGTGGGAAAAATTCAAGTGATGCAGGCATAAGGCACTGGTTGGCTAAAACTACACCGGTTTCAGCAGATGCTAATCCTAATGTAACATCAGAGCGCCCTCCTTCATTGTGTAGCAGAATCATCGGCGAAGTAAAATAATCAATGGCTACTAAACACAGCTTCAAAATTTAATACGCCTCATTTGACACCAGAAGGCGCTGCAACACTGCATTATTAAAAGGCGTTGCAAAAAGGCAGAGTTGTAAAAGAATGAAGCTTCCTTCATCTTCATACTTCACTATCACTATCCTTTCCCTATCATCCTCTCTCACTAACTTATCTTCAACACACAGGTATCACAAAGGGATCATTATATTGGACCCAAGTGGACCCCTAACCTAACCTAACAGCATAATGGAACCATATCCCCTAACGAATATAAGACGATTTAGATTTAAACATTGTGAGGAGCCTCAGAAATAACCGGTTGTAAAATTAGAAAACAAACTTTATTTTAAGAAGACCTGAAGTTCAGTTCACTAACTTATTTTAACGATAACCGCATCGTTATAATAATTATAACGAAAATTTATTGAATTTGCCAAATCAGTAACATTTTAAACGATATTCGCTGTATGTTGATATCAGCTATGCCGATATTTAAGCGACAATAATTTATGTGCTGTTAATTTTATAGACAAACATCAACAGAAAATATCAGCTGCTTACTACCGTTAAAAAGAAGTTACAGAATCGCACAATCTTTATTGCAAGCGACAAAATGTATAGACAAATATTACGATTGTCGGATCGTTAAAAGTTACTGAATCGCACTGATATAGCTCGATTACCTGACTTATTTTTAACGATAAGTAAGTAGAAAAAATTCTATGATAGCATTGTGTTCAAGGAAAAATTTTAGAACTTAAAGGATTTAATTTTTTACTGGTCTGAACAGTACTCCAAGGGCCAAAAAAATATACATATGTACATATATACATATGTATATAAATACACATGTACATATGTACATGTATGGGAGTTGTAAAACTTTAGTTCTGAGGAAGTTGCATAGGAAACATTGTGCTGCTTCCCACATTTTTACTAATGAGTTGTGTGTTTGAAAACTATACCATCAATGGGGAAGACGAGCCATCGTTTCAGAATTGTGTCTGGAAAATTGTTCATGCGGCTCTGCAATGTGCCAAATAAATCACATTCTAAGTTTGTTAGTTAAAATTGTATTATTTTTTATTTTTGTCACGCTTTGCGGACAAAGGCGCCTTAGTACATCGTACTGCCGTCAGTGTGCACACTTCTACCGATATTCGGTAGATTCTACCGAATATGTTTGTGAATTTAACAATCTACCAATTCTACCGAACAAGGCCTGAAATCTACCGAATATTGTTATTTAGTAATTTAAGTCGATGTATGTGTAAATTGCCTATTTTGTCACATAGCAGTGCGGCCGCAGAGCGGTCATTTTCTGTCATGAAAATCATTAAAACAGAAAAAAGAAATCGGTTAAAAACTGAAATTATAAGTAACCTAATATTTGCCAAAGAATTGTGCCTTGGAGATGAAATATTTATTCCTACCAATGATTTAATAATTTTTGCACAAAAGTTTAAATTCATAAATGGATCTTACATACATAAAATCTTTGTAGTTACAAATGTTTGTCAAATATTTAAAAGTTAAATTAACTTTATAAAACCTATGTATGTACAAAACCTTAATTCCTGTTATTTATGCATATTATTTTATATATGCATAGCATATTTATGTAAAGGGTAAGGGCAAATAACTGGGGATGACACTTTTTTTATTGGAAATGCTTTATTGTTTATTGCAGTTTAATTTCCAATCACATGTGAAGTTTTAAATGCGCTTTTTGAACCTGTTTAGTTTGATACTCCTTGCACTTATTCTTTATATAGGGTGTTTTTTTAAGAGGTATAGAACTTTGAATTGAAATAAAACACAAGAAAATCATTTTAATGTCCATCAATTTGGCTTTATTGGAAGGATAATTTTATGCCATTAATGTTTAATTATGATTTTGCGCATGTGGCCGCCGCGGCTGGCTCGAATAAAGCCAATTCTACAGGTCCAATTTTCAACCACTTTTTCGAGCATATGGGGCCGTATGTTGGCAATAACGCCACGAATGTTGGCTTCCAAGTCCCTTAACATTTCTGGTTTGTTGGCGTAGACGAGCGACTTCACATATCCCCAAAGAAAATAATCCAATGGTGTCAAATCACACGATCTTGATGGCCAATTGACAGGTCCATTCCGCGAAATTATGCGCTCATCGAATGTTTCCTTCAATAAATCGATTGTGACGTGCGCTGTGTGGCATGTAGCGCCGTCTTGTTGGAACCACAACTCATCCACATTCATGCCATCCAATTCAGGAACAAAATAGTCGGTTAGTCGGCTCCAATTGCTGTGCACGGTGGCGAATCGATTCATTCGGGTCCTCTTCAACACTTTGCTCTACAGCGGCAATTGTTTCTTCGGTGCGCACTGTTCGACGTCTCTGCGGATGCGTATCATCACATAGAGTAAACGTAGTGCGAAAACGATCCATGGTTAACCGAATTAATTGTTCTGATGGACGATTATGTCGACCATAAAATGGACTGAGCTTGTGGTAAACTTCGCGAACTGAACCATTATTTTCGAAATAAATTTGCACGATTTGCAAGCGTTGTTCTTTTGTCAACCTATTCATGATAAAATGGCAAACCAAACTAAATATTAATCACTTGACAGCTGACAAAATGGCCGCCAGTTAAAAAAGTAATGCCAACTTAAAGTTCTATACCTCAATAAAAAACACCCTTTATATAAGTACATATATTTTGTTATTTTTTATGTTTCTTTGAATTGTTATTTTTTATGTTTCTCTGAATAAAAAAAAAAAGCAATGTCAGTCCGATCACAGAGGAGATGTGTAAACATCTACTAATGAAAATTTTTTTTTTAAGTTGGAAGTACTTATGCTTTTAGTATCTTTTTTTAAATTAATTAATTAAAAGTATCAAAACTTTCAATATTGTAAACACATACATATGAATTTGTTGGTTTTTGTTTGTTTTATTAAACTTATTTGGTTAGTAAATGGGCACACTGCAGTATATGTATATGTACTGCATTCAAAATTGCAGTAAGCAGTAAATTTACTGATTACTAAAAAAATTCAGTAAATTTTTACTGCTAATGAAATTTAATTTGCATTACCAGTAAAATCGTAGGGCCGTAATCATAATAAAATTGTAGTAAGTGGCAAAGTTTTTTCATTCAAATTTTGAAACTTTTGTATGAAAACCATTTAGCCACTTGGTAGAATTTCATTATGAATACGGGCATTACTGATTACTGAAAATTCAATGCACCTCATCATATAACAAATCATTTAGGCAATTTATAAAAATTGTAGAAACAAAATTTTAGTAATCAGTAAAAATTTACTTGTTAAACATTTTTTATTGTTTTTACTGAAACGTTAGTGGTACTGCAGTGCTCATCTATGGTAAATGCCTTTACTTTTACTTTTTAATTTTTAATTCTTGTTCATCGTTTAGTTGTTGCTGTTCTTGTTGTTGTGTACGCATTTCAATTAAGATAAATTCAGTAAAGTGCGACTTTGACTCGCGCACATTCGGTTTTGATCATTTTTTTTTATTTAACTTTCTTCCTTTTTTAAGTTTTTTCAGTTTAAACGATTTTTTTCAGTTTTATCGCTTTTTTCTCGTTTTGGCTTTTTTTTCTCTTTTTGCGTTTTTTTAGTTTTCGCAATTTTTTTTTCATTTTGGCGATTTTTTCATTTTGGAGATTTTTTTCTGTTTTTTGGGGTTTTTTTCATTTTGGCGATTTTTTCTGTTTTTGGGGTTTTTTTATTTAGGCGATTTTTTCATTTTGGAGATTTTTTCATATTGGCGATTTTTTTGTTGAAGGATTTTTTTCATTTTGGCGATTTTTCCGGTTTTTCGCGATTTATTTTAGTCCTAGAGATTTTTTTAATTTGGTGCTTTTTTTCGATTTGGCGATTTTTTTTTTGTTTTTGGCGATTTTTTTATATTTGGCGATTTTATATTTTTTTGATTTTTTAGTTTTACCGTTTATGAAAATTTTAAGAGTTTTGCTCTTACGGTCTCCAAGATACAGCAAGTTGTCAAAATTACAAAGTAAAAATTGCATTAACTAATGGAACACCCTTTAGTTTAAACTTTTTAAATTTAGTGTTAATTGTTGTAGTCTGTATAAAAATACACTAACTTTACAAATTTCAAGTATATAATGTACATGGGATTTTAACATTTTTCGTTGCTCGTTTTGGAACACCCTTTAGTTTTTAACTCTCATGTATTTGTTGTTGTAGTGGCCAAATGTTTCATATTGTGTCCAAATTTCAAGTCCGTAGCTCTTACGGTTCATTTTCACCTTTGGTGTACGGAAATATACAGAAAAATAACCGGCGGCGGCGCACCGTAAGCTTCGAGCCGGTCGACTTGTTTCTCTGCTTGGTATTGCTTCTTTCAAACACTAATACACTCATACGTAGCTCACACCGATTTGACAATGCAAAGCAAAAGTAAAAAGCAAAGAAATCTCAGCAAAGAAATCTCAGCAAATAAATCTCAGCAAAGAAATCTCAGCAAAGAATCAAGGCCAAAAAATTTTTACCCCCTAGCGTATAGATGTTTACACATCAAAAAATTTTCTATCGAATTTCATTAAAATCTACAGATTTTTTTTGTCGAATCTACCGAATTTAAAAAAAAAATAAGTGTGCACACTGACTGGCGTAATAACAAATAAACACATACATACATACATACATACGTTTACATTGATGGTACACATTATTTCATTAACAAATTACTGTTTACATGCCTACAAGCAATTAAAAATTTTAAGTTATTTTTCCAAACAAACTAAAAATTTTATAAATTTTGAAAACATAATTATTTAAGTGGAAACACCGGATGTTAATATTATAAATAGTGACAGACCCCTCGAGTCAAAAAAAGTTTAAGAAAAATATAAACAAATTAAAAAAAAAAAAAAAGAAATAACGTGAAAACAATTGCTGAAATACTAGAAAATCAATGACATATAACAAAACAAATTTAAACTATCATACATAAATGACAGGCAAAGTGACCAAATGTACATATAACTGACACACGCACAAACAAAATTTGTAGTTTAAGTAATTAAGCTTTATAAAATTAAAATTTACAACATGTCCAATTATAAAAATAGAATGAAGAAATAATTTGCATATACATATGTACATATTTTGTCAGTTGACTTGTAAGTTCACTTATTTTGTGTAAAAGTTTTTGTTTTGTGTTAATTTTTGCCCTGACAACCTGTCAGTTAGTTCGTCATTAACTTTTTAAAAGTTGATTTTTATTTAATGACTGTGTGTGATAACTGACAGTTTCTAATTCCAAAGAATTTGAAAAGTTACATTTTCTATTTAAAATTAAATATACTCACTCACGCATACAATTAACACATGACATGGTTACATTTAAATGCACACACACATGCACCCACACACTGACATGCACACATGCCCATAAATGTGTTCTTCCTATAAAATTCGATATGAGACGGTTATTTCGAAAACGGCATGAATTACTCCATTAAAAAATCGCGTCAGTTGTTTTGGATTGTTAATTTTTGAAGTAATTTTATTTTATTATTTTACCGTGAAGTTGTAAAGCTACAAAATAAACATATATATATGTTTATCTTATATATTTACATATAACTTTTACAATAAGAAAATTTCTTACCTAAATATTAAATAGTCTAAATGGCAGATTAAATATTTTCACGGAGGTGAGTTAGGCTCACATGCAGATATGGCGAATTTTGTATACTTTTTGCAAGGAAATAAATTAGTTAACAAGTTTACTATACTACACAATCGTACGACTTTTGAAACAAATACAACCTTGATCTTTTCAAAATTTTCGTAAACTCCATCATACCAGGGTTGCATTTTCTTAAAAGTCGTTTGGGTATGTTGCGGACCCTGTTTGAAGACTATGATGTATTTACATATATTTTTTTTATATTGCATTAAAAATGCAAAAAAGTAAAAGACAAAAACATATTTTTAGGGTTGTTCCCTACACCAAAGGTGAAAAGGATCCTATTGTTTTCGCTACGATGTCCGTCTGTCTGTCACATGCGCTGTTTCCTCGAGAATCTGAAATTTTTACAGAATATGTAAAACATTGATTGGCTCATAAATATATGATAATTAAAAATTATAGGGTGTTCTAAAGCGAACAAGGAAACATCTTGAAATCCCATGTACTATACAGACAATTGAAATTGAAATTTTCAAAGTTAGTGTATTTTTATGCAGACTACCCTAATTAACACTGAAATTAAAAATAAATCAAAATGAAGGGTATTCTATCAGTTAATGTAATTTTGACAACCTGCTGTATCTTGGTAACCGTAACAGGCAAACTCTTAAAATTTTCAAAAGCGCTAAAACTAAAAAACCCTAAAATTAAAAAATCGCCAAAAATTTAAAAAATCTCCAAAACTAAAAACAACCGATAAAATTTCCGAAAACGAAAAAAACCGCTAAAACGAAAAAAGCGTCAGGACTAAAATAAGTTGCCAAAAACCCAAAAGACGCCAAAACTGAAAAAGTCGTATAAGCGAAAAAAGCCACAAAACTAAAAATAGCGCAAAAACCAAAAAAAAAAAAATCGCCAAAAGCAAAAAAAAAATTATTTAAGCTACGCCCGCCCGTCTGTCTGAAAGTTCGGTTTCCGAAGCTTCCAGAATAGCTAGAAATTGTCCGAGATAGATTGATATTGAAAATCAGCCAAATCGAAAGCACTGTTTCAGAGCTGGAATGTTGAAACTTTTGCTTTGCATATAAAAGAAACTAGCTAAAACTGATTTTGGGGTTTTTGTTAATTTAAACTATTTTTTATTTCACATAAAATTAAATAGGTATTAAAAATCCAAAAAATTCAAAAAGTCTATTCCAGGGTTGGAAAATTTGAAAGTTTTTTTTTCGTATACAACAGTAACCTACTGAAACTAATCCCCCTTATTGTGAATGGTGTGACGACCAAAGTCACTAGTTCGTTTTGGCCCACAACGTTTGGTTGGTTTACCTTATAATATTATACTTACTTTGCCTTGTTACAAATTATTATTTAATTGTCATTAATTACTAATTTATTGTTTTCTTATTACAAAAGTATTCATTCTATTTAAGAATTGTGTGTGAAATATTTGTATTGTCCTTTGATATTGATATAAAATTTTAAATATCTGTTTAAATTTAACGGAAATGTCGACATCACATACTGCAAAAATACACAACGCTGAGTATACTACCATGCATGATAAATATGCAAACGTCATCAGATGGTAAGACATATGGAGTATGCAATACAGTCGTTTGCAGCGTTGTCAACTTGGTGCGTTTCGCACCATTTTGGGTGCTTTTTGAAATTTTTTGTGCGAAAAAATCCTTAGTTGTTGCGTGGTGCGCTTTTTTTAAATTTCGGTGCGTTTTTTAATTCTTGGTGGCACCAATGCAAATTCAACACAACAATGAGTTCAAACCGGAAAATTCTTGTTGTGAAACTTGCCAATTTCCTGATAGTGTTAATTACCAATAACAATAATGATGAAAATATTAGCTTTATTAATTTGGAATAATTGATTTTTGATCTCTTTTTAAAAAGTTTTAAGCAGAATTTATAAAATTAATGTACACAAATATATCATCTTGTACAAATGAACATACTTATGTAATGCCCCTTAATTATGAAAGTTGTATAAGTCATATATTTCTTTGGTCGATATATTTAGTAGATTACATGTGAACAAATAATAATATATCTCAACGTAATGCCTGTAATAATACAACAGAAAACATTGTTGCTATTGATGTTAGTGATGTCAATGTGCAGTTTTCGCATATAGCTGTTTCTATACAGGTCTCGGAAAACAGCAGCCCAAATAATAGTAAGTCGATTGATATTGAACAGTTGATTTACAAAAAAACTGGATAGAAATGTGAGATCCAACGTTGTTTATGGAAATAATGAGGATGTTAGTCTCGAAGTTGCGGAAAAAAATGGGTGCACATTTTATCGTTCAAGACATCAGTTAGTGAGGAGCAGATAATATCGTATATTGGGGAGAAATTGGATATTTGCAGATCAGATATATCTTGCTACAAATTAGTCAATAAAGAGGCATTAATAGGAAACCTAAAGTTTGTTAACTTCAAGGTCGGTATTGAAATTATTATTAAATAAATACATAAATAAATTCAAAAATATTTTTTATAATGCAACCGTTTAATTTAGAGTTGTACTAGTCTCGATTAATATAACTTTATTTTACTATATCGAGTCGAAAATGCGTATGACTTAGACCACTTTCATAATTACGAGTACATGTATACTATGTATGTACAAATATGTTTAGTTTTTTGTATTAAGTTTTCTAATTATGTACATATGTATATTGTAAAAGGCTGTTTGTTCTTATTGTTATATTTTTAATAAAATGATAAATACTAAACTTTTATTAGTTTTGAATCCTTACTATTAATCGTTGATCTCTTTAAAAAGTTTTTTACTGTATTTATGAAATTAAAAAAATATTTTTATTCATATAATATAAATGAATATAAACAAATTTGTAAAGTTTTTGTATGTTTTTTTAACCTGAACTGTAAAAGCCTGTTTAAAACGGCCCTTTTCACAATGTGCAATTAAAAGCTAACAGGGACTTTAACGGCAAGTTTTGTATGAAGAACTGTCAGTTAAAGTTCACGTTAACTCTTAATCATACATTGTGAAGAGGACGTAAGTGTTAAATTTTTAACACAAAAAAAAAAAATTTATTATACTTTTTATGCAAAATTAATTTAATTTTAAACTAAAAAAAGAAATTCTAAGCTTGGTGCGTTTTTTTTTTGTAAATGGCGCGTTTTTTTCCCCATTTTGGTGCGATTTGAAATTTCAAAGTTGACAACGCTGTCGAGAATATAGAGAGCTAAATCTGAAGAGAACGTTTGCGGGATTTTTGAGAATAACGTACTCGCGTGTTTTTTTTTATCTTATTTAAAATTTTAGTTGCTTATTTCCTTTTTTTTTTGTTAATTATGTCATATTGTTACGCGATTTGGTAGCTACAATTTATTTTCCTTTTTTTTATTAAATAAACATTGTTTTTTTTATTAAACGAACCTGGTGTACTTGTTTCATTTTGTCCAAGTAACCAAGAGAAGGTACGTTACATCTTTCATTTAATATACACGACTCTGGACTCCGCTGAGCCTACCCTAGCCACCAGCGAATTCGTGTCGTTACAATGGCGTTGTAGACGTCACACCAAGACGACAGTAAATATTGTTACTTGTCACTAGAGATGTGCACGTGAGTGTTTTCTGACTCACGACACGCACACTCACGCAGAAAAATATTTTACTCACGCACTTTCACGCACGAATAATTTTGAAAATTTTCACGATCACGCACGCTCACGAATAAAATATTTTTAATCACGCACGAGTGGTTTACAACTTATCACGATCACGCACGCTCACGAAAAAGTGTATGTATAATATAATTTTCATGTTTTTTGGGTTTGAAAAATAGGTTCTTACATAATATGTATATTATACATATGTACATATCTATGTATGTATATATGTATGTATGCTCGTGTTTTTGTAAAATTTACAATGTAAATTAAAATAAAGCAAAGTTAATTTCATATCGTTTTAAATATTCGTATTCGCGGATATCATTTTAAATATGCGAATTCGAATTCTCGTATATCATAAATTGACATTCCGCACATGTATGTATGTATACATACATAATATAAATGTGAAAGTAAGACGTACATATGATCAATTAAATAAATGATAATCAAATAAATGAGAAAAGCATATTAAATGAGAAAACATACAAATTACTAAAATTTTTCTGTTACGTAATATTTTCAAAGACTCCCCCCACCCCACAATAACAAATCATAACAAAACTCGAACCCCACCCCTCCCCCATACAGCGTTACGTAATATATGGACGGCCCCTAAAGCAAAAAACTTTTTCTGCGGTACAATTCGTCAGTAGTATTGTTGACCAAGGCACTGTTGAATCAGTAGTGTTTCTCAATTGATACTTCCTACAGGGTATCTAAGAAACATACATACATACTTACAAAGGTGTATGTATACAAAACAAAATGCTCCGAATTCGTAAAGAATTCGTAACGATTGGTCGAAAAAATCTTCAGATTTCGGCACCGAAATATTACCGAAATCTTAACAATTTTTGTATGAAATGGTTGACACGACTTCGTAACGATATGTCGGTACGAATTCGTTACGATAAGTCGGTACGAATTCCTAACGACATGTAGGTACGAGTTCTTTTTGCTTTTATAGCAGATCACCGCTTCACCGTTATGTTACTGCTATTGTCGAAATAATTTGCACATACTCACGTTTTTTAATATTTGTTACAATCCTTTTTTTATCAACATATACATGTGTAAATTTGTTTCAATCACGCTCACGCACTCACGCGTGATTAGTTATAATATTTGATCACGAATCACGTGAATCACGCGTGACTCACGCGTGACACGATAAAATCACGACATTTGCACATCTCTACTTGTCACACTTTCAAAATGTATCAATTGATTAGATTTTTTTTCGAATTTCCCTTGTTTAATTATATTATATGTTGGATCTATGGGCATACTTTAAAAATTAACTCTAGAAGTTTTCATTTATAATCTTAAGAATTGGATGGTTCTGTGTCTACTACGATTCAATATTCGACTTGTTACTGTTGTAGACATGCAAAATGGCATCATATGCCACATACAGCGTGTTATAATCACTTTCATATAATTAACTTTTAGTTAATGATTTAGTTCACAAATGCGCCTCGTCATTATCATACTTTTATAAGAGGATCTGGCAAAAAAAAAACCCGTCATACGAGTAATATCTCAAACATTTATAATATGTTGCAAGATTTCCACAACTTAATTTTCGACACTCCAGTCAAGTGGTTTGTTAAACTATATCATTAACAGTGTGGTTAACAACGCCATACGCACGAACTCTAGCGCTTTCTTTAACTTTATTTGCTGTCATGATTTACTTGGTAAAGAAGCCTGCTAATGACAAGCTTTGGAAATAATTTTCAAAAAAAAATTTTTCTTAAAGAATGTTTCAAAAACACAAGCTAAAAACTCTTTCCTTTATACAAACTTTGAAGCAGTTTTTTTTAATGCTTCAGCATATTATGTTGTTTAATCCTTTATAACAACAAGCCACCACTTTAATACGCAAACAACATATGTATGTACATGTTTGACAATCTCAAAAATCTCCCCTCCACCCAGTCACGTAATGGAAATGGTCCACAAAAAACAGTGAAGTTTGAAAAGAAAAATGGAAAATTTCTATATATTCTTAACAAGTAAAAATAAGCTAAATGTTTATTGAATTTACCATCACAGCAGCACAAATATTATCTTACAATGTTCCGGTCATAAAAACCGACAACATTTTTATGTATTTTCATAAAAAAAAGAAACGACTAAAATTGTATAAAATATAACAATAAATTTTCCTACTGATAACAAGGTCAACCAACATGATGACTAAAATATAAAGTACTATTACTCCTGGCGCCAAACATTTGATTGATATGTAAACCACGAACTAGTGACTACAAGCCAGAGGTATGTGCATCTGTACTTTCTGCTTACTTACTGGGTTTCCTTTCTTCAAAAACGGCCACTGTTTCTGGTGACGGCTCTTCTTAACGTATTGTTATATGTTTTAGTGTATTCGCAAGGGGTAAAAGCATAAATTGGGTATGGGTAAAAGTTAATTCGATTGTCTAATAAAACTTTTAAATATGATTTTCCAGTATGAAGTATGGATGGGTGGGGTCTTTGACTATCTATTACTAGCATATAGAAGATTGTCAATTACTGTTTTGTCTACTAACATAACACAGAGCCTTTGCTGGGAATTGAGCTTGTAATCTCTGGAACTAGCCATATATTAATATGTAAGTATATCTACTCATACTCAAGGGCAACATGAGGCGGCCATAAGCTCTTACGAAATGAAGTTGATTAAAAAGAAATCAGAACAAAACAAAGTATGAGGCTGGCGTTGGCTGAAGTAGTTAGCGCGTTGACTTCAAAACCGAAGGTCTTGGGCTCGAGCTCGGTCCCCGGCAGTCATTAAATAACAACACCACGCATTTTTCTGATATGCATTAGTATCCCTTTGTATTAGTTGTTGTAGGAGACTTCAAGTGATGAAGGAATAGTTACTGGTCACTGAACTATACCGACTTCAGAAGATACTAATCCTAATGTAACATCAGAGCACC
The DNA here is from genome assembly GCA_949987645.1 of Tachina grossa. Classification (NCBI taxonomy): domain Eukaryota; kingdom Metazoa; phylum Arthropoda; class Insecta; order Diptera; family Tachinidae; genus Tachina; species Tachina grossa. Next base: position 133,222,273 of record OX465276.1, on the reverse strand, counting down.
CTCCTTCATCGGTATTGTGTAGCAGAATCATCGGCGAAGTAAAATAACCAATAAAATGGCTATTAAAAAATTTAATGCGCCTCATTTAAACCCAGAAGGCGCTGCAACACTGCATTATTAAAAAAAGCCTGCAAAAAGCAGAGTTGTAAAAGAATTAAGCTTTCTTCTATCTCTTCCTTAACCACCTGTCTTCTATCACTATCCCTTTTCTAAAGAAGGTAACACCTAGTAATAGTAGTAGACATTAATTGCCTGAGTGTTACTTCTCTTTTATTTAAAAAAAATCTTCCGTCACGAAGTATTTTCTTCTTTACTCCTTATACCTGCAATAACTGATGCAAATGTCTTGACAACACTGTTGTTTAGCGTTTGTTTTAGAAGATTTCGCAGTAGTAAAGCACTTGAACAATCCCTCATGTCTTAAAAGTTATTGTAAGTGGTCTCGTGCAGGGGTCTAGTACATATGCTCTTGCATATTTTACCAAAATTATCACTAATATGATGAAAGAATTTTTTAAATATGGATCTATATTTGAACGTAAAACGTCATTTTATAATATATTACATTTCATCTCAATTTAACTAAAATAAAAAAAAAGGTTTTTAATATTGGAATGTGTTAAGTCATTCACCTGTATTGCGTATGTCACGTCGAATATTCGTCTACGAGAATTTCCTACTAGATTAAAGAAAATGTGTCAACGGTTTGCTTAATCTAGGACAAAATTCTAGTAGTCGAATATTCGACGTGACATACGCACTATAGGTGATTGTGTAATTTTTAAAGGATTTTTTTTCATAATTTTAAGGTCATAAAAATCCGGCCCCTGATGGTGACACGTAGTTTAGAACATATGTACATAAATATTTTAATTTCCTTTGAATTTTGTTTTGGTTTAAAATTGTTCAACAATTGCATTTGATGTCAAAGTTTGCGAATGGCATACGAATGCATTTAGATACTTACTTATTAGTGTATGTATGTCGTCATATGATTTCAATAAAGCCCTAAGTTACAAATTAAAAATCGACTCTTTGATTGATTATAATCCACCGTATTCAAAATACATATTCCTGCAAAATTTTTCACTCCTAAAACTAAAAATAGCGTTGTTATTCACAAAATTCTAAAAGTCCTAAGTGCATAAAATGTAAATTACGCCTTTCGATAAAGAGTAAATAACAAATACAAAAGAGTAATGTAATTTTTATTTTTTGTTTATAAGCAGTTAATTTTTTTTTGCGTTATGCATTAAAAAAAAAAGAAGAAATGTGAGTCCGATTACAGAGGAGATGTGTAAACATCTAGTAATGAAATTCTTTTTTAAAATTAATTAATTAAAAGTATCAAAACTTTCAATATTGTAAATACACAGGAATTTGTTGGTTTTTGTTTGTTTTATTAAACTTATTTGGTTAGTAAATGGGCACACTGCAGTATATGTATATGCAGTGCTCATCTATGGTAAATGCCTTCACTTTTACTTTTTAATTTTTAATTCCTGTTGTTCATCGTTTAGTTGTTGATGTTCTTGTTGTTGTGTACGCATTGCAATTAAAATAAATTCAGTAAAGTGCGACTTTGACTCGCGTACATTCGGTTTTGATAATTTTTTTTTATTTAGCTTTCTTCCTTTTTTAAGTTTTTTCAGTTTAAACGATTTTTTTCAGTTTTATCGCTTTTTTTCTCGTTTTGGCGTTTTTTTTCTTTTTGGATTTTTTTAATTTTCGCATTTTTTTTTTTCATTTTGGCGATTTTTTTATTTTTGCGATTTTTTCATTTTGGCGATTTTTTCAGTTTTTGGGGTTTCTTTCATTTTGGCGATTTTTTTCTGTTTTTAGGTTTTTTTTATTTAGGCGATTTTTTCATTTTGGCGATTTTTTCATATTGGCGATTTTTTTGTTTAAGTGTTTTTTCATTTTTGGCAATTTTTTCGGTTTTTCGCGATTTATTTTAGTCCTAGAAATTTTGTTTAATTTGGTGCTTTTTTCGTTTTGGCGATTGTTTTAGATTTGGCGATTTTATATTTTTAGAATTTTTTAGTTTTACCGTTTTTGAAAATTTCAAGAGTTTTGCTCTTACGGTTTCCAACATACAGTAAGTTGTCAAAGTTACAAAGTCAAAATTGCATTAACTGATGGAACACCCATTGATTTAAATGTTTTAAATTTAGTGTTAATTGTTGTAGTCTGTATAAAAGTACACTAACTTTTAAAATTTCAAGTTTATATATGTACATACAATTGTATGTATATTACATGGAATTTTAACATTTTTCGTTGCTCGTTTTGGAACACCCTTTAATTTTTAACTCTCATGTATTTGTTGTTGTAGTGGCCAAATGTCTACATATTGTGTCCAAATTTCAAGTCCGTAGCTCTTACGGTTCATTTTCACCTTTGGTGTACGGAAATATACAGTAAAATGACCGGCGGCGGCGCACCGTCGGCTTCGAGCCGGTCGACTTGTTTCTCAGCTTGGTATTGCTTCTTTCAAACACTAATACACTCATACATAGCTCACACCGATTTGACAATGCAAAGCAAAAGCAAAAAGCAAAGAAATCTCAGCAAAAAAATCTCAGCAAATAAATCAAAGTCAAAAGATTTTACCCCCTAGCGTATAGATGTTTACACATCAAAACATATATATAGAGTAAAAATATTTTATAGTTGGACACACCCAAATGGAATGCGGTTCAACACATTCGTTAATCCAAAGAAAAATCAATAATTAAAAAATTAATATTCCTTCTGAACTCGTTAATTATGTTAAAGATTTACAACAATTTCCATTTTCACTGAACACCCATCACCTTACTGATTCGTTTTTTTTTTCTGCATTAAGATTCTCTTCCTAAGCTTTACTCCTGTATTCATCCAAGTAAAATTGTATTATAAGTATTCATGTCACTACAAATAATTTACAGGAAAGAAAGCGGGGGATACCACAGATAAAAAAAATCAAGCTTTGGGGTATGAAGTGCAAAAACTAATACCGAATTCTTTCCATTACATACTCAGAAATTAAAAATTTCTAAAAAGATTGTAATGATTTTTATACTAATTTACCACATGAAAATGGGTAATAGGTGGTAATATGCAGGCATGTTCTGTATTCCATGTGTAATAAGAGTGTTCGGAATTGTTGTTCTAAACGTTTCTTTTCCCCTCGTCTCCTTCTCTTAACAAAATAATCAGCTTAGCAATAAGGCTTGTGTTTCTTTCTGTTTGAGTTATTAGGATTTTAACCTAAAGATAAAGATAATACTTTAGTTATGTATAAATACCATGGAATTTATCCTTGATGATAGGGAACCAATCGGGTTGGGTTAACAGATGATTAAATAAATCCAAAGTGTTTTATTAGAATTCAACTTACATAATTTTGTACATATATGTACGTATGTATAAGGGTGGTTTATTGACTAAAAACTTGGGATAAAAAAAATACTTGTTAAATTGTTGAGAGCTGAACAGCAAGTGACCGGTAGAACATTAAAATGGCCATTTTAGTTTAATAATTTTCGTTAAAAAAGATCGATAATTCACAAAAGCCTCTATTTGAGATGAAACCGATTACATACATACTTATGTTCGAAAAGTAATTATAAATCGATAATATACAAATTTCTTTAAATTAAGAAAAAAAAATACAAAATTAAAAAAAGGGTTTAATTCATTTAAACAGCTTGCATAGTTTAAACTAGGAATAATGACTTTTTATGTTTTATTACTTAAAAAATTAAGTAAAAAATATATATTTGATTTAATCAATGAAGACAATAGGAAAACGTTTCCTTAAAATTACTAAAACCATTTTTTAATTTGGCTTACGACCTTTTCGGTTTCAGAGAAAACAAATCCTCAAAGGCGTAAGTTTCACATCTCTGCAAGTAATACATAAACTGGATATTTTTCTTTATGTATTAATTCTTTAATAAAAACTAAGCTTAAACTGGAAAAGGTTTGAACATTTTTGGCTTATTTTTCATATTAAAGAGTTTTTTGCTTCTCTTGTAAAATTGTTTCAATTTAACTTAGGGCTTTTATGCAATCATATGACCATATGTTGTATAAACATGTACTTATAAACATATATGTGACGCGCAAAATAGAAAGGGACCTAAGGGTAAAAACGGGTTTTGTTCAGGAGAGCCATTTTAAAGATTTAAATACGTGTATCTTTGGTGTACCATCACATCATAAAACGCGAATATCTCTGGGAGGGAACACTTTTGGGACATGGGATCGGTCTCATTCGATGCTCAGATGTTGTCCACATCAAAAAAAAAAAAAAAAAGTGAAAATTGATTTTTTTTACCCTTAGGTTCCTTTCTCTATGCGCTGTCACATATGTAACATAGAACGCCTCCAACTCACTATTTTTTAAAATCGAGATTTGCGCATTTTTCGATACATTAGATGTTATTCCGTCGAAATAAAATAAAAAACTGGATTTCATAAAAGTAATGACTCAGGGACTTTCCATATTAAGGTAACGATATGTATGTCTGTATGATGTAATGTATGACGTCGAAAGATATAATGGCAATAAATGGTGTTGAAAAAGGTTAAAAGTTTAAATTGTCTTAAATGTCTCTGTATCTGTGTGTATGTACGAGTCCACCTACAGAACCGATTTTGATTTAGGGCCAAACACACGATGTCGATAACGTTCGACTTGTCGCACACTTACATTCAAAACAAAAACAAATTTTAATATTTTGTTGTTGTTTAAAATGTAAGTGTGCGACAAGTCGAATGTTGTCGACATCGCGGGTCAGGCCCTTAGTTTTTTTATGTTTGAAAGATGATCGAGAGCGTTCTTCGATATGTTTGAAGAAAATCGGTTCAGCCTCTTAGAAGATATCACATCTTTTTCAATTCTTAATGTATTGTAAAGTTTTTAATGTAATTTAATTGAGTTGGACTGCACCACATTATTTCTTTATCTCTGTAAGTACTGCTTCAAAAAACCTTCGAACCCTAAGATGCAATAAAAACTCCCATGGAGCGGTGCTTGAAAGTCTATTTTGACTTGCGGGAGAGAGTTTAAAGTTACCAGGTACACCTTTCTCTTAACTCAAGTTCGTAGCAAATGAACTTGCAAGATATAGTCTGATAATGGTTTCGCTAAGCAAGGAAGTGGGATCTAAATAAATATGAATTTCTTTTTAAATAACTTAAATCGCAGAATTTGCCACGCATTGCGTTCTTCACATGATTTAGAAAATTTGTTTTACGGCTTAGAAAATGTTGTAAAAAGCGTTACAGTTGGAGGGCTTAAAAACTCCAAAAATAGCGTAACGTAATGTGTGAATGGCCCCATATCCCATATATCCTTGAATTCAAAAATTTAATTTTGGCAAAAATTGTCATCGATATGTTTCAAAATAAATGGTTGCATAATTATATCCTTAGGCGAGCCCTACATTCGATAAAAAATTTTTTTGAGACATTTTTAGATTAAATTTTAATCAAAAATAATTTCTTATTTCTTTATTTCTAAATTCACCAATTTCAATTCTTATTGAATGCAAGAAAAAAAAATATAAAAAAAATGGAAAAACAGGGAATGAATAGTGATACTTACAAATGTATTTACCAAAGGTAAATCAATAATTGTATACATAACAATCATTTCTCATATTCCGTTTCATTAAAATTTACGTTAAATAGCTGATGTTAATAAAAAATTTTACCCAAATAGATAGACTAGGCTGCTGAGGAAGTGCGTGGCTGCACAGAAAAATATCGGTATTTCCCCCAGCTAATAAAAAGCCTAGTTTAATGTTTCTTCTCTTCTTTAAAAACTCACATTAATTAATAAAAATATTTCATTCAATAAGAATTGAAATTACTTAACTTAAGCCCGAATAAGAAATTATTTCTGATTACATTTTTTTCGAAACTGCTACTTTACTTTCGTTGGTGCACGGCGAACTTTTGTTGGAGATGCATGAACTTCACTCAGCTGAAAACGATAAAATGTTTGAAAAATATCTGGTAATAATTTAACATTGGCAATGAAATGTCTTCACATGATTTTCAAATGCCTAACAGCTGGTAGCCTTGCAATGAACTGACAATGTGTTTTCTTGCAACTTTGTCAGATAAAAATTTTCAGTTTAGACAGTTGTAAGAATCTTTTTGCACATTTTAATGACAATATTGTAAGATCTGGGGGCAAATTACGGCACTCGTTATCGAACGAAATTACGAAACATTTCCATATAAACTCTATTGAAATATTTCGCAATTTCGTTCGATAACGAGTGCCGTAATTTGCCCCCTGGACATAATTTTAGCTAAAGAACATAAATAAAGCAGCACAAACATACAAATCGACAAGAATAAAAGTGTTATGCTATATCCCTGTTGCATCCGCTAAACTTATATTGTTTTGTAAACAGTCAGTTGACTTAACTGGGTGTCAGCATCATCTCAGGAGATATTATTATGTAAAGAATCGCGAAGTTACCCTCATACCTAAATAAGAGCGCAAAGCGTTGCGTTAGCAGCAGGGTACGTATTTTCAGTACAATCAAAAAATATTTTTACATTTAAATGTACTAAAAATGTGTAACCTGCTGCTCATGCAACGCTTGCGTTATATTCTCCTCTCTCTTCCATATGCTCAAAAGTTGCTCAACTTAAATTGCCGTGTGTGAATCTAGTATTAAAATCGTGACATTCCAACAGAAAGTTAATTTAACATTGAGTGTTTAAGGCAGTGATGCCAAAAATAAAACTATAGTTGTATATGTAAGACCGCGCTTAGACACGTAAACATTTTGAAGGGAAACATTTAGTTTGGAGTGTTGTCAGATTTATTTTCAGCCTCCTCGCCACATGACTTGTCGAATATCGCCAATACAATGCAAAATTAAATTATAGCTTCAAAATAATTTTTTTATTTTGTAATTACATTACAAATATTGTTAAATTTTAAATTCAGTAGGCAACGTCTATCGTAAAACAAAAAATTATATTATTGAAGAAAAATTAAGAAAAGTGTTAACATTAACATATAAATACTGGCGTACAAAAAATACTTAAAAATAACTTATTCCAAATAGGATAAATTGAACTAGAGCACCAAGATAAAAACTCTTATTTAAATCTTGTGATAAAAATGAATTAACATTTACTTAAATGTGCATTTACGTACATATCGTCGGTTGGTTATTGGTTTGCTGCAGACATAATGTATTTTGAATATACTGTGCCGCAAACCAATAAGCAACCCACGACATATCATATCCTTGAAGTGGTAAACCAGCAATATCGTCGTATTCATACAATCTAAGCAATAACTCATGCAGGCTTTTTGGTGCTTCATTGTCAAAACTTATAAAAGAAAGTTTTCCCCAGTGTGTTTCATAAACACCAAATGAGACTCTGTGGTCCATATTTTTTTTGAATTTTTCTTGAATTTTGTTTGAGATAAAGAGTCACAACATTTATAATTTTTTTGGATGAAATACATATTTTATGTTGTAGAAAAAATTCCTTAAACAAATTTCATATCCTTGCATTATTCTATTTTATTGAAATCGTAAAAAATATAGCCAGAAACATCGCCAAGTAATTCGCCAAGTAAATCGCCAGTCGCCATTTAAAAATTTTCATCACCAGAAACAGATTTTCGTATATCTGATAACACTGTTTGGAGCAATTTAAGGGTGGGGAAGAGAGAATCATTTTTGTGTTCGGTAATCGGCGACACGCTTTGTTTTCATATTCTTTGCTACATATACACACATAAATATACAAATATGCTTGCTTTTATCCAATAATATTGGAATGTCGCCCGCCGGTAACATTCTCGTCTGTGTGACCGCGATGGAAACAACAAAAGAGAATTCCAGATGTTTTTCTTCCAAATGTTCGCCTGTCTAAATTAGGACTAAGAAAAATTGTCTCATTAGTCTCTGAAGTACATAGAAAAAAATAATTATTTGGACCAAATGTAGTTTAGTGAAGCAGCTCAAAAAATAAAAAATAAATAACTAAATAATAGGCAGCCTATGTGATAGAAAATTAAAAAAAAGAGAGATGTCTTAAAACAAATTTCATGTGTTAAATAATAAAAATGTAACAAAATAATATTATATGATGATGTCAAATTCACCGCCAACAATTTTTAAAACGTTTTCATTTAGTTCCCATTGTTTTCTTTTTTACGTACAATTAAAATACAAAAGGAAATTGAGCAATCGTTCTCATTGTTTTTTTTCTTTGTTTCACTCACTTCAAAAAACGTTAAACGAAACAAAATATTTGATTTTGTTTGGTTTCCGTACAAAAATAAATTTATAACTGTAATAGTGTCGATTATTTTTGTTACAAAAATCACGTCCTAGCTCCTGTGTCGTGACATAAAAATCATAACTTTAACAAAAAAAAGTTAAATTACCCATATTTTACGAATTACGGTGCTCTGAACTTTTCATAGGACTCTGCGAATAATCCCAAAAAAAATTTTAAATAAAATAAGAAAAAAAATTAAATAAAAAAAAAAATTGGCTACGACCCATATTTGCCGAATCATTGGTCTTTAAAGTTTTAATAGAAAGTTTACAGCTGCTTCACTAGCTCCAAAAAAAAATTAAAATGCTTTTTTAAAGACATATTAATTTACATATTTGTTAAAAATTTTGTAATAGAAAACACATTGAAGGTTGCGAAGAGCATTGGAGATCATAGAATATTTTAACCCATACCAGTCGTCTCATTGACGACTAAGTGAAAGAGAATAAGAATGTGTGTGACATTAGCTAGCACAATTTTGTTATGAAATTGACATTTATGGCTTAAGAGCTCTCAATATAAGTGTTGAGTAATAAAGTGTGCTGCGTTGATAGTAATTGTACACTTGCCACTTTTTATTTATATACATATATTTCTCATAGGGCATTTACATTACCTCGAAATCTAGTACTTATGAGATTTCTGGCTAAATCTTGCTGCTTTTTACTAGATTTCCCATACAAAACAAAATCTATTTTGTCAGTAGATTTGTATGAAATCTAATAAAAATTTAATATATTTAATTATTTATTACTACCCTGTGCAAAATATTTATAAATAAAATCGATTCAGTAAAGTGCGACTCTGACTCGCGCACGAAGGGTTCCGTACGAACACTAGAAATGTAATTTAATACAAACTTCATCCTATATAATATGTAGTTTTGGCATTTTTTTTCGTTTTTGGGGTCTTTTCGGTTTTTTTGTTTTGGCGGTTTTTGCGTTTTTTCGGCTTTGGGGATTTTTTAAGTTTTGGCTCTTTTTTTAGTTTTGACACTTTATTTTCTTGTTTTGGCGATTTTTCTTCGGTTTTTCGGGTTTTTTCATTTTGGCGATTTTTTTTGTTTTTGGCGATTTTTTCATTTTTGCGATTTTTTTTATTTAAATTTTTTTTTAGTTTTGGCGACATTTTCGCGTTTTGGCGATTTTTTTCGATTTTGGCGTTTTTGTTTCATTTTGACGTTTTTTTCATTTTGGCGATTTTTTCGAATTTGGCGATTTATTTTAATGTTAGAATTTTTTTTTAATTTTGGCGATTTTTTTCGTTTTGGCGATTTTATTTTAATTTTTGGCGATTTTTTTTTGTTTTGGCGATTTTATAATTTTCGGTTTTTTTAGTTTTACCGTTTTTGAAAATTTCAAGTGTTTGCCTCTTACGGTTTCCAAGATATAGCAAATTGTCAAAATTACATAGTCAAAATTGCATTAACTGATGGACCACCCTTTAATTTTAATATTTTTAAATTTTAGTGTTAATTGTTGTATTTTGTATAAAAATACACCAATTTTACAAATTTCAAGTTTCAATATACATATTTTCATACAATTGTATATATATTACATGGGATTTTAAAATTTTTCGTTGCTCGTTTTGGAACACCCTTTAATTTTTAATTCTCATGTATTTGTTGTTGTAGCCGCCAAGGTTCTACATACTGTGTCCAAATTTCAGGTCCGTAGCTCTTACGGTTCCTGAGAAAATACCTTTTCACCTTTGGTGTACGGAACCCTAAAAATATGAGTGAATTAGCTACAGTCTGCTTACAAAGGTGTGTGACTTAGCTACATTGCAGTTATTTGGTTTTAGTTTTGGAAATTTTTTGGTTAATGGGTTTTGTTTTGGATAAAAAAATCTTGATAAATGTCAAAAAAAGTTGGTCTAAACGGTATAGATTTTCATAAAGATTTTAATTAAAATCGGCTAAATTTTGTGCTAGTGTAAATGGACTATTATTACAAGGAAATTAAATTAATTTTGAGAATTATTTTTCTCAAAAAAGCAGAAATGTATAATTTTATTTTTGGTCATGTGTGATAGTAAATTGGTTGACTTGGGTGAGGTTTTATTTTGCCAGCAGGGCAAGGATAATGACAAATAGTCTGAACATTATATTGCGTGGAATGTAGTCTTTCAAAAATATACATATGTACATACATAATTCATTATTAATAATTATGTTAAAACTTCGAAATGTGCGTACATGAAAGTACGCATGTAAATACTGGTAAGTATGTGTAAAAAATAATAGATATTTACCAGTTAACCACCTTTTAATCATATGACTCACCCATTTACGTGAATAAAATTTCATTGCGTATTTAATAATGACTTGGTGTTTTTCAAAAAAAAACTTTACAAATTTCATGTTTCTCTAATAGGACACGCAATTTTAAAAGCCTAAAAGAAAAGTAAATTATTTACAATTTAAAGGCGTAATTTTACGTTTAAATGCAAAAAAACAAACAAACAACACATTAGCATATCGTTAGCTGAAATGCAAAATTACGTAACTACAATTTTTTTAAATATTATAGGAGAGAGACAAAACTAAACGAAGCACAGTGGCATGAAATAAGAAAAGTGGTAAAAAATCCGCAACTTTTGAACTAGTGAACCGATTTCGATTAAACTAACTGTTTTGGAAAGAAGAAGTGTTGAACTTTTTAGAAAGTATATTTGGTGGCACCCTGTTGTAAGACAGAGTAGCTCCAAAGAGCCTCTAAGTGGTAAACTGCGGTTGTCGAAATTCTTTCGGAGCTTGTATCTTCTCAGCAAAAAGGTTTGCCCTCTAGAATGCAAAAAGTGTATGTACTCTCCAGTCGTGAGTACTTACAATTTGACTGAATAAGCCATTATTTTTGTATGAGAAGTTCAAAAAGTATGCGGTGCCTACAAATATCCAAAAGTTAATAGATTACTGATTGCCTAAAAGTATTCAAAATATAATGGGTTATTTTATGCTCACAAAAATGCAAAATTTAATAAAATAGCCAAAAATTATAAACAACTAGAATTTTATAACATAATTATAAAATTTGAACCTTTTTTGGGATTGTTAAAAATCATAATTTTACAAAGCAAATATATGAATACGTATATTGAAGAATATGCGAAAATACTTAGATTTTGTAATAAATATTGTAGTAAACCAAAGTTATTTTAATGTTTTCGAAGCTGACTTTCACGATCAATAAATATTTTTTAGATAGATTTCAGGATTAACTAGGAAGTACTACAATAAGTACCTTCGTGTAATGATATAAATAAGTTGTTATTTTATTCATTACAAGACAGTCATTATTATACACATAAAATAAATAAATAAATAAGTACCACTCATTATTTTGTAAGCCATTAAAATAGTACTACCCATTACAAAATCTTCAAATTTTTTTGCTGGGTTCTGTAAATATCGAGCGATCTTAATAATTTTTTCAGCGGGACAATTTAAGTTAAGAAACAAAAATAAAATATGCTTAGAGCACCATTTTATCTCTTACAGTTTCCAAGTTATTTGATTGAAATTTTTTTTTTAATTTTTGGCCCTGACTTTTTTAATCGTTGGTACATAACTTCTTTATTACTTGGCAAAAATCAGTTGGTTTTGTTGTTTTTGAAAGAAAACTGTATTACAATTTATATGAAAAAAGAAGTTTTTTGATATCTCAAAAATTGTAGCAAGGAATAATATTGCAATTTGGATTTTTGAAAATTATGAAAAAATTTTGTATATTCTGTGAAAAAAGTATTTTTAACTTTTTTCGAATATTTTAAAAAATCATTGAGTATTAGATGAAAACTTTGGTTGTTTCTGAGAGAGGAGGCATCAAGAAAGACTGTGAATTAGATTTTAGAGATTTTTGATGGTGCACCCTACATCCAGCATTGGTCGAAAATTAGCATTTTTTTTTTGCAAGAAATCTAATTTTTGGATGTGGCAAACAATTTGCACGCTCGTTTTTGTAAATTTTTTGACTTTTTATTATAAATAAACTTTATTTTAGTAACTTGTAAGAAACTCTTGACATCCTACACATAAATGTTAGCAGGGGGAGGAAGTTTTCTAAAAATGCTAAAAAATTTTCTAACACAATTTTTCCCAAAAAAAAGTTCTATAAAATTATATATCGCGCAACATTTTAATTTAGTTCAATAGCATACACTTAGCTTTACAAACAGAAAAAAAATTATTCTCATACCTTCAATACCTTTCGAAGTATTAGGAATCTAATTTTGATTACAAAATTAAATTTTCTACATTTTTTTATTTTTGCCTGAATTATTGATCTTATTTATCTTAGTTTCTAAACTTGTTTATGTTATCACAATACTATACATAATTGTGTATTCTACGATATATAATATGCATAGCTTTGCCGTTACATCAGTCTTAAAATGTATACACAAACATAACACCTCAGGTGAAAATTTACTTGTTTTTCCTTATATTCAAGCAAACAACAGGGTACCTCCAAATATACTTTCTGAAAAGTTCAACACTTCTTCTTTCCAAAACAGTTAGTTACACCGAGATCGGTTCACTAGTTCAAAAGTTGCGGACTTTTTACCACTTTTTTTTTATTTCACGCCACTGTGCGAAGGCATTCAAATGGCTGCAGTAAACTTTCTTGATATTTATTTTTAATTCGGTTGTTATGAAAAAAGTTTTTTTCGAGGTATTGCTGGATAATTAATTAAAAATGTGATTTGGAATTTATTAGTGTTGTCATTCGAACAAAAATTGTTCGAATATTCGAACAACTTTTTATCATTTTTAATCGAAAGAACAAAAATATTCAGTTTAGAATAAAAAATTATTCGAATCATTTTTGTCGAGTATTCGAATATTCGAACAATTTCCTTAACTACTTTATATAAAAAGTATTTTACATTCCATTACTTCTTAATTTGTTAACAATATGATAATCAAATTACTCCAAATTATAAATACTTGTGTAAGCTTTGTTTGTATGTACATATGTATGTACACATACATATATTCGCTAAACTCATCTTTTTTCTTTCTGGGAAAAGGTAATGCTTCTTTCATGTAATCAGAAGGTGTCTTATAGTTTCAGATAAAGAGATTAGAAAAAAACTGATTTTCTCTAATCAAAACCGTTAAAATTATCGAATTATTGAACGACGTAAAAAAAGCATTAAATACCAACTTTTTAAAATACGTCACAAAAAGAGAAAAAAAGTGTGTGTCAGTGTAATCTGTTTGTTTTTACGAGTCCACCTATAGACCAAACGGCTGGACTGATTAGTTCTGATTAGTTATTTCTGTTTGAAAGGTGACTTGATCGAAAGTGTTCTTAGCTATGTTTGAAGAAAATCGGTCCAGCCACTTAGAAGGTATCACATCGTTTTTAGATATATTCTATTAGATCTGCATGTCTTTGACGCCCTAGCTCCCGAACGGCTTGACCGATTTTAATTTGCTTTGTTTTCGTTTGAAAGTTGACATGATCGTATATCTTCTAATTTATACTTGAAGAAAATCGGTTTAGTCGATTGGAAGTTATATTAAATTTTCTATATATTAATTAACTCTCTTCTTTTTTGCGATTCTGCTACTTCAATAGTATTAGTGGAACACAGAGTTCTTAACTTATACTATAGCGTCAGCTGCGGCAAAGGTTCTTAAAATTTTCAAGTTTTGTTATTAATATTTCTAAATCTGTTATTGAAATCATATGTTTTTCTTGTGTAATGAATAATTTTTCGTTTGTTAATTAAAAAAAAATTAAACTAATACACACACGTGTAGTTGTTTGCAAACTTTTTTAAGATTATTCGAACATATTTTTTTATTCTTTGTTCGTTCGAATATTCGAACAAAAGTTCAAAATTATTCGTCTGTTCGAACAAGAAAAAAATCATGAAATTTTATTCGAAGATATATAAAAGACGAATAGTTAACAACACTACTATTTATGACGCAATACAGCAGTTAGGACGTGATTTTCGTAACAAAAATAATCGTCACTATTACAGTTAAAAATTTATTTTTGTTTTGATTTATTTGTACCTAAGAGCAGAGCACGAAAATAAATGAAACAAATTCTTTGATTTTGAAGTGAGTGCACAAAAACAAAACAAAAACAATCCGTACGATTGCTAAATTTGTTTTTGTATTGCTTTTGCACATGATCAGACACCAAAGAACACAGCTGATTGGCTATAAGCCGGCTAAAAGCCGCCACTGGCCACAAACAATACATTAATTTAATCATACGCAGCTAGAAAAGAAAATAAAAAAAATTTTAAAAAATGTGGGCGGGAACGCGACCACATTTTTTTAAATTTAATTTTATGATATTCTACTTATTTGATTGCTGCGAAACCTATAACACATCTTTGGTTTTTCTAATTACACAATTTGAAAGTCGAAAAATAATAATATTTCACGCGTTTCTACTTAACCGATTTTTACTAAACTTACCACACACCTTGAGCTCTGAAATAGGTACAATACTCCATTTAAAAAATGAGCGGATTCACGCCCATTAAAATAAATAAATATTTTATTTTAAGTGGTTCCACCTTAACGATTTTTACAAGACTTAACACGCTCCCTGAGCTGTGAAAAACACACAATCTTGCATTTAAAAAAATGAGCGAAGATACGTCCATTATAATTTAATTTATATTTCAAGTATGTACTTCTTCTTATCTTCTTCTATCAGATATTTGAAGTCGGTTTTTTTTTGGCAGAAATAATTATGAGCGAAGATACGTCCATTATAATTTAATTTATATTTCAAGTATGTACTTCTTCTTATCTTCTTCTATCAGATATTTGAAGTCGGTTTTTTTTTGGCAGAAATAATTATTTTTTGTTAGTTACGTGGTTTTGCATTTCAGCTGACGCTATGTAAATACATCGTATGTATTATAGACATGTATGCTTTATTTTATTATAAAAAAGCAAATTTGTGTTAGCCAATAAAATAATTTTCTTTACATTTGTGACTAAATACATCAAGGACATATGTCCATGGGCAGTCCTTACAAGCAACACGCACTCGATACCGCCAGTTAACTCTACGACTGCCGCTACTTGCTCACAAAAAACTTACAAAATTTTTCAATACACAATACAAATGAAACCGTGTGACATGCTGTGATTACTGTCATTATAAACATTAAAATAAACGTCAAGGAGTTTGAAGTGTTATTAAGTTGTCCCAAAAGAAATGTATTAGGCACAGACGTACTACTTACATACATACATATTTTTCTATTTTCCTTTTTTCCCCATTTTTTCGGTTAAGGCCTTTTAATGTTGATGAATGATGTGTTCTTTCTTTCATGCTGGAAAATTACCTTTAACACTGTTGTGTTAGTTCTTTACATACGTATTAAAAAAAAGGAGTGTTACTCTGATGTCATTTATTTGCTGTGAAGAGAAAATGTTCATAATTATCGCAATTTTTGCCTAAGTGTGTTTAATAATAAGTTTAGAAAAGTGCAACCTCTTTGTGAAAGAGGTCTTTTTATTTAATATTTAATTACAAAAATAAATTTCACCTTATTTTTATACATACATATATGTATGTACGAGTATGTACCAAGGTGGGTCCGCTCCTTTATTTTCATAAAATATTATATAATTATAACGCATATTTTTACACTTTCCTAACACAAACATTAATTACACACTCTTTTCAATATACAAATGTACACAGAAAAAATTATTCCCAAAAAATTTTTAAACAAATATTTGTTTGAAATCAAACTTAGTTTCAATAAATATTCTGTACTGTTCCACTAAATTAATTTGTACCAAAAAAACTGCATAAAGAAGAAACAGGCCACGACGTTTGTCTGCTACTTTTCGGCATTTACATGTATATAACACGATCAATCAAAATAAACAACAACAACCGCACAACAGCACGCTGTTCCTGTCAACAAGCAAGATGAACACCAACACACTGAAATAACATTTTCTCTCAGCCGAACTCTGATTAATTAACCCCAGTTTTTAACTTAAAAATTAAGTACGTAATTAGCTAATTTTTATTTAAAATTAAGTTTTAATTAAATACGATTTCATTTTTTCAGTGGTTATTTAAAGTTCTTATTAAATTACGTTGAAAGTACGGTAGCACTGCAAAATTTCCCAGTATTATTGAAGGCTTTTCAAACAGCAGCTGTTTAATGTAAACAAAAAAGTTAGGTTATCAACATGTAGAAAATTAAATTGCATAAAAACTCATTTTATGAGACCAAAAGAACATCATAATGACTTTTTATATTACTTTATTCCATGATATGAAACTTTGTACTGTATATTTTATATATTTATGAAATTTAAACGAAATTCTTTTTAATACGACCGCATGATGCTCATGTGCATGTTTTCAGTAAACACACACACGCATAAAAACATATGGTACAATCATAAAACTTAAGTAATGTTTAATTTCGCAAGGTTGGGCATTTAATTATTATTTAAATAAGCACTCAAAAACACAATTTCGTATTTAATTAGAACTTAAAAATAACTACGATTTGATTACCAACTGAAAAAATGGGCATAAGTTTTTTACACAATTTTTATCAGAATTTACAAAATTATTTGTAGGACCGCATTCAAATAAAATATTTTCTGATTCAACGAATTTGGCTACTGAAAATGAAATTTATTTTTTTCTGTGTACATAATAAAGATTTCCAACACAAATTGTTGTACCCATTAGCGGCTTTAGAGGCCTGTTTCCGCCCCAGGCATTGTTTTATGTGCCACCCTTTTTGATTAAATAGAAGTGATTGTAAAAAAAAACAAAACATACATATTTTTAAATACACAGAAAAAATTATTCCCAAAAAATTTTCAAACAAACGTGTGTTTTGAAATATAATTTAGTTTCAGTAAATATTTTTTACTGTTCCAGTAAATTATTTGTTCCAATTTTATTTTATGTAAAAAACTGTATAGAATGAAAATTATCTATAAAAAGTAAAATTTGTAAAAAAAATTTTTAGATTTATTTTTTTTTATTTAAATTTGTTATTTTCAGTTAAATTTATTTTTATATACTGTAAAAAAAATTGCTGAGTTTTGTTAATTTTTTCAGTTAAATTTATTTTTATATACTGTAAAAAAATTTGTCTGATTTTTTTTTTAATTTTTCTACAAATTATTTTATAGATATAAAAAACATTTTATTTTTTTGAGACATTTTTAGATTTTTTTAATTGAACTATAGTGAATTTTTAATCAGAAATAATTTTTAATCAGGCTTAAGTTCAGTATTTACCAAAGGTAAATCAATAATTGTACACAACAATCATTTCTCACATTCCGTTTCATTAGAATTTACGTTAAATAGCTTATGTTAATAACAATTTCTACCCAAGTAGATAGATAGACTAGGGTGCTGATGAAGTGCGTTGCTGCACAGAAAAATATCGGTATTTCCGCCAGCTTAAAATTAAAAGTCTTATTTAATTTTTCTTCTCTTCTTTAGAAACTCACATTAATTAATAAAATATTTCATTCAATAAAAAGAATTGAAATTACTGAACTTAAGCCTGCCTAAAAATTATTTCTGATTTTATTTTTTTTTAAGATTTTTGTTTGCGGTTTTCAAACTTATTATGTTTGTATATTGTGATTCTCAATATAAAGGATCCGCCAGATAACTTTTTTTTTGAAAATGCTATAAAAAAAAACTACTGAAGCTTCGGCTGTGTGGCACGTAGCGCCGTCCTGTTGAAACCAAATGTTGCCAATATCCTCCTCTTCAATTTTTGTGAACAAAAATTCGTTCAACATGGCCCGATAACGATCGCCATTGATTGTAACGGCACTGCTTGCTCAATGGCTCAATTATGCATCTGGACCAAAATCCGCACCAAACAGTGACTCGTGCCCCAAATGCGACAATTTTGCTTGTTTACATACCCGCCAAGATCAAAATGAGCTTCATCTGAAAAGATGATTTTTTTTTGGCAAAATCGGCATCTTCTGTAAGCCGATCGCAGGCCCACTTAGCGAAGCGAAAACGCATTGGATGGTCAGTTGGCTCGTTCAGCGGAAGGATAAAACTAATTATCTGTCAAATCAGACATGAGCTAAGTGTTACCATTCACGAAATAAGCACTAGTTGAAAAAAAACTTTAGATGACGGACCCTTTAGTATTAAGAGTCTTACTATAAACATAGGGAGTTTGTTAGCTAAATTAAAAAAATTTTTGGGTTGAAGTCTACTGACGAGTTCCAAAAGCGGGAACGAAATGCTTAACCATAAAAACAAGCCAATTTTTGAAAGTAAAAAAATAGTTGATTTGTCATTTGATTCAGTTATTTATTTCAGATAAAACTTTTACTAATTTAAAAAAAAAAAATTTAAGAATTGCTATTGATTTTCTTGTGTTTTATTTCAATTCGAAGTTCTATACCTCTAAAAAAAACACCCGTTAGTTAGATCCGCATTCACACAAAAAATTTACTGATTCAATGAAATTGGTTACTGAAAACGAAATTTAGTTTTTTTCTGTATACTTAAATTATGGTGTCTTCATTATCAATTTATATATATGTATGTATATAGATACTTATAAGCTTTTTTTATTCACACCCAATTATTTCAATCTTTTGGGCAATTCAAAGCAGTCTCATATGAATTTAATTTTTCGTTAATTTATTAAAAATTTCGTATTATTTTAATGAAAACTTAGCGAAATAAATTTTCGAATTTAAATTTCAATTACATTCGTTTACCTTTAAATTATGCCGCCCTAGGCCCCAACCTAACGGGTCTAGCCCTAAATTTGTCCCTGCTTGTACCAAATGTCAGCAACTAACCCTCTTATGCAAAAACGATTATTAAACTTAAAGTTGGTTTAACAAACGAATTTTGTGTGGCAAAACCGGTTTTAATACATGCTTTAACTTTCACAAACGTTTTTGCATAAGGAAGTAAGAATTTAAAAAACTCATTTGATCAAAGTAAAGGGTGTCCCAACAAGAACGCAAGATTTAAATTTGGCGCCATTCGAAGTGTCATTGTTTGACATTTGAACAATTGTTATTGTTTGATAGTAGAAGGTACGAGGTTAGTAAAAATAGAGCGCTAACGAATGAACAGCGCATTCTCATTGTGAAATTGTTTTACCAAAATGGTGAAAGTTTTGCCGCTACAGTTCGCAAATTTGCGATCAATTTGGGGTCACAATAATACTCCAAAAGAGTCAACTGTAAAGAGATTAATGGATAAATTTGTCGAAACTGGGTCTGTTAGTGATGTAAAGACAACAATGCGCCTTCGACCAGGTCGATCGACCGAAAATGTCGCAGCTGTACGTGATGATGTCGCTCAAACGCAGGTCAAGCGTAAACAGTCAATGGTGTTCGGTATCGTGAAATGATAACCAGTTTTTTCGTGCCTAGAATTGAAGAAATGTATGTGGAGGGCATGTGGTTTCAACAAGACGGCGCCACATGTCATACAGTCAGAGAAACAATTCAATTGCTACATCAGTCATTTCCCGGTCGTGCTATTTCGCGTTTTGGAGACCAGAATTGGCCGCCTAGATCGTGCGATTTAACACAATTAAACTTTTTTCTTTGCGGTTTTTTGAAGTCGATGGTTTACGCGAATAAGCCGACGACCACTCAAGCCTTAAAAGAGGAAATTGGACGCTGCATTAATGAAATACCGCAGCATTTATGCAAAACGGCCATTAAAAATTTCATTAAAAGATCGCGTGTGTGCCAGCAAAGCCGCGGCGGCCATCTTCCCGATTTGTTGTTCCACACATAACCTCATTTTGTCTACTTTACGATATAATAAAGTTTCCCAATTTTTTTTTTAAATATCTGTGTTTTATTTAAAATTTAAATCTTGCGTTCTTGTTGGGACACCCTTTACAATTCTTTCGTTGAAAAGTACCAAGCCTCGAACATAAAATCACTAATGGCGTTTTCATTTCCTCTCACAGAGAAGGAAATAACTTAAATCATGTTCATTTGGTGTTCATTTAAAAGTGAAATTTGATTAGGAGAGGGAATTTCAGAATTTAATTAATTAAATTCTTGAATGATATCGCCGAGTAGGTTTTCAAAATTTAAATAAATTTAGTAAAGTAAGACGAGTAGCACACGAGTAGTTAAATTTTAAGGGCCGATGTTGATTTTGAATAAAACACAAATTATTTGTTATGATCAAGGAAACCGCAAATGTGCAATTGCATGTTTTTTCTTGTGGGACGTATTAATGCGATGATAGGCTATCTATCCATTTCAGAACTTTTACGAATTTTGCATCGATTTGTTAGTGCATATTTTTGCATATTTTACCATTTAAAGCATGTTTTTGCATATATCAGTCTTACACGCATAGTTTTAGCATTTTTTCGAATTTTAAGAGCATACTTGACGTTTTTAGGGCATATTTTGATACTTTATATAATTTTTTATTTTAATATGCTTACAAAATTTTTATTTTTATTTGTTGCCATCAAAATCTCATTTCCAATAGAACATACGCAGTAATTACGGACTTTAGTTTCAATAAAAATTTTCTTTTGGTATTTCTGACGGACTCTATCACGATTGCATCACTGTAAACGTTGAAGGAACATTAGATGTGAAAATATAGGTCAATATTTTGTTGTTTATTGCAATAACAATTATAAGCAAAAATCATGTCTTATTTGCAAAAAAAATTTATTATTCTGATATCGTAGTCTCTTTTTAATTTTCAGTTAAATTTTTACGGCTGTATCAAAGAAAAAATAATTATAATTTGTACTATTGGCTTTAGTCAAAAATTGTATTGCAATTTTGTTTTAGCGTACACTTCAATCTAAAGGATTATATATATTTTTTTTAATTTTTTATTGTTTCCTTTATTTATTTATTTTATTTTTGTCTTATTTTAAATATAAGCAAATGTTGTTGGATTAAAAATATGTTTTCATTTATAAATAAACCAATTTATGTATTTGTAAGAGCATATTTTTGAGTTTATAGTGCATATTTTTAAGTTTTTAGTGCATATTGAATGCGCATAAAACACTTTTTTTTAGAGCATATTTCTGGTTTCCCTGGTTATGATAATATGGTATGGTTCAATTATGTATGGAACAAAAATCGGCTTCTATCCGATGGTTCAAATTTTCGATGACGCTGAGGCATAATTGAGATTCTATGCCGTTAATGTGCCGAATTATCTCATCCTTTAGCTCTTGAATTGTTGTTGGCTTATCGACATACACATTTTCTTTCAAATAACCCCAAAGAAAGATGTCCAACGGTGTCAAATCACATGATCTTGGCGGCCAATTGACATCGGCACCACGTGAGATAGCACGGCCATTGAATTTGTCGCGCCAAAGAGCCATTGTTTCGTTAGCTGTGTGGCAAGTGGCAAGTGGCACCGCACCGTCCTGTTGAAATCACATATCGTCCACATCCATATCTTCCAATTCCGGCCATAAAAAGTTCGTTATCATCTTACGATAGAGAACACCATTCACAGTAACTGCCTGACGGCCCGATGATGCCGCCAGCTCATAAACCGCACCAAATAGTCACTCTTTGTGGGGTGAATTTGTTTTTTGACAATCACTCTTAGATTATCATTCTCGCAAATATGGAAATTCTGCTTATTGACGAATCCACTGAGGTGAAAATTTGCCTCATCACTGAAGATGATTTTTTTTCGAAAATTGATCATCCACTGTTGCCATTTCTTGCCACCATTCTGACCATTGACGACGTTTGGAATGGTCAATGGAGACAGCTCATTGCCAGTGCTTGCAATAATTGCGGCAATAATTGCAACAGTTTTTCTTCAACAATTATTGCGAACATGATACGTCAAACTCGGTGTTAATTTATGTTCGACTTTTCTGTATTGCGTTTGGCATTTCGATAATATTATTGAAATTTATAAAATATACATATCTATATACATATATAAAAATAAGTTGCATTGTGTTAGTAATTGATTGATGTTCTCTGGAATGCGTGAACCGATTTTGTTTCTGCAAAGTTTATATGAAAGGTGACGTCAATTCCAAGGGTTTTATGTATAAACAGTCTCTGTTCGTGTATTGGTTCATGAGTTATATTTTAGTGAACACTGCATTCATTTCGAAATATCTGAGTTAATTTTTTGAAAATTATAAATATTTTGAAATCATAAGTATAGAAACAAATGGAGTTCGATAATAATTAAAATTAACTAAAAATTAATAGCCATGGGCCTGTGGCAAAAATTAAATAAAAATATACTTAATAGTAACAAACCAAAAAGTCTTAAGTAGAACAAAAAATAAGCAAATTAACTAACATGTGTATAATTAGTAAAAGAACAAAACGACAATGGTAAGACTGTTGTAAATATAGAGATGGTAAAATTGAGCTTACAATACAAAAAAAGCTTTCAGCAAATTGAAATACGATGAATCAAAACAATTCACATATTCCCTTTGCAATAATGCTAAGTATATAAAGCAGAAATCTACATCAACTGACACCACACACAGTGGACCAAACACAAAAGAACGCTGATGATGAAGGTTTAGTGGCCTTCGAAAACGGCTGGCTGTTCCGTTCAACTATGTGTTGTCAGAATATTTAAAACTAACTTTGGTGTTATTTGTTCATTAATAATTATCACATGTAATTTGGCTTAAAAAGCGATACGAACTTTAGCCTGTTAAAATCATAAATATAGAAACAAATGGGGTTCGAATTAATTAAAATTAACTGAAATACAATTCGTTTTTAAATTCATTAAAATTCAATTTTAGTCAAACCATTTATATACTTAGCTATTGCAAATCACAACTACGGGGATCTATGAAATAAATTACATATAAACACATCACTAAAAACTTAAATATTTAAATACATTATGCACAGCAATGAGCTTTCTTATATGTTAACTTAACGGATATTCCAAACATTCAATCAAACAGCTTATATATACATACATGTAATGTTGTAACGGACTTTTTCTCCAACAAGGTCGCCAGCTTTTGAATGCAGTCATAGACTGACATTTAATGATCAGCTGATCTATTTCTTTATTTATTTATTTATTACATATTCTACAAAGTAAATTTAATAGAATATGGTTGCACAAGTATGGACGGAGTAACTAGATCATATGTCCAAGATGTTATTAACAGAATTTTAAAAATTTTTTGCGACTGACTATACACGACCTATGCCTTCTTAATAATTGCATTATTCAACTGACATACATATGTATCTCAATTTTTGAATTTCGCGAATAAATAAAATTTCAATTACTTCATATTTAATTGGTGTAGCCACATTTTTTAATACAATATGGTACGTACGCGCAGTAATTTGGGGCGTCAATCACGTAATGCTAGAAATGTTGCGGCATCCAGAGCATCTCAAAGTGACGAACAGCGTGTAAATAATACTTTGGTTGCTCGAAATGCCATGGCACGTGGTAGGGCTCTGCGAAATCCAGCTCCACATCCGTATGTGCGACGTACTTTTGAGCGTTCTGTATTCAAATATGATGCAAACTTTGATTACGTTTCTCATGGCAAGGTTTCAATTGGACCAATGACTACTGTTTTGCAGTCATTGCAAGGCATTTAAGTTTAAACATGAGGTATCTGGATTGTGTTGTTCGAACGGACAAGTTAAATTACCAGACTTGAATCCATCACCGGAGCCCTTGCATAATTTGATAACTGGTGGCACACCAATTTCAAAGCATTTTCTGGCAAACATACAGGCTTATCACTCCGCATTTCAAATGACTTCATTTGGAGCGACAAATATTATTCGGGACATTTTTATGCCAACGTTCAAAGTATTTTTGTTTGTTTTGATGTTTATTTAAATGATCGCGAAACGTACTATTGTGAAAATTTCAATCTTCAATAGATTCAAGGCCAAGTTTACCATCGACGTGGTTCTTTGTTACCCTTTCCTGATCAAAGCTATCAATTTTTGCAAATATACTTTGTGGGTAACTCAAATGTGGAAGCCGATTGTCGTTGTGATATTTCATCAAATTTGCGGAGGGATATTATCGTGCGTTTGCAGAATATGTTGCATGCTGAAAATGAATTAGTGCAACTTTTTCAAACTGCTCTCGATCAAATGTCATCTGATGAATATGCAATTTTGATTCGAGCTGATAAAACGCCCCCTGAGCAACATGTCAGACGATTTAATGCGCCCACAATGGATGATGTCGCTATTTTTGTTTTTTTATTTTCTTTTTTTCACTACGAAGTGAGCAGGTGTTCGCTAGTGTATGTACACAGAAAAAAATTATTTGTAAATACAATTGATTTTTTTGTTATATCAATTAAATAATTAATTGATTTTGAACTTACAACGATTTTTGTAAATACAATTAACGAAATTGTAAGTTGAGAGAAAATCTGAAAAATATTTTTAATTAAACATATCAACCAACAGTTTGTTGAAATTTATTTATTTGTTCAACATTTATTTTTGTTTGATTTCAAAGTTGTTTCAATTAAAGTTATTGTTATATTAACAACGTTAATTGTTGAATTTCCGTACCATAATTGTTATATTAACAATGCTTTTTTATACACAACACAATCCTCGAAACGATTTTTGCTTGTCTGCGAAAAACACTAAATGTCTTTGAGCGGAGTTGAACCGGTAACCTAAGGACTAATAAACTAACTCACTCACCTCTCAGCTAAAGAGCACACTTTATTAGATAAGCAAATGATGAATACACACAAAACATGATTTCTTATTTTTTCTACATGTGCGCATTCCGTATATGATATAATTTAACAAATAATTTTGTTGAGTAGTTTAATTGACTACAAAAATTTAAATTTGTCATATCAACAATGATCATTGTTAATTTTTAAATTAAATATTAACAATTTGTTTTGTTGGTTGCATTTCGATGATATTTTTTTCTGTGTCTATTAAAAGAGGAAAATAGTCTCTTAAAAACATGTGTAGTAAAATAATTTGTATTGTTATATGTTTTTATCAATAAAAAATTGTTCGGTTAACCAGATATTTACAAGTGAATTATATTTTTATTCTGCACCTTCCCTGTTGACTTTTTCCATATTGTGGCTACGATTTCCCATACCCTTAACATAAGTAAAGCAATAAGCAATATTGTTCCGCCATTCTGCCGGCGTTATTGCTATATTTCCAACATATTTATTGCCAGTATAGACGTTGGGTATCGCGAACAGCAGCAATATTTTCTGCAGTAGAAGCTTAACGAGCACGCACTGGTGTTTTCACATATCCTACAGACCCGGTTTGCTCAAATTTTTGCACGATTTTTCCGATTGTATGCACATTTGGTCGATTGTGCTGACCGATATGCATTTTGATTTGAACGCCCATTTTCATTAAAAGCCTCAATAACTTTAACGCGTTGCTCGATTGTGTATCTTTCCATGATTCAAATTGAGTTAGTCTGAAATTGAGAAATGTCATTTAGATGTGGTTCACATTCAAAATCGGCCCTTAAAATTTAACAACCCTTTACTATACGAACTTTAGCCTACATAATGAATCATCTTGCCTGATGTAGAATTTTGAAAAAATTTAATTACCCGGTGATATTTTTTTCGGTTTTTTTTTTGCAATTTTTATAGTTTTTGCCGTTTTTTCTTATTTGTGGCGCTTTTTCGTTTATGGGATTTTTTCGGTTTTTGGTGTTTTTTTATTTCGGCAATTTTTTCGTTTATGGGATTTTTTCGGTTTTTGGCGTTTTTTTAATTTCAGCTATTTTTTCGGTTTTTGGGGATTTATTTTAGTTTTAGAGTTTTTTTTTTTAATTTGGCGCTTTTTTCATTTTGGTTTTTTTTAGTTCTGGCGATTTTTTCAGTTTTTGATTTTTTAATTTTGTGATTTCTTAGTTTTAGTGTTTTTGAAAATTACCAAAATATACAGCAAGTTGTCAAAATTACATAGTCAAAAAAAGACGCATTTCGTTGGTGCTATGCAGCACCAGCGTTGCCAGTTTAGTATATTTTCACCCCAAATTAGGAATTTTTTTCTCTAGAGGGATAATTCGGATAGGCAGCAAAGTAATTAATTGATTTCACTCTAGGACAGTGGTGTCAAAAATAAAACTATAGTTGGATGTGTGAGAAAATCTCTCTTATTCGTCTCCGAAGTACATAGAAAAAAATAAATACTTGCAAAAAATGCAGTTTAGTGAAGCAACATAAAGTATATAAAAACGAGTCTATATGATAGAAAATTAAAAAATAAGGAATAAAAATTAAATAAAAAATTTCGAGCGGCCCATATTTCCCGAGTTACGGGCTGTGAACTTTTTCATAGGAAACTGTGAAGAATTTCTTAAAAATAAATTTTTTAAATAGCTTATCTGATAGAAACTTGAAAAATAAGAAGAAAAAATTAAAAGAAAAAATTGGCTGCGACCAACATTTCCCGAGTTATTGGTCTTTTAAGTTTTGATTTTAAATACAGTTTATTGAAGCTGCTCCAAAAAAAATTAGAATGTCTTTTTAATACATATTCATTTCTTTCCCTAAAAGTTTTGTAACATAAAATACATTGAATGTCGCAAAAAGCATTACTGTTCATAGAATATTTTTCGCATACAACTTTTTTTCTTTCACTGTATCTATAAAGAATTTAATACACCCGCTACGCATGTGTTATCGTCGCTGTTTCATTGACGACTAAATGGAAGAGAATAATAATGTGTGTGATTTTAGTTTGCACAATTGTGCCATGAAACTGACATCATTGCTCTAGGACAGTGTCCCGCAAAATTAAATATGTTTGTATTGGTGAGAAAAATGAGAGTAAAATAAACTTGCACTTGAAGAAAAGTTTTCTAATTTAAAAAAACATGATGTGGTTATTAATTGTTTGAATTTTTTTTTGAAAATAAGCAATTTAATCAAAAGCTTAACTAAAAACTAAAAATTTAATAATCCATTCAACAATGAGTATATAAATTCCAAATTAAATTTATTAAAAGCTTTGTGGATACTATTAAAATGTGTTATTTTTGACTGTTTCATAACATAAAATGCATTGCATATTGCAAAAAGCATGTTTTATCACGAAATATTTCTTAGCTTCCATAATTATTTAAATTTTTTGTTGCTGTACAAATTTATTAAATTTGAACTTTAATTTCGTTCCGTGTGCTCAAAAAAATTAAACAAAAAAACCAGGAAAAAATTAATACATCCGTGCACAACTTAATTCGTCGCTTGCTCAGTGACGACTAAATGAAAGAGCATAAGCATGTATGTTATTTTCATCCGCACAATTGTGCTATGGCTTGCGGGTTGCTGCTCTAGGAACACTTCTAACATTTAACGAGTTATGAGCAGGGCAAGTTTAAAATGGCCCAAAATGGCAAAACTGGCAAAAAAAATTAAATATGTTTCTTCCGAATTATTGTATTTATTTTCCTTATTGCGTAGTTAATTGTTTGAGTTCCACTCTGATTAAACTATAAATGGTTCCAAGGCCTCAATGCCTAATACGAATGCAGGAACTCCACATGAAGAAGCTAGTAAACTGGAATTACACATCGGTTGTCAGGAAGGTAATTGCCTGTTGTTGTAAGGTAAAGTGGGAGGCATTGAGGAGGGAAAATCAAAGTTGCGCTTCGCTGGCCATCACAAGTACTCAAAGGAGGTAACCTTCTACATCGACAGTCAGGTAGTGCTAAAAAGTGTAAAGGGACACAGTGCAATTGGTGTATTTTGTTAGAAATTACTTGATAGACGGGTTATTTATTTTTATATATTATGTCTACAATTTTGGCTTATTAAGCTTGAAAACTATACAATAAAGCGCTGAGGAATGTCCTTAAAATATTATCGGACACTTCGTAAATTAAATTTCTTTATCGTTAGAAATTTGTTTAAATTAAATACATATTTCTCGTTTACTCAAACAACGTCATAACTAAAAAAAAACTATCTTGCGAGAAAATGAGTTCAAAGTTTTCAATTTACCCACAACTTAATGGACAAAAAAAATTTGATTTTGCTTTCACGAGTTGAGTAAGCAAGATATTTGTATGAAATTTTTATATAATATGAAGAATGATATGAGAATTAATTTTGAAATGTATAAATGTGTATGAAAACAAAGGAACCAAATACTGAATTATTAGGGCAAGAATCCACTATCCTACACAATCGCACGCGTACGACTTTTGAGAAAATACGAGTACAACCCTGGTTGATAGAGTTTATGAAAATGTTTAAAAGAAAACAATAATTCATTAGACATGCTTATGTACGATTTTTAGGATAGTGAGTTTTGTAATACAAGGGTGGATCATGAACTCAGTGTCTTTTTGAATATCCCGCTTCTTGATTGAAATGGCGACACTGCTTCTGTCAAGAGACAACTGTTAGTTGACTCTTGTCTAACGCTTCATTTACACATGCAGGTAACTTGTTACAAGTTGCGTGTACGTATTAACAACCAATACATTGAATGAAATAATAAAAACACTCGCAACTTGCTTGATTGTTTACACAGTCAAGTGCAAGTTTATTTTCATTTTTCTATATGTTACTATAAATATTTGAAAATTTCGTTTTTCTCTTTCTTCTGTGCGTTGTTTGTACTTTTTTTTTTGTCTATATTAGTTTTTAATGTGTGGGCTGCCAAATTTTTGGTATAGGAACATTACAGGGAAACGATTTAGTGATCAACTTTGTACCAAAATAAATGATAAATTTATATTGCAAATCAATAATAAGTCATATTTGATTACATGTTCTTACTTTTTGTTCTATTTTTTCTGTATATAAGTTGAAATAATAACATTTTAAAAATTATTCCATGTAAGCTATCCATTAAAATTAAAATTAAATCCTTAAAGGGTAACACTGTTTTTATTTTTGACAATTCTCCTACATGCAAGTGAAAAAATTACTTGTAATGAAAATCTCTTGGCAGTGAGCCTACAACTTGTAGCATTATGATTGTATTACGCTGCGTTTACACATGCAAGTACCTTGCATGCAAGCTCTGTGTACGTATTATCAACGAAAATTTCATACAAATGCCCGACTGTCTTGCAACTTGCATGTTTGCCTTTTATTGCAGAGTTGTGCATAACATAAAAAATGTTAATTTTGGGGGAACCAGATAGTATTGAACTTAATTCGTGTTATTTTAATGTTATTTATGTCTAAAAAATTCATTAACCGCTTTAGCTTTTAAATGTATTTAAAATTAGAAAAAACTCATATAACATTACACTGAAATACAGTTAATTTCTACTAAAGTATTAATAGGGCAACACTGTTAGCTAACTTTCCATTTACTTGCTGCAAGTGAAACAAGTCACTGTCTTGTAAAATTCCTTGGCAGTTGAGTTGGAAGTAGACTGCAAGTGCCGAAAGTATAGTTGTGTTAGTAAAAGAGTTTGAGTGTATTGAGTTTTTCGAACTTGCACTTGCACGTGTAAACCCTAGGTAAAATTGAATTAAATTGAATTTGGAGTGCTCATTAAACATTATTTTTTGTAAAAAAAAGTCAATCAAACCCAGGAAAAGCTCGATGAATACTATGAAGACTCTGCACCATCAATTTCAATGATAAAAAAGTGGTTTACTGACTTTCGTTGTGGTCGCACAAGTAGAAATGACCCGAAATTGTTGAAAAAATCCACGATATAGTGTTGGCCGATCGAAGAGTAAATTTGCGTGAGATTGCTGGTGCCATAAGCATTTCATATGGCAATGTGGTTTCGATTATAAATGATCAGCTGGGTATAAGAAAGTTGTCTGTAAGATAAGTGCCGCGTTTGCTCTCAATTGACCATAAAAGAAAACTTGGGACAACTTCAAAGGATTGTTTGGAGTTGTTTAACCGCAATACGAATGAATTTTTGCGGCGTTGATGAAACATGGATCTATTACTGCACTCCGGAGACCAAGCAGCAGAGTGACCTTCTCCGAAAAAGGCCAATGTGAGTTTGTCGGCCAATAAGGTGATGGCAACAGTTTTTTGGTATGCACGAGGGTTAATTCACATCGATAACCTTCAAAAGGGAAAAACAATAAACGGCGAATATTAGGGCACCTTGTTAGACCGATTTAATGAGAAAACGATCCCATATGGCCAAGAAAAAAGTTGCTTTTCATCAAGATAATGCACGAGTGCCCACGTGTGCAGTCTCAATCGCAAAACTCTATGATTTGGGCTACTAATTGGTTCTCCATTCGCCATATTCTACGGATTTAGCCACTAGTGACTACTTCCTATTTCCAAACCTAAAGAAATGATTCGGTGGAGAGACATTTAGCTCCAACGATAAAAACAACTGCTGGAGAAACGTTGGACTAATTGATCCGCCCTCGTATAATGTTACTTGCATGAAAATCGATTGTAGATTTTATAACGAAAACTGAAATATTGGATAAAAATTAAGAAATATAAATTGTTTAGGGGGGAAAAAGATGCATTTATTGTTAATACAACAGTCGACCTTTAAAAAGGCAGTAGAAAATTGACAATTAAAGCAAATTAATAGATCAAAGAGAGTCTGCATTTTTAACTGGCATTTACAGAAGGATATCTATCTCACAATAATATAAGAGAAATAAATATATGTAAGAAAAGTGAAGTGTTGCAGTCACAGCAATAGATAGATAATCACAGGGTGAAAGATTTTTCTTCTTCTAATTTTTTTAGAAGCAGTTACTATTTGCTTTCTGTTTGACCTTGATTTATGAGACAGCCTGTATATGTCCAAATATATATTTTTTTAATAGATAGCACAAGGTTGATATTCAACTGAAAAATAAAATGCAACTCTGATATAATAATTTGTTAGTGTCGGTCCAGACTTGCAATATTTGTGGCGTAAACTTTTAATTTTTAGAGAAAAAGAGCGAGAAAGGAATACAAAATGTATATATTTCTATTTCAACACTCCCACACATTCAAGAATTTTGCTGCAACAAAAATTGCAAGTCTGGACCGAGACTTATTGTCTTATGAAAATTTTCATAAACTGCATTAGATCAGAGATGCGTTTACTTATTACAAGTCGTTGGAGTATGTGAGATAGTTTTCAGTATTAATGTTTGGACTATATGCTGCATTACTTTGAAAATAAAACCAGCCAGTACATGTTCAAATAAATTCTTTAAAAGGCTTGGAAATCTTAAACGAATCGTTCTCGTTGATACTTTTTTTTAGCCAAAATTTTCCAGAAATAAATAAAAAATAAATATAAGCACTTTTTTTAAATTTAACTCCAGGCCGTGAGCCGTCATCATTCTTTTTTAATTTCATTGTCATTCATTTCTTTCAATTCAATAATACCTTAATGATACTAATTAATGTAATCGCTTTATTTTTACTCTACAGTGCTGACGTGCGGATATAAATTTGCTTAAATTTTGTTTTATTGTTATTGCAATTTTTATGCAAATTTAAATTTGAACCTAAATTTAATGCAAGCAGATTGAATACATTTCATTTCATTTATTTATTTTTATATATTTTTTTTCATTCTGCTTTAATTTTAAATTTTAAACTAATAATGAAACATGAGATGATGTGCTGGTTTTGAAACGAGAAGAAAACAAAAACGTGACCTACACAAAGTTTATTTAAGTTTTACTCTGAATGTATAAAAATACTCGTATCACAATAAAAGGCAACCTTACTTGGCAACAACTTGGCCGCAAAATCAACGACAGTATGAAATAAAAAGTAATAAAAATTTACTTTGTGAAATGAATTTAAAACATTGTAAAAAAAATGAATTGCAAAGAATGCACACGATAAAGTTGTAATGTCTTCTTGCATTTTCTTTTTTCTTAAATTTGACTTTCAAGACAAGCTTATTGCTTATTTTAACCCTTACACTATTAAAATATTATGAGCCTCTAGCTCCGGTTTGTGAGGCGCTTTATAGGTGGAGGCGCCTATCCTAAGGCTCTAAGTGCTTTTATATGGGAACAGTTATCAAAATATCTATACCTAAAAGCACGGACGATATGAAGGGCGTTAAGTGCTTCTTTAAGGAAATAATGTTCAATTATGCTCCTATAGCGCTCTTAAGAGAAGTATCTGGGAGGAGTTGCCAATAAAGAAACCAAAAGCCTTTCAAAACCTAACCTGACCAAGAGGTTTAGATTATAGTTTCCTCAATATATTTTTGTATGGTTTTCCATTGAATCCTTAAGATATTTTATATCTGAATGATGGACAATGGCACAATTAGTGTTCGATAGTGATTCTTTAATGCTATGTGTAATCTCATTATGTTAATAAATTTACGAAGTGTTGTTTGACCTTTCTGGATTTAAATTCATTATTAGGGTTTTTCCAACAGCAAAATTCTGCCAATCTGTCATGTGGCGCTTTCTTACGAGATATTGTTCAGTGGTGATCCCATCTTCACCAGCTTATGTACCTCTTCGTTTCTATCCATGGATAGCAGATGCCATCCATTTAAATATAATTTAATACTTTCCGTAATAGCCGTGATCTCAGTCTGAAAGTAATCCAGAAATCGAAAGAATTTTCGTATAATACGTCTCATATCGTTGAACCCGCTTACCGATCGGTTACCAATTTTTGAGTCGCTTTTGTATAGAACAGTTCTAGGGGTATTCCCTATTGTTGTTGCTCTCTCCCATTCCATGATTTGTGATGGCGATGGAACAAGTTTTTACATATCTAATTGCAACTTTATCACATGATAGTGTTGCAACGCTGCCCCTGGGTAAGATTAATTATGCTTATGCATTAATTATGCTTTGCTATTGGATTGTAAACTCTCTCAAGAGCATCAGTTTTGTGGTGGGCAATAATGCTTCATATTTAACCGGGGGAATCAATTGGCGCTATTGATAGAGTCTTTTCCATTGCCTTAGTGGATGTGGATTCTTATTATGACACATATACTGGTGCAGCACTATCTCTTTATTTTTGGAGGGTTTTTAGATTAAACTTCTTCACAATTATGTTACGATTGGTCGTGCCGCACTCGTGTAAATCCAGTGCTTAACCTTGGGACTTATTCCCCATCTTCACCCAATTGATGTAAACCAGTAAAAAGGATTGAAACTAGAAAACTTTCATATTAATCCTTCTGAAGCATTCTGGAATAGGGGAACGCTTTGCTGCTTTGAGGGTATATGGCGGCTTCTTTATGGATCAGAAAACTGACAAGCACTCTCATTTGAATATTTAGTTTATAGTTTTGCAAAACTAGACTTAAATGTGAAGTTATTGCTCCAATAAAATAACACCTTGTGCAGGAATGGCTTACATACCATTGCAAATAACTACAAATGCCTTTGCAGTCACCAAAATACGAATCTTATAAAGCATGTTTGGCACTTACTAGAGAAAAGAAACAAATATAAAAATGCACTTCGCATAGAGTGGAAGAAATCGAACTTAATATTATTTATGTTTAACAAAAAATTAGCAACAGTTTTTACAATACGTAGATACATATACTACTACATTAAGCTTAGGTTAGGTGAGGGTAGAAGTCAGAATCCCAGGCTCACTTTCACCCTTCTGGTCCATTGTGGTACCAAGCAGACTCTGCTTAATCGAAATCCCCACCGTCGCACCAACTAGAGCTCAACCCTCGCATCACAGAAAGTTTGCTGAACACAAGACCCTCCACGGTGACCATTCGCTTCCTTGCTAGTCCAGGGAAATGATATAACAAATGTTCCACATTTTCCTCTGCATCAATGTCTTGGAAGGTACGGAATAATCAAGTGCATTCGACTCTTAGTCCTTGTATTTACATGCCTGTCGATGAAACAGTGTACGGCCAATACGGACACTATAACCGACATTTGTTTGCCATCTCCTGAAATTAAAGATACCGCATATTTGTTATTTACGTTAGTCCATAACTGCCTGTTGATCATGCAGTCATTTCTGGCGCCCCATCTTTTATTTCTGTCTTCATTAGTCTTACACCTAGGCTTGATGTTACACGAGAGTAGGAGTAAACCTACACATTCCAATTCCAGTGGAATCTGTAAGCTTGCCCCAGTTCTTGCGATCTCTTCAGCTCAGAAATTTTTCTAAAGTGGCTAAGCCTCAGGATCCAGATGATTTCTACCATATTTTTTCCTCAGAAGCGGGGATCCTATAGTCATGATACATACACAAAAAAAAAAACTAAATTTCGTTTTCAGTAACCAAATTCATTGAATCAGTAAATTTTTTGTGTGAATGCGGACCTACATAGAAATTTGTAGTTTCTGATAACAATTTTGTAAAAATTTAACTGAAAAAAATTTATTTTTAGTTAACTTATTATGGCATTAGAGAAAAAAGTTAACTGAAACTCAAAATATTTTCAGTCAAATTTATTAATAGGAACAGAAAAACATTTTTGCAGATTTTTTTTGTATTCAGTAAATTTTTTTTTTTATAATTTACAAATACATTCACTAAAATTTTTGGTATTATCAGAAAATAAATTAACTGAATCAATCACAATTCTTAAAAATTTTTTTTAAAATTAGTAAAAGTTTTATCTGAAAAAAATAACTGAATCAAATGAAAGGTTCAACTATTTTTTTTTACTTTCAAAAATTGGCTTATTTTTATGGATAAGCATTTATTTCCCGCTTTTGGAACTCGTCAGTAGACTTCAACCCAAAAAATTTTTTAATTTAGCTAACAAACTCCGTATGTTTATAGTAAGACTATTAATACTATATTGAGAATCACAATATACACAAGCATAATAAGTTTGAAAACCGCAAACAAAAATCTTTTAAAAAAATAAAATATTTTTTATATCTATGAAATAATTTGTTAAAAAAAATCAGACAAATTTTTTTACAGTATATAAAAATAAATTTACATAACTGAAAAAATAAAAAACAATCAGACAAATTTTTTTACAGCATATAAAAATAAATTTAACTGAAAATATCAAATTTAAATATAAAAAAAATAAATCAAAATTTTTTTTACAAATTTTACTTTATATACATAGATCATTTTCATTCTATACAGCTTTTTTTTACATAAAATAAAATTGGAACAAATAATTTACTGGAACAGTAAAAAATATTTACTGAAACTAAATTATATTTCAAAACACACGTTTGTTTGAAAATTTTTTGGGAATAATTTTTTCTGTGTACGTAAATGTAAATTGCAGTTGCTGAATTGAAATTCACTCTCAACCGATCTCATACTTCCTTAATAGGAAGATCTCTGGTAAGCGCTGCAGTGATCCGGAAGATACTTAAAAATGTATGTAAGTAAGCTCTGTAAGCCACACCTACTTGAGTTTGGGAGCCATCCGTACAAAATTCTTCACCTTTTGTTCTACCTGGTTAACCATTCCTACACACTTCTTTGGATAATATACAGGTCTTTTAAAGGCGTTCATGAAGCAAAAGAGGGTTGGTTTGGTAAATCCTCCGCTCCTGGGGGGTCTGCTGCTCTGCAGTGCCCGCTGCTATTTCCTCTGCTCAATACGGCTTGCAGAGACTGTTGCCATCTACTTACCTAGTAAGCCCAATAGCAGCAAGTGTAGAAGCATAATTAATTCGTAAGACTAGTGCGGAGAGCACTAGTTATAAACAGTGAGATAAGTATTTGAACCTTGTGTAAAATATGCAGATACGTCTTCTTCTCCAGAGAAAGCCACTACACCACGACTCCATATATGAGAAGTGGATATAA
Source organism: Tachina grossa (assembly GCA_949987645.1). Taxonomy (NCBI): domain Eukaryota; kingdom Metazoa; phylum Arthropoda; class Insecta; order Diptera; family Tachinidae; genus Tachina; species Tachina grossa. The sequence continues at coordinate 133,186,269 of OX465276.1, read as the reverse complement.
TATGGCCGTATAGATCCAGTGTAAAATTTTTGGATTGATATTCCAAATTTTTTGACGAATTTCTTATAGAAATAATATATAACTATATATTTTTCACCCTTTCTATACAATATTTATGTTAAAATCTAGAGTGTAACACACTTTTATCTCCGTGTTGTTAAGTGTAATAGGTTGGATATCAGTTTTATTATACTTTATCGAGGAAAGAACTAGTTCCGTTTTATGGGATTAACGGCAAGCCCTTGCTTTGCCACCCATCCTCTTAGGTAAGAAATATCATTCTGTGGATTGTCCTTTAGAGAAGAGAGGAATTTTCCTCTAACAGCAACTGCCAAATCATCAGCATAAGAAACGTCTTTGCGCCTTCGCTCCCACATATTACCTCATGTCAACTTTTCGCTATACAAATGTATAAAAATCACTTTTCATATGAGTGCCTTAACTTTTTTACATTTATGTGGCTCTTAAAGCATTTTGTTTGTATAAGGTAAAAAATAGGAAATATTTTTTTGTGTTGAGTGGTCAAAAGAACGATGCACTCTTAACTCACTATCAAAGCTATTTGAAGTGACTTATTTGAATAGAAACAAAGTTATTGACAAATCACTCCTGATAATCATGGCGTGCCTGAACTTAGTTGATCTACTGAATGTGATTAAATAAATAAGAATTTGTTACTTTTGGAAAAAGGTTATGTTTGGAAAATATTGTCAGTGTGGTTTAGTCTCACGCATTCTCCACTTCCTCGCATTCTTAGTTTCCGTCAAAGAAGTAGAATGATTAGAGATGCCATAACTTGCAGAATGTAATGTAAAGGTCGTAAGTAGCGTGCGAACAAGTCAGCTGATTTTTGTGCTCAGTGATGCCAAGTTCTCTTTTATTTGCAATGCTAACGATATTGCTTAAACTGAGTACCAAGTAGCTTGAAAAGCAAAAAAGCATAGAATGCATAGAACTTACATATTGCATAGAATGCGCTGATGCGAACACGAATTGTGTGAACTGTCACCTTTAATGTTTTGTTAGAAGTTTATTGTGTCGTTACTTAATTTTCTTTTCGTAATATTTAAATAATGAAAAAAAAAACAACTTGAAATTAAAAATCTTACAATAACAATAAATAATGTTTATCGTACACAATCTTTATGTATTTGAAACACACAATTATTAACAAAACGTCACGAACCTTAAGCCAGAATAAAACGTCAGCGATTAGCCCCCCACAATTGAACAAACTTACAGACATTTTACATTTTAACAATATCTAAAAAAATGATGAAAAGAAATGGAATAATGAAAACGAGGCACTTGGTAACAAGCCGTACAAATTCAATGATATAAAGTAATGCATTGAATACAATGGTACGGTCACAATTGTCAAATATTTTCCCAAACGCTAATGAAAAATATTTCAATTCAGACAAAAGTTTTTCAAGTTAAAGACTAGCCAATATTGTTGGATTCTATGACATTGTCCATTAGTTGTGTTCGAAACTGTTTAATATGATAAACAAGTGTCTAGATCAAAACTTTTTCATTAGTGTTTGTTGGTTACGCTTTTTTGTGCAAATGTTTGACAAGTGTGACTGTTCCTTAAGAAGTACAAATATGTATGTATTGTTTAAATACAATTCATACGAATGCACGATGTCACCACAGTTGCGTTATTATGATGAAACACGAATGTAAACAACTACATATATTCTTGCATAAGCACCCAGTAGGAATCTTGGGGTGAAGTGTCGATTTTATTGGTGGCTTTTATTTAGCCACAATGTCAACAATTTTTTAAATACGAAGGCGGATCAATAAGTCCGTGATTTTTTTTTTAATGAAACACAGCTTGTTTTTTTGTAAAATAGAAATTTATTTTTCAACATAATCTCCTTTTAACTCAATACACTCAGTCCAACGTTTCTTTCCTCCGAGCCATTTATTTAGGTTTGGAAATAGGAAATAGTCACAAGGGTCTAAATCCGGAGAATATGGCGGATGGGGTACCACAATTCCTAGCCCAATTCATAGAGTTTTGCCATTGAGAATGCGCACGTGTGCACTCGTGCATTATCTTGATGAAAAATAACTTTTTTCTTGGCCATATGGGGTCGTTTTCTTTTTAAATCCTCATTAAATCGGTCTAATAAGTTGGCATAATATTCGCCGTTTATTGCTTTTCCCTTTTGAAGGAAATCAACGCGTTCATCTCAAGAAACTGTTGCCATCACCTTATTGGCCTACAAACTCACCTTGGCCTTCTTCTGAGCACACGTGTGCACTTGCGTATTATCTTGATGGAAAAAGAACTTTTTTGGGGTCGTTTTCTTTTTATATCCTCATTAAATCGGTCTAATAAGTTGACGTAATATTCGCCGTTTATTGTTTTTTCCTTTCGAAGGTAATCGATGTGGATTAATCCGCGTGCATCCCAAAAAACTGTTACCATCACCTTATTAGGCAACAAACTCACCTTAACCTTCTTCGGAGTAGGTTTAGACTGCTGCTTGGTTTCCGGAGCATAGTAAAGGATTCATGTTTCATTTACAGTTACAAAACGCCACAAAAACTCATTCGAATGCGTTTAAACAACTCAAAAGAATCCTTTGAAGTTGTCACACGTTTAAGTTTATGGTCAGTTGAGAGCAAACGCGGCAGCCATATTGCAGACAACTTTCTTAAGCCCAGCTGATCACTTAAAATCGAAACCACACTGCCATATGAAACGCCAATGGCATCAACAATCTCACGCACTTTTAAAAATGACCTCTTTTGGAATTACCCATATGTAAGTATTGGTTCGGGAAATCACGTGATTTAAAATCACACGCCGTTTCTAAATCATTGATTGATTCTGTACTGTTCTGTAAATCACATTTTTTTTGTATTTTTCAATGTGATTTTTACTTTTCGAAAACACACAAAAATAAGATTTCTTTATTTTAACAATGCAAAACACACCTAAAATCACAAAAGCAAGTAAAAGTTTTAACAGAAAAAAAATGTGTTTCTAGATTTTTCTTAAATTTGTGTCCTTTTTGTTGGAGCCATAACAACAAATTTTTTAAAATATGTTAAAATGTTAAGACATTATGACACTTAAGACACTGGTGTGAATACCCGAAATATTTATACTATCCCAATAAGCAATTTTGCTTGAAATCAAGTGTAAAACAAGTGTTATTCAAGCCACATAATCAATTGTCAAGGGTTGAGTTATGCTTGATTTACACTTCAATTCAATAGCATTCTCCATTAAAAAGGGAACTTGAACTCAATGTGAACAATTCAGTTGTAGTAGAGTGTAATTCAAGCCTTGAATTATACTGCAATTCAGCTTTGTATTACAATTGAATTCAAGTGTATTTCAAGCTGCAAAAACAAGGCTTTTAAACTAGAAAGGAAAATGCAATTCCTTTGTTTTCTAATAGTTATTTTCTGCACATCTTGCCTTCGCTATTGTTTTCACGTTTTACTCACCTTTGTTTTCCAAATTCACTTTTATTTATTTGTTTTTGATATTTTCACCACAATTTTAGTTTTTTTTTTAATAATAAATAAATTACGTATTTGACAAGGTTTGAACATATATTTGTATGTTGTTTGATTTTTTATTTAAAAATATTTTCAAACTTGATAATTACTTGAAAAAATGCTTGAATTTAACTTTGTTTCCAGTTAAATTTCAAGTGCTTGAATTTTAATTTTTTGAGTGCTTATTGGGATGGACTAGTTCCTTTTTTCAATATTTTTTTCAATATCGAATACCAAATGTGACTAAAATATTCAGTTTCATTAAACAGAAAAAATTATTCCCAAAAAATTTTCAAACAAACGTGTGTTTTGAAATATAATTTAGTTTCAGTAAATATTTTTTACTGTTCCAGTAAATTATTTGTTCCAATTTTATTTTATGTAAAAAAACTGTATAGAATGAAAATTATCTATATAAAGTAAAATTTGTAAAAAAAATTTGTTAGATTTGTTTTTTTTATTTAAATTTGTTATTTTCAGTTAAATTTATTTTTATACACTGTAAAAAAATTTGTCTGAGTTTTCTTAATTTTTTCAGTTAAATTTATTTTTATATACTGTAAAAAGTTTGTCTGATTTTTTTTAATTTTAAAAAACATTTTATTTTTTTTAAAGATTTCTGTTTGCGGTTTTCAAACTTATTATGTTTGTATATTGTGATTCTCAATATAGTATTAAGAATCTTACTATAAACATACGGAGTTTGTTAGCTAAATTAAAAAATTTTTTGGGTTGAAGTCTACTGACGAGTTCCAAAAGCGGTAACTAAATGCTTATCCATAAAAACAAGCCAATTTTTGAAAGTAAAAAAAAAAATAGTTGAACCTTTCATTTGATTCAGTTATTTTTTTCAGATAAAACTTTTACTAATTTAAAAAAAAAAATTTTTTAAGAATTGTTATTGATTCAGTTAATTTATTTTCTGATAATACGAAAAATTTTAGTGAATGTGTTTGTAAATTATAAAAATAAAAATTGCTGAATAATACAAAAAAAATCTGCAAAAATGTTTTTCTGTTCCTATTAATAAATTTGACTGAAAATATTTTGAGTTTCAGTTAACTTTTTTCTCTAATGCCATAATAATTTAACTAAAAATAAAATTTTTTTTCCAGTTAAATTTTTACAGAATTGTTATCAGAATCTAGAAATTTCTTTGTAGGTCCGCATTCACACAAAAAATTTACTGATTCAATGAATTTGGTTACTGAAAACGAAATTTAGTTTTTTCTGTGTATCAAGATTTGTTAAAAAAAATTACCAAAAGTGTAGACTACAAATAAGCCTACAGTACACGGCATGTAAAAAGCCACATGCGTATGTGGCGATGACGTCACGAGAATTTTCAGCATGTTCATAGCATTTTTTAATATTACTAGTAGTGGCTAGATGCCGTAAAATCTTTATAATATTTATGTTCAAAAATACATTTTCTGGGGCCGCTCATCTGTAAGCATGTTAATATCTACATGTACATATGTTTCTAGTATATGGCATGTAGCAAATGTAGCATCGTGATGACGTAAAAATTACGTCAGAACCACGTGCATATGTGGTTTTTTACATGCCGTGTAGTGTAGGCTTTAGTAGTGATTACCTGTTTCCAATGCCTAAATATGGTCCAAATTACTATGTAGATTGTAGTACCAACATCGGTACTAGCTGTTCAATGAAATGCACGTGCTAAATGTCTATAGTAAAATTCATTGTCTGAGTTATAGTTTGTCAGTAGAACTATTGGCACTTCCTACAGGGTATCTACATATGTATATGTGAATATAAAGAGAAGCACATGCATACGCTTTGTATGTACATATGTATGTACTTTCCATAAGTTATAAGATTTCGGATATCACTAAAATTTTATATGTATTTACATGTTAAACACACAAAAAATAACTTTTTTTACTTAATTTTTTCTTTTGAAAACAGCATCTGAAAGGTATCAGCATGATAATGTAACAAGCGAAGTAACAATTAAAGTCAATGTCAAGACTTCATTACCATTATATACATAGGTATGTATATACATGTAAGTTTTATTTACAATGAAAGGTTTCGGAGATATGGAGGTGCAAAAAGTGCATATTTTAAGACATACTCACTGACTCACTGACTCACTCATCAATATTATGAAGCACTTGCGCTATAGCTAGAGATCTAAAATTTGGTAGACAAGTAGATCTAGGTGAGCAATGAAATAGAAAAATCTGAAAACTCGGAAAATTTTACCAGGGGGCGGAGCTACGCCCATAAAAACTAAAATTTGTGCTATTGAGCTGAAATTCGATACATAGCTAGGTCTAGGAGAGCAATAAAATTAAAAAAAATCTGAAAATCCGAAAATTTTAGCCAGGAGGGCGGGGCTACGCCCATAAAGGTCAGAATTAAAAATGCTAATGTAAGGCGCTTCATGGAAGCTATTTTATTGAAATTCGGCATATATACTGCGGTAATGCAAGGCTATAAATTTTTCATTAAAGAAGTGGGTGTTGACACGCCCATACAATTTAAACCTCATTTTAATGCCCTGCGGCTCAGCATATTTAGATATACTATTTATCTAGCTATTATTATCCGTTTGTAACGAAACTAGACACGAATAATAAGCATTGATTAAAAAAAATTTTGACTTTGGAAAAGTGGGCGGGGCTACGTCCATAAAAATTAAAAGTTAAAAGTTGCGCTAAGGAGCTGAAATTTGATATACAGGGTGGGCCAAAACAAACCAAGGGGCGTAAAAGTTTAATAACTTTTTTGTTTATTAACTTTTTTTTTATTTTTTCTTTCAGATTATATAATATACAAAATGGAAATTTTTTTACACCAAGTATGAAAAATGATGTCTCTTAAATGACCACCGTTTTCAGCTTCGCACTGATGGGCTCTTTTTAGAGCATTTTCCATAACATCTTTCAAAACTTGTGGCTGTAGCGTTCGAATTTCTGCAACAATGTTTGCCTTTAGTTCAAGGATTGTCTCTGGCTTATTCACATACACTCGCTCCTTCAAAAAACCCCAAAGAAAATAGTCGGGTGCTGTCAAATCTGGCGATCGCGCTGGCCAAATAATTTCCGAATTTCGAGAAATTATTCGCTCTCCAAAAATTTGACTTAAAAGTGCCATTGTGTCTCGGGCAGTATGGGCAGTGGCTCCGTCCTGCTGAAACCACATACCAGGTCTGTTTTCAAGAGCAGGACGTAAAAAATTTTCTATCATAAACCGATACCGCTCTCCATTTACGGTTACAGCACTTGCATCTTCATTCTCGAAGAAGTAGGGCCCAATGACATTTTCAGATGTGATCCCACACCATACTGTACACCTGATGGGGTGCAATTGGCGTTGATGAATGGCTCTTGGATTTTGAGAACCCCAGAACCTACAGTTCTGCTTATTAACAAAGCCATTCAAATGAAAATGATCTTCACCACTCATAATCAAATTTTCAATAAAGTTGATTTCATTTCTGGCCAACTCTTGAAATTTAACTGCAAAATTTAGACGTTGCCGATGATCTGCGGGTTTTAATTCTTGGACCAATTGCACCTTATATGGGTATAACCGTAAATCTTTTTTTAAAAGGCGCCGTAGTGACGTACGAGACATTTCTAGCTGAGCAGAACGCCTTCTGCCAGATGTTTCTGGTGCTTCGTTAACACTTTGCTGTACTCGTTCAATATTTTCCGCAGTGCGACTTAAACGTGGTCTACCGGTTCGAGGCAAATCTCTTACGCTGCCATGTTGGTGATGACGATTAACTAAGCAACGAATCATCGCTTCAGATGGCGAAATTCTGACGTTAAAATGTCGACGATATGCTCTTTGCGTTAAAATAATTGATCTCTGGTTTAAATAATAAAATTCTATTGTTCTGGTTCTCTGTTCAGTTGTGAACCTCTCCATTATAAATTCTCCAAGTGTTGTCTATATAATCTGAAAGAAAAAATAAAAAAAAATTAATAAACAAAAAAGTTATTAAACTTTTACACCCCTTGGTTTCTTTTGGCCCACCCTGTACAAGTAGGTCTAGGTGAGAAACCAACTAGAAAAATCTAAAAACCCGAAAATTTTAGTAAGAGGGGCGGGGCTACGCCCATAAAAACTAAAAATTAAAAGTTGCGCTAAGGAGCTAAAATTTGATACACAATTAGGTCTAAGTGAGAAACAAACTAGAAACATTTTAAAACCCAAAAATTTTTTCTGAATGGGCGGGGCCACGCTAATATTGTTTTGAACTAAATACTTAATATACAGCTTTGAATTCAAGCCAATTTAGTGAAATCTTGCATCACCTTAAAAATTGGGCGTGATCACTCCCATAAAATGTTAGCCTTGTGTTTAATCTACATCGGTCTAGCATATTTTAGAAGAAAATTAGCATGAATTATAAGCGCTGCTCACAACAAAATTTTGAGTTAGGAATAGTGGGGAGAGGTAATGCTGATAAAATCTAAAGATATAATTCGTGCTAGAGAGCTGACATTTTATACACTATTAAGTGTAGCTGCGTAAGCCAATGCGAAAATCTTAAAACCAAAAAGTTTTACCCGGTATGCGGTACCACGACGTTAAAACTCCAATTAACACTAGCGATCTTAAATTTGATACACAAATAAATCTAGATAAGAGATCACTAAGAAACATCTGAAAATCCAGAAGTTGCTATCAGAGGGCGGAAACAAGCACTTCAAATTTAAAATTAGCATACATTTTATTAAAACTTTTCATACACATTGCACTTATCCCAAAAAAGATTTCCTATTTTGAAAAGTAGCCGTGACTTCATCCATAAATCTTAGCTTTTTCGTTCAGGTACTTCGGCCTAGCAGTTTTTAATTCAATACTCAGGTATTTCTTATTAACTTTTTAATACCAAACTTTGCATGAACCATAAGCACTAGCAGATATAAAAGTCAGCGGGGCCAGGCTCATGAAAATTTTACGTAATATTATGCTATAGAGAGCTGACATTTTGTACACAAATAGTAATTGATTTACTCAATCGGAAAATCGAAAAATTAAAAGCACCAGCTACCGTATTGAAACTTCGCATACACATTGATTTATGTACTTCGGCTAAGCAGACTTTAATATGTAAATATATTGAGAAAATAGGCGGGGTCATGCCCAGTAAAATTTACGCTGTATTTTACATGTTTGTTCCAGTCGACTTTTACAAAATTGCATACACACTGCCGACCCGTTGTAATGACACAATAGTGCATTTTTAAGGGCAACAATTGAACACCCATCACACTCTTACCCATTATTTTATGTTACTCTGCCATTTTCAACTGGCACAGTGATCATGAATAGAAATAAAATACACTAGAAATTTTAAGTTTAAAAAGTGTTATTATAGAAATCTTTTCAAAAAGTAATCAGATCCTCACAAAAACATAAATATGAAAAACGGCCAAGTTCCTATCCAAAATTTCGCCCATTAAAAGTTGCCAATGAAAATGCGGGATTTCGGTTTAAAATTAACTTGAACTGACCGGTTTCTGCTTGGATTTTTGGGTTTTAAACCTGAAGAGTTATTGTGAAATTTGATTCGAAAGCAAATCTGATTGAAATTGTGTGCTTTTAACATAGAAATTCTAGAGCTTTTTATCTGGCTTATTTTCATAAACCACATCCATCACTTTGAAATGGATTCCGTGAATCAAAAATAACAATAGTTGTATTAAGTTTTCTAATCCAAATTTAATATTCACTGCTCCTCCATTGGCAGTACAATGTCGAACTAGATTAATTTTTTCCGTACAAAGTCTTGAGTTATTTTTTGAAATTACTTTGTCTAAAAATTCTACTTAGATCCAGACTATAACATTTGCCATTTTAAAGTCGACTTATCCATTGTTAAACTGTATTTGTGGTCATTCATTTTTCATAACCCAGACGTTATGCTATATTTTGTTTTTTGCTTACAAATCCATTAAGTATTAACTTTATAACAATTAATTATAAATTAAGATCGTATTATAATTATAATTGCCAACTCAACAACCCATTAAGAGCTTTGATAATGAATCAGTTTTTACAAATCCATCCTCATGCCTCTGTGGTTGAGTGGCTGTCAGTCCCCAGGTCGTAGGTTCGATTCCTGCCATAGACCATAAAAGCTATATTCGTTTACAACTCAGCTTTTAGCACGTTTTCAGTCAGTGCTGCAGCGCCTCTGGTGTCAATGAGGAGTATTAAATTTTCGTAGCTGTGCTTAGAAGCCATTTTATTCATTATTTTACTTCGATGATGCTTCTGCGACAAATGAGGGCGCTCTGATATTACAATAAAATTACACTGTGTGTAATTTTTTAAGTCATGGAAATAATTATAGCCATATACGAACACCACTACTTGATAAAAGACAAAAGAGACCGGTGTCTCCCAGTTTGTCCCAAGTCATGCACTTTTTTTGTGGGCCCCCAAATATTTGGGGCCTTGTATTATTATTATTATATTTTGTATTTTCTCAGGCCCATATCTAACAAACTGTTCAGAATTTTGATTTAGTCTCTGAGGCAAAGTTGTAGGTCTTGTCATAAAGAACTAAAATATATAACATAAAAAAATCTTCACCTTCAAGATCAAAATCGAAAAAAAATTAAAAAAAATCGATTTTTTTCCTTTTTCCTCTTTTCAGGTCCATAGGTAGCAAATCGTTCAAAATTCGAGGAAACAATCAAATATAAAAATGTACCTAAGATCTCACTAAACAACTTTCTAGAACATATTAACTTCCTAGCAATGATTAGTAACACTGTTTATTATTAAATTGTAATGGGCGTAACTCCTCCCATTTTTTCAAATGAAAATGTATCTATTTTTGAGCTTAAGGTGTTGTGGTAAGGTTCGCTAAAATCGGTTAAGTAGAACCGCGTGAAATATTATAATAAATTTTAATGGGCGTAACCCCGCCCATTTTTTTTAATTCAAATTGTGTAATTACAAGAACCAAAGGTGTTTTTCGTAGCAATCAAATAAGTTGAATATTATAAAATTAAATAAATAAAATTGTGGTCATGTTCTCGCCCACTTTTTTACAATGGGACCAAAAAATAAATTTTTACCATCGGTCTAAAATTTACCGAGTTATGAAGTAAAACAAAAAAAATAGAGACTAATTGTTAAACTCCTCCTTTTTTTAAGTCGGTTAAAAATAGCTTCCACCCTCATGTCCCATATATGCCTTCGTGTACCATTTCATTCGCTTTGGATGGTTGAAAAACATGCTAGTCCAGCGTGCCAATGAGTCCAGAGTGAATGAGTCAAGTAATACAAAATGAAGCAGTAAGAGAGCAACATATTTTCTATGGGTGCTAATTCACAACTCGTTGTTTCAACCATTGAAACAACGCACTTAGAATGTAGCAAAACAATCAGATTCGAAGGACCATACATTTTATTTTTATATCTCCGTTATTTTAGCAAAACATATTTTCAGAATCTTTTGCTAAAGCCACCTTCTCATTTCTTGAAATAATTTCTTTTAACTTAAGACAGTTAATGGAGCATTTTAAATAAATTAACTTTAACTAAGGTAAATTAATATCTTGTATTATCCTACTTTATATAAATTTTCCAAGTAAATGGAATTTTTAAATATGTCTTTCTATTTTGCCAATGACAAACAAAACTTTCGTAAACACTCATACACTTATACTCGTAAGTGTAAGTATCTTTTTATTATTTCTGTAATCTCATATTCAAATCAAATATGTTTTTTATATCTTGGATTTATTTATTCGTACACTTAAGTTGAACTATTCAAAACAATACAGTAGTTCGAGGAATATACTCCCATAACACTCGAAGTTTATCACTTTTTACCTAATCTTGTTAATCTCTTTTTATGTACTTTTGTTTACAAAACAATAGTTTTTGGAATAAAAGGTAGACCGAACACTTACATACACACATATGTACATACTTAAGTATTTATAAATATCAGCTGAACCGTAAAAATAAGTAAGAAATTATATATGGCCCTGATGGGCTATAAACAGCTTATGATATTAGAAACTTAAAAACTTTGGTATGACATTTCAAACAATAAATGATACGTAAAGACGTCATGATATTTAATAAACTACTTAATGCAATTTAAAGGCAGCATGTTTTCTACACTAAAAAAAAACAAGTACATATGTAGTAGTGTCCCGCACAAGACTATTTATAAGACCTTTCAAGACATGAGAGATTTTTTCAAATGCTTTACTACAGCGAAATATTCTAAAAGAATCGCTAAGCAACACTGTTGGCAAGTAATTTTTTTCGGTGGTTTGTCTTGCCAACAGTGTTGTTTAGCGATTCTTTTAGAATATTTCGATGTAGTAAAGCATCCCAACTAAAAAAATTATATATGGTCCATATATTTTTAATATATGAATGTATATAACTATATATGAATATGTATGAATTCATGTATGGAAATGTATGGGATTATACATGCGAAAAGTATTATATATGAATTGATATATGGACTAATATATGAAATGTATTATAATATATGAGCTCATATATGGAAATTTAATCATGAAGCTCTTCGTATGTGGATCCATATATAGAAAAAGATGTAATATATGGAGCCATACAAAAATGTATGCATACATGCTATCTCACATAAAATCGTTTTAAAAAAGAAAAACTTTTGTTACAAAAAAAAAAAAATTGTATGATTTCATACATTGTGGCCCCATTTAATATATCAAATAATCAAAAGGATAATCCATCCAGTCATTAATTTTATAGAAAATAACAGAATTCTCTAGATACGAAACAAAGTTCATATTACTGCAATATATATATTGAAAACTATTGTTAGACGGATTATTTTTTCTTTTATAATTAATTACATTAGTTTTTAATCTGATTTCTTAAATTAAATTTTATGTACGAATATGAGTTTTGTGTTTTTTTTTAAATATGCAATTGGTTCACCTTTTGACTTAAAATGATGAATTAAATTACTTTTAGTTCATTTTTCGTTATTTGCCCACACGAATGTTTCATTAAATACAATCTACCTGTTCAAAATCAAAAAAAAGTAATTTTAGTTATTTAATTTATTGCATAGCAGTACGCTTTTGTGTATCAGGAGTGTATGAATATGCACTTTGCATACTGCAGAGGGAATATTTACACATAAATGTATGAAAATGTATGAATATATATTATCATATATGTCCATATACCCTCATTTTTCGGATCCGAACTATATATGGGATATCATATATGGTCCATACATATTTTTTTAGCTGGGATGGGAAAAAATCTCTCATGTCTTGAAAAGTCTTATAAATACTCTTGTGCAGGACACTAATATGTACGTAATTTTGATAGATAAGACAATACAATATTTCCATTATTTCCATATAATAGGAATTTATAATGACGAAAAATTGTCATTCCACAACGGATATTGTATAGTCATAATTGGAAGATATACATGAGAACAACTTTTATTTTCAATAAGATGGCACTTTGTGCAATGCAAGTAACGGTACCATCGATCTATTGCGTGAAAAATTTTCTAACCATGTAATGTATCTCGTAAACGATTACAATTGGCCAACGAGATCTTGCGAATTCACATCTGTAGACGTTTTTTATTTGTACACACACACAGAAAAAAATACCAATGTAAAATCACCATGCAAAAATCTTGATTACAAATCATATTAAATTGTTGGTATTTATTTAGTGTGTACGAGTATTTATAGAATATTTAAGGGTGTTGTGGCTGCAGCGGCAAGCGAATTGACTACCACACGACTAGTTCGAGTTCAAATCTTGTTCATCAAAGCCAAACACTAATAGCAATTAATTAATAAAATAAAATAAGTACATATGCATAATTAAATTCATGTTGTTTCAACTGGAATTAACTCTGATTCAAGATGGTTCTTCGTGTTATTTCAACTCGAAATAACTTTGATTCAACATAATTCTTCATTTTAATTTAACAGTAATGGAATATTATTATTATCAACATAATCAAGATTTCAAAATGAAAAATTTTGTTTCAGGGTTACTGTAAATCATGCCGCATTAGATTTTTAACCGGCTTCAAAAAGGAGGAGGTTATAAATTCGACTAAAATTTTTTTGTCGGTGTTACTTCATAACTCGGTTCATATTAGACCTATTTTAAAAATTTTTTATTGTCTGAGAGGGTAAAGCTTCCCATTACAAAAAAATAATATGCCGGGGACACGCCCACAATTTTTTTTATTTGATTTTATCATATTATAGTTCTTGTCATTACACAATTTTAAAATTTAAAAAAATGGGCGGGACCACGCCCATTAGTATCTATTATTATATTTAATGTGATTCTACTTAACGAAACTTAACACACACCCTGAGCTCTGAAAAATATGAAATCTTGAATTAAAAAATGGGCGGAGGCACGCCCGTTAATATTTAATTTTATATCCCATAAATTTTTTTTCGAAAATGTTCTATCAGATATTTGCATTGAAGTCGGGTTTGTTGGCAGATTTATAATATAAAATTCTCTTGAATGTGCCTCAGAGCAGAAAATCCTTTAGGGCCAGAATGCAGAAATTAAAAAATGCAATACATAATTAGAAAAAAATTAAATAGCTGATTCTGTTTTTTTTTTTTTTTTTTTTTTTTTTTTTTTTTTTTTGAGAAGGATATAAGTCCCAAAATGTTCGTCCTTCATGGACTGAAAAAAATGTTATGAAATAAAATAAATTTCAAAACTTTGCTAATCGATAATAAAACAGAATGTGTGTTTATTTTTTTGTGCCTTATAGTAGAGCAGACGTTTGGACCGATCCTTCTGAAATTTTCATATTTAACTAGGACTCTGAAATGAATTATAGGCTACTTTTTTCAAAAACGCCCACTTTTTTTTAAATTATGTTGCTCCTTCCGCATAGTATTTAAGATAATTTATAATATTAAAGCGCATAACTCCGCCATTTGTGGACCAATTTTCAAACTTTTTTTGCGCACGAAAAGCTCCCCAATTTTTTTTGGAAACTGGGAAGTAGAGAGTTTTTCTCAAATTATCCGCCCCACAATTGATTTAAAAATAACTTCGTCATTTATCGACCAATTTTCAAAATGCCTTTTTCACATGGAGGAGCTCCAGTAAATTTTTTTAAATGCTGGGATGGGGAGAAGTATCCTAAATGTGCCATCCAAAAATATGGATTTTGTCGTTTGTGAACCAATTGGAAAAGGCCAACTAATTTTTTTTCTTTAAGGGAGGGGGGAGGGGAAGGCAAAGTGTTAATCCAAAAAAATTTACTATAAAATATTTTTTGTCATTTGTGGACGTATTTTCAAAATTCATTTTGCATATGGAAAAAGTCCACTAATTTTTTTATGGAGGAGGGTGAAATGTGCCTGCCAAAAAAATGGATTATCAAATTACTTTGTCGTTTGGTGACTTATTTTCTTTTAATTCCTTTTGAATATGGAAAAAGTCCACTAATATTTTTTAATTGTGTGGGGGAGGGAGCAGATTGCCCACAGCCTAATAAAACCACACAGGCATGTTCTGAAAATCGCAGTTTTCAAATCACTAGTGATTTTAAGAATAATAATCGTGATGCAGACATTTGTTTGCTCTTTTTTTAATTTTTCTATTATATAGAGTAGAGACCTGCGTAAAAAGTCTTGAAATGTAAATACGTCATGATTTTTAAATGTATTCACGTCGCATGTATTATACTAAACCAATAATAAATGCTGTCGTACTATAAGCGAAGCACGATGGATGTATTGGTGTATGTGTATATCAGTTGTAACAAGCGATGTCGCAAGACAGCTTGTTTGTAACAAACACTCAAAAGAAGTACTTTTGATTAGTGTATGCTTGTTATTTTTCATATTGTACGTTTGAGTGTGTGTGTAATATGTAGATGGTAAGCTATTATGTGATTAACCGCATACAACTAATATTAATGCATGTGTGTGCCTTTGCATGTGCGCAGAAAATAAAAAATCATACACACATACATGCATGACGTTTGTATACGCGCTCATGCGTAGAAAGAAGCAAGTATCACAAATTCTTCCGTCACGAAGTGTTTTCTTCTTTACTCTTATACCTGCAATACTAAAACCAATTTCTTGCAAACAGTGTTGTTAACGTTTATTTTATAAGATTTCGCTGTAGTAAAGCATTTGAAAAATCCCTCATGTCTTGCAAGTTCTTATAAGATGTCTTATGCAGGACACTAATATAGAGCAGCTACGTCCAAACACACATACACTAATATTGGCATTTGAAGAAAACAGCTTTGAAAGCTCTTAAATTTGTTCTTGTTTCTTTGCAAAGTAAGAGCAAGCATTGCTGTCTGTTGTGTTGTTATTGGGGATGTTGTATTCTTGTCAGTGTGAAAGCACAAAAAGCTCTTTATAAAAGTTTGCACATTGTGCATATGGCTTGGACGTAGCTGATATACAGCATCAAATATTTATCATTTCTGAAAGAAATTTATCGTATGTGATTTTAAAAACTTCAACAGGACCATTGCTACTTTTAAAATCACTAATGATTTGAAAAATATGATTTTCATAAGGTGCCTGATGAACAGACTTTAGATTAATTGCCAGTGACAAGCGTTGGAATAGTAAGTTTTCAGATTCTACAAACTTTAAAGAGCACACAAAATATCTTGCTTGTTTATTATATTGTAGGGTATGAATTGACAAAGGATTTATAAATAAATAGTTAAAGACTTCAGCAAACACCTTTAATGTCATTTCGATGCTAAGGTGAAAAGCGTGTGTAATAAATAAACTACAACAGAGCTATTCAACCTTTTTGGTTCGCGTACCACAAAACTCTCAACCAACAATTCGCTTACCACCAAAAAAAAAAAAAATTTTATGTGTATAAACAAGTATGGGCTCAATAAATAATCAAACAATTTTAAAATATTTAATCCATTTCATTAATTAATAATAAAAAACAACAAAATTAAAAAGAAATTAAAATTATTAAAAACATTACAAGAATAAATAAAATTAAATACATAAAAATTAGGAGATCTTGGCGATTTCAGTACTTTATTGTTCAACTAATAAAAATAAAATAAAATAAAATAAGGAAATTAAACATAACAAATTAATTATTCAAAGGCAATAAAAACATAACAAGACTGTATTTCTAATTCATTTTATATATGTCAGAATTCAATGAGATCGCTGGCATTACATTTTTGATATCAGAGATTTTATATCTGGTTAAGAAAAAAAAAAAAATGCTAAAATTTTCGAAGATTTGGCGTATCACCTGAGAAAGTTTCGCGTACCCCAAGTGGTACGCGTACCACAGGTTAAATAGCCCTAAACTACAATATCTCCCACTAAAAGAAAGACGAAAAAACAAAAATTTGCAATACAAGCAGTACAAATAATACGTCTACATTTAGTTTGGTCGAATCTTAAATACTCGTACATACGCGTATGTAATTTTTTTTTTAAATAAAATTTGTGGTGAGTTTTTTTTTTGACGCCTTTAGCCTTAATTTGTTTACATATACAGTTTACATATTTTGTATTTCTAATCCTTGGATCTTATAACTTCCCGCTATATGAATTTTCAAACATCAAATTTTCATCATATTTCGAATTTTTGAGGTCCTGGAAGTCGATTCTGACTATTCTTGCGACGATGTCCGTATGGATGTATGTTTGTCTGTGTATGTCTATGAATGTAAAAATCTCATAGCTTAAGAACGCGTCAATGGTTCGGAAGCAAATTCGAAAGATGTTGAGCTTACTCAAATGCCGTCAGACAGAGGTTCTATTCGGTTCAGTAGATTTTGAAAACTTTCAAAAATAAAGTTTTCATAACACTCATATTCACTAATTTTTTTAGACCAAAATGTGTAAAATGCTTAGAGAGATATAGTTTTCGACCGGTGTACCGTGAACATCACTGGATGATCTTCCAAAACTATAACAACACACTGCACTTTTGGTGAAACAGTGGCGACTTTATTATGCTATACAAAAACTTTATATTCCTCTCCGATTACCAGACTTGCATCCCAGTGAGCAAATTTCGGATAAAATTAAGAATGAAAAATATTACTAGCAAGGAGTTAAATCCTTGTTCTATTAATAGACAATACTCTTAAAAAAGTTGGTCAGAAATAACACCTTCTGAAACCACATATTTATCGCTGTAAATAACCACGTCGTTTACCGTCTATCAGAGGGAGTTACGGTGGGTTAACTAAATACTAAAACCTCATATTTTCTTTATTGTTCTTACGAAATTTTATTTTTATTTTATTTTAATATATATAAAGAAATTCATAAATCCAAAACGAAATTTAAATGAATGGCAACGCAAATATTAGTTTGTAATAATTAAAAAAAAGATTTTTTATATTTTTTTCTATGCGTTTTTTGCCAAATAATCTGCTGTAGTTTTCCGTATTGATGACCAATCTAAAATGTGAGTGAAACAAAAAAACTTATATCTAGGATCAATAAAGGTTGCCATGTTGAATTACATTCTACAACATTACATTTTCAATAGATATTTGCCGATTAAAAAATATACCTTAAAAATACCTTGAAATTAGAGGGGCACACAATCTAGTTCCTAGACGCATTTCACTGTTGTTTTCATAATATTTTTTTTAAGTTCTGTTGCATAAAAAATTAAAATAATAAATATCCTTATGAAAATACGTCTATGTATGCAAGTTTCCATTAACACATCTCTCAAAACTTAAACATTGTTTACAAGTTGACCAACAAAAATGTTAAAACTAAATAATTTGATATTGTCATGCACATATATGGAAGAATATATTTTTTTGAAAGGACGCTTTTTTGTCCATGAAGAATTGCAAGAAATCTTTTCCTAAACTTCTGCAAATACCATTTCCTTCTATGTATTTGGTGGATTTTATGTTAATATATGTTGCAGTTTAATATAAACCGAAGTTTTTATGTACATACATATATTAAGAATATTTAAGAATGTAAATGGATAAAGAAAGATGAGGAATTCAGAACCAGTTCAATTCAGTTTCACTACAATTTATTTAATGTATTATAAAAACTCTGTATAATTTTCAAATGTTATTTAAGGCCATGATACACTATCATACAAAGTCGTGAGATCTACGAAAAAGTACAACGCTGGTATGATGGAGTTTATGAAAATTTTCAAAAGACAATAACAATTCATCACACCAGGGTTGTATATTTTCGTAGATCGCACGACTTTGTATGATAGTGTATCACGGCCTTTAACAACTATTAAATTTATGGATAGTTTTCATAAACTTTAAGGTACGTTTTAAATATTCGAATTCGAATTATCGAATATCAAAAGTTGACATTCGGCAGATGTATGTAGTATACATACTCGTACATAATATATGCAGGCAACACGTATGATCAATTAAATAAAAATTAGTAATTTTTTCTGTTACGTAACATTTTCAAAGACCCCCTCTCCCACCATAACAGATCGTAACAAAACTCGAACCCCCCACATCACACATACTGTGTGTCAAAATTCCTTGAAATTGATAGCTGTAACACAAATTGATAATCAATTTCATTTTTTAAATGCCACCGACAAAGAAACAACTGAAATTTGTAGCTTTAATCAATGTGTGCTGTGACCAGCTGTTCAAATTGAAAATTAAATTGCCATATAAATGGATGGGTGAAATTGGAAGCAATCTAGTTTTCAATTTAAAAAGTTTGATGGTGTTAGTGAAAAAAGTGTGAGCGTATTGCAAATTGAATGAAATTGAAATGCAAAAATTTAACGTGTGGCCCCAAGTTAATTATTATTGTTTGAACTTTATTTGTTTCTATATTTATGATTTGATTAAGCTAAAGTTCGTGTCGCTATGTAAACCTGATTTGCAAGGGATTTTCAAGGAACAAATAACACCAAAGTTAATTTTAAATATTCTGACAAACATTAGCATAACCGAACAACATGCTGTTTTCGGTCGTTAAGCAGCTCTGGGCTGAAGAACAACTCTCACGTCATCGTAATTATTTCCTAAGTGCGGTCAGGTTTCTGTGTGTGGTTTCGCCTTCGAGAGTTTTTCGTCTCGCTCACACTGGTTGATTGATTTGCCACGGCTAACCGTATAGTCTTGCGGTTCTTTTGTAGAATTTCATTGACAACCACGTTGCTGAAGGCATAGGTCGTGTATAGTCGGTCACAAAAACATTTCTAAGAATAATGTTAATAACATCATGGGCATATAGTCTACGTACTCCGCCCATTGTTGTGCAGACAAAGTAAGTTTGTAAAGTATTTATGAAATCAATAAATATATAAACATGCTGTTTTCGAAGGCTGCTTCTTGGGTTTGGTCTACTGTGTGTGGTGTCAGTTGATGGAAATTTCAGCTTTATATACTCAGTGTTGCCAATATAATATAAAATATTGAATGAATGATATCCTACAATTATTTTATATTATATAAAAGAATAAACGTCCCAAAATTAATGTAAAGAAATAAATTGATTAATTTTTATACTTTTACGTGATATAAGTTAGAGAGCTGCGTAAACAGTCTTGAAATGTAAAAACGTCATGATTTTTAAATGTATTCACGTCGCATGTATTATACTAAACCAATAATAAATGCTGTCGTACTATAAGCGAAGCACGATGGATGTATTGGTGTATGTGTATATCAGTTGTAACAAGCGATGTCGCAAGACAGCTTGTTTGTAACAAACACTCAAAAGAAGTACTGTTGATTAGTGTATGCTTGTTAATTTTCATATTGTACGTTTGAGTGTGTGTAATATGTAGATGGTAAGCTATTATGCGGTTAACCGCATACAACTAATCTTAATGCATGTGTGTGCCTTTGCATGTGTGCAGAAAAATAAAAGATCATACACACATAATTACATGCATGACGTTTGTACACGCGCTTATGCGTAGAAAGAATCTAGTATCACAAATTCTTCCGTCACGGAGTGTTTTCTTCTTTACTCCTATACCTACAACAGTGATGGGAAATGAGATTTGCATTTCGGTACCAAAAAAAAAATTTTTTTTTGGAGTACTTTTTTGATCCAGAGAGTACCAAAAACTATTTTTTTATTTAAATTTTATTAACAAAAAATTATATAAAATTTATTACAAATAAATAAGAAAATGAACACAAAGCATATGGTTTGGGTGTTTTTTTAAGAGGTATAGAACTTTAAATTGAAATAAAACACAAGAAAATCGTTTTAATGTCCATCAATTTGGCTTTATTGGAAGGATAATTTTATGTCATTAATGTTTAAATATGATTTCGGGCATGTGGCCGCCGCGGCTGGCTCGAATAAAGCCAATTCTACAGGTCCAATTTTCAACCACTTTTTCGAGCATATGGGGCCGTATGTTGGCAATAACGCCACGAATGTTGGCTTCCAAGTCCCCTAACGTTTCTGTTTTGTTGGCGTAGACGAGCGACTTCACATATCCCCAAAGAAAATAATCCAATGGTGTCAAATCACACGATCTTGGTGGCCAATTGACAGGTCCATTCCGCGAAATTATGCGCTCATCGAATGTTTCCTTCAATAAATCGATTGTGACGTGCGCTGTGTGGCATGTAGCGCCGTCTTGTTGGAACCACAACTCATCCACATTCATGCCATCCAATTCGGGAACAAAATAGTCGGTTAGTCGGCTCCAATTGCTGTGCACGGTGGCGAATCGATTCATTCGGGTCCTCTTCAACACTTTGCTCTACAGCGGCAATTGTTTCTTCGGTGCGCACTGTTCGACGTCTCTGCGGATGCGTATTATCACATAGAGTAAACGTAGTGCGAAAACGATCCATGGTTAACCGAATTAATTGCTCTGATGGACGATTATGTCGACCATAAAATGGACGGAGCTTGCGGTAAGCTTCGCGAACTGAACCATTATTTTCGAAATAAATTTGCACGATTTGCAAGCGTTGTTCTTTTGTCAACCTGTTCATGATGAAATGGCAAACCAAACTAAATATTAATCACTTGACAGCTGACAAAATGGCCGCCAGTTAAAAAAGTGATGCAGACTTAAAGTTCTATACCTCAATAAAAAACACCCTTTACATATGTACATAACCAGACAGAAATTGTGATTTTGCGCAAAAAGTATGTGCCTTCACAACTCTGTAAATACAAACTTACGACTCTTCCAAAAATGTTGTACCACCACAGTACTACAAACACAAAAATATTAGTTTGTGTTTTCAAATACCGTGTTCTTAGTAATCCTATAACACTACAACACCGTAAATACAAAAAGTTGACTTAAGTTTGAAAATTTCCATTGTGACGAACTTATAAATTTGTATTTAGAGTATTGCACCAACATTAAAAACAAGAGTTGGAGGACCGTCATTCGGCGTTACCATTTTAATGTTATGAGTTCCTTAAAATATTGGTAAACAGATGTTATACTGATGTTAGTTGTACCCGCAGACCATCGTAACAACATCGTGCTGATTATCTTTTTCTGTCTGGGTGGGTATAAATAAATATTCAGGGCTATCATGAATAAAATTCCGCGTGAAATTTCTCCCTTTTCCAACTAGAATTTTTTGTTTTCCCTATTACTTGCTATTAATTGGAATTGTTCCCCGGGAAAAAATTCACGCGGAATTTTATTCATGATAGCCCTGATTAAAGTTATAACAAAAACAGTTTTTAGACTTCAATAAATCTTTGGCCTGGATAAGACTATACTGTTGGAAGATAAATTCTATTCCTTTGTTTTGTTTTCATGATATTGTGGTAAGAGAAAATCCTTTCGATATTTACAGAGGAGTGAGGTATGGACAAAATTCCGTAAACTACTCTCGATTTACCAGGAATCATCTATTCGTTTTTAGTTATAGCCACGGAAGTCCAAAAACTGCATACATATATTTTCTGTTGTTAATGGCTTCAGTTCTTCCATAGTATGCTCTATATTGGTTGTTAATATTTTAAAAATTTGGTTTTTTGCTGGGAAACACTTTAATTAAAAGTAGTATAATTACCAAATAAAACATTTTCAAAGGGATACTTACTAAACTAAACTGTCAAAGTCCACTTTTGCTCTAAGAACTTGACAAAATGTAATATAAACTTTTTAAAATTTTCTTTAAACTGAAACAGTTGTTTCAACATGATTTCTGTTTACATAGAGATCAACTTCTGTGCCACAGAAAATATCATTGAATCAAATATAATTTTCATTTATATTTAATTGTGATTGGTTGGGTACACTTTTCTAAAATGTCTTTATTAATAAAGCTTCGTGCCAGTTGTCGAAAAAGAAATTTAATTCTTCGCAAAAATATGTATATGCATACGCGCATCTTCCGACTATATTTCTAAGCTGGCCGTGAGAGTATCAACGTGTTGCGGGAGTACTACGGTACTTTTTCATGTCAAATAGTATCAAAAAAAGTACGATCGTACCAACTTTCCCATCACTGACCTACAATACTGAAACAAATTTCTTGCAAACAGTGTTGTTAACGTTCGTTTTAGAAGATTTCGCTGTAGCAAAACATTTGAAAAATCCCTCATGTCTTAAAAGTTCTTATAAGATATCTTGTGCAGGAGACTAATATAAGTATATTATAAAAGAGTAATTTTATTTATATAAAAGGGTTGTATTTCAAGACGGCACCACTGGTATTAGTTAATTATTCTTGAATATCAGGTGTTGATGATGCTGCTGCCATCTCCAAAATAATTAAGTAGTAGTAGTAGTAATTGTGGCTACAAGGCCGCAAATGCAGCTAGCGGCATTTGAAGTCGAGTGTTTGTGTAGTCTGCACACATATTCAACGTACTTTTACTTTTTATATTAAAAAAGATATAAAAAAAAAATTGAGGAAGCGATTGTGAGTTTTGGTCAAGTTCAATATATTTTTTGTTTACGAGTTTAAACAAGTCTAGCACACTTATAAGTAATAGAGCGACACATTACATGGGTCAATTTGTTACGAGTATCTAATGTCCATGGGTAAATATGTCTTTTAGTGAACCACAAAGTATGTACATATATTAACAAGTGCTTATATACCATCTTTGAAAATCGCAGTGTTTGTAAGCGACATTGAAGTCATAACAAACTGACATATGCATGTATAAATCTGACTATCATGCACTTATGGTGAAGGGTATATGAACTTGTGCTACGTTAATCTAAGACTATTGAAACCAGCACGAGACAATTAAACTCTGAGCCTAAATGCGCACAAACATACATGCATACATACTATATTACATACATATCGTTACCTTAATATAGAAAGGCCCTAACTCATTAATTCTTTTAAAATTTAGTTTTTTGTAGGTTTCGACAGAAAACATCTAATTTATAGAAAAATGCAAAAATCTCGTTTTCAAAAAAAAAAAAACAAAAAAAACAAAAATAATAACGATATGTAATTACATATGCTTTATTCATTATTTGGGTGTTTTACTGTCTTAAATTATACTCAGTACTTTTTAAATTGTTATATTGCACATTTATTACAATACAGTCATAACTCAACAAATTCGTTTTTTACAATAATTCGACATGCCTTATTTTATCGTGTATAAAAAGTTCACTCAAATAACTTGTACAGTCATCTCTTGCGAAAAGAAAATTTTCTAATATCTTCATGGAGTTGCATGTATTTTAATTAAAAACTTTAAGCACAATTTCTGTAAAATTTGCTTCTTGAGTTATGTTTGTTGCAATAAATAAGCGATATGTCCCTTAATGCCTACATATGTATAGTGCCATAACCGCCAAAAAATCATTAAGCGACATAATTTTCGAACTTAATTTTTTTACCAAAATCTATTATTTGCGATCGTAGATAGTCGATTTTCGTCAAAACAATGTGTCGCTTAAGTTATTTTAGCGGTTAGCGCTATAAGTACATGTACAGTGATCAGAGAACAGCAATGAGTAGTGAAAAAGTGAGTAGAGTTAAATCATGATTTATAATTTCTTGAAAGTTTGAAGTTCGCATCGAACTTATATTTAGCAACATTTATGACGTTATTCGACTCTCCTTAACTCAATGCCTATGGACGATGCAAAATAAGTATAATTCACAATACGAACTGCTCATACGATTATGTGTTTCTCTGTTTTTTCGTGCTGTTGTTTTTTTTTTTGCTGGAATTGAAAAACAACCTTATTTATTACTATTGTATACTACTTGCAAACTGTTTAATGACTAAACTTTTAAATAAACATACATTGCATGAGTTGAATGAGCTGAATCAATGTGAGTACTATAAGTATTTTCCTAAAATTAGAAATCAAACTGAGGTGATTTATGAGTGTAAGTCGCATTCACATTTTTTTAACCTATACTTATAAATCAATATCATCGTGAGTATAAGTAAATCAGAGCAGTTAGGTTTATATGATGTCTACTCACTTACATTTAAAATTTCATGAGCCAGTATGAATAGCGAAAAAACGATTCATTGCCGATCACTGACAGTGATCATGGTACATCAGTATAACTATTGAAAAAGCAAGACTACTTAAGTATAAATTTATGCGTAAAAGCAAACGCAACATGCACACACTTGTTCACATAAGTATAACATCACTTTTTAAAGAAACTGCAACAGAGTACTGCTGAGTACACATTTGGCATTTCTTTTGTTATCATTTTGTGGTGGCATTTCCAAAATGTGTGCAATGTAGTGTACATTATGCTTTTTTGTTTGCAAACGCAACGCCACATAACGAAAAATATTAGAAATGTCAAGGGTTGCCGGTAGTACACACTATTGGTCATAATGTGTACTCGGCATATGAATAAGTAATACTTTAATTACCCACAAAACAAACAAATCATATAAAACACATACTTTTATTAGAAGTTCCATTAAATAAAATTAAGAAAAAAAATTTGTTGTATGTATATAAAATGATATTCAACAACAATAATAAAAAAAAATTAACACCAAAGATGAACTTTGGCATGAAACCGTAAGAAGCATGACATTATAGATGCTAATTCTGGCTAAAGACAAAACAAAAAAATATACGTTGAACCTTTCAACATGGTTTCAAATGGCAGACGAATAAGAGTTTCTGCTTGTTGTTGGGAGTTCTGTGCAAAGGATCGCGTTAGTGGATTTGTCGTGACGTTTGCAACGTGTAAAAATGATTGCGTATTCTAATGTTATAAACATACCTAATGGAACTGAAGTTTTCATACTCTAGCATATTCAAAAACAATTTGGAATTTTTCAGAGCAATTCTTGTTTTTTAAATTTTCATATACATACATATGTAGCATAACACGAAATTCATTTTTCTCACTATATTTCGGGATCGAAATTTTCTTTGAAGAAATACAAAAAGTTTTTTTGAGGCAAAAAAAGGACGGCAATGACATTAATGATTATAATTTTTTAGATCTTTCCATGTTTTATTTTAAACTCAATATTTTTAAGCAAACATTTTTCGAAATGAAGGCATTACGTACTTTAGAAAAAAATAAGTTTCAGCTTACAAAAATCTGCTTCTACACAGAGTCAACATTTCCACCATAGGAACGGCTATCATGACCAGCCAGGTCCACATTGGTATACCCCGAAGTTGGCGTGCTATCGCAGCTGTTGTGGCATGTGATTGCAAACATTCTGCTAAAAAAAATTGGAATATATGAATATTAAAACCGTTGCATATACAGATGATATAGCGATAGCAATATCGGCATTTCATCTTGTTACGATATCACAAAGACTAACCTCTAAATGAGGTCAGTGCTTGCTGCTCACGAGCGGCTTCAGTGTCAACGCAACCAAAACAGAACTAGTACTCTTTACCAGGAGACACAAAGTCCCCCGCTTCAATCACCCAAAACTAAACGGCATTACCCTAACCCTGTGGGATAGTGCCAAATATCTGGGTGGTGCTTTTAATAGTAAGCTTTCCTGGAGAGAACATCTTTAGACGAAAGTTGTTAAACCCTCAATGTCAATCTATGTCTGTAGGAACGCAATCGGCTCTACTTGGAGAATAAGCCCTAAAACAGTCAGTTGGCTATTAAAGATGTTCAGAAACCTATATTATTTTATGAAATTCCAGTCTGATGGAAATCACTAGAATAAGCGAGTATCAGTCCCGTATAGAAGGGATTCTCCGCAAAATGACACTCATGATAACACGGCGTGCTCTTAGATCTACGCCGACAAAGGGGCTCTTCGCTATGCTATGTTGGCTTCCTTAACGCCTAGGAAGTTAACTGTACGTACTGCCGTCAAACTAAATGCAACAGGCAAATGAACTTATATATCATGGAGTTATGCTAGCATAAATAACTACTGTGCTCCAAAACGCAACTTCCATAGGAATCATTGTATTTTATTGACAAAAGGGTTCTCCTCATTGGATGGAGCCGTATAGGTTTTCAGGGATGGCTCAATACAATGAAAATATTGTATATATTACAGAATTCGAAATTGAAATGTTCTTCAGATTATCATATGAATGTAGCATATTACAAGCAGAAATATCTCCCATTAAAAGAGCAATACAGTGGTTAAGGTACAAACAGAGATATCCATATCATAACTGACAGCCAATCTGCAATCTGTACCCCACAGGTATGTATACCACATTTTTCTTTGCACAAGAATGTCGAAACGTCTCCATAGGCTTGCGCAGCGCTCACGTTTCATATTGAATTGGATGCGTGGACATTAGACTAATTCAGGCAACATAATTGCGGGTGATCTGTAAAGAGGTGAACCCTACCCAGAACAGTCGATTTCGACAATATCTGTGGAATCCCGCTCTCATCTTGCTGGAGACACTTCGGTGTTTCCTTTCTGAAATCAGCTCAAGAGAGATTACGCAATGATACCATCTGCATGTTAACTAGAACCCTTTGACCTCTCGTAAATGCCCACATAACTAAAAAACCTTATGAGCTTCACTGGGAAGCACTTGAGGAATCTCTTGGTCACACCGAAGGGCCACTGCACTTTCGGAACCCATGCTAAATGTATGGTTCTCCCGTACAATGATTACTGCTGCAGTTGTATTGGTGAAAAAGAGGAGGAAAGGATTTCCCATCTCCTCTGCTTTTGTTCCGCTCTGCAAGATCTTCGTCTGCACATCCTTTTTTTTTTAATGCATGTATTTATTTATTGTATCTTCATATATGAACTAACAATAAGTATTCAAATCTTAAATCTATAAAAAAAATTTTATTAGGCCCGACCAGTGTCGGACATAAACTTAGTGATAGTTATAAATAATACATTAGTAGTGATAATAAAAAAAAGGAAAAAAAAAGTATTTTCAAGTAGTCCCATCTGGAGTGTTAGGTATAAGAGCCCGTGTGTCTTTTTTTCTTAGGCGGATGTGTCCAGTAAAGCTCAAAATATTACGAGCTGTGATTGGAGTTTTGTTAAATATTTGCCTGCGTATTTTGCAATTTCTTCAGTCACTAGTGGCATATTTAAATCACGATGTATAATAGAATTTTGGATGTACCATGGAGCCGATGTTATTAACCGTAAAATTTTGTTTTGCCTTCGTTGGATTCTCTCGACATTGGAAGCTGAAGCAGTGCCCCATAACTGAATTCCGTAGCACCATATTGGCTTCAAAAGCGACTTGTACAGTAAAAGTTTGCAGTCTAGGCTGAGTGTTGAGTTTCTGCCAATCAACCAATATATTTGAGTTAACTTAAGTTTCATCTGAGTTAACTTAGAGTCAATATGATGTTTCCATGTAAGTCTTCGATCAAGGTGTATACCAAGGTGTATTTCACTTGGGAATGTTAAGGAATATTTTGATTGTTGATTCGAATGGGGGGCAAGTATCTCTTCTTAGGGTGAACGTTATATGGACACACTTTTGTTCATTGACTTTAATTCTCTAGAAGTTCAACCATATTTCCAGCTGGGTAATATGTTCCTGGAGATTGCGGGATGCCTCATAAGGGTTTTCGTGCACACTCATACAGGCTGTATCATCGGCAAAAGTAGAAATATGGATATTATTGCTTACAGGCATATCACAAGTATATATTAAATACAAGACAGGGCCCAGAATACTACCCTGGGGCACACCAGAAGATATAGATTCGGGCACACTCGTGAACTCTCCTTCCACAACAGTGAACTTCCTATCAATAATATAACTTTCCAAAAGCTTTTGAATGTTTATTGGCAGATATGTCTTTAATTTTAAAATTAGGCCTTCGTGCCATACTTTATCAAACGCCTGAGAAACATCAATAAAGAGAGCAGAACAATACTTCTTTTCTTCAAATGTTCTTCTTACAACTTGGACCAGTCTATGCGTTTGTTCAATCGTGCTGTGCTGACTTCTAAGGCCAAATTGATGGTCCGGGATGCACCCATCATCAATTAAAATTTTGAACAATTTAGTCATGAGCAGCTTTTCGAAAAGCTTTGAGATTGTAGATAGTAAGCTTATAGGCCTATATGACAGTCTTGGTAAGATCTTTGGTCTCCGTTGGAATCATTTTGATCTTGGCAAGTTTCCAGTTATGTGGAAAATACTGCATTCTTAAAATAGCATTAAAAATAAATAGCAGGATTCTTATTGCAATATGAGGCAAGTTCATGAGAATTTTGTTACTAATGCCATCAATACCTGGAGCTTTCTTCGGGTTGAGTTCAGCAATTACTTTTTGTAGTTCACGCATCTTAAACCTTAAGGGACGAGGGGGTAGAGAAACTGCACTCGGTAAATCAGCAGCACCCGTACATGAATTGGGAGTGAATACAGATTTTAAATGCTCAGAAAATAAGTTACCTTTCTCACTATCGCTTCTTGCCCAGCCTCCGGTCGCAGTACGCAGTGGTGATTTAAGATCAACGGGTCGTTTAAGATTTCTAGTAGCGCGCCATAAAGAGTAATTAGATGCGGACTTACATCAAGACCTTCTAAATACTTTTCCAGTAGTGCAGTTTTTTCCGACGATATCAGCTCTTTGAGTCGTTTAGTACATTCTTTAAGTCTAATTTTATTTAGGGGTGATCTGTGTTGTTGCCATTCTCTTCTAGCTCTCCTTTTTTCACATACAAGACTTTCAATTTCCGTAGAATAAATTCTGTTAAAGCCGGTCTGCGGATAGGAGGTAGTGGCGTGTTCAGCAGCCTGTTTAATATTTTCGTTAAGATTGGCAATGTTAAATTCAATATCATCGCATGATCTAAGCTATCATCATAATCATCTATATCTCATCTACATCTACCTGTTTATTTCTTTCACTTTTATGCTTCCTTGCTATACTTCTGTCCAACTTACAGGTAGCAAAAAGGGATCATTGAAGTGGACCCAAGTGAGCTGAACACTTAGTTTTCACCTTCTAAACAGCAACCAGCTAAGCTAACCTTACAGAGTTGTAGGATTTCCTAAAATCTGAGCTACAGCCACTAGTCTTATTGCGCCCAATTATTATTATTATTATTATTATGTTTTCTGGGAGGGGAAAGGTCATACGAAATGCTTCGCACATCATTCCCTTTGCTCAGTATTAAACCAACCTGAGTTACTAGGAAGGGAGTTCTTACTTGGGACGTCACAATCCGATAAAGTTGCAAGGTTTTACAGAAATGTAGTGTTTATAAAAAAACTTGTTCTTCCGTTAGAATAGAATAGTAATGGAGAAAGTGTTCAACGGTTTCCTACTTCTCTTCAGCGCAATAACTTCAGTAGAAATCCTTGTAGTGTAGATTTAATCTCGTAGCAAGCGTAGCTATGAATGCCCTGTTTATATGGCCACAAGCAAATGGAGCTGATCCTTTCAGACTTTCTCCAGTGTATTAGACGACCTAAGATTGTGGCAAAATCAATCTGCAATAATACAATAACAGTTCATGTTTTATATAATTTTTGTAGCATTTCAGCACGACTTTAACCATCTGAACCCTAGATGTAGCCAAACAGTCTGATATTCTAGGTTACAATATAAAGCCAACTCATTAAGAGATCTCAGCCATTTGTAAAGCAAATTTGATGTTGTTACTCAAATTTTCCACTTGTTTTCAGTTATTTATTTATAGCAAAAATGTCTATATTATTGCAAAAAAAAAAAAAAAATAAATAAATAAAAGTGTTAAGCCTTAACTGAATTTGTTACCGATAGTTTATTACCACAGGGAACTTAGTAATTAGGTGAAGAGCAGGACCAACCGTTCATGGCAAATTAGGGAGGATTATAGAGTCTCGAGAGCTATGTGGCCAAAACTTGACTAAGGAAGATTCAAACTGCTACTGAACATGAATAGGAAGGCGATGCGAATCGTAATAGGCGGTTGACAGGTCACTGCTCGGTCAGAGTAAGAACAGAGCATTTGGGAAGCTGGCACTCTAGATTTTTGTAGTATGTTTGGGGATGAAGAGGAACCAGAAATCACTGAACATATTATCTGCCACTGCCCGAAGCTGCAAAATCATAGGCTTAGATGGCTGGACAGATGTTTCCATCATGGGAATTGAGTGGCTTACTAGGAGCAATTATGGGTACAAATGGGGAGTTTAATATTATTATTAACGGATCAATAGAAGGGAATCACAATGAACCCACCCATTAAAAATTACTGCTTTCCAGAAGCGTTTTTATAAGAGAGACAATTTTACAGAACCACTTGCTGTTGCTCATGAATAAGGCATTTTTTTTGTACGAGCTGAGCCAGCTAGAAGCAATACATTTAGCCAGGAATATTTTTGCCTTCCTAAAGTGCGTCACAGAAGTAATAATATATAATTTTTGAGAGAGCCCGCCTTAGGTTAGTGCTTTTCAGAAGCATTTTTTGAAGCTTTTGTTATCAGTTGTTAGTGCCTCCAAATCAGATTTTTTTTTGCTGGGAAACTGGGTCTCCGAGCCGAGGTGCGTTACAGCACCGCCCTTTTTAACCCAACCTAACAGAACTTAGCTTACATAAAAAGTTAAGTAAAAACTTTTTTGCAAAATTTGATAATTATTTACATTTTTGAAAAGAAAACAATATTTCCATGGCTAGCTGATCTTTTACAGATATAAAATCAAGGTAATCGGATCTAATATCTTACAGTAGCACTGTTTGCCTTTGTTAAATTCTTACTTACAAAGGCAAAGTTAAATAAAACACACATAAAGCTATGGACCTTGCATTAGGTAGGAAATACATTTTAATGATTTTTTGAAGCAGTCGACCATCATTTCGCACATTTCGGGCGGTATCTCAGCGACAACTAGACGAATGTTGGTTTTCAAATGCTTCAACGTTAAGGAATAATCTGCATAGACGCAGTGTTTGGCGTAGTCCCACAGAAAAAATCTAACGGCGTCAAATCGCTTGATCTTGGTGGCTAAATCGTGAAATTATGCGTTGCATGCAATAAAATAAAATTCGGTCGTGTTATCATACGGCTATAGCGCTGTGAATTGACGAAAAAAAAGTCCACATTTTCACTAGCAGAAGTGATATTTGGGGCCGTGCGCACATTGCAATGATGCGCAGGCCTGACCATATTTAACGCTTCCAGTCCCCTGAAATTTCCTTATAATCGCGCCAATTCCCAACACAGTAGGTCGATTATTAGTTCCATAATTATCCCCGAAAAGTAACCACGTTTGAATAACCACTTTTGTTTTAAGTTTTTATTATTTTTAGTCGTTCTTCGGTTGTTAAACGGCAGATATTCGTAAATCGCAAAGCTTTTACTAAATTAATCACACTTCAGTTGACAGCACGGTTGCCAGAAATGCAGATTTATCTGAATTTTGCAGATTTTTGCCCTCCAAAACGACGAAATGCAGATTTGAAGATTTTTGGCCCAAAAATGCAAATTTTTCAACCCCAATTTTAGTGAATTTTTTACATTTTTCCTAATACTGTTACTACTTTTTGTTTCTTTTATGTATGAAGGACTCATAGTTTAGACAGTTACAATTTTCGAACTTAGAAGACTTTATTAAAGAGTTTCTGGAAACGAATATCTGATATAAAACGAGCTCATTCTGATTACGATTTTGCGGCCCTAAGTTTATTCAAAATGTAATGTTTTTATCACATTGATTTGAAAATTTCGAAAGAATTTTCAGTCAAGTAAACTTGAATATAACAACATTCGAATCCTTTGGATATTTATGCAACAACTTAAATGACTTTTTTTACATATGTGATTTATTTTCTCATTCATTTTATATTATTTGCACATAACTATGAAGAATTTTTATTTGTTTGTTGGTTATATGCATTTTGTTTCTCCTAAGGAAAGAGGATTTTCCATACGTAAAGCTTACTTTGCAAAGTCTTGAGTCTGTAGGAGAGAAGAGAAAATAGATCTTATTCTATATTTTTTTTTCAACAAACTCATGATTTTGCAAAGTTAACTTCGCGTCTTATCAGTAGACTTCAACCAATGTGGCAGCTAATGGTAAAAGGGTAATGAAAAAATAATAATGGATTCAAAATCGAAGATGTAAGCTTGTAAAGATTTTTGCTTGAAGCTTGTAAGCTTATTCTGCCGTATTCATAAAAATAGTTTTGGTTCACAAAAGGCTTAAAAAACAAACTTTGCATGGATATTTGTTTGTTAAACGTTTTGTAACCCAAAATAATTTTTATGAAAATTACCTATTATGTTTGTGCACGTAATTCTTAATAATATATTGATAGTCGTTCTATAAACATATGTAGTTTTTATCTTATTTCAAAAATTTTTTGATTGAAGTCTACTGATGAGTTTCTTAAGAATGTATAAAGGGTTTTATTCATAAAAAAATAAAATGAGCTTGAAACTCATTTTAAGAAAAATTTTTCTAAAACAATGAAATAAAATGCACTTTAAACCGAGTTTAACTTTTATGAATATAGGTTAACGAAAAAAATTTATGTTAAACATTTACATCCATATCAAGCGAATTAAGTATCAGGTTACCTTTTCAGCCCGTCTGATTATCAGCTGTTGATGCCAAATTGAGCAATTTTAACCAAACTGTCAAAATTTACTCAGAAATCTTCTGACAGATTGGTTTTGTAGCATAACAAACTACATGTTGTTTTTTGTGCTGTAAAATTGTTGTAGTAATAAGTTCACCTGATACTGCATTCGCCTTGATCCATATTTATATAAATTTTTTGAATAAAATATAAAAAAAGTTGTTTTAAAAATAGCTTTGAAGATTTTTTTGAAGATTTTAAAAATGAAATGCAGATTTTGAAGATTTTTTCATAAAAAATTGTTACATTTTGCCGACTTTATCCTTAGAAATTCTGGCAACACAGGTTGACAGATATTTAACAGCTGAAAGCCTTGCCAGATCGTTGGTTTTGAAACCATTAAATGGATAATTAATGGTATGATTTCTTTTCTGGTAATTGTTATTTCCTTGTAAGGAGTTTCTCTAATATAATTTATTCTTTGTTTTAGTGTATTAAAATAGTTGCTGAACTATCTGTTCAGAAGCTGAAGTTTGATTTATAGATTTTTTAATTATCTCACTGTGCAACGTTACCTAAAGTAGAGTGCATACAACTTATTTTTAAGAAAATTAACTTTCCTACAATATATGTACATATGTATACTGGCAGTTGTTCGGTTAAGACTTTTATATTTTTTTTTTCTCAAAATATAAGTATTGTTTTTTTTTTGTTTTGTGTTTTGTTTTGTTTTAGTTATTTACTTTGGTTTGGCAAGATCATGTTGTGTTTGAGATCAAGATTATGGCTGCACCCATAACAAAACCTAGTAAACAAAAAATTTATTACAGAAAAAAAAATAAGTTCATAAAAACAAGTAACTTGAAATGTTTATGTACACAAGTACAAATATATATTGTCCCAGTTGACCATGCCTTTCAAACGTCTCGCAAAACGGATGCACGACAATGTTAAAGTGTGGTGGAGCTGTTGGCGACAGTTCAAACAGATTAGGGAGGAAATTTTGAAACAAATGGCAGCTAAATTCAAAACAATATTTTTGCTCATATTTTCTTTTTCCATGTAGAACTGACAATTTCTATAACATTTGCATTAATGAAACTATATACAATTTTATATTGAACGTTGCAAGATTAGCTTGTTGAGAATAACCAGCAACTACTTTGATGCATAACCACTTGAGTAGTTTTCTTCTATCCAGCCTTTAAATACGGTTTCTGTTAGATTGTCTTAAAAGAAACTATAATCGACTAACATCGTGCATGACAAATGTCAAAATTTCCCTAAATAGTTTTTGACGAAAGTGTCTTCTGCGACAAGTTGGCCAACTGGGTTATTTATATACATACTTACCAGCAAACATAATCGCACATATACGACATACATACAGACGTACATATGTATGTATAGGTACTTAAATAATACAGTGCGCTTTAAAATTTTAACACAGAATTAACCTGTCTAAATGCCCTGATTCACTAACCTACACGATTGCACGATTCATTCACAAGAAAATCTTGCAGAAGACTGACCGACTTTAAAAAATCTCTTCGAAGCTGTGTTTTAGGTGCCACACTAGCATATAAAAATGGTGCAAAAACAACATTCTCAGCTTTCTGACAATAAAAACAACTCTTTCATAAATATTTCTAAAATCGCACGACTTGTCAAAAAAATCTGTCACACATTTGCATTTTTAGTCCACACTACCACACTTTTTTTTAGCACACATGTCATATGTGGCAGATCGCGCGATTGTGTAGGATAGTGAATCACGGTCTTAAAGATATTAGACTGATTATTCGTCACTTTAATTTGGATAATAATAAAGTAGTGACGTGATATACAGGGTGGGCCAAAAGAAACCAAGGGGTGTAAAAGTTTAATAACTTTTTTGTTTATTAACTTTTTTTATTTTTTCTTTCAGATTATATAATATACAAAATGGAAATTTTTTACACTAAGTATGAAAAATAATGTCTCTTAAATGACCACCGTTTTCAGCTTCGTACTGATGTGCTCTTTTTAGAGCATTTTCCATAACATCTTTCAAAACTTGTGGCTGTAGCGTTCGAATTTCTGCAACAATGTTTGCCTTGAGTTCAAGGATTGTCTCTGGCTTGTTCACATACACTCGCTCCTTCAAAAAACCCCAAAGAAAATAGTCGGGTGCTGTCAAATCTGGCGATCGCGCTGGCCAAATAATTTCCGAATTTCGAGAAATTATTCGCTCTCCAAAAATTTGACTTAAAAGTGCCATTGTGTCTCGAGCAGTATGGGCAGTGGCTCCGTCCTGCTGAAACCACATACCAGGTCTGTTTTCAAGAGCAGGACGTAAAAAATTTTCTATCATAAACCGATACCGCTCTCCATTTACGGTTACAGCACTTCCATCTTCATTCTCGAAGAATTAGTGCCCAATGACATTTTCAGATGTGATCCCACACCATACTGTACACCTGATGGGGTGCAATTGGCGTTGATGAATGGCTCTTGGATTTTGAGAACCCCAGAACCTACAGTTCTGCTTATTAACAAAGCCATTCAAATGAAAATGAGCTTCATCACTCATAATCAAATTTTCAATAAAGTTGATTTCATTTCTGGCCAACTCTTGAAATTTAACTGCAAAATTTAGACGTTGCCGATGATCTGCGGGTTTTAATTCTTGGACCAATTGCACCTTATATGGGTATAACTGTAAATCTTTTTTTAAAATGCGCCGTAGTGACGTACGAGACATTTCTAGCTGAGCAGAACGCCTTCTGCCAGATGTTTCTGGTGCTTCGTTAACACTTTGCTGTACTCGTTCAATATTTTCCGCAGTGCGACTTAAACGTGGTCTACCGGTTCGAGGCAAATCTCTTACGCTGCCATGTTGGTGATGACGATTAACTAAGCAACGAATCATCGCTTCAGAGGGCGAAATTCTGACGTTAAAATGTCGACGATATGCTCTTTGCGTTAAAATAATTGATCTCTGGTTTAAATAATAAAATTCTATTGTTCTGGTTCTCTGTTCAGTTGTGAACCTCTCCATTATAAATTCTCCAAGTGTTGTCTATATAATCTGAAAGAAAAAATAAAAAAAAAATTAATAAACAAAAAAGTTATTGAACTTTTACACCCCTTGGTTTCTTTTGGCCCACCCTGTATAACAGCGTCTCGTACCCACACGTGAAACTTACTGCAAATGCTCACCGCTACTTGCTCTCCAGGAAGCAATTCTCAATTATTTTTATAAGGGTTTGTTTCAAAAACTTTGATTTTAGGTTTTTTCATGAGCTGTCTTTGTAGCAACTACTTTGCTAACAAAAAACTTGTTAAATAAAAATAAAAATAACATAAGTAGCTTTGATTTTAGAATTAAGATTTTTTGTAAAAAATGAAAAATAAAAAAATTAGTTTAGTTTTAAAAATTTAAATAAATTCGTTTCAATATCTTCATAAACATTGAAATTCTTGTTTTTTTTTTTAATCAGAAGATGTTTTGTATATTAAGTAAGAGCAAAATTAAAAATTTAAAATTTTTATTGAAAAATCATAAATCAACGTGCGGTAAAACAAAACCAAATTAAATTTATTAATTGGTGAAACTTTGTTCCTTGAGTAGTAGAAACTCATAAAAATTAAATATGCACATGTTTTATTATTATTTTTTTTTTAATTTGGGAACCGCTGGAGAAAATGTTACCAGGGTCAAGTTAGTTCGTTTCATGAAATAAGAACAAAGTGTTTTTTGCAGAGCCACAAATATTTTTTTATACTTGAAAATTTCTTTTAATCGTTGCACCAAAGTGAGGCCACGAATATTTTTTGCACACACTGTGCAACCCAAATCAACGTCAACAACATTAAGAGGCCATGTAGCTCGACAGTAGCACCACAAATATCATGTTTTTAAACTTAATCTTAAAGACAGACAACTTACCTGTATTTTGTTGCCTTTTCAAGAAAAAAAAATGAAAATAAAAATTAAAAAAATAAAGATATACGATAAAAATGCAAGAGGCCAGCAATGTTTGGCAAACCTTTTGTTATAAAAAACTCCACACAAAAATAAAATTGTACATAAAAACATATCTGAAAAAATAAGTTCATATTGCTTTCTACGAATATTTCAAAGCAATGCAAAACATTAAATTTATGCTCTATTAAAAAAAACAGTTCTTGTAAAACTTGAAGTGGGAAATGATGATGATGGCCAACTTTAAGCAAACAGAAACACATATAATTAATAGACCTTTTGATGGACATTGATTACTTGAATTTTGATTATGATTCAAATTATTTCTGCTTTCAAAAATCTTTAAAAATTAGAAACACTTTTGAAATAAAATAACAAAGTTAATAGGAAATTTCCACTGCATTACTTTTAAGTTAAGACACAATAAATTGAAGTACCTATGTATTTTAGTTTTTTTTTATTGTAAAAATAATAATAATTATTTTTTTTATAAATGAAAGCTAATGAGAATGAAAGTGAAAATATGTTCTGTAGTGCTATCAGAGAAAAGCAGGCCAACCTTTTTTTTTTTGGCGGCGGCTAAAGGGGTTAAATTTATTGGAGGCGACGGCTTAGCCGCTCACGCCGTGTTTTTATCGGCTCCCTGAATGTGATATTTTTTCATCGGCTGCTTTTGTTCTACGCATTTGTCAAAATGTTGTAGTTATTTATTTATTTATTTTTCAATACAGATGGAGAACATATGCTTAATTATATATGTATTAAATGAATAAAAATTAGACAGAGGTAGGAATACTATATCTATCTGTTCTTCTCCCAGCTGCATTAAGACTTTGCAAAGTAAACTTTCCGTATCTAAAGTGGTAAAACAATTAAAAAAATCGGCTTGTCCATGAGCTGCAAACTTCTATACACAACTATACACCAGTATTTTTCAGTGTAGAAAAAAACTTAAGTTTGTAAATTTACCTTGAATTTCTGTAAAAGCTCCGTACAGGGAGGGCTTAAAGCAGAATTCGTCAATTTCTTATGGAAAAATTTTTCTCTTGAATTTTTTTTTTATATCTTTGTGTGTTGTCCTAATTTTATTTTATATTTTATGTATATTTTTTTTTTTTTGTCTGTAACAAATGGGTTAATTCCGTTTTTGTTTTATTTTTCAAGACACAAAAGAAAAATATCTACATATAAATTAAAAAAATATATTATTATAACGGCCCTTTTCACAATGTCCAATTAAAAGCTAACAGTGACTTTAACGGCAAGTTTTGTCAGTTTTGTCTGAAGAACTGTCAGTTAAAGTTCACGTTAACTCTTAAGGCCCAACTATAATATGAATAAGCTGGCTTAAGCTAATGCCAGAATTGAACGAAAAGTCTGTCAAATGCTTAAGCAAATTCGAAGAGACTTTTAAGTGGCTATAATAAACTTATTTGATATAAAAATTTATTCAGCCATAGTTGCACATTTGTGTTGTACTTTACGTAATTTTCGAAAAATTTTATTTCTTCTTATTTCCATTAAAGACTATAAAATGATTATAATTCAAAAAAAATTGTGTTAAAGTATTATAATCTGCAATTATTTTTAATAATTATTATGCTGCAAGAATCTGCATTCTTTTAAGTAGTACATCCCACTACCTGATGGAGCTTCCATCCATTTGAGCTCCTTGCAAAAACGTTCACGAAGTAATTTCCATTTGTGCTTGCAATCCGCTCCTTGTAATTCATGAAAATATTACAAATTTATACGCGAACAAACACTTCTAATGTACATCTTGCATACATACCACTTTCATTGCAAATTTCCCCTATTTCTTTCCATGCCTTCTCCTTAACGTTTTTGTTGAAGTAAAAGGGATTCTTTTATCATAGAGACATTTATTTTTTTCCACATTTTATATTAAATTTGTAATAAAAACTTTTTAGTCTTTTTTCCATTTTAATTTACTTTATTTTAATGTCACTACATAAAAACAAATGACTCCGTACGGAATGTGCGTTCAGTTTGGCACTTTACTTAAGCAAATGACATTTGACGAAACTTGACGAAAAGTTTCATTAAGTACATTATAGTTGCACACATACGTATTGTATGTAATCACACAGTTGCTTAAGTTTGCTTATTCATATTATAGTTGGACCTTTAATCATACATTGTAAAAAAGGACTTAAGTTTACTAATGTCAGACTGTTACTATGAATTTCAATTTTAGGAATATTTTTTTTTTCTTACTAAACTTTTATTACAAAAATAGTAAATTAACATAAATCTTATCGTAACAAAAATCCGCACAAAAACATAAATGTGAAAAACGGCCAAGTTCCTATCCAAAATTTCGGCCATTAAAAGTTGTGAGATATAAATTTTGACCAAGTTCTTCTTTGCCACAATATCTAACACAGAAATATATTATGTATGATATAAATTTGTAATCGTAAGGGTGTCATATAATTTCTAGATAATCTGCCAACTTCTTAACATTTTTATGTTAAGTCAGATATTTTTATTTGCTTCCACGTGTAATTCATTAGAAGAAAAAAAAAATCGAAAATATATTATTAGAATTTTTGTTCATATGCACCCTACAGCATACATCGAGAAGGTATAGGGTGAATAGCATCTAATACGAGGGTTATTATTATATAATTAATAAATTTTTTACCCTGAAAGAAATAGGCCCAGTCATCCGAAAAACATCTCACATGAGAAATCCTCTCATGATAATTCTCAATTACCAAAATCGTATTCGAATTCTAATCAGGGCTATCATGAATAAAATTCCGGGTGAAATTTCTCCCTTTTCCAATTAGAATTTTTTGTTTTCCCTATTACTTGCTATTAGTTGGAATTATTCCCCGTGAAAAATTTTACGTGGAATTTTATTCATGATAGCCCTGAATGTTGTAAAGCTTTACAGGAAAAACTCTCTAAGAAAACCTGATATATGTTTGAAGTTACGTTACCCTACCTATGCTGTTATATCTGTCGCAAAATAGAAAAAAGTGCTTAAGTCGAGATAAGCTGATTTTGAGTTAATGTTACCTCTGTAATGTGCATATTTGAAAGTATATCTGGGCGACATCTTAATTAATTTTTGCGATTTTTCCAGAAGTTATAGCCAAATTACTTGCG
Source organism: Tachina grossa (assembly GCA_949987645.1). Classification (NCBI taxonomy): domain Eukaryota; kingdom Metazoa; phylum Arthropoda; class Insecta; order Diptera; family Tachinidae; genus Tachina; species Tachina grossa. The sequence goes on along the minus strand of OX465276.1, from coordinate 133,145,721 downwards.
GCTTATATTTTTTAGACTTCTAATCTCATTTGGAATAATAGCCTAATTAAGGTTATACTTTGGTATATTTCAACTTCAATTTATTATTTATAGTGTGTAGAACGGAGGTTGGTTAAAAAAATAAAGGTTAACGGAGAATTTGCCAATTTAACTGCTAAAGAAATAAATTTCTGAAAATCGACTTGAACGCTTAAAAGTGCTCTCCTGCAACACAGTAAAATATGACTTAAGCACTTTTTTCTTTATTGCCACAGATATATATGCAGGTATGCTACATTATCTTATCCTTTAAATGCTAATTGATGCAATCATTAGATAAATTGAAACAAAAAATGTTGTACATATGTTGTACTGAAGATTTTTGCTGAATTCACTTCAAAATTCTATTTTTTTCAACTCACAACAACGAGTACTTGTACTTCTAAATGTTGTATGTATATCATTTAATCACGACCTTCTGATTCTAAATATGAAATAATCAGATTAAGTGCGGAAGTAATGTAAAAAAAAAATTAAAAATAATTATTTCTTTTCAAATTTTTAAAGTTTGAACTTAAAAAAGAATTAAAAGTTCAAAGAAAGGCCGAGTTAACATCTGTGTATCATGTGCCCAAAAAAAAAGCGCAATCACTAATTACTAATAAAAACTGTAGAATTCAACATGATTGGAAACGGTTTAAATCAAACAGTTTATCATTAGAAATTAGTGGTTACGTATTTTTGGGCACATGGCACACAGATGTAAACTCGGCCAAAGTGTGATTGAGTTGATTCTGCCCTTGGCTTAAAAATAGTAGAGTGTATAATATTCGCGGTACTTATGCAAATATGTAAATGTATTTTATGTAACTTAATTTTGTGATTTTGATATGAACATTAAAAAAAGTTAGTATGTACGAATATGAAAAAAATTGCTTATCTCTGGTTGCCAAGTCAAATAATAAACAAGTTGAAGGCCTACAAATCTAATTTCAAGTTAATATATTAGGTTTATTGTTTTTCTTTTCTTTTTCTAGAAATAAAGATAATAGCGGTTAGAAATTCAAGTATGCTATTTCATTAATTTTTTTTTTTGTTTAAAAAAAATATTTATGTACCTTCCAAGAGTATGATATACACAATTTGTATAATTTTATTACCGCTTGCCTGCTTATTTTTATTTTATTTTTTTTTTACTTCTTGCCGATTTTTAAGTTCTTATCTACAAAGTTTGGCTTCGGTAAACAAATAACTTTTTTATGTTTAACTTATCTTTTTGAAAAATAGAAATCGTGCATTTGATAAACAGATAGTGTACATACATACACACATACACAAACATACACACACACGCACACCTACAGGCACATTCAGTCATTTGTATGATTGAATGCAGTGATGGAAAATGAGATTTGCATTTCGGTACCAAAAAAATAATTTTTTGAGTACTCTTATGATCCCGAGAGTACCAAAAACAATTTTTTTATTTAAATTTTATTAACAAAAAATTATATAAAATTAATTACAAATAAATAAGAAAATGAACACAAAGCATATATATACATATGTACATAACCAGACAGAAATTGTGATTTTGCGCAAAAAGTATGTGCCTCCACAACACTGTAAATACAAAATTACGACTCTTCCAAAAATTTTGTACCACCAAAGTGCTACAAACACAAAAATATGAGTTTGTGTTTACAAATACCGTGTTCTTAGTAATCCTATACCACTACAACACCGAAATACAAAAAGTTGACTTAAGTTTGAAAATCTCCATTGTGACGAACTTATAAATTTGTATTTAGAGTATTGCACCAACATTAAAAACAAGAGTTGGATGATGGTCATTCGGCGTTACAATTTTAATGTTATGAGTTCCTTAAAATTAAACAGATGTTATACTGATATAGATATATATGTAGATGTTATACATCGTGCTGATTGTCTTTTTCTGTCTGGATGGGTATAATATTAAAGTTATAACAAAAACAGTTTTTAGACTTCAATAAATCTTTGGCCTGGATAAGACTATACTGTTGAAATACAAAGCCTATGATCCTTTGTTTTGTTTTTATAAGATTGTGGCAAGAGAAAATCCTTTCGATATTAATAGAGGAGTGAGGTATGGACAAAATTCTGTAATATACTCTCGATTTACCAGGAAACATGTTTTTAGTTATAGCAACGGAAGTCCAGAAACTGCATATATATGTATATTTTCTGTTGTTAATGGCTTCAGTTCTTCCATAGTATGCTCTATATTGGTTGTTAATATTTTTAAAATTTGGTTTTTTGCTGGGAAACACTTTAATTAAAAGTAGTATAATTACCAAATAAAACATTTTCAGAGGGGTACTTACTAAACTAAACTGTCAAAGTCCACTTTTGCTCTAAGAACTTGACAGAATGTAATATAAATTTTTTAAAATTTTCTTTAAACTGAAACAGTTGTTTCAACATGATTTATGTTTACATAGAGATCAACTTCTGTGCCACAGAAAATATCATTGAATCAAATATAGTTTTCATTTAGATTTAATTGTGATTGGTTTGGTACACTTTTCTAAAATGTCTTTACTAATAAAGTTTCGTGCCAGTTGTCGAAAAATCAATTTAATTTTTCTCAAAAATATATATATGCATACGCGCGTCTTCCGACTATATTTCTAAGTAGGCCGTGAGAGTATCAAACGTGTTGCGGGAGTACTACGGTACTTTTTCATGTCAAATAGTATCAAAAAAAAAGTACGATCGTACCAACTTTCCCATCACTGATTGAATGTGTATGTTTGTATGTAAATAAAAGTTTCTCAATGATATTTTTCCTCATTTACTGATTCATGTCAATGAGGTAGTTTAGACGAGAACAATTTTTAAGCCGCATAATTTTTGTTCTTTTCCAAATTACACGAGACTAATTTATCTGGCACAAAATGTATACGTATATACAGCTTTGCGTGTGTTAGTGTTTTTAGTATTCATTTAACATTTCCCAGTTGGCCACGTCTTTAAGACATCTTTGACGACGGGTACAAGACAATGGTAAGTCGTAGAAGACATATTAAAGACAACTCCATACAAATCGTTGACGAAATTTTCATACAAATGGCGGCGAGGTCACACAAGACCAGATGAGCGACAATGTCGCTCAGATTGTCCTCAACAAGGCTTTATTGAAGACAAAACGTGTGACACTGTCGCTCAGATTGTCATCAACAAGGCTTTATTGAAGACATAACGAGGGACATTGTCGCTCATATTGTCGTCAACAATGCTTTATTGAAGACACAACGAGGGACATTGTCGCTCAGATTGTCCTCGACAAGGCTTTATTGAAGACAAAACGTATGACACTGTCGCTCAGATGGTCCCCAACAAAGTTTTATTGAAGAGAAAACGTGTGACATTGTCGTTCAGATAGTCATGAACGCCGATTTCTTTTAAATTGTCGATTAGAAAACTTAATCTACAGACGACATGTCGTATATGAATCGTCGAAGACAATGTCGTCTAGGACGATTTGGACAACTGGGTTGCTGTTTTTTAAGTTGTGTGTGTATTGGTTTTATGCTGCTAATGCGGGGTTGAAGCTGGTTGAAAAGTTATGCCAACCGCAAAACCACTCTCTTTGCCTCTCTCACCTACAAACTGGCATGTTATGCCAGCACAATTATGCCCGTGTAAATCAGCGCAATGAATGAAAGCAAAATTGTACATACATATGTAAGTAAATGATACATGTACATGAAACACATGCATTTGTAATTACTCTCAGAGCAAAATTGTCTCTTTCTCTCTCTATACTTTGGCTGCGCCACAAAATAACATAACGAACGTCCGCACATACATCTGCACATCATGTATTGGTTTCAATAGTGGTTTTTTCATATATTTGTATTACAATATGTATTTTTTGAGCAAAAACAGATCAAACAGTTGCTCAGCAGCAATACTATAAGCAATTGTTATTTGTTTTCAATTGTATTTTAATTTGGAAAAGCACACACACACAATAACTCTTATACTAGTTCTGTCGCTCACACTAAAATTATATGGTACATACCATGGTATATTTGTTTTGGCTATACAAACGAGTATACAAATGCAACTCTTTAATACGTACATGCATATACATATGAACATACTAGACGCTTGCAAAAGACCACTTACAAGAACTTTTAAAACGAGTGATTTTTCAAATACTTTACTATGAAATCTTCCAAAAAAAAAACACTAAAAACATTGCTGGCAAGACATTTGTTTTAGTAATTGCAGATATAGGAGTAAAGAAGAAAATACTTCGTGACGGAAAAATTTTTGATGGTAGCTTCTTCATACGCATGGTTGCGTATGCAAACATACATGTAGATACGCAGACACGTTGTGTGTATGATCTTTTATTTATCTGTACACATACAAACGCACACATGCATTGACATTAGTTGTGCGCGCTTGCTTTAAAAAACCACCCTTAACCCATTACCCGCCCCTGTACTCACTTGAGTACAGCCAAAAAAAAAGTTAAAAATGTTGCATATTTGAAAGTTATTGTAGTTAATTGGTGTTTCTAGCTAAATCTGAACCATAGTCTATTGAAATAATGAAAAAAACCTGTCGATATATATTTAGACTGAAAAAAAATTAACTCTTAGCCTTTTGCAAAATTGAGGTGACGTGACAAGTATGTATTTTCCGCTTTTTATAAATTTTACTGTGTTTTTAATTTATTTTGTACCTTAATTTCCTAAACTAAAGCATTTTTTTTATAAAATAAGTAGAAAAAACTTGCCTCCCACTCATTTTTATAAAGTTATCGTAGTTTAGATATATCTGTATTTAAATGAGTACAGCGGCAGAATCCATATGCGAATTCTGGCAACACTGTTGTTTCCCCAGAAATACAACAGCATACTTGTGTGTTTTTCACAATAAAGAGGGGACTCCCAAAATATGCAAACATCAATTATTTATTTACATGAAGTTCATAATTTTCGAGAGTGGATGAGCTAGATCAGTCAATTTCGATGTACAAAATTGCCATTCGAGGTAAGAAATGGTGGTGGGTCTTGTTCACCTACATCTATTATATAGGCAATTGCAAACGCTTGGCGGTTATATGTAATGACTCATAATGATGACATGGATAAGCTTTTATTCCGACGTTACATTGAAAGATACTATTTACCTCAAAATACGCAAACTAAAGCTCGACTCTCGTCTTCATTGGTCCTAGGGTTGTCACAAGATGGTATAGGGCACTACCCCAAAAAGTTAGAAAATCAACTCAGATGTGTCGTATGACATGCAAGAGTTCGCTGGCAGTGCAAAAAAATGTTTGAAAACACTATGTATTGAAAAATAATGATTTGAAAAATACCACCTGTAAACCGCCGCTGTACTCAATTGAGTACACCCTCTTTACTCCGTCCACTTATTATTTTTTTTTAATTTTTCCATTACTTTATGTTAACTTTGAGCACAATGAAATTAAAAATAAACTTTTTTGTTAATTATCGTCATTTGTTTCATTTTGGCGGTTAATGGGTTAAACACAAAATAGCTTACCATCTACATCTTACACACACACTTAAACGTGCGATATGCAAAATAACAAGCATACACGCATCAACACTACTTCTTTTGAGTGTTTGTTACGAACAAGAAGTCTTCGCGACATCGCCTGTAAACATTAATTTATACAAGTATCAATAAATCCATCGTGCTTCGCTTATTAAATGGCAGCATTGGTTTAGTATAATATATGCCTCTCGTGGCATGTCTTGTTTAAAAAACAAGACGTGTTTACATTTCAAGACTGTTTACGCAGGCCTCTAATACATACATACACACACAGATATATGTGTATGTAATTGTTATATATGTACATATTTCATTTCAGCCAGTTGAAAATACTTAAGAAAAACAAAAACATATTTAAAATAGATTTCATTGTTTACAGAAATAAAACTTAAAATAACAAAAATTAAAAATTTTAAAAACTCCCGACTTTTTTCAGAAAAGATGTAATATTTTCCAAATGGCTGGACCGATTTTCTTCAAACATAGCTAAGAACCCTCTCGATCAAGTCATCTTTCAAACAGAAAAAAACTAAATGAAAATCGGTCCAGCCGTTTGGCCTGTACGTGGGCACGGACAGACACACAGATACACAGATAAACAGACACACAGATACACAGACACACAGACACACACTACAAACTTATAACACCCCTTTTTTAGTCGGGGGCTAAAAATATTTAAACTGACTTCAAAAATAAGCAGTAAAAAGTTGAAAATAATTTATATTCGGTTAATAAAAATATTTTCATATGTATAAAGCTATTCGAAGACGGTGCCAATCAGTAACTGGATTCAGTAACGTTTTGCGAACCGAAAATCGAAATATTTATCGATATAAATGAGGCATTTATAGATTTAATTAATTTTAATTTAATTAATTTTTTTTTATTTATCGATATATTTATTCGTTTGCGTTAACGATAATGTGATGCTGTAATTTCTTTTTTACGATAGTGTTCATCTGTATCTTACTTGTATGATATGTGGCATCCTTGCATACAAAATGTTAAAATTAAAGTAAAATTAGAGAAAAACTAAATGAATTTAAGCTTGTTATTTAAGTTTTTTATTGCAACCGACAGCGAATATCGTTAAAATATGTTACTGAATATCAAAGTCGATAAATTTTCATTATATTTATTATAGCCATACGATTATCGCAATGAAATTTATAGAATCCAGTTACTGCTGGTCAGCAAATTCTATATTTATCTATACGAGCATGATATGCGTTTAGTTATCCTTGTTAGTCCTCGTCCAAACTTGCAATTATTGTTGCTGCAATTTCTTAAAATTCTGCTTTGAAATTACATTAGTTTCCACATTATGAAATTATAATTTTGCAATTGTGCATTAAATAAATTCTATTACACCACAAATTTCTCTTAAAAATAAACAATTCTATTTAATGTTTGTTATATTTTTTGTTTTTCATACAACTGAAGAAATAAAATTATAAAAAAAGTCAAATACAAATAACAACTTGAAATTAATAAGTACGAATTTCAAATCAAAAAAGAATTGCCGAGCGCATGAAACTATGTGCCCTTCTACAAGCTTCTCATCCCTCTCACCAATAAACTCAAGAATTGCTGCAACAAAAATTGCAAGTCTGGACAGGGACTTATTGTCACCGACTTTGAATTTCATTATATTATATTATATTTTAATTATATTAAGGGTTTTCATGAGAATGTTCAAAATTCTCGCAAACTGTGCAATTGTGCATTTTTACACTCTCGTAAATAATATGTCAAAAATTTTATGGAAATTTATTTAAACAAACCTTGTAACTTTGCCCAACAATTTTCACTCGTAAACTTAAGCTGTGCAATTGTGCATTTATTAAACAACAACTTCTTTTTCTTTTTTTTTTGCTTCCTTAAGGCATTTTTAGCTACACACATACTTTTTTCATTTTTAGAGAAATATATAAAAATGTATTTAATTTAAAAACTGCTAAAAATTAAATTTTTTATTTTTATTATATTAATTTTTTTGACATTTCGTTCGAATTTACTTAACTGTTTGCGCATAAGTTGAAAATGGGCTTCATAAAACAAGTCTCGCATATTTGCCCAATTGCAAAAATGGTAATTTTAAGAGTTCTCATGAAAACCCTTATTATATTTAATTTAACTGAATTTGAATTATTTTTAATTTGTTAGTGCGTATTTTTGAAGTCGGTTTAATTTTTTTTTAAGTTTTATTATCAAATTTTAAGCGAAAATTTTATAATTGAAGGGGCGTGGTCATGACAAATTTAAAAAATTTTAGTGCCCGCCCACTTGTTTAAATTCAACATCGCGTAACTTTCAGAGCTCAAGGTGTGTGCCAAGTTACGTAAAAATGGGTCAGGTTGAAGCATATGAATTATAATATTAATCTTTAGTAGGCATGGCCCCGCCTACTTCTTCAAGCACAAAATTATGTCACTCTAAGAGTCGAAACTTTTTGCCAAGTTTTGTGGGAATTGGAAAATACAAGTACATATAGTACAAACCTTTCATGGGCGTAGCCCCCCCCCCATTTTTTGAACACAAGATTAAGTATTTTTCAAAACTCAAGGTGTGTGCCAAGTTTCGTAAAAATCTGTCAAATGAAAGCATGTAAAATATAATATAAAGTTTAAGTGGGCGTGACTCTGCCCACTTTTTTGAATGCAAGATTATGTTGTTTTAAGAGCTCTCGGTGTGCGCCAAGTTTTGTAAGAATTGGTTCAGTACAAGTGCGCAAAATAAAATATTAAAATTTAATAGGCATGGCCCGCCCACTTTTTTAAATGCAAGATTTTGTATTTTTTTAGTTCAGGGTGTGTGCCAAGTTTCGTAAAAATTGGTCAGATAGAATCATGTGAATAATATTATAAAGTTTTAGTAGGCGTGGCTCCGCCTATTTTTTACACTTCGAGATTACGTCGTTACAAGAGCCCAATATATTGAGTAGCTTCGCAACAATTAAATAATTATAATATCATAAAATTAAATATAAACTTATTTCGTGTGTTCCGCCCATTTCTTCACAATGGGGCCGAATGTAATCTATACCCTCTCAGACGAAAAAGAGACATTTTGCAATCGGTCTGAAATGTTCCGAGCTATGAAGTAAAATAGCAGACAAATTGTTAATCTCCTCCTTATTTGAAGTCTTTTAAAAAGCATTTAAATTTTTTATACGTGACTAAAAATTAGAAATATGCGCGTGTCGTTCTATTTTTGTGACACGCACACGCACACGCGCGATCCAACATGAAGTGTTCGTGAGAAAAAAAATCTGATTACGTGTGTGTTCCGGTCGTTTCGTGTTGATCAAAATTGACAGGAAAACACGAAACGATTTTAGATGTAAAATATTTATGAATGAGTTTCCAGTAGAGAAAAATTTAATATATTGTTTCGTTAAACACACAACACCAACATATTTGTTGATATTGTATAGGCCTCTGAAGCTTAGAGGACTGTACGTAAACCGATAGTATCAGCTGGCAGTGCCAACTCGGTGCCATATTTTGAAAAGCGACTCTTGAAAAAAAATCAATTAAATTTTCTGATCTTCAATACCACACCAATAATATTTCGTGCGTGTTGTGCAGTATTGTGTTGACAAAATTTGTCGCATGCGTATTTCATAGGTGTTGAGCGGCTTGGTATTCGTGTTCGTGTCGTGTTAGAAAAATTCGACACGCGTCCATATCTATCACAAATCGTACGATAAATCGTACAAGTATAAAGTTAGTAGCGTGTGTGATAGGCGTACTAATGAAGTATATATATATATATATATCGTATATATATAAGTATATATATATAAGTATATATTTGATAATAAATTTGTTTTTATATAACACTTTTTTGTAATATATATATATATATATATATATATATATATATATATATATATATATATATATATATATATATATATATATATATAATATAATAAAATATAATCGTATAAAAATTTAGCAGAAAATCGCCAAAAATTATATCTTGCCACTTGTTGTCAACCAAATTCAAAACGCATTAATTTCTATGATTCATACAAGAAAAATCATCAAATTGTTTTTATTACTTTATCAATGAAACTTTTAAGTATTGATTTCTACAGCATATTTCTTTTAACTAAATAGAAGTAAAAAAAATTCCAAAATGGGTATTTATAAATCTATTATCGTCTTACTCGAAATTGTAAATGTGGACTAAAATGAAAATTAATGAAAGTTCAGTACCTCCTCAGGACGATATCCAACGATATGAATTCTAGCGGCTGCAGCAGAGGTGCTAGAGCTGTTTAATCTTATACTATTAGGTCCCTTATAATATTTTAAGTCATTTAAAATAACCATCCCCTCCTGTCATAGTGCATTCCCCCCAGGGGAGTCTATTTTTGACTACGGGTGTGGCAACCCCGGGGCCCCAGCTGGGGTGATGTGGCTTTTTCCATTGACGTACTTTTGGTACATTACCCGTAAAACTTATGTGTTACTACCCGATCTCTGGCAACAGAGCAAAGGATGTGCACATATGTATTTATAAAAGTAAGACAGGTCCTGTTGATGTCAGTTAGGTGCAGCGTCACCTAGAACTGCCCCTGAGTTCAAAAGACGATAGAGGTGAAGCCCTTATGGTGGAACTTCAAGGTCTGACCATAGGCTACTTCTGGTGCCACGGGTGCCGGTTGCCCGACAGCCGAGCTGCTTTGAAGTTTTGAGTGCATGTAGCGGTCGTCAGGATCCTTTACTAAAATGCCGAGTTCGTCCTACCCCACGGGGTTTAAGGGATGATTTTGGTATGTGTGGAGTAGGCACTGGATTTTTGGCGACACAGGCATGGGTTCATCTCGGATGAGTGGTTGAGCTGTGCCGGCAATGGTTGAGGAATTCTCCTTGGGGACCTCGCTACGGTTGTATACACAACACCCTAGCGTGATAACCGGGAGAATAAACGTGGTGGCTGTGGTTGCTACCAAAATCGCTGGGAGAATAGCCTTGGCTTCCCAGTGTGAAATCAATGCTAGTGATTGGTCTGACGCGGTCAGCCAGACACTATTCTAGGTGCTGTTGCCATTCAACACAAGCTGCTATGGGCACAGACATAGCAGCAGAGTTTAGATAGTTCAAATTACCTCAACAAGGTAATTGAATATAGTACAGGGATAACTTTATCAAATATTGCAACCTATGTGCCTTGAGGAGTGGGCCTTAGGTTCGTTCTAAAAGGGTGCATTGGGGCGATGGTCTGGAGTCTTACCTGCACCCGGGGCTCTGGCACCCGTGAGATAAGGCCGTAATGGTAAGTGCTCACGGAAAGCTATTGCACATCTGTCATAGTGCATTCTTACCATAAAGTAAACAAGATTTTGTAGGATTCTTAACTTAGTTCTCTTCGAACTCTTAGGAAAATCAGTATATAATCATGCCCATGCATTTTTAATTTTGAACTGCATATTTATAAAATTTAATAATAAACTCTGTGGCAAAGGACCTCACTTACATATATCCTTTGTTTTGGAAATAGAACTTTCTTTACTTGTTGTCCTACCACCGCATGATTTAAAATTTTATATCTTTTATTATGAGTTTTATTAAATTTCTGATCATTCAGTGATTGAATATCAACATACATATATGTGTATAATTTTTTCAACAACAATTTTTTTTATTTATATGTCAAATAAATTTGTATTTTATGTTAATTTAAGCAAGTTTTTAATTTTACCTTAGTTAACGTTACGCCAACTAAAATTAGTAAGTTTTTGTGAAATTGTTGCTAGGTTAGACTTTTGTTTTCGTGAATCCATAAAAACAAATACTAGTTATTAAAAAAAAATAATGACAACAAGTTTTCACAAAAAGTTGGGATTCGCTTCTGTTTGATTTAAAATAAAATATTTTAAAAAACATTCAACAACATGAAATATTATTTGAGTAATTTTGTATAATTTATTTTCAAGGCTTCAAATTATTTCCCTTAAGAATACAAATTTTGAAATTTTGAAATTTTCTTAAATTTTTTTTTTTTGAGAATGTATTACACCAAATAGGCAGCATTTACCCTGAATGCTATAACTTATAAATATTTTGGTTCAAAATAAGTCACTGATTTAGCCCTACTGAGATATATATGAAGTTTGATATCTATGAAGTTTATGAAATAAAAAAGTATAATTCGCCGGTTTCTGTTTTCTTTTTGATCCAAAAAAAAAACTAGTTTTTTTTTTAAATAAAATTCGTTCAACTGATGTCCACAAGAGATTGACAATTATGAACAAATTAAAATAAAATAAAAACTTATATTTGTATATCAACTTGGAAATAAACGTATACTGCTCTCGCTCTTTGTACATATGTTTGGTCTTTATTTGACGTTTTGTTTTAATACATTTCGCTTCCTTAAAAAAACTTAGCCCTGAAAACACGATAATCTTGTTTTTTTTTCAAGTTTTGAGTTTGAATGTCTTATAATGAGAGGTTTGTGGATTAATTGACACATTAAAATTTTCGGTCACACCCGTCACAGAATAAAATTTAATAAAATTGTAACTGTGCTCAGGAAATAATTTATACCTTCCGGCAATACAAAAGTAAGCGCTATTAATAATATAAGAAAAATGCTGGTCGAGTAATTATTTACTGTCACACCCGTCACAACATGTTTTTTTTATTTTCTTACTTTACCATTAGTACATTGGCTGACTTTTTTTCCAGCTTCAAATTGTATTTGTAAAAGTATGTAAAAAAAAACATGTTGATTATTGAGTTCTTGTTTCAACTTTGTTATTTGTTGTTGAGCTTCTCATTTGTTTAAATGAAAGTTTATAATATAATAACTCTAATAATAACTAAAATATTAATTTGGGATTATTAGTGCGTTTAAAGAATGTATTATAGTTACTGTTTTTTTGGGGAATTCCTACAATTAAAGTTTAAATTTTTTAAAAGCACTAATAATCCCAAATTATTATTTTACTTATTTAGTAAAATATTTTTTTTTTATTGAAAATACATTGAAATTGATTATTGAGGGTTTTAGCTGGATTCCTATTGAGCATTTCACTGTTGCTAATGCAGATCATCATGCAACCTTTAGCCAAAAATTTCTTACAACAACTAGAGTTATTATGTTAAACTTTCATTTAAACAAATGAGAAGCTCGTCAAATAACAAAGTTGAAACAAAAATTCAACCATTAACATGTTTTTTATAATCTTACTATAGCATTGCTACATTAGCTGACTTTTTTTCAGCTCGAATTGTAGTTGTAAGAAGTATGTATTAACAGAAAATAAATGTGAATAACAACAACAACTATTCAAGAATAAAGTGATGCCACACAAGTATTTTTGACCAGGTTATTTATTGAGCTTTTGAAAGAGAAAAGTATAGCAAAAAAAAAAAAAAAATATTGTAACACAATTATGATCGATAAAGCATCATTAGAAGAAAAAAGAAAAATTGCCAAAAAAGCAAATCAAATTAGTAAGCGTTTCGAATACGTCTAAAATTGATAAGCTAAAGTCTTCAAACCTGCATTAAAAAAGGTAGTCACTAAAGTTAAACGTAATTTTCCTTGTAGTCTATCAAAAATAATTGGTGTTATTTAGCAGCTCTTCAAAGAAGTTCCCTCAGAATCTCCGAAGCCTTCAATAGGCACAATAATAAAAAAAATATAATTTTTTTCACAATAAGTCACACCCGGCCTAAATAAAAGATGATTAAGTTTCTAGGGCCGATGTTGATTTTGAATAAAACACAAATTATTTAGGATGTTTAGTTAATTTAATTATTATTTTTCGAACTTCATTTGTTTCTATATTTATGATTTGAATAGGCTAAAGTTCGTATCGCTTTTTTAACCAAATTACATGTGATAATTATTAATGAACAAATAACACCAAAGTTAGTTGTAAATATTCTGGCAACACATAGTTGAACGGAACAGCTAGCCGTTTTCGAAGGCCACTAAACCTTCATCATCAGCGTTCTTCTGTGTTTGGTCCACTGTGTGTGGTGTCAGTTGATGTAGATTTCTGCTTGATATACGACACTTTTTTGCAAATGGAATATGTGAATTGTTTTGATTCGTCGTATTTCAATTTGCTGAAAGATGTTTTGTTATGAAAGCTCACCTTACCATCTCTAAATTTACAACAGTCTTACCATTGTCGTTTGTTCTTTACTAATTATACACATGTTAGTTATTTTGCTTATTTTTGTTCTACTTGTTATACTATATTTCTAATTTCATTTGTTTCTATATTTATGATTTGAATAGGCTGAAGTTCGTATCGCTTTTTAATGATATTGCCATTTCTTTTTATTATGATAATATGGTATGCTTTAATTAAGAATGGAACAAAATATCGGCCAAATAGCCGCCGCAACCTCGGCAGTACACCTCTATCCGATGGTCCAAATTTTCGATGACGCTGAAATATAATTGAGATTCTATGCCGTTAATATCCCGAATTATCTGATCCTTTACCTCTTGAATTGTTGCTGGCTTATCGACGTTCACCTTTTCTTTCAAATAACCCCAAAGAAAGAAGTCCAACGGTGACAAATCACAAGATCTTGGCGGCCAATTGACATCGCCACCACGTGAGATAACACGGCCGTTGAATTTGTCGCGCAAAATAGCCATTGTTTCGTTAGCTGAGTGGCAAGTGGCACCGTCCTGTTGGAACCATATATCGTCCACATCCATATCTTCCAATTCGGGCCATAAAAAGTTCGTTATCCATCTCACGATAGCGAACACCATTCACAGGAAATGCCTGACGGCCCGATGATGCCGCCAGCTCATAAACCGCACCAAACAGTCACTCTTTGTGGGTGCATTTGTTTTTTGACAATCACTCTTGGATTATCCTTTGATTATAATTATTGACGCATCCACTGAGCTGAAAATGTGCCTCATCACTGAAGATGATTTTCACGAAATACATTTTGATTTGAACGCCCTTGGAATACTATATGAACTTTAGTCTATATAATATATAGTTTTGGCATTTTTTTTTTCATTTTGGGGATGTTTTCGGTTTTTTGGCGTTTTTTTTTTATCACTTTAAGCGTTTTATTTTGTTTTGGCATTTTTTGCGTTCTTGACGATTTTTTCGGTTCTGGCAATTTATTTTTAGTTTCAACTATTTTTTTAGCTTAGGCGCTTTTTTTCGTTTTGGCGATTTATTTTAGTTTTATAGATTTTTTTTTATTTTGGCGCTTTTTTTCGTTTTGGCAATTTTTTCCGGTTTATGGTAAATTTGTTCGGTTCGGCGATTTTTTGATTTTGTAGTTTAGCGTTTCATATATGTGACCTCCGAGAAAAGGGACCTAGTGTGTCAAAAAAACGGGTTTGGACTTAAGAGTGGATTTTGATACCTAAAAGGATGTAGAATAAGATGAAACGAGTTCGATTTCTGATAAAAATTTATTTACGCCATAAAAACGTACAAAAGGAACTTGGGAAAATCAATAATGATAATGCGTTATGAAACTTTAAATGCGTTTTTCTCAAAACTTCATTTTCACACAATAGTTCCCTTTTCTCGGAGAAGGTCACATATTTGATATTGCAGCGGCCAAAATTCTACACATTTTTTCAAAATTAAAGGTCCGTTGTTCTTACGGTTCTCGAGAAAACAGCCTGTGGCAGACAGACGGATAGCGTAGCGTCTGGTAGAATTAACCCGAAAAAGTATTTAGGTCGAAAAAAGCTCATTTTGAATTAATGTGCATCCCAGTAATCTTCATATTCAAAAGCAACCTTGGACCTGAATTATTTTGTGTGCTTTTTCAGCAAGTTGTAGCACAAGGATTTGCTGCTTATGTTTATGTTGCAGATGTAAACTTTTAAAAAGCCGATATACATACTAGAGAGCTGCGTAAGCAGTCTTGAAATGTAAAAACGTCATGATTTTTAAATGTATTCACGTCGCATGTATTATACTAAACGAATAATAAATGCTGTCGTACTATAAGCGAAGCACGATGGATGTATTGGTGTATGTGTATATCAGTTGTAACAAGCGATGTTGCAAGACAGCTTGTTTGTAACAAACACTCAAAAGAAGTACTGTTGATTAGTGTATGCTTGTTATTTTTCATATTGTACGTTTGAGTGTGTGTCTAATATGTAGATGATAAGCTATTATGTGGTTAACCGCATACAACTAATCTTAATGCATGTGTGTGCCTTTGCATGTGTGCAGAAAAATAAAAAATTATACACACATACATGCATGACGTTTGTACACGCGCTCATGCGTAGAAAGAAGCAAGTATCACAAATTCTTCCGTCACGAAGTGTTTTCTTCTTTACTTTTATACCTACAATACTCAAACAAATTTCTTGCAAACAATGTTGTTAACGTTTGTTTTATAAGATTTCGCTGTAGTAAAGCATTTGAAAAATCCCTCATGTCTTGAAAGTTCTTCTAAGATGTCTTGTGCAGGAGACTAATACATACGTACATCTTTATTTCAAGTTCCCTCTACAAGAATCAGTTGGTAGAACGTTGTTATTTTTTGTGTGTTGGACAGTGTTATTAAATATTTTTAAGATTAACATTCTTGTTAGCCTCAACATTTTTTTAAATAATAAGTTTTATATTTTTAAATTATAACAAAAAATTGCGTTTATAGAAGCAGAAAATCTACATCAAGTGACACCACACACAGTGGACGAAACACAAAGAACGCTGATGATGAAGGTGAAACAGCTAGTTGTTCCGTTCTACTACTTGTTTGTCACAATATTTACAATTAACTTTAGTGTTATTTGTTCATTAATAATTATAACATGTAATTTGACTTAAAAAGCGATACGAATTTTAGCCTGATCAAATCGTAAATATAGAAACAAATGAAGTTGGAACAATAATAATTAAAATTAACTAAAACAGAAAATGTAAGTTGTAGGTCACACCCGGCACAATGTAACTACACATCTTCTGTAATTTGACGTAAATAAACTCCGTTTTATATTATAACATCTCCATAAAAGACAATATATGTAAGTTAAATATTTGTAGTGCAGTTCATTTGACTTGGTTTCTATGCAGCTATTTTTAGAACAGCTGATGGGTACCTTCTTCATTATAGTTCTCTCTTTCTCTCTCTCTCTCTCTCGCACGCACATAAACTCAAAAGTTGTTGAACAAAAATTGCTATTTATAAAATTTCAAATTGGATTTTCAAGCGACGATTTTGCATAAACATTAGGCCTTGGGTGCAGTTTGGCAAAACTTTTGCCAGCCAATGCCAATTTGATTATCATATGTAGTAAGCGATTTTTTATATATATTTTTTTACGAGTATTAAAATAACGGCATTGTGCATCTCATGAACGCCAAGAAATGCTGTTGAACTTTTCTGTTGCGTTTTTTGAATTGAACCAGACTTTTCAAAATAAATGGATTAACAAATTAAACCAACTCTATAATTAATGATAACTGTCAAATGTGCTGCTATGAGAAAAGGTATTGCTAAATAGCATCTCTCCAACAAAAAAAAATAAAACAAGAAAACTTGTTTTGATTTAATCTTTTATGTAAATAAAATTTTTAAAACTTTTAATTAATAACACGAAACTAATAGGGAAAAATATTCAGAGCTTAATTAATGGTATTGCTTTGTTATAAATATTTCAAACAATGAAAAATATTGTGTTATTTACATTAAATCTCTAAGTTTTATACCAATAATAAATTCATTAGCAAACAGCAACAAATTTAAATATTCTATTTTGTAAAAAAAATAGTTGTTCTTTATTTGGTTATTTTGTTTTTTCTTCATATCATAAGTCTAATTTTGGTGAAATAATTAAGATTAATTATAACCGCTGTCGTCATGCAAAATATAATTAAATAGTAAAAGATTAAGGGTCTTATGCAAAAAAACTTAATAAAGCTTTGCCAAGCAATGTTAAGTAAAGTTGTATTCTAAAAAAATTATTGTATAAAAATTCTAAAGTAGGCACCCACGTTTGTTAAGACTACTTTAAGTTGATATTTCCAAAATGTGTATTTTGTACCTCAAATATTTTTACTAATATAGCACATACTGTTTCATGTTACATCTGAAAATGAAGCTAGAAGTGCCTGCTCTTATCTTAAATTTATTATTTCTGTCATGTAATGGGAAACATCACCAAATTATCCAACTGCTTCGAAATACATAGCAAAATCCATAAAAATATATTAAAATAAATACAATTATACAAAAATGTTTTAGTGATGTACATACAATCAAAACAAATCGAAAAAAGCTGGATATTCAAATACTCGTTTCATTCGAATAAAAAAATTTTAATTTTTTAAAAAATGATAATTTTTCACATTTTTTTACTTTTACTTAATGGTTGTGTTTATCTGTTTTCCTATTAAGTCAGAAGCTCATATTTTTTAAATTAGGTTGCTTTACTTCAAGATAATAAAAATTTATTTAATAAAATAAAAAAAAATATTTGAATACCCGAATGAAATTGTATTCAATTTTGTACATCATAAGCTGTGGAATGGTTGTTGAACACGGTGGTGTTACCAGAATTTATTATTAAATCACAAAATATTTAAAGTTGTCTTTTGTATATGATTTTTTAATAAAGCTATGTTAGCCTTAAAGTGCTTGTCAACAGTTTATTTGAAAAGTAAAATCAATTTGTAGCTTTTTAAAATGCACAAAACAACAAATACTCTTTATTTTCTAACAATTACAGGCCCTTATTTTAATTGATTTATATACAGACGATGACTAAAAAATTACTTTTTTAGAATTTGTAAATTTGTTTAAGTAAATAAAAATGTTTTTATTAGCTTCATAAGCTTTTCAATTAGTTACAGAATTTATCCTTCAATCCTATCGACATTTTATGCTCTCTACATAACAATATGCAAGGTTGCATTTTGTTTACCAGCTGAAAGCAGTTGCTGCACTAGTTATGAATTGTGAATAAGAGCTATAACTATCTATGAACTATATTTTAGTTTCTGTTTTATTAGTTTCGACTTTGGTTACGATTTCTGAATATGCGGCTAGGGATGAAACGATACCACTAAGGTATCGATACCTACTCAGTATCGAATAAAAAGCATCGATACTTACTTGTATCGATCAAGTTCTTCACATGATTTGAAGTAGTGAAACAAAAGTAAATACACGCAATACACACACATACATATCTACATATGTATGTATGTATTATGTGCAGTTAGTATCACTAATATTCGGTTTTCAGATTCAGAATCAATAAAAAGTTTGCCAAACAATGGTAACCTTTTAATCTGAAAAATTTGCTATTGTTTGGTAGACTTTATATTCAGGGTGACCGATGACATTTTTCAAAAAGTGGCAACAAATATTGGATTTGTCAAAAAGGGCCAAAATTAAAAAAAAAACGAGAAAACTACACTAAAATTTTTATTTTTAATGTATTTTCATAAAACTCGCCTTTAAAACTCACCCTAAAAAAAGTGGAAACAAAAAGTGGCAAGGCAGTCGAAAAAGGGAAAAGGCAGTCGAAAAAGTGGCAATTTGCCACTTTAGTCGGTCAAACGGTCACGCTGTTTATATTGATTCTGAATCAGAATACTAGTGAAACTCACTGTATGTACTTATTTTGAAATATTTTCGTCGACAGGAGCAGTACAATCGGGATGACATTTTAAACATTTGTTCAAATTCGATGTATTGCGGCTTTAAAACAATTTTTTCGGCTAGAAATTTTATAGTCTGTTTTATAAAATATAACCACACACTTAACTTGGGGTCCCATTTTCTTTAAATGAATTTAATATCTGTGGCAATAAGGAAAAAGTTCTTAAGTCATATTTTGCTGCTCT
Source organism: Tachina grossa (assembly GCA_949987645.1). NCBI lineage: Eukaryota > Metazoa > Arthropoda > Insecta > Diptera > Tachinidae > Tachina > Tachina grossa. The sequence continues at coordinate 133,126,316 of OX465276.1, read as the reverse complement.
ACTGCAAGAGCATTTTTAAACTTTAGATTTTCGAAAATTATTTTACAGTTAAATTAAGAAATTCGGTATTCACTCAAATTCCTTTTAGAATATTTTGTTCTACACACTATAAATAATACATTGGATTTAAAATATACCAAAGTATTAGCTAAAGTAAGGTAATATTCGAAATGAGATTATAATTAAAACGAAAAAAGATAAGCAAGTCACTGCGCTATAACTTCCTAAAAAAGCGCGCAAAATAAATGAAATTTGGCCCAGGGGTTCCTTCCAATATGGATACTACATGAGTTAACTTAAAAACAGATTATATCGACTTAAACACTTTTTCCTTTTTGCCACAGATATATTATAATCATAAATTTAGATTTAATACGAACAAATGAAATTTTGTTAAACTGAACATTGTTGTGGCATATAAGAAACGAGTATTTTTGACCGATACGAGTACTTTTTACCGATACCTACTTGGTACACAATAGTAAAGTATCGATACCAAAAGTACTTGGTTTCTAAGAAAAAGTATCGAGTACTTACTTGTATTTACTCGTATCGTTTCATCCCTATATGCGCCAATTAAACTTAATTAAGGTCTAAGTTTTAGTTGGAAAATCATAAAATGGAAGCGTACTGTGGGAAGGAACTTTTGGATTTTAGTATTCTTCCCATACTGCTTAAATTGTCAAGTAAGGAAGTTACATCGTCGGTTGGTTATTGGTTTGCTGCAGACATAATGTATTTTGAAAATACTGTGCCGCAAACCAATAAAAACCCTGATGGCTAGAAAAAAAAATGGATAGGGAATTATGGTGTTGTACCAAACAAGAACTAGGTCTCAGCAATTTTCACATTTGTGTTGTTATATCTCCGGTTCTCACTCCTTTTTGCTAGGGCTCCATTCACTACGAGAGCTAAAGATGTGTTCAGAATTTCGTGGTATTTGACCGGACAGAAGTAAATGAAAGAAAAGGTTAGATGATGTAAGATTGTAAAATTGCAAGGTGTGTCCGAAAGATTAAAATTTTATGGATTTGGCTAGCACCACTTTTTAAATTTCATCTATATGAAGTAACTGATTTCATCCCAGTTTTCGAAAATCGAGCTGTCCTTATGTTTTTTTTAGAGCTATGCTCTTTATGCCAGACACAGGAACTAGTACACCCAGAGAAAAAACAGCTTCAAATCAATGAAAACCATATTGAATTAATAAGAAACATTAATGAAAGTCTAGTCATGTTGAAATTTCTTATTTCAATATGGAAAAATATTAATTTACAGTATTAATTTATTAATTTTATTTATTTTTAAGTATCTCAACATACATTTTCTATTATATTGAAAATTCTGTGACGCGTTCTTATTTTTAAGTTGCAGCTTTTCCCTGAGTGTACGTGGTTTTCGAAACAATCTGTCCACTAAAGGACAATAAGTTAATTTTATTAAATACTCATAGCATTGACATAGTATGTTATGGTGTTTTCTTTTCTAAAAGAAATATATATATGCTACATGTGATTTGGCAACATTTTCATATGCTCACCTTATTTTTAAGAAGTGTTGCATATTTTACGTTACAAAAGAACAATTTTCCAACAAGTTTCGGCATAAAACAATCACGAACTAGAAAATGTTTTTTTTCTTCATAGACAATAACAAAAACAGCTGTTAATATAATGTTGCACTCATGCCCCTTTAATGAAAATGAGTGTTGAACATGTAGCATTTTTCTTCTTTTTAAGGGTAACATCATGGGAAAAGAACGGGTTCAATTTTTAAAATAATACATACTTTTCAGAAAAGAAAACAAAGAAATGTAAAAGGCAACATAAATGCAGCATATTGCTCAGAAAAGAAAACGCCATTAAACTCCATTGAGAACAAAATAGAAGAATTGCGGCATAAACACATTTTCCATACAAATTGACACAAAAAAGCAAAAGATCTATTTTACTTTGACAGCGTTTTTTAGGGTTCCGTACACCAAAGGTGAAAAGGAACCCTATTGTTTTCGCTACGCTGTCCGTCACACGGTATTTTCTCATGAACCGTAAGAGCTACGGACCTGAAATTCGGACACAGTATGTAGAACCTTGGCCGCTACAACAACAAATACATGAGAATTAAAAATTAAAGGGTGTTCCAAAACGAGCAATGAAATATGTTAAAATCCCATGTAATATACATACAATTGTATGAACATATGTATATTGAAACTTGAAATTTGTAAAATTAGTGTATTTTTATACAGACTACAACAATTAACACTAAAATTTAAAAAAATTAAAATTAAAGGGTGGTCCATCAGTTAATGCAATTTTGATTATGTAATTTTGACAATTTGCTATATCTTGGAAACCGTAAGAGGCAAACACTTGAAATTTTCAAAAACGGTAAAACTAAAAAACCGAAAATTATAAAATCGCAAAACCAAAAAAAAAATTGCCAGAAATTAAAAAAAAATCGCCAAAACGAAAAAAATCGCCAAAATTAAAAAAAAATTCTAACACTAAAATAAATCGCCAAATTCGAAAAAATCGCTAAAATAAAAAAAAAATGTCAAAATAAAAAAAACGCAAATAATTGAAAAAAAATCGCCAAAACGCGAACATGTCGCCAAAACTAAAAAAAAATTTAAATAAACAAAAAATCGCAAAAATTAAAAAAAATCGCCAAAAATAAAAAACGCCAAAAAACCGAAAAAATCGCCAAAACAAGAAAATAAAGTGCCTAAACTAAAAAAGAGCCAAAACTTAAAAAAATCGCCAAAACCGAAAAAAACGCAAAAAACGACAAAACAAAAAAACCGAAAAGACCCCAAAAACGAAAAAAATGCCAAAACTTTATATTATATAGGATGATGTATTAAATTACATATGTATCTAGTGTTCGTACGGAACCCTATGTGCGCGAGTCATAGTCGCACTTTACTGAATTTATTTCTTATGCTCTCTCATACAGGGTGGGCCACAAGAAACCAAGGGGTGTAAAAGTTTAATAACTTTTTTGTTTATTAACTTTTTTTTATTTTTTCTTTCAGATTATATAATATACAAAATGGAAATTTTTTTGCACTAAGTATGAAAAATGATGTCTCTTAAATGACCACCGTTTTCAGCTTCGCACTGATGAACTCTTTTTAGAGCATTTTCCACAAAACTTGTAGCTGTAGCGTTCGAATTTCTGCAACAATGTTTGCCTTGAGTTCAAGGATTGTCTCTGGCTTGTTCACATACACTCGCTCCTTCAAAAAACCCCAAAGAAAATAGTCGGGTGCTGTCAAATCTGGCGATCGCGCTGGCCAAATAATTTCCGAATTTCGAGAAATTATTCGCTCTCCAAAAATTTGACTTAAAAGTGCCATTGTGTCTCGGGCAGTATGGGCAGTGGCTCCGTCCTGCTGAAACCACATACCAGGTCTGTTTTCAAGAGCAGGACGTAAAAAATTTTCTATCATAAACCGATACCGCTCTCCATTTACGGTTACAGCACTTCCATCTTCATTCTTCAAGAAGTAGGGCCCAATGACATTTTCAGATGTGATCCCACACCATACTGTACACCTGATGGGGTGCAATTGGCGTTGATGAATGGCTCTTGGATTTTGAGAACCCCAGAACCTACAGTTCTGCTTATTAACAAAGCCATTCAAATGAAAATGAGCTTCATCACTCATAATCAAATTTTCAATTAAGTTGATTTCATTTCTGGCCAACTCTTGAAATTTAACTGCAAAATTTAGACGTTGCCGATGATCTGCGGGTTTTAATTCTTGGACCAATTGCACCTTATATGGGTATAACTGTAAATCTTTTTTTAAAATGCGCCGCAGTGACGTACGGGACATTTCTAGCTGAACAGAACGCTTTCTGCCAGATGTTTCTGGTGCTTCGTTAACACTTTACTGTACTCGTTCAATATTTTCCGCAGTGCGACTTAAGCGTGGTCTACCGGTTCGAGGCAAATCTCTTACGCTGCCATGTTGGTGATGACGATTAACTAAGAAACGAATCATCGCTTCAAAGGGCGAAATTCTGACGTTAAATGTCGACGATATGCTCTTTGCGTTAAAATAATTGATCTCTGGTTTAAATAATAAAATTCTATTGTTCTGGTTCTCTGTTCAGTTGTGAACCTCTCCATTATAAATGCTCCAAGTGTTGTCTATATAGTCTGAAAGAAGAAATAAAAAAAAAATTAATAAACAAAAAAGTTATTAAACTTTTACACCCCTTGGTTTCTTTTGGCCCACCCTGTATAAATAAATATTCCCTCAGCAATGCTGCCATACTTTTAATAAATCTTATACATTTTGTGAACAAAACTGCAAAGAAAAATAAGCACAAAAGAAAATAAAACAAAAATTAGAGAACATTTGAAGTTACTGGCTTTGTTAATTTGGCAGCGATTTTTCCTGAATTTGCGGACTTATTCTGCTTGATCATTAAGAGCTAACAATATATTAATAAGAAGAAAATAATAAACTAATTTCTGAACGGCAACGGTCCAAAAAATAGTGCCTTTTAAGTCTTCTGATGTCTTCTGTATCATCGAGGAGTGCAATAGCTAATAGGTTGATGTGTTTCGCTAAATCTTCTAATTTCATCTTTCACATTTTGGAATACGTAGATCATTTTGTATAGTATTATTTGATGCAAGCCATGGAGCGTTTACTAGTGATCGTAAAGTTTTTGACTGGTTGGTGCCTTTGTAATATTTCGATATTTGAATTACACGCAATTCCCCATAGTTGTATCCCATATGTCCAAACAGGTTTTAAAATGGTTTTATCGGGTGTTTTTTTTAGAGGTATAGAACTTCGAATTGAAATAAAACACAAGAAAATCGTTTTAATGTCCATCAATTTGGCTTTATTGGAAGGATAATTTTATGCCATTAATGTTTAAATATGATATCGGGCATGTGGCCGCCGCGGCTGGCTCGAATAAAGCCAATTCTACAGGTCCAATTTTCAACCACTTTTTCGAGCATATGGGGCCGTATGTTGGCAATAACGCCACGAATGTTGGCTTCCAAGTCCCCTAACGTTTCTGGTTTGTTGGCGTAGACGAGCGACTTCACATATCCCCAAAGAAAATAATCCAATGGTGTCAAATCACACGATCTTGGTGGCCAATTGACAGGTCCATTCCGCGAAATTATGCGCTCATCGAATGTTTCCTTCAATAAATCGATTGTGACATGCGCTGTGTGGCATGTAGCGCCGTCTTGTTGGAACCACAACTCATCCACATTCATGCCATCCAATTCGGGAACAAAATAGTCGGTTAGTCGGCTCCAATTGCTGTGCACGGTGGCGAATCGATTCATTCGGGTCCTCTTCAACACTTTGCTCTACAGCGGCAATTGTTTCTTCGGTGCGCACTGTTCGACGTCTCTGCGGATGCGTATTATCACATAGAGTAAACGTAGTGCGAAAACGATCCATGGTTAACCGAATTAATTGCTCTGATGGACGATTATGTCGACCATAAAATGGACGGAGCTTGCGGTAAACTTCGCGAACTGAACCATTATTTTCGAAATAAATTTGCACGATTTGCAAGCGTTGTTCTTTTGTCAACCTGTTCATGATGAAATGGCAAACCAAACTAAATATTAATCACTTGACAGCTGACAAAATGGCCGCCAGTTAAAAAAGTGATGCAGACTTAAAGTTCTATACCTCAATAAAAAACACCCTTTATAAAGAACTACTTTATTTTCTAGGCTTAATAAAGATTTTGGTTGAAGCAGCCGATATAGTCCTTAGACTAGATGTTGCTTCTTCATTTAATCTCTTGTCTAAATGCATGCCCAAGTACTTTACGCAGTCATGCTGTGGTATTGGATTATTATATAAGTTCACAGCACTTCAATTACACTTGTAAATTTATTTTTGTTTTGATTTCTTTATAGTTAAAACCAACCCATGTATTTTGTAACTCGCTAAAGCTAAATTCGATCGCTAAAATGCTGAAAAAATAGAAAATTTAAAATTTGTTGGTGATGATATAAAACGCTAACATTTCGGCGCATTGAATTATTAAGCAATTGCCTGATTTACCAAAAGATGTTTGAAAATTGCATATGAAGCCAAAAATCGATAAATCGACTCTATAGATTTTTAGCGATAGAGATTTAGCTTTAGCGAGTTGCAGAATACGGGGCAAAGTACGAAAATAAACGAAACAACATGTTTGATTTTATTTTGTTTCGTTCTTTGAAGTGCGTGAAACAAAAACAATGAGAATTGAGTATTGTTTTTCCACATGAGGACAAACAATACATTCGTCGATGTTCTGTAAACCGAATCCGAGCAAATTTCTCGTTTTCCAAAAATAAATAATGGCCCCATTGACGTGTTTTAAATCATACATACTAAATTTATTTCAGGTATGACATTTCAAGCTCTAAAAAATAGAAAACTACAAAAAAGTCTGAAAAAATTATTGGCGCATATTCAAAAATTATCACTAAGTGTTAACTTTTTTAACTACCTATTTAAGTTATTCATAGTTGATTACTTTCAGCAGTATAAGTTTACACTTAATTATGGGTAAAGCTGTAACTAAATGCCAACTAACTAATACATTCAAAGAACAGCTGACTGATTTCATTTACAATTTATTTGAAAAGTAAAATCAATTTGTGGCTCTTTAAAATGCACAAAACAAAAAATACTCTTTATTTTCTAACATTTTTCTATATAATAAGCTTTCCTTTTTATCTTTACTTCTTGCATTTATTTCTATTGCGTCCAAAAAAATATCCATATAAAGCAATAAAATAAATTAGATATGTGTTTTTGGTCAACAAAATTTTATTGAATAAATTTATTTTTACAGGCCCTTATTTTAATTGGTTTATATACAGACGATGACTAAAAAATTACTATTTTAGAATTTGTAAATTTGTTTAAGTAAATAAAAATGTTTTTATTAGCTTCATAAGCTTTTCAATTAGTTACAGAATTTATCCTTCAATCCTATCGACATTTTATGCTCTCTACATAACAATATGCAAGGTTGCATTTTGTTTACCAGCTGAAAGCAGTTGCTGCACTAGTTATGAATTGTGAATAAGAGCTATAACTATCTATGAACTACTTTTTAGTTTCTGTTTTATTAGTTTCGACTTTGGTTACGATTTCTGAATATGCGCCATTATTATTAGTGGATTTAATTTTTCTAAATCGAGCATTTCTAAACCGACGCGATTTGCAGGACAGACAAGATTAATTTAATCGTACCAGCTAAAAAAGAAAATATGTAATGGAAACTAAATGGAATTGTTTTGAAATATTTGCGTCGAATTTGACATCATCATCTTTTATATAATTAAAAGGCAAACAAGTTTTTTGTAATCCCTTTTACGCCGGTATTACTGCACCTATTTTGAAAAGATTTATATGGTTTTAAAAGTTTTTCTGAGCAGATGTGCAGAATATATATGTATGTAGTTTATTGAAATTCGTTTAGTATTTTGGGAGCTATAAGCGTTTAAAGCTGCTACCACTACATGCAAACATACATACACACGCATTTATTAGCTTACACTTAAAAAAGAAACAAAACATCCCTGAAGGAAATGTCGATGGTGAAAATGTATTGAGTCGGTTTTGACTTTGCCACCAGTACTACTCAACAATTATTCCCCATACAATACTAGGTAGTGAATTCATAGTTCTTATGGGAACATGGAGACATACCAACTAGACATTTACTGGTACATTTCTCACGCACATACAAATTTATGTATGCTGACTAGTTGTTGCAAAATTCACCAGAAATACACCACATCTGTTTTCTCTCATTCTTTTATACTGACGAGTAGAAGAGAAATTGTAGAAGATGTAACTACTACTAGAGTTTTAGTGTTGACATAGAGACACTTGGCCCCAGTCTGACCGCAGTGATATGTGTGCGTGTGTGCGTTTGTTGTATTTTCTCTTGGTTTTGCAAATTTTTTCCTCTTATTTGTTGTATGTATGTGTGAATGTATGTATACTATGCAGGGATGATAAATGAGAAAACCCATTTAGTACCAATTAGCTTTTAAAAATGTACTTTTTCGAACCCAATAGTACTAAAATCGGTATTTTTTTTATTTTTAACTTTTTTTATTATATTTTTGGAACATGTAGCTCATTTACTCAAATAACGTCATAACTCATAACACAAATTTCAAGTTTTCAATTTACACACGTCTTAATGAAAAATGAAAATTTTGTGTTTGTTCCAAAAAAAAAAAGAACTATATGAGGATTAATCTGCATCATTAACTGAAATTTTATGAAAATTAACAAATGAAACAGGCAGTGAATACATATCGTTGGTCTCAAGTAAAAAGGCCCTAACTCAAATAATTGCTATTTTACAGGAGAAGGTAAAAACACAATAGAAACTGTAATATCCTTTCTGTAATATTTTTGTACAACTAATTGTAAAAGCGTTACTTTTCAAAAAATTTTATATATATTGGAATCACTGAAAAACTGAAATTCGTAAAAAATATGAGTTACAGCCTCCCTTTGTTTGTATTAGACATTCAAGTCTTCGTTTTGATTATGAAAATTCTCTTTCCACTTTCGCTGATGAGTGAAGAATTGACAATATTCTCCTGATAACTTTTGAAAGCTCATTAGCTCATCCAATTAATTTTTTAAAGGTCGAAACTCGTTATTTATTGTATTATAATTTCCATTTTCTTTTAGGAATATTTTTTAATAAGAGAGATACTATACTACTAACATATTCGGGAGTAATTTATTTCTAGATATATAAAGTTTTTAATTTCAAAGTAAACTTTAATCGTTTACATATGTATGTAGCATACCTAGCTTCATTTAATTTCATCACTTAAACGATTGATATGATAATAATATAGCAAGTTTTTTATTTATATCAATACAATACAGATAAAATAAATGAAGACGGCGCTATCATATTGAAAACGAAACACCGGTGAAGTTAGATGTAGTTCTCTATAATAAACCAATCAAGTGTAATGCACAACTAAAAAGGTATTCGCTCTCAACAACAAAACAAATACGCCACTTTTCTCTCAAATTGATTATACTTTAAATGATCGCGATTAATTATTCTTGTGAAAATAAAACAAGGGATAGTCTCTCGCAAATTTTTAAATAGTACCAAATGAGTCACGGAGGTACCAACGTACTTTTAGGGTTTGAATAGTACCAAAAAAAGTACAATTGTACCAACCTTATCATCCCTGATACTATGTGACTGTGGTTTAATGAATTTTTTTATGACGTTTAGATAATTTTTCTTTGAGTCTTAATAAAATTATTTACATCTAGAATATGGACGATTGTGTCGTCCGGTTGGTATATTCTAGTATAATATAATTTTATTGCATTGTTATTTAAAACATGAAATGTTTTTATATTTGTGATTTGAACGGGCTAAAGTTCGTATCGCTTTTTAAGCCAAATTACATGTGATAATTATTAATGAACAAATAACACCAAAGTCTGTTGTAAATATTCTGACTAACAACACATAGTTGAACGGAACAGCCAGCCGTTTTCGAAGGCCACTAAACCTTCATCATCAGCGTTCTTTTTGTGTTTGGTCCACTCTGTGTGGTGTCAGTTGATGTAGATTTCTGCTTTATATACTTAGCATTTTATTGCAAATGGAATATGTGAATTGTTTTGATTCATCGTATTTCAATTTGCTGAAAGCTTTTTTGTATTGTAAGCTCAATTTTACCATCACTATATTTACAACAGTCTTACCATTGTCGTTTTGTTCTTTTTACTAATTATACACATGTTACTTAATTTGCTTATTTTTTGTTCTACCTAAGACAAACTTTTTTGATTTGTTACTATTAAGTAATTAAAGCAATTTAGTAAAATCAAAAGTAGATAGACTAGGGTGCTGTTGAAGTGCGTTGCTGCACAGAAAAATATCGGTGTTTCCCCCTTCTTAAAAGTCTAATTTAATTTTTCTTCTCTTCTTTAGAAACTCACATTAATTAATAAAATATTTCATTTAATAAAAATAATTGAAATTACTGAACTTAAGCTTGACTGAAAACTATTTTCTGATTAAAAATTCACTATAGTTTAATTAAAAACCTAAAAAATGGGACATAAAATAGATTTTAAAGGGGTCAAAATATTAGATAGAGAAAAGAAAGCGAATAAAAGATATACACTGGAAAGCTTACGAATACAGCAACGTATTAAAAAATCCATCAACACAAAAGAAGACAAAGACAACACCAAACTGCAATATTCAATTGCAATAACCTGATAAGTGAAGTTCTGTGATATTAGTTTTAAGTTTGCCTGTGATATTTTGCATTATTTATTATTATTCAAATTATACAATTAATTGTTCGTGCTGTCCAGTTTTTATAATTTATATAATAATGTAACTGAAGATCGTAAGTCAAACATAAAAATTAATATTACAAAAATATAACAAAAAATAATAAAAACTTGTAATTTGTTGTCAGAATTTAAAAATAAAAATTCTCCTGAAGACGTCGGAAAAAAGCTGACGAAACCTTGAGAAAAAAGATGAAATAAATTGGTTTTATTTGCATCCTAAAAATCAAGAAATCTGACCATAAATAGCCAATGTAAAACACAATAAAAAACATAAACAAACGAAATTGGTCATAAAACCTAAACACAAGCTATGGCTAGTAAATCTTTAAAGGATATTGGCAAACAGGATATGCACGATTCGCAGCAAGGCTCGTTCGTTCTTCTTCCAACCATTTGTCACGCGGCATCACTACTAAAGCCGCGTTCAGACTATTATACTTTGTATTTATACGATAAAAATTTTGACATCCCATAAGACTTTTTCGTTTTTAGAAAATTTTCCAAACGATAATACTTTTCATTAGATCAGGATTGCATTTTTACACAAACCAAATTTCCAAGTCGGGTGTTTCGCCGCCGACAGCGTGTCGTCATTGATGTAATGTTTTGTCATATGTATATCGGCTCAAAATTATGAATAAGTGAATCGTATGGAAGTATATTTCGTTAACGTAATTTTTAACATTTTTGTAATATCTTTTCTAAAATTTTTACATAGAATACTTTTAACTGCTGAATTTTTTTAAGTGCCGGCATGTCCCCGCCTACATGAAACCGCTTTGCCGCCGCTAGTCAATGAATAGCACAGACATTTTCATTGAACAGCTGTTTTGTTTTCTGCTTGTATTACACATTTTATTTGAAGTGTGATGGTCTGAACACAATATGTGATTTTACGTTAGATTTTTTGACAATCGCAACGAATGTATTTAGATTTCTGTATCGTAAAATGTGATGAAAGTATTAATACTTGTATAATAGTCTGAACGGGGCTTAAGCATTACTTCAGAGGTGGTGATTCAGCAACTGCTGCTTTCTAAAATATTAGGTCTCTCTTTTTCCGTTATTCTCTGCTGCACTAAAACTTCTCTTGCGAAGACACACACAAGTTCAAGTCTGAATTGATAATAGCATCAGGTCAGTAATGTTGTCGGGCATGCAGTGTTGCCAGAAAATGATGATGAGAGAATGCTAAATCGGTCAAAAATTTTTGCTAAAATGTTCTACAGAAGAAAAGTATAATGCCAGATTTAAATGTAGAAAAAAATATTGAAATAGCTTTGAATTTCATGTTTATACAAGCTTATTAGTATTTAGAGGTATTTTTATAGCACTACAAACATAAGATAGTTAATAATAGGTGTTTTTGGAAATGTTACAATTACGTTTAAAATTTTTTTTACGCGTTATTAATCCCAAATTATTATTTTGCTTATTCAATAAAATATTTTTTTATTAAAAATACATTGAAATTAATTATTGAGGGGTTAGATGGATTCTATCCTCATTTCGCTGTTGCTACTGCAGACCATTAGGGATACTTTACCCTGCAATGCATGTACATTTATAAGAAAAATCCTATATAGAGAAGAAATTGTGTAAAAAATTAAAATTTTTTATTTTCAACAAATTCTGCCAGAAAGCATTTAGCAGAATTTTTTGAAAGTTGAATGCTTTTTAACTAATGAAAATGCCACATCTAGCAGTGAAAATGCTAAACTGGCAACAATGCGGGCATGATATGCTATCAGATGGCTCTTTCCAGAGAGCTTCTCTGGATGTCGTATCGTGGGCAATCTCCGCGCTTTCCCTTACATCAATGGTCACCAAGAAGAGAAAATTCTTAAAAGCAGAACAGAACTAATACATGTTTAGTGCTGTTCCACTGAAAAAAATCGCGCTTGAAATGTTTAATTGGGTATAAGAAAAATATTTTTGTGGGTTAATTTTATATGAATGAAAGTTTGTATGTAGTGGTGCCTAAGACTGTATGTAGTAGTTTTTTTCAATTTCTCGATACACACTCGGCACTCAGCATCTACAAAAATATTTAAGCCAAATAAAAATTTATTTTTTAACTCTATATTCCACATATTTTGTCTATTTTTTATAGCAATAAAAAGTGCTGTTATAAAAAGATTTAAATTAGATAATTTATTTGCATAAATAATATAGAAAAAAGAAACTAAATCATTTTGTTGGTATTTGAATATTCTCGGTGTATTTTTTTTCATAAAAAATGTGATGGAAATCTGCTCTTTTTGTGTGTTTTATGCTCTTGCTTTAGATTTTTGTTAGTAGTTGTGCTGTGTACGTATGCAAAGCAGAATGCTAGCAGAGCCCTCAGGGCAATGTGATGGTGGACTATGCCTTACATCTACACATTCTGGGCACACATCTCCGTTGTCGTGGCCATACTTGAAAAGGTATGCTCCAGTTAAGAACTGGATTACGTGAAAGTTGACCTGTCCGTGTTTAGGTGAGCGTAAAAATTTCATAACTGAAGATCAGTTTACCCCTTAACTGATCGGAAGCAAATTTGTCATAATCGAAAAATGTTGAACTCACTTAGACGCCATAAAACTGCGAACCTTCAGAAATAAAATTTTCACAAAACTGTTTTTTTTTATACAAATTTTATAATACCAAGACGATCAAGTTCAAAATGTGACCAGCTTTTAACTTCAGCAGTATATGTCGATTGTTGCGAATATAGCAACAACTCGTTCGAGAACTTTCGAAAAAAACTGTTTTTTTTTTGTTGATAATAACAATAATAACAAGCCTTCATCAAATCGATTTGAAAAAATGCACAGATTTTTTTAGAGACTTAAAAAGTGTACCTACATACCGGAGGACGCAGAGTTGGCTGAATTCTGTAGCTTAGCGGAAAGTTGCTGGTATGGCCTGCAAGATCAACCGATTCCCATATATTTATACAAACAGAAAAAAATATCAATGTAAAATCACCATACCAAAAGGTTGATTCAAATTCATTCAAATCACATTAATTATACACGCAAAGGAAGGATATGGTTGTATAATGGTTGAGAAAACAAAATTATGTTCTCTGAAACAAATGTGTGGTCGTTGAAAACTAGTTATTGTTATTTTAAACATTTATTTCGTTACGATAAACAGAGTAGTGTTTGAATTTAATAATTACATTATCACATCCATATAAAAGTGTGATATGGTTACAGTTTAACAATATAGTTTTGTTAAAAATTTATGACCACAACAAAATTTGTATTATTATTTAAAAATAATCTGATGTAAATAAAGGTAGAATTAGTAAAATCGTATCGTGATGTTGCGTGTCAGCTGACAAAAACCGTACGATATACAATGCATGTTACTAGTTATAAAATATGTGAATGTAGCACTGCTGACGTAGGAATCTGCAGCAAACAGATTTTTCTGTAGCGAATGTCAAAAACGCCGTATTTAATGCCAGACAAAAAAAAATGTGCTATGCAAACTGTTACATTTTCTATAATTTGTGCACAAAGTTGAACGATACGGCAAGCTGTAAAGTAGAATGATACGATTTTACTAATTCTACCTTAACAATATAATGTTTTCCAAAACCATACTATGTTAAGTTAAAAAAAAAATTCTTTTTCAGAAACATCTGTCAGTTCAGTATTTCGTTTGTAAGCTATCGGTAGTGTTAAATAAATTAATAAATAAGTAAAGTATAAACAAAAGGGTAGATCAATAAATATATTTAAGCTTTTGTGTATCTTTTTATACAGACATGGCTGTATGTGGTGTAAGTATACATTTCTATATATACAATTTATTTCAACAATGTTAATTTATTTTTATTTCGAATTTAACCCACAGCTGTTTCTACAATAAATATATGATTAAAAAATAAAATAGTATTATTATATTAAATAATACTGTGGTCGTATTTAACAATATTAATATAATATTAGAACATGGTATGGTGAGTCTCAATTATATTTTAGTCACATCTAACAATAGTGTTGTCATATTTGCAATACTAAGATTATAATATAATTAACTCAGATAATATTACAATTAACTTAGATAACAATATTATTATATAAAGTTTTTTTTTCTATTAACAATAAAATGATATGACTGCAACCATATAATTCAACCATAGTATGTTGCTGTTTGATTATGGTTACCTCAACCATATTTTTTCTTTGCGTGTACAAGAAATAATATGTTGTTTGAGTGTGTTGGTGTTTATTGGCTTTGTTCATAGCTGCAATACACTTTTGTGCTTAGTTGTGTAGGTTGTTTTTGTATTGTTGTTGTTTTTTTATGTTTGTTAACAGCCGACAAACTGCTGCTGGCTGGTAGGCAGTGTACTAGTCTTGCATTCGGAGGATCGCAGCTTCGAATCCTGGAGTCAAGTCAAAGTATTTTTTTTTTTTTTTTTTTGACTAAAACTAAAACTTTTCAAATAAATTGTATGTTAAATGATAAGAAATAATGTTAAATTATAATATAATTCAAGATGGTACTAGTGTGTATCTTAAGAATATTTAAAGTTGTTGTGGCGGCAGGGGTAAGCACGTTGACTACCACGCGATGAGTTCCGAGTTCAAATCTTGGCCGGGGAAGCCAATTTAATTTATATACAAAAATTTTTCTGATGTCTTTGTCAACCACACGTAAGTTAAATAATTAATAAAATAAAATTATTACATTAAATTAAATATATGTTGTCTAACTTGAAATAACTTTGATTCAACATGATTCCTCATTTTGATTTTAACAGTACGTAAATGTTAATTTAACGTGAAATAAAGTTATTTCAAAAGGAAAAATTTTCTTTGACAATTACTATAAATCGTGTTAAATTAACATGAAACACATATGAAGCAAAATCATTCCCGGAAAATATTAGATTAACCTTGTTTTAGTAGATTTTAAGTTCAAATTTTTCTGTGTGGAATGCGAAATCATGGTATTACATAATTACAATGCGGGTGCAAAGTTTCAGCATAACTGGTTTAGTTGAAGCTTTTTAAACTGTTTTTACCTGACTGCGCAACGCAGAGAAGGGTATTGTTTTTATCAGTATATGTATGTATGTGTGTATGTATGTGTGTTCCTTTGACTATTACGTTAATCGATTGTCACTAAAGATATGTCATTTGTCAAAATTCAATATGGCGGCCAACAGACGTAATTTTTTAAATACGAAAAAATAAAAAGTCGGCGAATAAAAATGGGTGTCATTTGACAGGTTTTTTAAAATCATCTTTAGTTTTCTCTTGTGATTTTTCATTTCGAATGACCATTTAGAATATTTAACGGTTGGTCGCAGTCGAATTTTTTTTAAATTTTTTGTATAAATACTTGTTTTAATGTGTTCTTTAAATCTGACGTTTCCTAAGCTTGACGAATGACAATCTCAGAGAAAATTACTGAATAGTGAAACATAAAAACCAAAAAAAAAACTACCTTATCATTTTAACGCATAACTTATTTGTTTATTTCTAAAAAAAACAAATAATTAATAATTCTTTTACATTGTAAAATGAATAAAAATTAGCATAATATTTACATATATCTGGGCATGTAATAAACAATAACACTTTAAATTAATAATAATATATTTGGAGTTTTGTTGAAAAACTACTAACATAATGTATGTTTTTGGTTAATTTATCAGCTTTTATGGTAATGCGCACTATTTTTAAATTCAGTCCTTATAATCGCCACTAAAACGGAAATGTAAACAAAAAAATTAATATATTCAATCTCACTTCCACTCATTCATTATAAAATATTTAAATAGAAATTTACATTCTGCTCGTGTTAAAAATGAAATACATTCAGTGTTAAAAATATATGTAAATTTTCATATATATATATTTTTTGTAATTACTGGGGGCGATTTTATTTTGGTAAAATATTTTCCATTTGAAATGCTTTTAAGTTAACTAAAAATAAAAATATTTTTATTTTAGTGGCAATAATTATCATAGAAACTTTTTTTTAGAAATGTTATAAAGGGTGTCCCAACAAGAACGCAAGATTTAAATTTGGCGCCATTCGAAGTGTCATTGTTTGACATTTGAACAATTGTTATTGTTTGATAGTAGAAGGTACGAGGTTAGTAAAAATGGAGCGCTATACGAATGAACAACGCATTCTCATTGTGAAATTGTTTTACCAAAATGGTGAAAGTTTTGCGGCTACAGTTCGCAAATTTGCGATCAATTTGGGGCCACAATAATGCTCCAAAAGAGTTAACTGTAAGGATATTAATGGATAAATTTGCCGAAACTGGGTCTGTTAGTGATGTAAAGACAACAACGCGCCTTCGACCAGGTGATCGACCAAAAATGTCGCAGCTGTACGTGATGATGTCGCTCAAACGCAGGTCAAGCGCAAACAGTCAATGGTGTTCGGTATCGTGAAATGATAACCAGTTTGTTCGTGCCTAGAATTGAATAAATGAATGTGGAGGGCCTGTGGTTTCAACAAGACGGCGCCACATGCTATACAGCCAGAGAAACAATTCAATTGCTACATCAGTCATTTCCCGGTCCCGGTGTTATTTCGCGTTTTGGAGACCAGAATTGGCCGCCTAGATCGTGCGATTTAACACAATTAGACTTTTTTCTTTGGAGTTTTTTTTAAGTCGATGGTTTACGCGAATAAGCCGACGACCACTCAAGCCTTAAAAGAGGAAATTGGACGCTGCATTAATGAAATACCGCAGCATTTATGCAAAACGGCCATTGAAAATTTCATTAAAAGATCGCGTGTGTGCCAGCAAAGCCGCGGCGGCCATCTGCCCGATTTGTTGTTCCACACATAACCTCATTTTGTCTACTTTACGATACAATAAAGTTTCACGATTTTTTTAAAATATCTGTGTTTTATTTAAAATTTAAATCTTGCGTTCTTGTTGGGTCACCCTTTATAATTATATATTTGTCGTTGTGTGTGTGGGTGCGTAATTATCATTCAAATTAAATACACAATGTAACTAGAGATACACAGTTTTTCCTGTGTGATAATGTAAGTACGGAGAAAGTATTTTCACGATACAGCTCTTTTTGAGAAGTTACCGCTCTTAAGAGAAAATACAAAAAATTTCTTGCAATAAAATTTCAAGAAAAATAGGTGATGATCTAAATTTGGTAAAAATCAGAAAAATTAAAAGTGCCTGGGGAAATGGTGTACCAAATTTATATAGACACATGCTTGAGAAGTTTTCCAACTTTAAATAACGTCTTACTTTCACATTATGAAGAATTCATCAACTAGTAACTATTCAATTCACCACAGACTATCTTAATTTTTTTTTGTTATACATACAATTAAAGCTTCTCGCCGTATTTCATTTCGTATTAAGTTTTTTTTAACACAATACGTATTGCTTTATTAAGTTGCACCTTAAATGTTTGTCATTTGAAGCATAATCTTTCTCTAAACTCTACTATTTCGTCTTGATTTAATGGAAAGTTGTTCGTCTTATTGGCAATTAACGCAATCATTGTGTGTTGTACAGTTCTTTTTTTCTTCTCTGTTAAGCTAATTTAGGAGTTTATCTTATAAATAATTTCTACATCTTAGTAATTTTGCAACATTGTAGTCGAACGAAGTCTACAAATTATGCGGCACATATTAGGGATAAATAAAAATTGTGAGCGTTATCTATGTGATCATATTTAAAGAAAAAATTACATAAGAGACAATTTAAATTATTCTGACAAACAGCTCTTTAGTTTACATTAATAACAACCAATGTTCAGAAATCAAACAGTCGCACATGTAGGGTTCCGTACTGACACTACATACATATTAGAGATGGGCGCGTGTCGAAGTTTTCCAACACGACACAAACACGAATACCAAGACGCTCAACACGTACGAAACACGCACGCGAAAAATTTCGTCAATACGATACTGCACAAAACGCACGAAATTTAATTGATTATTTTTTAAGAGTCGTTTTCCAAAATATGGCACCAATTTGGCACTGCCAGCTGATACTATCGGCCAGCACTGCTAATACTATCGGTTTACGTACAGAACTTTAAGCTTGAGAGACCCATACAATATCAAAAAATATGCTGGTGTTGTATGTTTGACGATACAAAATATTAAATTTTTTCTCTACTAGAAATTCATTCATACATATTTTACATCTAAAATCGTTTCGTGTTTTTCGTGGCAATTTTGCTCGGGTCACGAAACGACCCGAACACGCACGAAATCAGATTTTTTTCGTCACAAACACTTCGTGTTGAGTCGTGCGTGTTTATGTCTTGGAAAAAACACGACACTCGCCCATCTCTAATTAATATATAATACTATACGAATTTTGACCTATACAATGGAATATTTTACCTCATGAAGACGTTTACAAAATTGAGTACCGGATAAACTTTATTTTCGGTTTTTTTTAGCAATTTTTGAGTTTTGGTGGTTTTTTCTTTTTTGGCGCTTTTTTCGGTTCTTGGCATTTTTTTCGGTTTGGCGCTTTTCTAATTTTTGGATTTTTTAGTTTTAGCGTTTTTGAAAATTTCAAGAGTTTGCCTCTTACGGTTTCCAAAATACAGCAAGTTGTCGAAATTACATTAACTTATAAATACCCTTTAATTTCGATTTTTTTTAAATTTTAGTTCTAGTTGTCGTAGTCTTCATAAAAATACACTAACTTTTCAAATTTCAATTGTCTACAGCCCAATTCACATTCTTGTGCAAATGGTCTTGCATCATTGCATGTGCAAAATGGTATAGCATATTGAGACTCACCTCTTAACAATTCTTAGTAGTGAGTATAATATACTATACTAATATATAATTGTATGAATAGTACATAGGATTTTAATCTTTTTCGTTGCTCGTTTTGGAACACCATTTAATATTTCACTGTCATATATTTGTTGTTATAGCGCTCAAAATTCTACATATTCTGTCAAAATTTCACATTTTTTAGTGCAAATGGAATACGCGAATTATTTTGATTCATAGTATCACAATTCTGTGGAGGTTTTTTTAAAGCAAAAAGCCGAAACAATTTTCTTCGAGCAAAAAAAAAAAAAAAAAAAAAAAATTAAACAGCATGATTCTTTATTATAACAACGGCAAAAACTAATGTAAATTGATGATGATAACTTTGGGCTTCCATTGAAAAAAATATTTCAGCAAATTGTGATACGTAAAATCAAAACAATTCACGTATTCCATTTGTAAGGAATCTCTGACTTTTAAGACAGCACTGCATGCCACACAGCTCATAACACATTGTACATTTTACGATTTGAGGTAAAATGTGATAATGGCAAAATAAAACTAACAAAAGACTTCGATAATATCTCACATACATTTGGTTTTATTCAAGTTTAAATATGTAAGTGAAAATCTTAATGAAAGAATTCTTTGCCTGAAAGACAGTTCGTAATTTCGCTAAAATTGTGCGACTTAGAGCCTCAAGGAAGGTATACGTTGTTGTGCCCAAATCCATTTTAGTTCAGATTTTGTCATTCTTAATACAGAATGACAATTCCTCTTTACAGAGTAGGTTAAGTTAGGTTAGCAGGCTGTTGGTAAGGATGGGTGAAATTTAGAGTCCAGCTAACTTGGATTCAATACAAAAATCCCTTTGTGCTACCTGTGAGTTGAAGAGAAAATAGTAGGAGAGTGTGATAGATAGTACAAGTGGTGAAGGAAGAGATAGAGGAAAATTTCAATCTTTTGCAACTCTGCTTTTTTACACGTTTTTAATAATGTAGTGTGGCAGCGCCTCTGGTGTCAATCAGGCGTATTAAATTTTAAAGCTATGCTTAGTAGCCATTTTTAAATGTTATTTTTCTTCACCGATAATTCTGCTATACAATACCGACGACGGAGGGAGCCCTGATTAGCACCTACTGAAGCCGGTGTAGTTTAGTGACCAGTGTCTATGTCTTCATCACTGGAACTTTTCCTACAAAAATTAATGCAAAGGAGCACTAATGCACTGTAGACAAATGCGTGGTTTTTTTATTTAATGACTATTGAAGACCGGGCTCGAATCAAGGGGGTTTAGTCTGTATTTCGAAACGAACGAAAATGTTTTCGAATTTGTATGTTATTAACATTGCAATCAGCGTTTGAAAGTGCTTCTATTTTTTATTTAATTTGACTTGACTGTGCTTTGACTGCCAAAAGTTTTAAGCCGACACCAAAACGAAAGCAAAAAGGAATGAACAACTGTCGACTCTGCTGTTAAAGGAAAAAAAAATAACTTAACTGTTACTGTTACTGTGCTGTGAAGATCTTCGCAGATCTTTTCTGTCGCTTGGTACAACAACAACAACAACAACAAACAAACGATGATTCATAGGTTCGGAAGTTTTTGAAACTGTGCTTTCACTTAACTGTTTGAAATTTCGAAGTTAAAGCAAGAGAACAGTCATCAGCAGCGCATACTGTAACTGTGTTGTGACTTAACTGCAGACATGTGCACAGCACACCACAGCATCAAAAGTTAAAAAAAATTAACTTTGCGCAGCACAGCAAAAGCAGATATTTTAGTGCTGTGTTGCTGAGAGTTTTTCAAACACTTATCACAATTCGAAAGCATTTGCTTTTGTTTCGAATTACAGAGTAGACTCCCAGGACCTTCGGTTTTGTAGTCAACGTGCTAACTACTTCAGCCAACACCAACCTTTGCAGTGTAAGTGTTTCTTGAAAGTCATCTTATGATGACATCCATGCTCCCAAATTTCAATTTCTCGGGACAAAAACTTTTCTTTACACCCAATAGTTTAAATGCTGAATGATGGCTACAACAACAATTGTTGCTTTGTGCACACTTTGTTAAAGTGATAATTGCATTCAAATTGCATGCAATCGAAAATAACATGTTTGGTGGTTGCTATACATATGTACTCGTATCTATGCATAAGATGATTGTGCTGCATACAGTGTATACAATAAGACAACGAAACCATCGTAACGTCGTACTGCCTGCCTTAAATAGAGTCATATTTTCGTTTTGCAAAATTCAAGGAATACAATGCTCAATTATAATTATTTAGATGGAATTACAATATTTTATTTTTGCCATTATGAAACAAAGTAAGAGTATAATTATATGGTTTTAAGAGAATAAAAAGCGAACAAAGATATAATTGTGCAATAAATAAATCAAATTAAATTCAGACTCAATTAAATGTAATTTTCTTAAAAAGCATCTGTATTTACATATTTATTTATTTATGCTTTGAAGTTTTCATAAATAAATATTTGTTTTCTTTAAAAAAAATTTATCACTTGAATATTATTTTATGTTTTGCCATAAGCGTTCGTTCAGCTTTAACGTTTCATTTAGTCTATATAGTTTTTCTATTTTCTATTTATTGAATCGTATTATTATTAATGTATTATAATTTTTTTTTTCTTCGAATTTTTCATTTGTTCGTTAAGGTTATTTTTCAAATCATTAACCCTATTAAAAGTATTTCTATAAGTACACAAAGATAACGAGCATCTTATGAATTTCACATGGAATTTTTTGTGAAATGCCCATCAATAACATCAATTAGAAGAATTTATTTTGTGTGTGTGTGTGTTGTATGTGTACCACGTGTAGACACTCCTACTACTCTAGTTTTGAAAAAAGTATTTAATTCATTAAATTCAGTTCTTTTATATAAAAATAAAATTTGATTGATTAAGCTAAAGATAACAAAAGAAAACATTCCTTTCCTAGTGCCACAATCCAAAAAATTTTACATTACTTAGAAGAAGAAAAAAAAAATGTATTTATAAGAAATAAAACCCGTAAAAATGATGTTTAACATTAAACTACAATTTTCATCAATGTTAGGTAGTTCAATTTAGAAATATTTATATAGCAAGTGTGTACACTACACCGATGATTAGTTAGACGAACTTACTTAAGAAAATATGATTCATTTCAAACAGACTGCTTTGCTTTGCCTTAGAAGTGTGTCTCTGGAAAGGTGAATGATGTACCAAAGTTGGTACTCTGGTATGCAAAACTCAAATGAGGAAATTGTACCCGCTAGGATGACGTAAGTAGGGATTATTCGCGAGCATTTATTTTGGCCAAGAAGAAGTTGTGTAAACTGATCATGCTAAACAGACCAATCGCGAGATTAAGGTTTAATGGTTCGACACTTGGTTTAAATAAAGGTAATTTTATTTTGAAGTCCAAAAATTTTTTTTTTTGCATTTCTCTTTGCAGAAGAAACAGGATTTACCATGGGTCAATAGTGGACAGTGGTGATAGAGAAGTGACCAAACCTCGCCCAGGCAGTATCTGAACATCTTTGCAAAAAAAAAATTGAATACGCCTCAAATAACACCAGAGGCGTTGCAACAGTGCATAAAAAAACATGCAAATAACCAGAGTTGTAAAAGAATAAAGCTTTTCTCTGTCTCTTCCTTCACAGCCTGTCTTCTCTATCACTATCCCTTTTCTTAAAGAAGATAACACCTAGTAATAGTAGTAGACATTCACTGCCTGAGTGTTACTTCTCTTATTTAAAAAAAAAACAAGTTTACTTAGGGATATTAGATGGCTCTCGTATCACTGCAGTATCTACCACGCATAGATCTTTGCTTTTATAGAAGTTGTAGATTGGTTGAGAGTGAATGTCACTTCAACAACCGTAATTCACATCCTAATAGGCAATCTAATATCATTGCCCTACAATCCCGTTTCTAAGAAAAGCAAACAGCCCTTGAATGTCGATGGTCTCTAAAAGAGATGAGAGAACAGTTTAATATTACAATAATCAGGGTTCCGGGGCATATAGCATTTAAGGGGAAGTCCTAGGGATGAAGACCTTGCAGAAATTAGAACGACCTTTCAGATACCACTAGATGTTAAATGAGGCACAAGACTGAAGAAGAAACAAATAGCAGGTAAACCAAAAGAAATCACTGCTTGATCACCAGAAATATCAAATTTGCTGTCCGCTTTGACCACACATTGTCGCATATACAGGCAAACACAAAGCTTAAGGGCTAAATACAATGACTTTCGCCGCACTTGCCAACAAATAGATAAAGAAGCAAAAGTAAAACAGTAAAAAGTAAAAAAAAAAAAAAAAGGTCACCACGGGCGTTATTAAAAGTTTAGGGAACTTTCTTACATTGCCGAGGTTGAACTGTCACTTGTTAGTAGTTTTATATTAAGCTCTAGTTTTTTTTAACAAACACAACCCGCCTGGCGATTATCTTGTCTGCGGAAAACACCCAGGGTATATGAGGGGAATCGAACCCACGACCTCTGGACTGAGAATCTAACATTGCTACCACTCAGCCACAGGGGCACCCAGGGTGAGAACTCTGCTCAAGCAGAGTATCTGTCGTAGCACAATGCAAGGTTTTAAGCAAGTCCGAGATTTTGACTGCTGCCCTTACCTAACCTCACTTAACCTAACTAAACCTAGTCAAAACCCTACATAACTTGAATGTCTCTCAAAAAGTGGCTTTCTTTAATTGCTATAAGAAAAATTAATAAAATTGGAAAATAGTGCTTCAAAAGATATTTAGACAATGTTTTAGGGTAAAACAATTCGAATACACTGTATACACGGTCCTGAAGAAATAGTAAAGTTGACTGTAAGAAAAGTTTTGGTCGACGTCAAAACACTTTAAAGCAAATAACTGCTGAAACAACACATTCCTTAATAGTGACAAGATCCGTCATATAGTCCTACTTGAGTGGTATTTCATAGTAATGGAAGCTGGTGGTACCAGTGAATTTTTGCTAACTTAGGTATTAGGTAAAAACCAAGAGTTCTCAAGAATCTAAAAGAGGTAAATCTCTGCATAGTAATTATTTAGATCTCATCTGACAAATACAAGGGAATATGAATATTGTCGTGAAAGTTTCTTAGACCTTAGATCGTGATACTTCAGACTTTTTTGAGATTCAGATTATCCTGATGTGATGTTAAATAGCAACAGATCTTAGGAGGCTCTACTGTTAAGCTTACATCCACGAACATTCCAACTTCCTTAGCTTGAGTTTTAACTATCAATAACCATCCCAGGCGGTAATGCGCATTACGTACTAAGTATAAACAGCGGAGAAGGTGGGGAAAGAGTTTTAAATATATAAATGAAAGTGTTTCCTTATTTAGTTAAATCCGGCCGACATCAACGATGACACTTGACATGCATCGAATAACTCAAAGTATCTTTCCTACTCAAGACCATGGCACGGATAATGGATGCCATAATTAAGAGCAGGCTATTAGACTATAGTGTGAGGTTTCTACGACATGACTCATGTTAAAGGAAAGTCAGTGCAAACGACTCTTCACATAGTAGTTCACTACATCGAAAAGGATTTCAATGACAAGTTAATCACTTGGCGTTTGCATTGACATTGAATGCCCTTTTAAGAATGTGAGTACCGAGACTCTTATACAATCCTTATTACACTTTCAAGTTGACCAATCCATAATTAATTGGATAAACTTCATGCTGAGGTAAAAAGTCCTGTATCCTTTTTCTTAGTTGATGAGCAATCTTCTCGACTGAGCCTATTGTAGCGCAATATTGAAATATTGAGAGTTTTTTCCGCCTCCCTGTAAAGTTGGTTATGGTCCTTGCCCCTGAGAATTATCATGATATCGTGAGCATACCATAACTTCCGTTGGTCAGGCCCCTTGACAGGCTGTGTGTAGTGGTTACTCCAAGAAGGGGTGCTGCACCCTGTTGCTACCCGTTACATGGTGCATATCGCGCAGCTTGTCCACCTGTTCCCCAGCATGAAGTTTATTATGGATTGATCAACTTGAAAATACACTAATACGGATTGGATAAGGCAGTCGGTACTCACATTGTTTAAAGCGCCTTCAATGTCAATACAAACGCCAAGCGTATACATCTTGTCATATAAAGATTTTTCGATGTCGTTAACTACCCTTTGAAGAGCCTTTTCTACTGACTTTCTTTTGAAACATGCATGTTGTCTAAACCTCACACTATCATCTAATATCCTGCTCTTAATCATGTCATCCACTAACCGTTCCATAGTCTTGAGCAGAAAAGAAGTAAGACTTATTGCTCTGTAAGCGTTTGGATTCGCATAACTCGTCTTGCCAGGCTCAGGTATAAAAATTACGCTTGTCTAATGCCAGTTATTTTGGAGTATATGCGAATTTTAGGTAGGCATTAAAAATTCTAAGCAAATTAGTTGACAAGTCCCCTTTCTTCTGTAGAAGCGCAGTAAAAATGTCATCCGGTCCCCTTGCCTTGAAAGGAGAGAAGCTATTTATTGCATTTCTAACTATGCCATCTGTAATGGTTGGTCTGTGGCGATCCACCTTTCCAACTAGTGGCGATTCCACATTTACAACTAGTGGC
Source organism: Tachina grossa (assembly GCA_949987645.1). Lineage (NCBI taxonomy): Eukaryota > Metazoa > Arthropoda > Insecta > Diptera > Tachinidae > Tachina > Tachina grossa. The sequence goes on along the minus strand of OX465276.1, from coordinate 133,100,605 downwards.
AGTTCCACTCTGGGTCCTTCCATACCATTTGGAAAATGTGTTTTCATCGGCAACAATAAGGTCTACTCTATTGTTTCCGCCCTTTTGCCCATATTGTCAACCAGCATATCGGTTTGGATGTGGGTTTTGAAAATAAATAATTTTATCTTCGAAACTGTTTTCAGGGAACCTTTCACGAGTTGCGTTTCGGCGTCCAAACTAATCTAACGCATTCCTTGAGACTATTGCCATAATCCTTCCGGTATATACTTAATGTTTTACGTCTGGCTCTGTCAAATAGCCTACAGACATCCTTGCCTATGGAACGAATTTCTTCTGTCATCCAGGGCTTCTCATAGGCGTATTTCCTTTCTAGAAGAAGGCAACTCTCTTCGAAAGATTTAACCAGAGCCTCAGTAATCATATTCACTTATTGCCAAACCTTACCTTGTTTCTTCTATCTGAAACTAATGAAACAACGGTGATCAGAAACAGTGATCAGAACGGTGATCGAAGCCTAGATAACGTCAATAATGCTGTTCGTACATACGGTAATATCTAATACTCCCACCTCCCTCCCCTAATGCTACTAACAAAAGTTGGCTTACTGCCGGTTTGAATTATAATCAGGTCGTTAGTATTAAAAAATGCATGAGGGTTTCACTCCTACCATTATAGTTGGTACCTCTCCATGCCCTATGATGAGGGTTGCTATCGCAGACTATTACTACTTCTTTACCTTTTTGTTTGAGTGGGTGGTAGTGTCATTGTATCGTAGGGAAATATACTGCTGCTGGGTACATATTTTCATCGCCTTGCTTCAAAGAGATGCAAGTGCCATAAGAAACACTATTGAAAAATTACCCCAACAAAGCGTCCCTGCATTGATCCAAGACAACATACTATTAGAAACCCGCTGTGTAACATTAGCTACCTTTAAAGATGACAAATATATCGGACAAATTGCTACAGCTCTTATTTATATACGTGTTTTATTGCAATATCATATTTTTTTTTTTTTTTTTTTTTTTTTTTTTTTAATGCATGTATTTATTTATTGTATCTTCATATATGAACTAACAATAAGTATTCAAATCTTAAATCTATAAAAAAAATTATTAGGCCCGACCAGTGTCGGACATAAACTTAGTGGTAGTTATAAATAATACATTAGTAGTGATAATCAAAAAAGGGGGGAAAAGTATTTTCAAGTAGTCCCATCTGGAGTGTTAGGTATAAGAGCCCGTGTGTCCCTCTTTTTTAAGCGGACGTGTCCAGTAAAGTTCAAAATATTACGAGCAAGCGGATTAGGATGTGATTCGAGTTTTGTTAAATATTTGCCTGCGTATTTTTCAATTTCTTCAGTCACTAGTGGCATATTTAAATCTCGATGTATAATAGAATTTTGGATGTACCATGGAGCCGATGTTATTAACCGTAAAATTTTGTTTTGCCTTCGTTGGATTCTCTCGACATTGGAAGCTGAAGCAGTGCCCCATAACTGAATTCCGTAGCGCCATATTGGCTTCAAAAGCGACTTGTATAATAAAAGTTTGCAGTCTAGGCTGAGTGTTGAGTTTCTGCCAATCAACCAATATATTTGAGTTAACTTAAGTTTCATCTGAGTTAACTTAGAGTCAATATGATGTTTCCATGTAAGTCTTCGATCAAGGTGTATACCAAGGTATTTCACTTGGGAATGTTGAGGAATATTTTGATTGTTGATTCGAATGGGGGAGCAAGTATCTCTTCTTAGGGTGAACGTTATATGGACACACTTTTGTTCATTGACTTTAATTCTCCATAAGTTCAGCCATATTTCCAGCTGGGTGATATGTTCCTGGAGATTGCGGGATGCCTCATAAGGGTTTTCGTGCACACTCATACAGGCTGTATCATCGGCAAAAGTAGAAATATGGATATTATTGCTCACAGGCATATCACAAGTATATATTAAATATCATCAGCATCAGCAATATCATATAACTCCGTTAATTATTTTGTTTCAGGTACGTGAAATTCTTGAGCTTCTTTGAACCCATGTTTTTAGTGCAAGTGGAAAATTTACTTCAAACTGCCAAGGTAAAGGCAAAGCAAGAAGCATAACTTTTCAATTCGGTATTATTTGCAAACAAGCCGTACAACGGGGCCGCCATGCTTATAAGCTCATTTATTAAGAAAACGAAAAAAAAAAATGAAGACGAGCATTAAACCATCAATCAATACGTTAAAGTGTTCACACATACTCGCAGAAATACTGACAGTCTTACATACACATTAAACAAATCCATCATACTTCCATTTTGTTACGCATTTTCCCAGCTTGAGTATAAATATCGGAAGTGGCTGTTAATAAATTTTTTTCTTTTCTTTTGCCTTATACATATTTATATATATATATATGTATATATATATATATATATTTTTTTTGCAAATGGATTTTCCAATAGAAAGAAATTCAATATTAAATGTATGCATGTATGTATGTATGTGCACTTAAGTTTAGGGTTTATAAGGGTTAATTGTATTTCGAATGGTACAAAATGGAAAAACAACAACGGAAACACAAAAACTTAAATGGATTTAGAAGTTTATGAAAAATTAAACGGAATATGCAGCGTCTTACAAGGTCCGGAATTGATTTGTTTTTCATACGAACTAAGACATACAAGCTAAACTTTCTAACATTTACTTACTGTGCAGGCATGTTAAAAGGAAGAGATAAATGAAGGGAAAATCATTAAAAATTAAACCTTTTGGAAGTACAAGATGAGCAGTTGTTGTATCTGCGGATTCTTTTTTCTTTATACAATAATGAATAATAAGCAAAAGAGGTTTATAAATCAAATTATAACATTGTTTATTCATGATCTAATCACGTCAGATTTTTTTTACCATTTATAACTATTTTCTTTAAACAAGTAAATTGTATTATAGCAAAATGGCAATGAAATGAAAGTTAAGTAATAAGTTTAAGAAAGAAATTGGACAGCAGATGTTGCATTTTTTATACAACCCTCAACTTTAAAATGAGTATTTATTTGGCTACCTTTATTGTAAATCTAATAATAAATTTATATCTATAAATTTTCATTTAATGCATAGTGACTATTACAAGATTAAGTCTACCTGAGAAGCAAAGTCATGATACTAGCGCAACTGTGGTCGTAGAAATGTAATTATGGGGATATTCGTATCCTATACATTCACCGTGAAGAAGAATCTGGAATTTCCTCCTAGACTGCTATTAATGGGTGATGTTTTAAGTGCTTTCGGATTTGATTAAAAAAAACACATACAATTTAGAGAAATGTATGAAAATTTCATTTGAGTCGGTAGAACTATCTCTCCAATTCTTCAATATTGTCTTCAGTAAGTCAACCGCTGCGGGCTTGTCCCTAGAGATATGAGCCTTGACATAGCCCTACAAAAAATAGTGTAAAGGCGTTAAAACGCACGATCTAGACAGCCGATTGACCGGCCCCAAACGTGAAATAAACTGTTCACCGAACTTGCCTCTCGATTGGGTCATTGTTTCTCGTGCTGTGACGAATGCGCTACTGTCTTGCTGAAACCATATCGCTCATTTACTTCAATAGTGGCATAACTCAAAACATGAGTTTTTTGAGTTAATAATGCAGAAAGATGCGGCATTTCGTATTTTAGCTTGTGTAAAAATTTCATATAAATAGCTTGCACCATCACCTCCTGAGAGAAGAATTTTATTCATTTCTCCATTGAGTTATATGCAAATTGAAAACTTAAAACGTGTTTTCTGCAAAACTGGTTTTTTGAGTTATGCCACTATTGAAGTAAATGAGCGATATGTCAGTTAGAGCGCTTCTATATTAAAGTTTCTATATTAAAGCACTACTGCACGACACTATTGGCGGTGTGGGATGCAATAAACGAAGTGATAAATAATCCAAAAACCAATATTTATACAGATCCAGCGGAAAGTGCGCTCTATCACAGGAGTAGAAACGTCAAAAAATTCTTTTGTCTGCCGGATCATAACACAGTTTTTAGGACTAAGATCATGGAAGTTACGGAAAGCATAAAATGGGTCAAGGAAATTGATAACAGGGTGCCAGCCCATGTTTTCAGGGTTAGTAAAACTGTTGTCAAAGCCTTTGTGAAGGAGGAAATTAAATCTTGAAACGTCATTCAACGTAACAATTAGATAAAAGGCCTGTTCGTAAAAACATTCAAAATAGCTAAATTTAACTTAAAATGCAATACAACTTCTCTTATGATATTTTTTAAGTAGTACCCATGTCTGTATCCGATATTTGGTATTTATTTGTGCTTTGTCTACTTCAGTGTAGCACATTTAATTAAAATTTCCTCTTGCATCGAAGTGATTCATTTACGAACCGGCCCGAACTCATACCGTTGTACAAGTAATATCGATATCACAACATCAAGGTATAACAGGAAAAATAGAGGAATCATCTTCAAATAATATCAGATTACATAACGTCAGGCCTTTTAAGACCCAAAATCGAATGCAAACAGTTGGCGACTGGGAAGCATGTCAGAGTTTGGCAAAATGCCACTGTGGGAAGAATAAACAAAATCCTATGGGATAGTCCGAAAAAGGGAAGTCAAAAGAAATTCTAAAATTGAACAAACCCAAACTCAGCAGGTGGGTTGGCATAATAACCGGCTACAATGAGATGTTCTCCCATCTAACTTGCATGACACTGATAGAGATTATCACATACAGAGCATGTGAAGAACAGGACGAAACATTAGAGCACTACCTAAGCTATTGTCCAGCATTTAGTCAACTTAGAAGATAAATTTCCATGGAAATAAAGTGCGATGGAATATAACTATTAGGGACTATAACTGAAGAGACCTAAAAGAATGCATATAAAAGTCCGGTTTCTTGGCGCAACCAGTTTATCGCATAGGTTTTTGCAGATAGGTACGAGAGCGTATCAATAGGTCCGTGACTTATCTAAAATAACACACAGTTTTTTTTGCAAAACAAAAATTTATTTTTCGACATAATCTTCTTTTAACTCAAAATACTTAGTCCAAAGTTTCTCCAGTTTTTGTATCCCTTCCAAAAAATAGAATTTTTCGAGGTCCTTAAAATAGGCAATAATTTAATCGTTGTAGTTAAATCTCTTTCCACCGAGCCATTTCTTTAGGTTTGGAAATAGGAAGTAGTCAATGAGGGCTAAATCCGGAGAATATGGCGGATGGGGTACCAATCCGTAGCCCAGTTCATAGAGTTTTGCCATTGAATCTGCACACGTGTGCACTTGCGTATTATCTTGATGAACAAGAACTTTTATGGGGTCGTTTTCTTTTTATATCCTCAATAAATCGGTCTAATAAGTTGACATAATATTCGCCGTTTATTGTTTTTTCCTACTGAAGGTAATCGATGTGGGTTATCTCGCGTGTATCCCAAAAAACTGTTGCCATCACCTTATTGGCCGGTAAGCTCACCTTTGTCTTCTTCGGAGCAGGTTTAGGCTGTTGCTTGGTCTACGGAGTACCGTAATAGATCCATGTTTCCACAGTTACAAAACACCGCAAAAACTCATTCGGATTGTTGTTAAACAACTCCAAACAATCCTTTGAAGTTTTCACACGTTTACGCTTATGGCCGATTGAGAGCAAACGCGGCACCCATCTTGCAGACAACTTTCTTAATCCCAGCTGATCATTTAAAATCGAAACCACACTGCCATAGCATCAACAATCTCACGCACTTTTTTTCTTCGATCGACCAACACCCTTTTTTCGACATTTTTGGGTGTACTGACCTCAATAGGCCGTCGAGAACGTTCGGCGTAATTTGTACTTGTGCTACCACAACGAAAGTCAGTAAACCACTTTTTTACAATTGAAATCGTTGGTCCAGAATCCCCATAGTATTTATCGAGCTTTTCCTTGGTTTGATTGACTGTTTTGTTTTTCGGAAAAAAAGCAATGTGAGTCCGATCACAGAGGAGATGTGTAAACATCCAGTAATGAATTTTTTTTTAAGTTGGAAGTACTTATGCTTTTAGTATCTTTTTTTAAATTAATTAATAAAAAGTATCAAAACTTTCAATATTGTAAATACATATGAATTTGTTGGTTTTTGTTTGTTTTATTAAACTTATTTGGTTAGTAAATGGGCACACTGCAGTATATGTATATGTACTGCATTCAAAATTGCAGTAAGCATTAAATTTACTGATTACTAAAAAAATTCAGTAAATTTTTACTGCTAATGAAATTTAATTTGCCATTACTAGTAAAATCGTAGGGCCGTAATCATAATAAAATTGTAGCAAGTGGCAAAGTTTTTTCATTCAAATTTTGAAACTTTTGTATGAAAACCATTTAGCCACTTGGTAGAATTTCATTATGAATACGGGCATTACTGATTACTGAAAATTCAATGCACCTCATCATATAACAAATCATTTAGGAAATTTATAAAAATTGTAGAAAAAAATTTTAGTAATCAGTAAAAATTTACTTGTTAAACATTTTTTATTGTTTTTACTGAAACTTTAGTGGTACTGCAGTGCTCATCTATGGTAAATGTCTTTTCTATTACTTTTATAGTAGTTTTGGCTTTTTTTTCGTTTATTGCGTTTTTTCGGTTTTTGGCGCTTTTTTGATTATTTTGACTGAAATTTTAGTGGTACTGCAGTGCTCATCTATGGTAAATGCCTTTACTTTTACTTTTTAATTTTTAATTCCTGTTGTTCATCGTTTAGTTGTTGCTGTTCTTGTTGTTGTGTACGCATTGCAATTAAAATAAATTCAGTAAAGTGCGACTTTGACTCGCGCATATTCGGTTTTGATTTGTTATTTTTTTTATTTAGCTTTCTTCCTTTTTTAAGTTTTTTCAGTTTAAACGATTTGTTTTTCAGTTTTATCGCTTTTTTCTCGTTTTGGCGTTTTTTTCTCTCTTTGGGTTTTTTTAATTTTCGCATTTTTTTTTATTTTGGCGATTTTTTCATTTTGGCGATTTTTTTCTGTTTTTTTGGGTTTTTTCATTTTAGCGATATTTTTCTGTTTTTGGGGCTTTTTTTAGGCGATTTTTTCATATTGGCGATTTTTTTGTGTAAGGATTTTTTTTAATTTTGGCGATTTTTGCGGTTTTTCGTGATTTATTTTAGTCCTAGAGATTTTTTTAATTTGGTGCTTTTTTCGTTTTGGCGTTTTTTTATATTTGGCGATCTTATATTTTTTTGTTTTTTTAGCTTTACCGTTTTTGAAAATTTCAAGAGTTTTACTCTTACGGTTTCCAAGATAAAGCAAGTTGTCAAGATTACAAAGTCAAAATTGCATTAACTGATGGAACACCCATTGATTTAAATTTTTTAAATTTAGTGTTAATTGTTGTAGTCTGTATAAAAACACACTAACTTTTAAAATTTCAAGTGTATATATGTACATACAATTGTATGTGTATTACATGGGATTTTAACATTTTTCGTTGCTCGTTTGGGAACACCCTTTAGTTTTTAACTGTCATGTATTTGTTGTTGTAGTGGCCAAATGTCTACATATTATGTCCAAATTTCAAGTCCGTAGCTCTTACGGTTCATTAATTTAACCTTTGGCGTACGGAAATATACAGAAAAATAACCGGCGGCGGCGCACCGTCGGCTTCGAGCCGGTCGACTTGTTCCTCTGCTTGGTATTGCTTCTTTCAAACACTAATATACTCATAAGGTGGAAGTACATAACACGCGTTCAATGCGCTAATGCGATACACGCGTGTGTCAAAAAAGTTGAAATAGTGTGTTTTCATAAGGCAAGTTACATAGAGAAGTTCGCGACGCGCGTACCTCACCAAAAGTTGAACATTCTTCAACTTTCACGCGTTGTATACAAAATGACAGCTAGTGTTGCCAGATTCATAAACTAACATACAGAAACATGATTAGAAATTAATTTTTTTATTAAACAATGGATACAAAAATGAATTAAATGTTTAAAGAAAAATGCAACGTAAATGCAAAAAAAAAAATAGCCGGCAAAGGATTTAAATTTTACAACTAAAAAAGCTTCAAAAGCGTGGTGTGTAACCTTCCATTTGTGTAGCGTTGAACGTTTAACAAGCCAGAAAAGCGTTGCCGCGTAACGCGTGGTATGTACTTCCACCTATACATAGCTCACACCGATTTGACAATGCAAAGCAAATGCAAAAAGCAAAGAAATCTCAGCAAAGAAATCAAAGTCAAAAGATTTTTACCCCCTAGCGTATAGCTGTTTACACATCAATAATGTTTAATGAGCAAACGAAATTCACTTGTTTCCATTTTCTTCTCAAAAAGGCGTGGTAGTCTGTTATCAACGGCTGCCAAACACTTGTTAAAATTTAGACAGGAGTCAACTGACAGTTGACTCTTGACAGGAGCAGTATTGCCATTTCAATCAAGTGGCGGGAAATTCCTAAAGGCACTGAGTTAATGATGCACCCTCGTATATTGTGGATATCCCTCATCATCAGATAGAGCGTACAAAACTCCGGACCAGGGTTAAATACAATTCCATATTGCATTGGTTCATTGTTATTTTCCCTCTTTTTAACTTAATCTAACAAAATCTAATGTAAGAAACAGGATAAATACTTTTGGAATAGTTTATACACACTTTCCTGCCGGGAATGATTTACATAGTTTACCAACTAGTATCACTTACTTAATTTTTTTGCTTTGCTGGAAAGCTAATACAGTGAAGACGTGGCAGATAAAGTCGGACTGTTCTATAGTTTGTCATATTATTATTGCTAAACCATTTTATGGCCAGCTCTACCTGGGACACTCTATGTTGACCGTTTCATCAGCAAACAAATATTAAATATATGCAACTTTTTTCCCTGAGTTGTTTATTTTTTGGCAAATTATTTTTATGTAAAATTCTTGTGAAGTTTGTGTTGATAAATATTAAATATACAATCATATAAATCTTAAATTTAGTATCTTCATGTTTAGCCATATAAAGAAATGTTTTATTATGTGCATAATTTTATGGCAAAAGAGAGAAAAATATTTATTTGAAATGAAAAAAAAAAATTAAAATAAAAGATAAAGAAATATATACAAATAAGGAAATGCGTTCATAAATCATGTAGAGAGTCATGCATAAGAGATTTTTACTTGGATTTTCTTTTTTCTTACAGTATTTTGTATTTCACATTTGGGTTTTTCCATTATATTTGTGAACATAATTTTTATGGATGCTAGTTTTTTTCTTTGAAAAAAAAATATATATATAAACATGTATAAAAAAAGAGTAGAAATAATAACAACCTAGAAAATCTTGATTTATGGCTTTTATTGACTTATAAGAATGAATTTCTAACCAGTCAAAAAGTAATGAAATAAAAGAAACTTTAAAACATAAACTGGAAAATTATAGTATAACAACAAAAACTATATGAAAACCTTTTTGCAGCAAAATTACACACATATTAAACTGCAACACAGGTATTGATTGTAGTTTCTTTTCTCCTTTTCTCGCAGCAAGCAACAGGAAAGGAAACCGACTGTCGTCTAGGGAATAGAAAAAATCGTCCAATAAAATGTAAGAAATACAGCTTAAATTAACTGCCTCTTCCACTGTTTCGAAAGAAGGTCTTCATTCGCATTCTAAGCGAAAGAAAACTGATTTCCATTTCTCTATCTTACTTCTGTACGAACATTGACTCGAACGATACGTCACAAGAAAACGTAAGTGTTTTTATACCACTAATTCGAATGAGTCGTCAGCAAAGCGAACACTATGTCAAAATCACTCACTTGCTATTTTGCTTTCGTGTAGTAAAATTTATTTGCAAATAATTCAGTAAAATTTGTAAAATTATTATTTTATCACATTATTATTTTTTTATTCACATTTCTTCAATTTATTTTTAATTTGTAGTGAAAAGTCATAAAATATTCATCAAAATATTATTGAACACTTTTGTTTTGATTATTGTTTTATGTTCATTATAAAAAGTACTCGCACATTTTAAACAAAACGAATTTAGTTGTAAAGCAAAACACTAATAACAGGCTGTTGTTGTGCGACTATTTTGTTGAATTCTTTTTCTTTGTTCAATATGGTTGTATTTATTTTCATCTAAATGTTAGTAAGTTTAAAAAAAAAAACGCTAGAAATACTTGAAATATACAAATTGGCACTACTTTAATTTATAAACACGTAAAACAAAAAAATGACATACGTAATCACAAGCGAAAGAAAGCCGACGACATTGTGGAATGAAAATGTATTAGAATTTGAGCGACTAGGTTTCTTTCGCAAAGATTTTCTTTCGACATAGTGGAAGTGGCAGTAAAATTTGTTTTCAACAAAATAGATAAAAACTAAATGAAACTAGTAAAATAAGTCTTTGTGAATGTGATTTCTTGTAGGCATAAGTTTTAAAAGGGTTATGTCTTAGAAAGAAAAAATTTAATATGTTTTTGCACATTTACTATTGACAATAGTAACTATTTTTATCTATGAACAAAAAGGTACATTTGCCACATCATTTATTAATTCTAATTTTTCATAATTTCAAAATTTTTCAATATATAAAAAATGCATTTTCAATAAATGACAAAAGTATCGTTTTAAGTACTCTTTGAGTATTGGCCATCTAACAACCATTGATGCATACAGCTAAAAATAAAAACCGCATACAACAAGTATGTTTATACATTCTTTTTGAATTACGCAGCAAAAACGAAGGCTAAAATTAATAGATTGTGAGAGCTATTATCATACTCATGAGTATGAAAATACTCTGACTATTAATCACATGCACATGGTTATATACAGGGATATTTAATTTATACACACATAAGGCATGTTTTCAAACAGCCTTACACACTCTTTTCCATTTGATATCCAAATATTTATGTATACGCTGGCGCATGATGAGTAAATATCCCGAATATTATGCGTATACATTTTTTGTTCTATCCATAGCCAAACATACTCAGACTGTAAGTATGAGAGAGAGAGAGAGAGAGAGAGAGTCAATGCGTTTGATAAGCATGCGCCTTTTTATTTTTAGTTGCATCGTATTTTAGTTTTTCGCATAAATGAAGTATATGTATGTAGATGCTCTTGTATGTTGGAACTGGCTATAGTCATAGTTGATTGAGAGACAATACTCATATATTTTCTACTACTAATTGTTTGCGCAGTTACTAAAATTAATACCATTTGCTTATGTATAATTTTTTTGACTACTCTGATATATACATACATATATCGGAAGTATATGGCCTTATCTCCTCCAGATAACAGGTAGTTGGAATAATATGAAGTTGATATTTTATATCCTCCCGTTATTAATTATAAAATATTAGTATCACATTTGAAGCGCTGGACATAGCAACTACACTGCAAAACGCTTCCACTACACCCTTATTGTTCAATTTGTTTGCGAATGTGATCCAGTAATTTCTTAGTAATATTGTTTCTAGTCAATATATTCTTGTTAACAGTGGCTGTGATCAAGAATTCAATAAACAAGATTACGTATTGTGCAGTTCCGTTAGTTTTGTTGCTATCAATCAGCTATTTGCACAAAAACCTAAATCAATCATAAAATCTGTCAAACTAAACGTACGCCAGAAGTTCAAAATGAAGTTTTGCCCAAAGTTGCCCAACTTTTATACTTCGCGTTGACAGACACGTACTGAAGGCCAGGGCAAACTTTGTCTTTTTCAACTGACAGCTAAATTGTAAAAAAATGCACACATATGTGACCTTCTCCGATAAAAGGAACCTAGTGTGTGAAAATGAAGTTTTGAGAAAAACGCATTTAAAGTTTCACAACGCATTATCACTTTGAACACACCTACAGTTGGGTGATGCGATTTGTGTGGGGAGGGGTACATAAATTTTTATAAGAAATCTAACTCATTTCATCTTATTCTACACCCTTTTAGGTACCAGAATCCACTCTTAAGTCCAAACCCGTTTTTTGACACACTAGATTAATTTTCTCGCAGAAGGTCACATATGTATATCTAAAAATTTACTGAAACAAATTATATATAGTCCGAAAGGTCTTAGCGTCTTCGTTTTGAATTTGTTTAGAAATTTAAAATCAGCCGATATTTAACTCAGTTAAAGGTTGATAAGTGCCTCCGGGTACGAAAAGCCGGTTTTTTATATCGTTACTCAAGATTTTGGAGACGTCTGGAAAATTTCAAATACAGATTGTTGTTATGCTCAACAATACCCTACCAGAAAAATAGTAAGACTTCCTAGGCATATCTTTTTTTGTCACACAGTGTTATCTTATACCAAAACAGCTGATGTCAGATGCTTTGACAGATTAAAATATAATATGTTTTTACTGAAGTTTTATCATCTGTAACTGGATTCAGTAATTTTTTTGCGAACCAAAAATCGTAACACTAATCGGGATATTTATTCGTTTGCGGTAATTTATTTTTTACAATAGCACACATCTATGTTTTACTTGCCATATAATTGTATATCATGTGGCATCCTTACACAGAAAAATTATTCCCAAAAAATTTTTAAACAAATAGTTGTTCGAAATCAAACTTAGTTTCAGTAAATATTCTGTACTGTTCCAATAAATTAATTTATACCTAAAAACTGTGTAGAGAAGAAACAGGCCACGACGTTTGTCGGCTACTTTTCGGCATTTACATGTATACGACACGACCAATCAAAATAAACAACAACAACCGCACAACAGCACGTTGTTCCTATCAATAAGCAAGATAAACACTAACACACTGAAATAACATTTTCTCTTAGCCGAACTATGATTAATTTAAATTTTTACAAAATTTTTATCCGAATTTACAAAATTATTTGTAGGACCGTATTCAAATAAAATATTTACTGATTCAACGAATTTGGATACTGAAAATGAAATTTAGTTTTTTCTGTATACATACAAAATGTCAAAATAAACTAAATGAGTTTAAGTTAATTTGCTTTTTTTTACTTCAAGCGACAGTGAATATCGTTAAAATAATGTTACTAAATAGCAAAGTCGATAAGTTTTCGTTTTATTTATTATAGAAATACTGTTAATAAGTAATTAAAGTTACTGAATCAAGGTACTGGCCTCGCTTTTACAGATACACAGTTATAACCCTTTTAGTTTTAATTAGACGTGCCATAGCCATAATGCCATAGCCAAACCAAAATTCAATTTGGCGTTATGGCAAGTCACCTATAATCAAATACAGTGTTGCCCATAAGTTTGGTTCAAACAGCTTTTTTCTATGGTTATAGTTATGGCACGTCTGATTGAACCTTTTACATGACACGTATGTACGTATGTATGTATTTTGCGAAGGAAAATTTGACATGTCAGCTGTAGAATACAGAACATGTGAAAGCAGCTTTAAGACATTGCTGAAGCATACATGAGATTCTTTATGGCCAAATATAGTGCAGTGTATTCGTTTTATTTATTCTAAATTTCTCGGCTTAAGGCGTTTGGAAAGTATGTGTAAAGAATTTTACATATTCTCTTGTTCATTATTTTCTTGTTTCCATTTAAATCTTATTTACATAGAAATAGCAAAATAAAAACAACACTAGCAGCAATAAAATAAAATAAGTTAAATTGAATGATATTTACATATTAGACCCCTGTAAAAGACCATTTAAAAAATTTTTCAAGACATTAGGGATTTTTCAAATGCTTTATTCCAGCGAAGTCTTCTAAAAAAATCGCTAAACAACACTGTTGGTAAGACTTTTCCCTACAAGAAGACTACTAGTCAATTGACTAGCCATTTGACTAGTAGCGATAGCCGGCACTTCGGTCACAGTCCCCAGTTAGTTTATTAGGGGCTTGGTGAAAAAAATGACCAAAACATTTGTGCACGTGTGATTTTTTATTTCTCTCTAACTTATTAATTTCACTTAATCAAAACACATAAGTATATCTTAACTGCTTACTCTGCTTCTTTTTTGCCAGTCACTGATTACATAAGCATTAGTAAACTATGACTAGTCAATGTTTACATAGAGACTGGTCAACTGTTACTAGTCAATGTATACGTAGAAACTGGTAACATGTAACTTTTAAATAAATAAACGTAATTTTTATGTTATTTCAATTGGTTTTTATTATCAGAAAATTGTGAAATAAGTAATATTCATATATATATGTATATAATTTAATATATAAAATAACGTAGGTGGTACCACTCAAGTCTTCTTCACACTTTTCTCCAGCTCCAACACACCTTGCTTTTTGTAAATATCTAAAATTTTAAAAAGAACTACATAAATGTATAAAATAAAGAGTCCGCCAGATAACTTTTTTTTTTTGAAAATACTATAAAAAAAAACTACTGAAGCTTCGGCTGTGTGGTTCGTAGCGCCGTCCTGTTGAAACCAAATGTTGCCAATATCCTCCTCTTCAATTTTTGTGAACAAAAATTCGTTCAACATGGCCCGATAACGATCGCCATTGACTGTAACGGCCACTCCTTGCTCATTTTCGGGGAAAAAATGGCCCAATTATGCCTCTGGACCAAAATCCGCACCAAACAGTGACTCATTTTGGGTGCGTCGGCTTTTCAATGTATGCGTGCGGGTTTTCTGTGCCCCAAATGCGAAAATTTTGCTTGTTTACATACCCGCCAAGATCAAAATGAGCTTCACCTGAAAAGATGATTTTTTTTTGGCAAAATCGGCATCTTCTGTAAGTCGATCGCAGGCCCACTTAGCGAAGCGAAAACGCATTGGATGGTCAGTTGGCTCGTTCAGCGGAAGGATAAAACTAATTATCTGTCAAATCAGGCATGAGCTAAGTGTTACCATTCACGAAATAAGCACTAGTTGAAAAAAAAAACGTTAGATGGCGGACCCTTAAATTAATCTTTTCAATTTCTTTTACGCAGTATTGTTGTTAACTTCGCTTAACTTTCTTAGCACTTGTATAAATTTTATTTCACAGACCGAACGAATTGTATATTTTACAATAAAATTCGATGTCTTGAAAAGTTTCAGCATATGTACATTAGATGTTTCACTCTAACATACATGATAGAGAGGAACAACTATAATTGATAAATGTGTTGGTCATCTCTACCAGTCAAATAACCACACGCAAAGAAAAGATATGGTTGTAGAATGGTTATGAAAACAATATTATGTTCTCTGAAACAAATGTGTGGTCGTTGAAAACTAATTATTGTTATTTTAAAGATTTATTTCGTTACGATAAATAGAGTAATGTTTGAATTTAATAATTAAATTATCACATCCATATAAAAGTGTGATATGGTTAGAGTTTAACAATATAGTTTTGTTAAAAATTTATGACTACAACATTATTTTGTATTATTATTTAAAAATAATATGATGTAAATAGCAATATAATGTTTTCCAAAACCAGACTATTTTAAGTTTAAAAAAAAAAATCTTTTTCAGAAACATCTGTCAGTTCAGTATTTCGTTTGTAAGCTATCTAGAGTGCACGGGTGGTGTTAAATAAATGAATAAATAAATAAAGTTAAACAAAAGGTTAGACCAATAAAAATATATAAACATTTGTGTATCTCTTTATACAGACATGTCTGTATTTCGTGTAAATATACATATCTATATATACATTTTATTTCAACAATATTACTTTATTTTTATTTCGAATTTAATGCACAGCTGTTTCTACAATAAATATATGATTAAAAAACAAAATGGTAGTATTATATTAAATAATACTGTGGTCGTATTTAACAATATTAATATAATATTAGAACATGGTATGGTGAGCCTCAATTATATATTAGTCACAACTAACAATAGTGTTGTCATATTTACAATACTAAGATTAGGTGTAACAAAGTTTATTGTTTTTGTAGATAATATTATTATTAACTCAGATAATAATATTATTTAAAGTTTGCTTTTCTATTAACAATAATATGATTTTACTGCAACCATATAATTCAATCATAGTATGTTGCTGTTTGATTATGGTTATCTCAACAATATTTTTTCTTTGCGTGCAGTCAATTGACTGGCAGTCATAAATTCAATGGAAAATTATTGCAAATGTATTAGTGAAAAAATGTAGTTTGTGTTAGTTTCAATCATTCATTTTTTGTAGGGCTGTTTCAGTTATTGCAGGTATTGGAATAAAGAAGAAAATACTTCCTGACGGAAGAATTTGTGATGCTTCTTCATACGCCTGTATGTATGTACATACGCACACACGTTGTGTGTATGATCTTTCATTTTTCTGCGCACATACAAACGCACACATGCATTGACATTAGCTGTCATCAGGGCTGTCAGATGTGGCGATTTCTCGCCAAACGTGGCGACTTTAAAGCTAGTTTGGCTTCCTAATTTTCGATTTGGCGACATGGCGATATTTTGGCGTTTTATAAAAAAGTTGGCATTTTTTTTTTCGCTATATTTGATGAGCCATGAATTGGCTTGAAAATCGTTAATTATTATTTTTATTATGTTATTTGTGTAGATGATTTGCTAAGAACATCTAATGCTGGTATTAGCAGCAACCGTTTTAGAAAACTTGTGCAAATTTCTGCAACTCGTTGCTTGTCTCATGGAGCGGCTATAAGACGAATTTTGAAGCAATGGGTGGATCTTACACATTATTTTTCACTTATTTCAACAGCCGAAAATGATAAGACTGCCCAAAATATATACAAAGAATTATGTAACGAAAAGACAAGACTTTCTTAGATGTTTATAAATCCAATAGTAAATGAAATGAACCATTTAAATCTTGAATTTCAGTCGGATAACATGCATGCAGGCAGTATGCATCAGAATCTATATTATACTCTTCTTTCATTTTCCTCAAAAATTTTTAAGCCAACAATTTTTAATGAAACTCATAATAGCAAAAAATGTATAACTAATGATATACTAAACACTTTTCTCCCACTAAATGCAATTTTGGGTCAGCATTTGAAACTGAATTAAGTAATGTTGAAATGAGTGATAAAGATATTGAAATACTTCGAGAAATTTTTTTTTCATATTTAAAGATGATCGTGAAAGAATTAATAAATATAATTCCTGAACACATGAATATATTTTTCCATTATAAAATGTTGTTATTCATTATCACAAATAAAATTTGTTTTTGTTAAAGATATTTTAAAGATTTTTATGAATCCTAACATATCGCTAGATGTTTATGAAACACATGGACAAAATTACCGTTTGTAGATTGAAAAGATTATTTTAATGGTGATATTCCATCTAACCAGGATATGGCAGGTACGTGCCATTTTAAAGAACTTGCTTTGGCTGTACTTTACATGCTGGTAATTCCAACTAGTAATGCCTGCGTTTAAAGGGTATTTTCAATAATGAACTCAACTAAAACGCGCTTCCGAAATAGCATGCAATATGAACTTCTTGACGCGTTATTACGAATTATAAATTATACGAATGTAAATAGCACATGTTGCACTTCTTTTATACCTTCGCAAGATATTGTTGCGAAAATAGCCGTCGGCAGGTTTAAGGCAACATAACACAAAAATATTCCAACAGGGTTAATGTAAGTGTTACGCGAAAATATTCCTACAGGGTCAATGTAACGAATAATCTAGAATAGTAGCCAACGCATAAGCATGCGCAGCATTAAACGTAAACAAGCAAAAGCAACAACAAAAAGCGTCTGCTTGTTAAGAAGATTCACATATTTACACACATATATACATGGTAATTCAAACGAAAAGCGAAAGATAAACAACCACCGTGAATTGCTTAGTTAATGATGTACACACGTACGCATATACACATGTATGTACATAGTTACCACATGAACTTAATTAGGCAGCATATAAGATGATAATGATCGTCTAGACATTGCTTGAAACTTCTAGTGGAATTTGTGTGAAATATAAAAAGAGGTGACGCATCCAATGAGTTAGTTAGTTGCAGTTGTAAGTCAGTCGCGAACAGTTATAGTTAGTTGCGAGTCAGTCATAGTTGTGTTGTGAACGAGTTAATCAGTTGCGAGTGAACAAGTCAGTTGATAATTAAGTTGTGAATTAATAATAGTCTGCGATACAGTGGTGAGTTGATAGTTAAGAGTAGTCTGTGCTTTACACGTGAGTTGGGAAAAGGAGAAACTATAGGACAGTCTATAGTGACAGCAAAGTCTGTCGTAGAATTGAGATTAGTGTAGAATCTATCGTGTCGACTGGAGTAAAGGGAACAGCGCAGCGAATAGACGTGTATAAGGGTGTAAGTAAAGCCAGTGAGTCTTTATTGGTGTATCAACTGTGAGTGTCGGCAGAGTGAGTGCCGTGTGTGACGAGCAGCAGACAAGGAGGTATTGGTGTATCAACTGTGAGTGACGGCAGAGTGAGTCTCGTAAGTGACGAGCAGCAGACAAAGAGGTGTCACGTGAAAACTTGTGCAGCCAGCTAAGACACGTGCGTAAACGATAGCGAGTAAGGCTTGTGGTAACCAGTTGTGAATATTTGTGTGTAATTCAGTAGTTTAGGTTGTATTAGTTTATATAAGCTCTTGATTAATTTAGTTTAAGTGTATTTGTAAATAAAACTTGTATCATTCTTAACCCTAATTACTACACTCGGCTCTTGTATTCACTGCAATTTTTCGGGTTCACGGGAAAGCGTTTTTATAGAGAGAAAAACGTAACAATATGTTGAAAAAGTTCAATTCCCATACGATGTATTCAAAAGAAAAAGAAATTGTGGAATGTCTTAACGATGAAGTATAAAGCGTTTTAGATATGTAATAGAATTGCAACCACATACAAACGTACGTACATATATCCAATACTTGATTAATAATAAGTTTCTTTATATCAAACATTGTACCTTTTTATGTTCATAATCATTTTTACATTGTTCTAAATAAAAATAAACAAAAGATATATAATGGCGAGTTCTTCCCCCGGAACAAATTATCTTTTTATAATTTATTAAATAAATTTTTGATGATTTATAAAATACATATTTCATTGTCAAAAATTAAAAAAGGGGATTTGGCAATTTTTAACATTGGATTTGGCGAAAAAGGTGAAAATAAATCTGACAGCCCTGGCTGTCATCTACATCTTACACACACCCTCAAACGTACGGTATGCAAAATAACAAGCATGCACGCAACAACACTACTTCTTTTCAGTGTTTGTTACGAACAAGAAGTCGTTGCAACATCGCTTGTAAACACTCATATACACGTACATCAATACATCCATCGTGCTTCGCTTATTACACTACATCATTTATTATTGGTTTAATATAACACTTGCGACGAGAATACATTTAAAAACCAATACGTATTTACATTTCCAGACTGTTTACGCAGGCCTCTAATACATATAGCTTATCGTATAAAAAGGATCTCTTAGAGCAAGAAATGTTGAACGCACATACTTTTAAATGAAAAAGAAATAAGAACGACATCACATGTTGTATATAGCATCAGCAAAAACTTATTAAACCCTTTGGATATTTTTGTATGTTCTTCTAGAAAAAGGTTGATAAAAGCAACTTTTATTAACTAATAAAGAGATTATAAGAGTTGACAGTGTTTTTTAAATGGATAAAACATGTATGAATGTATGCACATTTATACATAAATTAAGAAATTTTTTAGTTTTATATGCAAATCTATTGAATTTATATTTAGCAATTTTGATTTAAGTGCTTTTCTAGCAAGATAACACCATATTATCCTAAGGCAAGAAATGGTATTAAGGCAGAGTTAGTTTTTACTTTGTGTTCTGTTACGAATCAGCTGACTCTTTCTTTGTTTATAGAAATCTTATACAATCTTGTACAAGTCGTTAGGTTTTCTCTTTCGTTCTGTTCTATTTCGGTTCAATCTGTGAAAATCAGAAAATTGTTAAGTAATTGCAAGTGACAGCATAAATGAAATAAAGCTCATTTTGAAATAAATTGTGATTGTGCGTTTAGAATTTAAAACATTTGATATTTAAAAGAAAAAACATAAAATTATATTGAAACATAACAATGGACGTTGCAAAACAAATCACTTTAGTGGACAACTGTGACCCTTCTGGTCCGAAAAAGTCAGTACATATTAAAATTAAGAAACAGAACGGCACATCACAGAATAGCAACAGAAAGTAAAGACTAATGAGGCATTTAGTCTTTCATTTTCCTCCATGAAAATTAGTACAAATCAGTTGTAGTTTTTACCTACTTACCAAATTCTTCACATTATTTCATTAAACGGTTTTGTAATTTATAATCACCAACAATTTTGCCTAAACTTTAAAATTAAGTACCAATTTTAAAAATACATACAAACATACAAATATTTGAGTTTCTATGCGAGAAAACATTCCGGTAAATCCCCAAAAATTTTTAGCGGAAATTTTCAGGAACTTCATATTTACGATTTCGGAGTAACTAGTCCTTTTTAGGGTGTTCCGTGCACTAAAAATTAAAGGGTGTTCCAAAGCGACCAATGAAAAATGTTAAAATCCTATATGTAATATACATATAATTTTATATACTTGGATACTTGAAATTTGAAAAGTGTGTTTTTATACAGACTAAAATTAATAATAAATTAAAAAATTATCAAAATTAAAGGGTGTTCTATCAATTATTGTAATTTTGGCAAACCTTCTATACTCGTATCTGGGGAACCGTAAGAGACAAACTCTTGAAATTCTCAAAAACGCCAAAACTAAAAAATCAGTAGTAGGGAACTGCCGGTTCTGGACCAATTAAAATTGTGAAATTGTTGCTGAAATTGTTAAATTGTGGGCTGAAATTGTTAAATTGTTGCTGAAATTTTAAAATTCTTGGAAATTTGTGTTTTCGGCGGCGCTTTGATGTTTTTTGTTTACATTAACTTTGTGTGAACGGGTGATTTTTTTGGGTTACATTAATTGTGATAACGGGTGATTTTTTTTTTTGAGGTTTCATATGAGTGTATATGCCGACGGCAATACATGATTATTATTTTTTTCAAATGCCTACTGCAATACATGATTATTTTTTTTTTCCTAATGCCGACGGCAATACATACTTATTTTTCCTAATGCCGACGGCAAAACATGAATATAATTTTTTCAAATGCCGACGGGAAAATGATTTTTCCTAATGACGACGGGAAAACGTGAAAGTTATTTTTTCTAATGCTAATGTAGGTGTTGCTAGACTGTGGGAATTTAAGGCTGACCGTGATTTGAGTGGGCGGCGTTGTTGCCGTAATATGTAACCATAGGAATTTGTGGATGTGTCTGTCTGTCTGTGAGAATTTAGGTGAAGGTTTGATTGGCAGGGGGGCGGGGTTTAGTTGAGGTAGATCGATTGCGTGTGTAGTTGTGTGTGAATGTATGTGTATGTGTGTGTGTGTGTGTGTGTGTGTATGTGTATGTTTGTAGGAATTTCAATGTGTGTATTTCTGTAGGAGCTTAAGGCTGATTGTGATTTATGAGGGGTGAGGTGTTCTAGTAATATGCAACCGGGGGAATCTGTGTGTTTGTATGTCTGTAGGAGTTTAAGGCTGACCATGATTTGGGTGGGCAGGGTTGTTGACGTAATATGTATCCATGGGGATTTGTGGATGTGTCTGTCTATAGTAGTTTAAGGCTGATCGTGATTTGAGGTGGGTGAGAATGTTGTTGAGGTAAATTGGTTATGTGTATGTATGTATATATGTATTTTTGTAAGAATTTAAGATGATTGTGATTTATTAGGGTGAGGTGTTCTTGTAATATGTAGCCGTGAGAATCTATGTGTATAGACGTCTGTAGAAGTTTAAGACTATCTGTAATTTCAGGTAGGTGAGAGTGTTGTGTTGTTGAGATTAATCTTATATATTGTATATGTATGTATGATCATGGGAATTTGTGTATGTATATCTGAGGGAGAATTTAAGGCTCGTCATGATTTGCAAAAGGTGGGGTGTTGTTGAAATTTTCTTGGATATTTCTTATATGAATTCTGCTATGTGTGTGTATTTGAGCTGGTATTTATGTGTAGGTAGAAATAAATTGTTTTCAACATCGACATTTGGTACTATAAAATACTATCATATATCTGGACTTCCCTAATCCTAGTATGCTTTTGTACTTACGATTGCTTTATATTTTCTCATGCTTAAATTTGTCTCGCGTTGAAGTCGGTCTGTGTGAAATTTGTTTATATTACAGATTTTGTTTATTTAACTACATTCGTCTTCTTTGACTGAAAGAGTTATCTACACACAGAGAAAAACCAACTTGAAATCAGTAAGAACCATTCTGAATTAATAAGAACCATTAGCGAAGGTTTAGTCATATTGAAATTTCTTATTTCAATATGGACAAAATATTAATTTACAGTATTCATTTATTAAACTCATTAGTTTGTAGATATCTCAATATACATTTTCTATTATATTAAAAATTATTGAATTAATGTGATGAATTCTTATTTTTAAGCTGCAGATTTTCCCTGAGTGTATGGATTGTTTATATTTGCATTGTGCTTTAACTAAACGACGCTTCATATATTTTCATGATGTAGATCTAATAAATACTTAAGCATTGATAAGAAATTTGATATGTATACATACATATCTACAAATTGATTTTATGTATGTATGTATGTATGTATGTATGTATGTATGTACATATATATGTACATACAAATAAGTGTTCAACTCAATCTTTGAATACATTTTTTATTTTATTTTTTGTCATGTGATGTCTGTTGTTGGTGAAATTAAAAACATTTTAATTTTTATCTGCGTTTACTTAAAAGTTTGTGAGGATTTTCTGTTGTAAGTAAAACTGAATTCTTGAAGATATGTACTTACATACTCTATAGTAATAGTAACTATAATAGAAATATTTCTTATACTTAATTTACAGTTTTTTAAAGTATAGGGTATAAAATTTTTTCTAGCTATAGCCTTCTACATTTATTTTGGAAAACTTGCTTTGCTTTTTAAAAATGTATAAACATTTTTAAATGAAACTGATCCGGCACTCCAGCTTAGGTACTGATAGTTTTTTTTGTTGTTAGTTAACTTACTTATTTTTTATTGATAAACATTGGAAATCAAAAGGGAGTTTTATATTGTAATTATTATTTTCATAATTGTTGAAAACAATCGCTGCTTTTTGTTTGTTTTTTGCGATGAAATCATTTGAATTACTTTTGCAACTTTACGCGTTTATAAAAATTATGTTATTTTCTATATTTCTTAATTTATAAGACTTTTAGACTTTGTCCTTTAGGGGTTATATATTCTATTATACGATTATGAATAAGAATGCAGTAAGCTGATGTATTTGCTTACTGCTTCAAATTAAAATTTTATTAAATTGAATAAAAGGAGTTTTTTTTCTTAAACTCTGATGCAGTTAGAAGCGCTGGAGATTCTTTCATATAACAGCTTTTTTGAAATTTTTGATACATAGTATAATATAGAATTGGATAACATTTATTTTTAATTTTTATGTTAAGAAGTACGGGTATGAGACTGAATTTAAATGTACTTTTAAATTAGTTAAATCATAATGAACAAACATATTTTCTTCTTTAATAGCGATCAACAGAAAACGAACTCGTTTTCATATAATTTAGGTATACCCTATCGACGGCTCCTCTAGGATACAAGATGACTTTGTATGACGAAATTTCTGTTGCTTTATACTGATAATATGTTTACATTAATAAGATACATATACATATGTTTATTTTATGAACGGTGAGCACCTATGGCTTTTATTTAATGTTCTATATGACTTTTTCTTCATTTTATTAAAGTTCAGCGTATTGTATATATATTTCTGAAATGTTTAAGTGTGTTTTGTGTGGCCATCGGGCAGAGTGTACGTATTAGTTGGTCAGTCAGTCTCTATTTTTATTTATTTTTTTTTCTTCTAATGTGCCACTCCTTTTTTTAGATTTTACTACTTGGAATAGAGAATTTTTGTCTAATTTTTTGGTGGGTATATACATTAGGTATGTAGAAATTAGTTTAGATACAAAGAAATGCATGTTTAATATACAACTATTGTATCAAATCGATCTCAAATAACTCAGTTACCTCTACCAGCAATTCACCGTTGGTGTATTCATAAAGTGTTAGAAACAATGAAATATCTATGTTTTGAGAGAATTTTTCCCCTCAAGTATTTCTACATGAGGTTTGAGGGGTCAATCACTGTCGCATTCATATGTAATGATTATTCACTTAAAAAACGTCATCATCACCATCAATCATCTCCGTATACAATACATTCATGAGTTGGGTTGATCCAGATACAATTACTGTCTCATCACCTTCTAACAGCTTTATATATTTTGCTAGTATGCATGCCTTAGCATGCTTCTATCGATAGTGACGTAAGAGTCCGAGATGTAGAGTGTTACAATTAAAAATCTTTACTATTAGAATTTACCAGTTCGCTCTTTTGAATTTTTACAAAGTAGATACATATGTATGTATTTCATTGACCACAAAATCATAAAATTTCTTTGCTTACAAAATTGTATGACGTGAGGATTTTTTTTTTTTTTTTTTTTTTAAATTATACATGCTTCGGCATGCTTTCATTTTTTTTTTCTATAAATTTATGTAATACTCATACAGATACAGATATAAAGTAAGATCTGTTTACTGTACATTTTAAAATTTATGCATGCTTCAGCATGATTCTAGTTGAAGAGTATATTCATTCACTAAGTTTGATTGATACTTATTCATACACATGTACATTCTTAAAGATTGGATATCAAAGTCCAATTTCCGTAGTTTATCTATATTTTCTAAAGATCTGATAGCTAAAGAAATAAATAGAGTGAAGATCTTCTATAATAATCCCATTTTCATATTGTAAAATTTTGCGTGCTAGCGCTTTCGATGGGAAAATATACATACAACTTTATAAAAAGTGATAATATGATGTGCTGCTGAATATTGCACTATGTTATAGTTCATTTTAAACGCTGAAGTCTTAGCAATATTTCATTCAGACCAACAAGTTTAGAGAATTCCACTACATTTAGTTAATTATCTTTCTTAAGACTCATCATTCCTAATCAATCCTACAAAAAACAACACAAACTAGATTTTTCGTTTTAATTTTATTTTTATTAAATTCAACATTCATTCTTCAAATTACTTTATACTATATTAAGTAGCTTTTCCTCATTTGTTGAGTTGACTTTAATAGGAGACATTTTAATGGTACGATGAACTTTTCTATTGCATGCATTGAGTAAATCTTTATACATACCAATCCACTTATATGAACCATTAAAGCTAATTCTTTTCACATCATACCTTTCAATGATCTATTAAATCATTCTAATATTGATGCTTTCATATTAAGTAATGTTTAATCTTCTATTTATGTATGAGTTTTCCCAAGTATTTATTAAAAAATTCTTTAGAATCATCTGTTTGTAAGTTTTTTGGTACCCGTACCACTTCAAAAATATTTTCCATTGCCTTGGTTTTTAGAGTGCAGCTTTTATTTTCAGCTGTACTTTGAGAATGTGTCAATTACAGTCTTCAAAAATCAACAATTTCTATTTTCTGTAGAATAGTTCTACATTTCACCTAACTTAGCTCCATAAAACATCATATATTCCTGTCATTACATCTCTACAAGCACAAACAGTTGTTGAAATTTAATATGGACTTCGTTAACTAAATTCCTTTTTAAAGACATTGAATTGTTTCACAGATTTTTTCGAAAGTGTTGTGATCTACATCTTGCACTTTCAGCTATTTATACTAACATGTAGTTAATTTTCTAATCTATATATTTAACCGTAAACTCTTCAATTTGTTTTTAATTATTTACTTTTTAGAATTGCTTTTTCAATTTTATAACTGTCTTCTTTCTCTAATTTTATTTCACGTTGTAGTTCCTCAATTTGCATTTAAATATATTCTTGAATATTAATGCTTTAAGCTATATTATTAATTTGTCTTGTATTTTATCTTCATTCAGTTTAATGTAACTATCAACAATAGTCTGTATCTAATTCATTTATGCCTTCCAATACTGATAAGTCAGTATAAATGTCTTCAGAATTGGAAGTCTATGAGTAAAATCATCGTCATCATCATTCTCAGTATTAGCATCATTAAATATGATGGTATTATCAAATATTGTTCCTTCTACTAGTTTCTTTTGGGGTACTTGTCTATATCTTGAGTGAAGGTTTCTCAGGCTTTAAACTTGTATATTTTCAACTTCTGTCTTGATTTTACTTTCTTCTTTCATAAGAATTCTTTTAATATTTTTAGAACTATTTATGAATTCTTCTGCTATAGGTTTAAATGTATCTTTTAGTTGTTCACTTGTATCTATTTCACCAGTTTTTATACTACGAAGCTTTTTCTTCAACACATTTCTTGTCAACACCAACTGTTTTAAAATTTTCTCATCCAGGGCAAATAACAGGTATCAGCAATCATATCAGCTTTTCAGGAGCTGGTCTGGTTTTCAGATCAGCTTTTCAGGACCTGGTCTGGTTTTCAGATCAGCTTATCAGGACCTGGTCTGGTTTTCAGATCAGCTTTTCAGGACCTGGTCTGGTTTTCAGATCAGCTTTTCAGGACCTGGTCTGGGTTTCAGATCAGCTTTTCAGGACCTGGTCTGGTTTTCACATCAGCTTATCAGGACCTGGTCTGGTTTTCAGATCAGCTTATCAGGAGCTGGTCTGGTTTTCAGATCAGCTTATCAGGAGCTGGTCTGGTTATCAGATCAGCTTATCAGGAGCTGGTCTGGTTTTCAGATCAGCTTATCAGGAGCTGGTCTGGTTTTCAGATCAGCTTATCATGTAACAGATCAGGCTATCAGGAGCTGTTCAGATTTTCATTTCAAGATATCTGAGTCAGATTTAGTTATCAGTGTACAAGTAGCTAGCCATTTATAACATTTATATACATGAAGTTTAAAGTCAGATGAAATACGAAAAAGTAAAGTTTTATGTAGTAAAATTATTTTCTATAACGATCATCGTTTAATTCACTATCTTTGCTTATAATCAAAAATCCATACTTATCCTTTCAACATGCTTTTTATTTTTCTCACCTAACTTAAACATTAAATATACATTATGATGATCTCTTATTAAATGTTTGGTGATTCTGGTGTAAGTTTTACATAAGTAGAATGAATCAACATTCGTATCTCTCCCCATACAAAAATATGCTTCCCATACGCATCATCGTTAAATATCATATTAGAATTACTTTGGACTGAAATAACAGATTCACTATCGGTAAATTTTGTAATATATTATTATTTTAATTGATGTAATTAATTTCTTCAGATATTTATATCTGGGGTGATATAAAGATTTTGATTATAAATAAATGTTCTCAAAATTTAAGTCCATTAGGACTTTCTAGCAAGCCAATCATAGCGTTTTTTTTTTCGTAATTTGACAGGTCAACTATTGTTGCACGAATAGAATTTGATATAAAGGAACTATGATTTATTTTTGAACTATCGTTCGATGATTCATCAATATTTCGTACCAAGAATTATTTATGTTGTTTTGACTAAGGGTATGAGTCAATATTTATAAAATCCATTTCATAAATATCAGCTCATGCTCATAGTCAAAACAAAGTATGCTTTAAGTGTTTAAAACCGGTATTACCATAAAAGTGGTGGTTTTAAACACTTAAAATATACTTTGTTTTACTAACCGCATTTTATAACTAAATGCATTTCATAAATATTGACGCATACTCATAATCAAAACAGCATATAAATATCCTTTGTTTTGACTATGAGTATGAGTCATTATCTCTTATTATAGAAAGAATAAAATAGTATGGTTATATGATATCAGAAATCATGTTTTCTAAGATCATATAACCATACTATTTTATTCTTTCAATAATAATAGATAATATTTATGAAATGCATTTATTTACAAAATGCGATTAGTAAAACAACATAAATATAGCATGGTATGAAATTTTGATGATTCATCAATATTTCGTACCAAGGTATTTTTAGGTCGTTTTTACTATGGATATGCGCCAATATTTATGAAATGTATTTCATAAATATTATCTCTTATTATAGAAAAATTAAATAATGTAGCTATACGATTTCAGAAAATATTTTCTGAAATCGTATAGCTATATTATTTTATTTGTCCTATAATAAGAGATAATGGCCCCTACTCATAGTCAAAACAAAGAATATTTTAAGAGTTTCAAATCAGTATTATCATACAAAATACTGATTTTAAGCTCTTACAGCATTATTTATAAAACTTATTAAGGCTTTGTAAAGGCTTTTTAAAACAAATTTTTTATAAAAATTTTTTCTTAAAAAGTCTTTATAAAGCCCTAATAAGTGTTATAAATAAGGCTGTTAAAATATACTTTGTTTTACTAACCACATTTTTGTAACTAAACGCATTTCATAAATATTGATCCATACTCATAGTCAAAACAAAGGATATTTTTATGGTGTTTTGATTATGAGTGTGGATCATTATCTCTTATTATAGAAAAAATAAACTAATGCAGCTATACGATTTCAGAAAATATTTTCTGATATGGTATAGCTGTATTAGTTTATTTTTTTATAATAAGAGATAATATTTATAAAATGTATTTAGCTACATAAATGCGGTTAGTAAAACAACCTAAAAAACCTTGGTACGAAATATTGATGAATCATCGAACGATAGTTCAAAAATAAATCATAGTTCCTTTATATCAAATTCTATTCGTGCAACAATAGTTGTCCTGTCAAATTACGAAAAAAAAACGCTATGATTGGCTTGCTAGAAAGTCCTAATGGACTTAAATTTTGAGAACATTTATTTATACTCAAAATCTTTATATCACCCCAGATATAAATATCTGAAGAAATTAATTACATCAATTAAAATAATAATATATTACAAAATTTACCGATAGTGAATCTGTTATTTCAGTCCAAAGTAATTCTAATATGATATTTAACGATGATGCGTATGGGAAGCATATTTTTATATGGGGAGAGATACGAATGTTGATTCATTCTACTTATGTAAAACTTACACCAGAATCACCAAACATTTAATAAGAGATCATCATAATGTATATTTAATGTTTAAGTTAGGTGAAAAAAATAAAAAGCATGTTGAAAGGATAAATATGGATTTTTGATTATAAGCAAAGATAGTGAATTAAACGATGATCGTTATAGAAAATAATTTTACTACATAAAACTTTACTTTTTCGTATTTCATCTGACTTTAAACTTCATGTATATAAATGTTATAAATGGCTAGCTACTTGTACACTGATAACTAAATCTGACTCAGATATCTTGAAATGAAAATCTGAACAGCTCCTGATAGCCTGATCTGTTACATGATAAGCTGATCTGAAAACCAGACCAGCTCCTGATAAGCTGATCTGAAAACCAGACCAGCTCCTGATAAGCTGATCTGATAACCAGACCAGCTCCTGATAAGCTGATCTGAAAACCAGACCAGCTCCTGATAAGCTGATCTGAAAACCAGACCAGGTCCTGATAAGCTGATGTGAAAACCAGACCAGGTCCTGAAAAGCTGATCTGAAAACCAGACCAGGTCCTGAAAAGCTGATCTGAAAACCAGACCAGGTCCTGAAAAGCTGATCTGAAAACCAGACCAGGTCCTGATAAGCTGATCTGAAAACCAGACCAGGTCCTGAAAAGCTGATCTGAAAACCAGACCAGCTCCTGAAAAGCTGATATGATTGCTGATACCTGTTATTTGCCCTGGATGAGAAAATTTTAAAACAGTTGGTGTTGACAAGAAATGTGTTGAAGAAAAAGCTTCGTAGTATAAAAACTGGTGAAATAGATACAAGTGAACAACTAAAAGATACATTTAAACCTATAGCAGAAGAATTCATAAATAGTTCTAAAAATATTAAAAGAATTCTTATGAAAGAAGAAAGTAAAATCAAGACAGAAGTTGAAAATATACAAGTTTAAAGCCTGAGAAACCTTCACTCAAGATATAGACAAGTACCCCAAAAGAAACTAGTAGAAGGAACAATATTTGATAATACCATCATATTTAATGATGCTAATACTGAGAATGATGATGACGATGATTTTACTCATAGACTTCCAATTCTGAAGACATTTATACTGACTTATCAGTATTGGAAGGTATAAATGAATTAGATACAGACTATTGTTGATAGTTACATTAAACTGAATGAAGATAAAATACAAGACAAATTAATAATATAGCTTAAAGCATTAATATTCAAGAATATATTTAAATGCAAATTGAGGAACTACAACGTGAAATAAAATTAGAGAAAGAAGACAGTTATAAAATTGAAAAAGCAATTCTAAAAAGTAAATAATTAAAAACAAATTGAAGAGTTTACGGTTAAATATATAGATTAGAAAATTAACTACATGTTAGTATAAATAGCTGAAAGTGCAAGATGTAGATCACAACACTTTCGAAAAAATCTGTGAAACAATTCAATGTCTTTAAAAAGGAATTTAGTTAACGAAGTCCATATTAAATTTCAACAACTGTTTGTGCTTGTAGAGATGTAATGACAGGAATATATGATGTTTTATGGAGCTAAGTTAGGTGAAATGTAGAACTATTCTACAGAAAATAGAAATTGTTGATTTTTGAAGACTGTAATTGACACATTCTCAAAGTACAGCTGAAAATAAAAGCTGCACTCTAAAAACCAAGGCAATGGAAAATATTTTTGAAGTGGTACGGGTACCAAAAAACTTACAAACAGATGATTCTAAAGAATTTTTTAATAAATACTTGGGAAAACTCATACATAAATAGAAGATTAAACATTACTTAATATGAAAGCATCAATATTAGAATGATTTAATAGATCATTGAAAGGTATGATGTGAAAAGAATTAGCTTTAATGGTTCATATAAGTGGATTGGTATGTATAAAGATTTACTCAATGCATGCAATAGAAAAGTTCATCGTACCATTAAAATGTCTCCTATTAAAGTCAACTCAACAAATGAGGAAAAGCTACTTAATATAGTATAAAGTAATTTGAAGAATGAATGTTGAATTTAATAAAAATAAAATTAAAACGAAAAATCTAGTTTGTGTTGTTTTTTGTAGGATTGATTAGGAATGATGAGTCTTAAGAAAGATAATTAACTAAATGTAGTGGAATTCTCTAAACTTGTTGGTCTGAATGAAATATTGCTAAGACTTCAGCGTTTAAAATGAACTATAACATAGTGCAATATTCAGCAGCACATCATATTATCACTTTTTATAAAGTTGTATGTATATTTTCCCATCGAAAGCGCTAGCACGCAAAATTTTACAATATGAAAATGGGATTATTATAGAAGATCTTCACTCTATTTATTTCTTTAGCTATCAGATCTTTAGAAAATATAGATAAACTACGGAAATTGGACTTTGATATCCAATCTTTAAGAATGTACATGTGTATGAATAAGTATCAATCAAACTTAGTGAATGAATATACTCTTCAACTAGAATCATGCTGAAGCATGCATAAATTTTAAAATGTACAGTAAACAGATCTTACTTTATATCTGTATCTGTATGAGTATTACATAAATTTATAGAAAAAAAAAAATGAAAGCATGCCGAAGCATGTATAATTTAAAAAAAAAAAAAAAAAAAAAATCCTCACGTCATACAATTTTGTAAGCAAAGAAATTTTATGATTTTGTGGTCAATGAAATACATACATATGTATCTACTTTGTAAAAATTCAAAAGAGCGAACTGGTAAATTCTAATAGTAAAGATTTTTAATTGTAACACTCTACATCTCGGACTCTTACGTCACTATCGATAGAAGCATGCTAAGGCATGCATACTAGCAAAATATATAAAGCTGTTAGAAGGTGATGAGACAGTAATTGTATCTGGATCAACCCAACTCATGAATGTATTGTATACGGAGATGATTGATGGTGATGATGACGTTTTTTAAGTGAATAATCATTACATATGAATGCGACAGTGATTGACCCCTCAAACCTCATGTAGAAATACTTGAGGGGAAAAATTCTCTCAAAACATAGATATTTCATTGTTTCTAACACTTTATGAATACACCAACGGTGAATTGCTGGTAGAGGTAACTGAGTTATTTGAGATCGATTTGATACAATAGTTGTATATTAAACATGCATTTCTTTGTATCTAAACTAATTTCTACATACCTAATGTATATACCCACCAAAAAATTAGACAAAAATTCTCTATTCCAAGTAGTAAAATCTAAAAAAAGGAGTGGCACATTAGAAGAAAAAAAAATAAATAAAAATAGAGACTGACTGACCAACTAATACGTACACTCTGCCCGATGGCCACACAAAACACACTTAAACATTTCAGAAATATATATACAATACGCTGAACTTTAATAAAATGAAGAAAAAGTCATATAGAACATTAAATAAAAGCCATAGGTGCTCACCGTTCATAAAATAAACATATGTATATGTATCTTATTAATGTAAACATATTATCAGTATAAAGCAACAGAAATTTCGTCATACAAAGTCATCTTGTATCCTAGAGGAGCCGTCGATAGGGTATACCTAAATTATATGAAAACGAGTTCGTTTTCTGTTGATCGCTATTAAAGAAGAAAATATGTTTGTTCATTATGATTTAACTAATTTAAAAGTACATTTAAATTCAGTCTCATACCCGTACTTCTTAACATAAAAATTAAAAATAAATGTTATCCAATTCTATATTATACTATGTATCAAAAATTTCAAAAAAGCTGTTATATGAAAGAATCTCCAGCGCTTCTAACTGCATCAGAGTTTAAGAAAAAAAACTCCTTTTATTCAATTTAATAAAATTTTAATTTGAAGCAGTAAGCAAATACATCAGCTTACTGCATTCTTATTCATAATCGTATAATAGAATATATAACCCCTAAAGGACAAAGTCTAAAAGTCTTATAAATTAAGAAATATAGAAAATAACATAATTTTTATAAACGCGTAAAGTTGCAAAAGTAATTCAAATGATTTCATCGCAAAAAACAAACAAAAAGCAGCGATTGTTTTCAACAATTATGAAAATAATAATTACAATATAAAACTCCCTTTTGATTTCCAATGTTTATCAATAAAAAATAAGTAAGTTAACTAACAACAAAAAAAACTATCAGTACCTAAGCTGGAGTGCCGGATCAGTTTCATTTAAAAATGTTTATACATTTTTAAAAAGCAAAGCAAGTTTTCCAAAATAAATGTAGAAGGCTATAGCTAGAAAAAATTTTATACCCTATACTTTAAAAAACTGTAAATTAAGTATAAGAAATATTTCTATTATAGTTACTATTACTATAGAGTATGTAAGTACATATCTTCAAGAATTCAGTTTTACTTACAACAGAAAATCCTCACAAACTTTTAAGTAAACGCAGATAAAAATTAAAATGTTTTTAATTTCACCAACAACAGACATCACATGACAAAAAATAAAATAAAAAATGTATTCAAAGATTGAGTTGAACACTTATTTGTATGTACATATATATGTACATACATACATACATACATACATACATACATACATAAAATCAATTTGTAGATATGTATGTATACATATCAAATTTCTTATCAATGCTTAAGTATTTATTAGATCTACATCATGAAAATATATGAAGCGTCGTTTAGTTAAAGCACAATGCAAATATAAACAATCCATACACTCAGGGAAAATCTGCAGCTTAAAAATAAGAATTCATCACATTAATTCAATAATTTTTAATATAATAGAAAATGTATATTGAGATATCTACAAACTAATGAGTTTAATAAATGAATACTGTAAATTAATATTTTGTCCATATTGAAATAAGAAATTTCAATATGACTAAACCTTCGCTAATGGTTCTTATTAATTCAGAATGGTTCTTACTGATTTCAAGTTGGTTTTTCTCTGTGTGTAGATAACTCTTTCAGTCAAAGAAGACGAATGTAGTTAAATAAACAAAATCTGTAATATAAACAAATTTCACACAGACCGACTTCAACGCGAGACAAATTTAAGCATGAGAAAATATAAAGCAATCGTAAGTACAAAAGCATACTAGGATTAGGGAAGTCCAGATATATGATAGTATTTTATAGTACCAAATGTCGATGTTGAAAACAATTTATTTCTACCTACACATAAATACCAGCTCAAATACACACACATAGCAGAATTCATATAAGAAATATCCAAGAAAATTTCAACAACACCCCACCTTTTGCAAATCATGACGAGCCTTAAATTCTCCCTCAGATATACATACACAAATTCCCATGATCATACATACATATACAATATATAAGATTAATCTCAACAACACAACACTCTCACCTACCTGAAATTACAGATAGTCTTAAACTTCTACAGACGTCTATACACATAGATTCTCACGGCTACATATTACAAGAACACCTCGGCCCTAATAAATCACAATCATCTTAAATTCTTACAAAAATACATATATACAAACATACACATAACCAATTTACCTCAACAACATTCTCACCCACCTCAAATCACGATCAGCCTTAAACTACTATAGACAGACACATCCACAAATCCCCATGGATACATATTACGTCAACAACCCTGCCCACCCAAATCATGGTCAGCCTTAAACTCCTACAGACATACAAACACACAGATTCCCCCGGTTGCATATTACTAGAACACCTCACCCCTCATAAATCACAATCAGCCTTAAGCTCCTACAGAAATACACACATTGAAATTCCTACAAACATACACATACACACACACACACAGACACACACATACACATACATTCACACACAACTACACACGCAATCGATCTACCTCAACTAAACCCCGCCCCCCTGCCAATCAAACCTTCACCTAAATTCTCACAGACAGACAGACACATCCACAAATTCCTATGGTTACATATTACGGCAACAACGCCGCCCACTCAAATCACGGTCAGCCTTAAATTCCCACAGTCTAGCAACACCTACATTAGCATTAGAAAAAATAACTTTCACGTTTTCCCGTCGTCATTAGGAAAAATCATTTTCCCGTCGGCATTTGAAAAAATTATATTCATGTTTTGCCGTCGGCATTAGGAAAAATAAGTATGTATTGCCGTCGGCATTAGGAAAAAAAAAATAATCATGTATTGCAGTAGGCATTTGAAAAAAATAATAATCATGTATTGCCGTCGGCATATACACTCATATGAAACCTCAAAAAAAAAATCACCCGTTATCACAATTAATGTAACCCAAAAAAATCACCCGTTCACACAAAGTTAATGTAAACAAAAAACATCAAAGCGCCGCCGAAAACACAAATTTCCAAGAATTTTAAAATTTCAGCAACAATTTAACAATTTCAGCCACAATTTAACAATTTCAGCCCACAATTTAACAATTTCAGCAACAATTTCACAATTTTAATTGGTCCAGAACCGGCAGTTCCCTACTACTAAAATCGCCAAACCGAAAAAAATCGCCAAAATCCGAACAAATCTCCAAGCTAAAAAAAATATTTAAAGAGCGTTTAAACTTAAAAACCGCTAAAATAAATCTCCATAAATGAAAAACGCCAAAACTAAAAAACCCCAAAGAGCGAAAAAATCTCAGAAACGAAAAAATGCCAAAGGCTAAAGTTCGTATTCGAAGCTATGTTTGAATCTGAATGTTTAAATCTGAACTAAAGTTATTTTTTTCAAATTCTTCTGATAAAGAAAGCAATATGTTGAAGACATCTTCATTCTCCCTAATGCGAGATATCTTTTTTTTAGTCTTTATTTCTGCACTCTTGGGCTTCTTCTGAAAGTTCTCCGATTGACAAGCACTGATATTATGAGCTAAAATTTTTTGTACTGTGCGATAAGTTTTTTTTTTTCGGGATATATACAAAATGAGCAACTGGGCACCGTAAAACCCCTACAACAACAATGACGGTCATTTGATGCATCATCTGATGGCCATTTCTGATGGGACTATATATCAGAAGTTGCCATCATTTTGTTAAGGGCAATATGAAGAAACTGATGTAAACATTCGTGTACGTGTGATTTTGTTTCTCTTTCATACTTGTGAACTTCATAAACTACCCTGCAGAAAGTGCGAATAGTGAAATTGTGATGATTTACTAGTGACGTTGTCAGTAGCACTACTGACCAGGTGTACCCCAGCCAATGGTATCATCTATTGCTATTTAACATTAGCTTTTCATTGAAAATCCACCACTAGACTATAGCACTACTGACTTAGTACCTCTTTCGGGACCACATGGACACATTGGCACCAAAGATTCACTAGTAAATTTTAGGGGCTCTAGTCTACAATATCGATATATCCCTCTCGTTGTCAATAGTAAACTTATAGTGATTTTTTAGTGACACTGTCAATAGTGCTACTGACTAGGTGTACCCCAGCCAATGCAAATGCCTATTGACAAATAACATAGGGTTGTCATTCAAAATCTATCAGTAGACTTTAGCACTATTGAGAAGGTAGTTCTTTTACGACTATATGGAAATATTTGAACCGAAGATTCACTCTAGATTTTAGTGACCCTCGTCTACATATATTTATTTAATATTATTGCACAACATAATAAAAAAGAAAAACAAACTATTGACGCGTTCATTGACAATATCACCAGAAATACACTAGAACTGTCGTCTCTAACGTATCTCTACTCGCGCATAAAAGGAAAGTTGTCGACATTTTAACTAAAGCAATTGTCGCTGGAGAAAGAGTATTGACATAGAGGCATATGGTTCTAAGTTGACTAGAGGGTAGTAAAACATATATACGAACTGCTCACTCCACAGTATTTTACTAACCAATACTGATGTAAATATCGTCAGAGCTGAAGAAACGAATATATACATACATATGTATGCATATTTTAAGTTTTGTTTATAATTTATAAAAATTCTTTTGTAAATTATTGTTCTTATCTTACTTTTTCACAAACATCATAATTTTCTTATCAGTTTTAATAATTTTAATTTTACAAACCAAACGAACTATAAGTTATTTGGAGTAAAATTTAATATTTTAGAATTTTTGACATATGTATGTACTAGTGATGTAACGAATGTAAATTTTTGATACGAATATTTGAAACGATATTCGCGAATACGAATGCGAATATTATATGCAATATGAAATATTAAAAAATTGTTATGAAAAAGGACTTCACACTCTTGTTGGCGTACTTTAAAGTTAATAAAAAGTACCCAAAATTTTAATGATCGTCATTAAATAATAAAGGGTGTCCCAACAAGAACGCAAGATTTAAATTTTAAATTAAACACAGATATATAAAAAAAAAATCGTGAAACCTTATTATATCGTAAAGTAGACAAAATGAGGTTATGTGTGGAACAACAAATCGGGCAGATGGCCACCGCGTATGGCCGTTTTGCATAAATGCTGCGGTATTTTATTAATGCAGCGTCCAATTTCCTCTTTTAAGGCTTGAGTCGTCGTCGGCTTATTCGCGTAAACCATCGACTTCAAAAAACCCGAAAGAAAAAAGTCTAATGGTGTTAAATCGCACGATCTAGGCGGCCAATTCTGGTCTCCAAAACGCGCAACAACACGACCGGGAAATGACTGTTGTAGCAATTGAATTGTTTCTCTGGCTGTATGACATGTGGTGCCGTCTTGTTGAAACCACATGCCCTCCGCATACATTTCTTCAATTCTAGGCACGAAAAAACTGGTTATCATTTTACGATACCGAAAACCATTGACTGTTTGCGCTTGACCTGCGTTTGAGCGACATCATCACGTACAGCTGCGACATTTTCGGTCGATCGACCTGGTCGAAGGCGCGTTGTTGTCTTTACATCACTAACAGACCCAGTTTCGGCAAATTTATTCATTAATGTCTTTACAGTTGACTCTTTTGGAGCATTATTGTGACTCCAAATTGATCGCAAATTTGCGAACTGTAGCCGCAAAACTTTCACCATTTTGGTAAAACAATTTCACAATGAGAATGCGTTGTTCATTCGCGTAGCGCTTCATTTTTACTAACCTCGTACCTTCTACTAGCAAACAATAACAATTGTTCAAATGTCAAACAATGACACTTCGAATGGCGCCAAATTTAAATATTGCGTTCTTGTTGGGACACCCTTTATTTGAAAATGATACAAAGCACAAATTTCTATTAAAAATTAATGTACGAACAAAAATTTTTGGTCATTTATTATTTAAATTTCGTTTAGGATTTATGCATTTATTTATTTAATTTCTTTGGAAAAATATTCGTATTCGTATTCGCCTAAATTTGGCCGAATATTCGATAATTCAAATACGAATACGAATATTCGTGCATCACTAGTATGTATATTAGATGTTCCACTCTAGCATATATGTTAGAGTAGAGCAACTGAAATCGCTGTTGAATTGAATGTAAAATTCTTGCAAATGTGTTAGTAAAAAAATGTTGTTTGTGTTAGTTTCGGTCATTCATTTCTTGTAGGGAAGTTTATATATTACATATTATATAAGTTTATATATTATATAAAAATTATATATTATTATTGGAAGAAAAATTAGGTTTTCTGTTGTATTCCATGAGTGTTCCAGCTTATTATACGAAGACGGTATGTTGATTTGTGCCGGCATGGTCCACAGAATAAACTGTACAATTTAGGTACATATTTTTCAAAATTTTTTAGACCTTTTTTGAAAAATCTTTTAAAATATAATAATTTGACATCATATAATCGAAATGAGAAAAATTGGACCACAGAAATGAAAACCACAGAAATATGCCGTAAGCATTTTTATTTTAGAAATCTGCATATGAACATTTCCACGAGAAAGTCCACTTTTTTGTCGCGTACGACAGCGAGCAATTAAGCTTGTCTTTCAGAAAAATGTGACTCGATTCCTTTTAAAGTTTTATCTAATGTAGAACTGCAGACGGGCTACAAAAATATATAAATAAGTAAAAATAAGTTTCGTTTTCTTTGACAAAAACAAGTATATTGGTTTGATGTCGCACGCTACAAAAAGCTTGCGCATTACTGTGAAAATGCCCATATATAGTTAAGCCACCCTTTATTGCAGCTGCATATAACCTGAAACTATTGTCAGAATACTTAATGATGATACTTTTTTCCCAACTTTCATCTCTTGGGGATTATCTAATTATATTTTAGTTATTTTTTCGTAACAGTGTTGTTAGTATATGTAATAGAAATTTTTTTACAATAATTCAATATATCGAGCGACATAATTTTCGAACTTAATTTTTGGATATTTTACGATCGTAAGTAAACCAATTTCGTCAAAAAAAACCCAGTCCCAAAAATATGTCGCTTAAGTTTTTTTAGCGGTTATGGCTCGATATGGAGACAAAAACTCATGAAAGTCAAATTTCTATCTATAAAATTTGTTCATGTTACAAAAACATTCCATAAAAAAAAAACATCCAAATACATTAGAAAGAAAGATGACAAGTTTTTTGTTTGAAATGAAATCATAATAGGTAGACACCAGAGAACAGCAATGAGTAGTGAAAAATTTAATAAAGTTGAATCACGAATCTTGTACTTATGCGCACTCATACTTATTGCAATGTTGTCTATGAATCAAATTCACTCGAAAGTTTGAAGTGTGTATCGAACTCATATTTAGCAAAATTTATGATGTTCTTGATTTCGACTCTCCTTAACTCAACGCGATCCAAAATAAGTATGATTCACAATGCGAACTTCGCATAAGAACATTAAAGCTCTCATTATGTTCTCCGTGTCCACGTACAGACCGATTTTTATTATTTTTCTGTCTGAAAGGTGACTTAATCGAGAGTGTTTTTAGCTATGTTTTAAGAAAATTAGTCCAGCCGCTTAGAAGATATCGCATCTTGTCTTGATATATTCGGGGGGTTTTTAAACTTTCTAATTTTTGTTATTTTTTTGAAAAAATTGAAAAACAACCATATTTACTACTATTGTACACTACTTGTAAAGTATTTAATGGCTAAACTTTTAAATAAACAAACATACATGCATAAATTGAGTGCGCTAAATCAATGTGTATAGCATAAGTATTTTCCTGAAATTAGAAATCAAACTGAGGTCATTTATGACGGTGTTTGTGGTATGACTATAATGTCGACGTCGCATTCATATTTATTTCACTTTATACTTATAAGCCAATGTCATCGTGAGTATGCGTAAATCAGATTAGTTGAGTTTAAATTATGTCTACTCACTTATATTTAAAATTTCATTAGTCAGTATGAATAGCGGAAAAATGATTGATTGCCGATCACTGATAGACAAATGCTCACTGGGTGAAAGGGC
This sequence comes from Tachina grossa, assembly GCA_949987645.1. Classification (NCBI taxonomy): domain Eukaryota; kingdom Metazoa; phylum Arthropoda; class Insecta; order Diptera; family Tachinidae; genus Tachina; species Tachina grossa. The sequence goes on along the minus strand of OX465276.1, from coordinate 133,060,330 downwards.
GGAAAAGAGAAGTTCCACCGTATTTAACTTTTAAGAAAAATATCTAGTTATGCAGTTTAATACCTTTAAATACGCATTTTAAAAGGATAAAACATAGAAGTTCTTTAAGACATTAAATTTATGCTAACAGTGCCCCCATTTTGGGTTCTGAAGTATGTATTCCAAGCTAAAAAAATTATATATGGTCCATATATTTTTAATATATGAATGTATATAACTATATATGAGTATGTATGAATTCATGTATGGAAATATATGGGATTATACATTGCAAAACTATTATATATGAACTAATATATGGACTGATATATGAAATATCCCAGCTAAAAAAAATATGTATGGACCATATATGATACCCCATATATGGTTCGGATCCGAAAAATGAGGGTATATGGGCATATATGATTATATATATTCATACATTTTCATACATGTATATATGTGTAAATATTCCCTCTACAGTATTCAAAGTTCATATTCATACTCTCTTGATTCACAAAAGCGCAATAAATTAAATTACTAAAATTACTTTTTTTTAAATTTTGAACAGGGAAGTTGCATTTAATGAAACATTTGTTTGGACAAATAGTGAAAAACGAACTAAAAGTCATTTCATTCATCATTTTTATTCAAAAGGTGAATCAATTATTTAAAAAACACAAAAATCATATTCGTACATAAAATTTAATTTAAGAAATCAGATTAAAAATTAATGCAATTAATTACAAAAGAAAAAATTGTCCATCTAACAATAGTTTTCAATATAATTTTTTGCAATAATGTGAACTTTGTTTCTTATCTAGAGAATTCTGTTATTTTCTATAAAATTAATGACTGAATTATCCTTTTGATTATTTTATATATTAAATGGGGCCACAATGTATAAAATCGTACAAAAATGGTTTTTTTGTAACAAGTTTTTCTCTTTTAAAGGTTGAGGCTGTACGCATATAAACTTTGCCTACCGTATGTATTTTCTATTGGATTTTCAATTCACCAGTGATAAAATACCAAGATTTTTTGATCGAAAAAACGATCTTATGTCAGATATCATGTATGCATATTCTTATATGGCTCCATATATTAAATCTTATTTCTAAATATGGATCCACTTCATAATTAAATTTCCATATATGAGCTTATATTTATATATTATAATACATTTCATATATTAGTTCATATATAATAGTTTTGCAATGTATAATCCCATATATTTCCATACATGAATTCATACATATTCATATATAGTGATATACATTCATATATAAAAAATATATGGATCATATATAATTTTTTTAGCTGGGGTATTATAATATATGAGCTCATATATGGAAATTTCATTATGAAGCTCTTCTATATGTGGATCCATGTATAGAAATAAGATTTAATATATGGAGCCACATAAGAATATATGCATACATGATGTATCACATAATATCGTTTTTGCAATAAAAAAAGATTGGTATTTTATCACTGGTGAATTGGAAATCCATTAGAAAATACATACGGTAGGCAAAGTTTATATGCGTATAGTCTCAACCTTTAAAAAAGAAAAACTTTTGTTACAAAAAAAAAGCATTCTTGTACGATTTTATACATTTAGATTTAATATATCAAATAATCAAAAGGATAATCCAGTCATTAATTTTATAGAAAATATCAGAATTCTCTAGATAAGAAACAAAGTTCATATTACTGCAAAAAATTATGTTGGAAACAATTGTTAGTATAAAAACGGATTATTTTTTCTATTATAATTAATTTCACTAGTTTTTAATCTGATTTCTTAATTTAATTTCTTCATCTTAAATTAAATTTTATGTACGAATATGAGTTTTGTGTTCCCAGCTAAAAAAATATGTATGGAGCATATATAATATCCCATATATGGTCCGGATACGAAAAATGAGGGTATATGGGCATATATGATTGTATATATTCATACATTTTCATACATGTTGCACAGACAAAAAACTGCCTCATAGAATCAATAAGATTTTCTCTATGAAACGTTTTTAGGCTAAGGGGTATCCCAGCAGAAAGAAGCGAAGATTTTTTCATAGAGATTCCTTATTGTTTTTATGTGGTAAATCTTATTAATTTTATCAAGAAGAAAACCACATAAAATCAAGAAGAAATCTTATTATTCCCAACTTCTTTTTTACTCAATTTCAACTTTTTTTTTAAGCAATTTCCGTTATTTTTGGCACCAAAAAAACAATCCATAGAGAAAAACTTCTTGATTCTATTATGTTTTCTTATAAATAGTAAACTATAGGGATTTCTTATTGATTTTATTAGGTTGCCTTATTGATTTTTTTAAAAAGGTTTTCTTCTTGATTTTATTAGGCTATCTTATTGATTTTTTCAATAAGGTTTTCTTCTTGATTTTATTAGGTTCCTATATGATTATGTGTAAGGCATCTTATTGATTTTTATTAATAAGGAAATCTTCTTGATTTTATGAGGTGTCTTGTTATTTCATATCTATAAATAGACACAGACAATTTTTTTTTCATGATCTTTTTCGTTTTTGTATAAGCATGTTTGCAAAATTATTTCAATGGTTATTCAGACTGCTTTTTAGCATATTGGTTAGAGTGTTTGTCTATCAGTCAGAAGTTTGCTGGTTCAATACTTGTCTCCTTTCAAGTAATAATATGTATGTATGTATGGTGAGTTAGTTATTTAATTAAGAATACAACATAATATGTATGTATCTATGTAAGTATGTATAGTATGTATAGTATAAATAAATAACATCTACATATACTACATACATACATAAGTATATGGTATAGAATTTAAATGAAAATACATAAGCAAAGCACAAAGAATAAAGAAAGACATATTTTTTTTTTATTTTATGAGGTCGCCTCATAAAATCAAGAAGAAAACCTTATTAAAAAAATCAATAAGATAACCTCATAAAAACTACAAGATTTCTTCTTGATTTTTTCAAAAAGGTTTTCTCTATGAAATTAATAAGATTTCCTTATTGAAAAAAAACCATAGAGATTTCTTATTAATTTTGTTCTATTTTATGAGGTATTTATTAGGCACTGTTTTCTCTGTGTGTGCAATAATTTAACTTACTAAAATTACTTTTTTTTAAATTTTGAACAGAGAGGTTGTATTTAATGAAACATTTGTTTGGACAAATAATTAAAAACGAACTAAAAGTCATTTCATTCCTCATTTTAAGTCAAAAGGTGAATAAATTATTTAAAAAACACAAAACTCATATTCGTACATAAAATTTAATTTAAGAAATCAGATTAAAAACTAATGCAATTAATTATAAAAGAAAAAATAATCCGTCTAACAATAGTTTTCAATATAATTTTTCCAGTAATCTGAACTTTGTTTCTTATCTAGAAAAGTCTTTTATTTTTGATTGTATACCGTATGTATTTTCTAATGGATTTCCAATTCACCAGTGATAAAATACCAAGCTTTTTTGATTGCAAAACCGATCTTATACATACATACATACATTTCCATACATGAATTCATACATATTCATATATAGTTATATACATTCATATATTAAAAATATATGGACCATAAATAATTTTTTTAGCTGGGTTTTTTAAATAATTGATTCACATTTTCTCTAAAAATGATGAATGAAATGACTTTAAGTTCGTTTTTCCTTATTTGTTCAAACAAATGTTTCATTAAATACAACCTACTTGTTCAAAATCTAAAATAAAGTAATTTTATTAATTTAATTTATTACACAGTAGTTCGCTTTTGTGAATCATGAAAGTATGAATATGAACTTTGCATACTGTGGAGGGAATATTTACACATACATGTATGAAAATGTATGAATATATATGTAATCATATATGCCGATATATCCTAATTTTTCGGATCCGAACCATATATGGGATATCATATATGCTCCATACATATTTTTTTTAACTGGGTTTCTAAATTAAAATGTTTCATGCTTTCAAAAATTTTACATAATAGGGTGTTACTGTATTATTATTATATTCTATTATAGGGTGTTATTGTATTATTATTATATTCTATTAACTTTCCTTTCAATTCTTCTTTTTCAAAATAAAGTTCATTTTCTTTTCTGTTTTTTTTCCTCCAAGAACTAAAAGTAGATTAATTACAGCCCCAAGTGCCACAATTATATATTGTGGCTTTCCACAAAACCCAAGTAGTATAGTTTATAGATTAAAAGAAAAATTATTTTATTTTCTTGTGTAACTCATTTAATGTGGAAAACGGTTCACGTGCTTAAAAAACGTTAGGAGAAGTTCCTTTATTTCAAATGTTGTACTTTATTATTTCGCTGTTCAAAGTTTCACAAAATAATAGTCCATCATTGTCATACACTATAATTATTAGCATTTTTTTAACTGCATTTATTAAATATATAAATAATCACTTCTTATACACGCATAAATAATATGTTTGCCAGTGTGCTTAACTTTATTTTGAGTAATAAATTTTTATAAAATAAAAAATTATACACATTAGTATTTTTGTTACTAAACTTTGTATAAAATTTATTTGTTAGAAAAAACGCATTTTAGCTAATTGTAGGCCACCAATGTATGGACGTGTGTGCACTATTATTTAAATGCTGGTATCGCACAAAATTTTGTAAAAGCTTTAACAACCAAAGACTTGGAAATCCTTGTTTATGTGGGGAAGATTGTTGGTCATAAATTTTGCACACAATGAACTCGTTTTTACTGCTCAGTTATAGAAAAATAGACATAATTTTAAAATTTTATTTCGAATTCTTAAAATTCTGTAAATCAGCTACGTTCAAACACACATACTTTAATATTTGCATTTGAGGTAAATAGATTTGAAAGCTCTTAAATTTGTTAATAATTAATTGTAACAAACCAAAAAATTTTGTCTTAAGTAGAACAAAAACAAGCAAATTATCTAACATGTGCATAATTAGGAAAGAACAAAGGACAATGGCAAGACTGTTGTAAATTTAGAGATGGTAAAATTGAGCTTTCATTTGAAAAAAAAGCTTTCAGCAAATTTAAAATTGATGAATCAAACCAATTCACATATTCCATTTGCAATAAAAGTTGTGTATATAAAGCATAAATCTACATCAACTGACACCACACACAGTGGACCAAACACAAAAGAACGCTGATGATGAAGGTGTAGGTGTAAATATAAATATAGCAACAAATTAATATTGAAAAATAATAATTAAAAATTAACTTTTCTTGTTTCATTGCAAAAAAAAACAATTATTGTTGTCGCCGAAATCTGATTCACTAACTTTTGTTTAACGATAATTGCATTTTTAAAATAATTATAACGAAAATGTATCGAATTTGCTATTCAGTAACATTTTTAACGATATTCGTTGTAGGTTAATGTCAGCTGTCAGTCGTTATTTAAGCGACAATATTTTTTTTCTGTTAATTTTATCGACAAAAATCAACAGAAAATATCAGCTGCGTACTATCGTTAAAAAGAAGTTACCGAATCACACAATTATTATTGCAAGCGACTAAATGTATAAACAAAAATTACGTCTGTCGGATCGTGAATCGCATTACTAGTTGGCCGTTGTGCTTTCGTCGGTGTGAAAGCACAAAAAGCTATAAAAGTTTGCACATTGTCCAAATGGCTTGGACGTACCTGCTGTAAATGAAAAATAATTCCTTAAAAATAGCATTTATTTTACTCTTACTTCAGAGCTGAATAAGTTAAAAATCATTTTCATTTTCTTGCAACGAATTAGGGTGCTGCTTTTGTGTGAAATCGTTAAAGTGCTGACTAAAAAGCAAACGATGGTCTTCTTGAGTCTCAATTTGAGCCATGGCCACACCCAATCATAGAATTTTCTGATTTGCATTAGTGTATAAGCTGGTGCATGTCACAGTGCCCGCTTTCAACAATATCTGTAGCAATAAACTTATAAAATGCTTACATACATAGTTTAAATTAATGCGACTAATTAACACAAGAGGCGCTGCAACGATGCTTTTAAAGAACGATGATGAACGAAGTACACTCAGGGAAAAGATGCAATTTAAAAATAAGAACGCGTCACATTAATTCAATAATTTTCAATATAATAGAAAATATACATATATTGAAGGAAGTACACTCAGAGAAAAAATGCAACTTAAAAATAAGAACGCGTCACATTAATTCAATAATTTTCAATATAATAGAAAATGTATATTGACATGCTTAAAAATAAATAAAATTAATAAATTAATAATTTAAATTAATATTTTTCCATATTAAAATAAGAAATTCCAGCACGACTAGCTAGACTTTCGTTAATGTTTCTTATTAAGTCAATATGGTTTTTTATTGATTTTAAGCTGTTTTTTCTCTAGGTGTATGGTCTAAAATGTCTCCAAGTTAACAATCTGGAGCGTCTGGAGTGTTCACCAATTTGAGTGTTCACAATTCAACACACTTTTTCCAGTGGAATATTTTGACAATACTGCTCACTACAAACATAACTGCCAAGTCATTGCTAAATAACTACCAAAAAATATAACACGAAATAATTTAAATTTTGCTTAAGAGTACTTTTGAATATGAAGATTACAGGGGTTTCATTAAGTCAAAATCGGCTTATCTCGACTTAAGAACTCTTTCCTTTTTGGCCAAAGAAATACACATATATTTTTCTTGCTTTTGCTCTAGTAAAACTTAGGGTGAATTTGATTCAAAGATTTTATTTTTTAAGCTATAAAGGACAGCCCATTTTATGGTTGCTATCACTATACATTGTTTACTGGATCCACAATTGATCACGTTTCTCAAATAATTTTGAGAATTGAAATAATCGATTTGGAAAAATGTAGTTTTCTAGTGAAACTTCTTGAGAAGATCAGTGGTCGTTTGGATATAATATGGAGGAGCGCAACACATACTACAACATATAGGTGTGATACTCTGATGGTTCCTAAATGTGACCCAATTGTGACCCAACGTTTCTCAAATAATTTTGAGAATTGAAATAATCGATTTTAAAAAATATGCTTTTTTACTGAAATTTTTGGATAAATTTGGCTAAATTGAGTCACATTTAGGACCCCTCAGCTTACCACACCTAAACTGAACCAAAAAGGTACATAAATTCAACGAAAAACTTCGTTGATTCAACGAATTTATTCCTTATTTTTCACCTAAGGAAGATGTTCATTGAATTCAACGTATGCCAATCATTGGCTTGTTGAATTCAACGTACCAGTTCGTTGAAGTTAAGAATCTATACGTTGAAACCTATAAAACTACATATTGAATGCAATGAACTTATTTCTTGAGATTAATGAGGCCTTTATTCTTTCATTTTCCTCCATGAAAAGGAGTACAAATCAGTTGTAGTTTTTACCTACTTACCAAATTCTTCACATTATTTCATTAAACGGTTTTGTAATTTATAATCACCAACAATTTTGTCTAAACTTTAAAATTAAGTACCAATTTTAAAAATACATACAAACATACAAATATTTGAGTTTCTATGCGGGAAAAAATTCCGGTAAATCCCCAAAAATTTTTAGCGGAAATTTTCAGGAACTCCATATTTACGTTTTCGTAGTAACTAGTCCTTTTTAGGGTGTTCCGTGCACTAAAAATTAAAGGTTGTTCCAAAGCGACCAATGAAAAATGTTAAAATCTTATATGTAATATACATATAATTTTTTATACTTAGATACTTGAAATTTGAAAAGTGTGTTTTTATACAGACTAAAATTAATAATAAATTAAAAAATTATCAAAATTAAAGGGTGTTCTATCAATTATTGTAATTTTGGCAAACTTTCTATACTCGTATCTGGGGAACCGTAAAAGACAAACTCTTGAAATTCTCAAAAACGCCAAAACTAAAAAATCGCCAAACCGAAAAAAATCGCCAAAATCCGAACAAATCTCCAAGCTAAAAAAAATATTTAAAGAGCGTTTAAACTTAAAAAACGCTAAAATAAATCTCCATAAATGAAAAACGCCAAAACTAAAAAACCCCAAAGAGCGAAAAAATCTCAGAAACGAAAAAATGCCAAAGGCTAAAGTTCGTATTCGAAGCTATGTTTAAATCTGAATGTTTAAATCTGAACTAAAGTTATTTTTTTCAAATTCTTCTGATAAAGAAAGCAATATGTTGGAGACATCTTCATTCTCCCTAATGCGAGATATCTTTTTTTTAGTCTTTATTTCTGCACTCTTGGGCTTCTTCTGAAAGTTCTCCCATTGGCAAGCACTGATATTCAATTAAATTTTTTCATGAGCTAAAATATTTTGTACTGTGCGATAAGTTTTTTTTTCGGGATATATACAAAATGAGCAACTGGGCACCGTAAAACCCCTACAATAACAATGACGGTCATTTGATGCATCATCTGATGGCCATTTCTATCATTTTGTTAAGGGCAATATGAAGAAACTGATGTAAACATTCGTATACGTGTGATTTTGTTTCTCTTTCATACTTGTGAACTTCATAAACTACCCTGCAGAAAGTGCGAATAGTGAAATTGTGATGATTTACTAGTGACTTTGTCAGTAGCACTACTGACCAGGTGTACCCCAGCCAATGGTATCATCTATTGATATTTAACATTAGCTTTTCATTGAAAATCCACCACTAGACTATAGCACTACTGACTTAGTACCTCTTTCGGGACCACATGGAGACATTTGCACCAAAGATTCACTAGTAAATTTTAGGGTCTCTAGTCTACAATATCGATATATACTCTCTTATAGTGATTTTCTAGTGAAATTGTCAATAGTGCTACTGACTAGGTGTATCCCAGCCAATGCAAATGCCTATTGACAAATAACATAGGGTTGTCATTCAAAATCTATCAGTAGACTTTAGCACTATTGAGAAGGTAGTTCTTTTACGACTATATGGAAATATTTGAACCGAAGATTCACTCGTAGATTTTAGTGACCCTCGTCTACATATATTTATTTAATATTATTGCACAACATAACAAAAAGGAAAAACAAACTATTGACGCGTTCATTGACAATATCACCAGAAATACACTAGAACTGTCGTCTCTAACGTATCTCTACTCGCGCATAAAAGGAAAGTTGTCGACATTTTAACTAAAGCAATTGTCGCTGGAGAAAGAGTATTGACATAGAGGCATATGGTTCTAAGTTGACTAGAGGGTAGTAAAACATATATATGAACTGCTCACTCCACAGTATTTTACTAACCAATACTGATGTAAATATCGTCAGAGCTGAAGAAACGAATATATACATACATATGTATGCATATTTTAAGTTTTGTTTATAATTTATAAAAATTCTTTTGTAAATTATTGTTCTTATCTTACTTTTTCACAAACATCATAATTTTCTTATCAGTTTTAATAATTTTAATTTTACAAACCAAACGAACTATAAATTATTTGGAGTAAAATTTAATATTTTAGAATTTTTGACATATGTATGTACTAGTGATGTAACGAATGTAAATTTTTGATACGAATATTTGAAACGATATTCGCGAATACGAATACGAATATTATATGCAATATGAAATATTAAAAAATTGTTATGAAAAAGGACTTCACACTCTTGTTGGCGTACTTTAAAGTTAATAAAAAGTACCCAAAATTTTAATGATCGTCATTAAATAATAAAGGGTGTCCCAACAAGAACGCAAGATTTAAATTTTAAATTAAACACAGATATATAAAAAAAAATCGAGAAACCTTATTATATCGTAAAGTAGACAAAATGAGGTTATGTGTGGAACAACAAATCGGGCAGATGGCCGCCGCGTATGGCCGTTTTGCATAAATGCTGCGGTATTTTATTAATGCAGCGTCCAATTTCCTCTTTTAAGGCTTGAGTCGTCGCCGGCTTATTCGCGTAAACCATTGACTTCAAAAAACCCGAAAGAAAAAAGTCTAATGGTGTTAAATCGCACGATCTAGGCGGCCAATTCTGGTCTCCAAAACGCGCAACAACACGACCGGGAAATGACTGTTGTAGCAATTGAATTGTTTTTCTGGCTGTATGACATGTGTTGCCGTCTTGTTGAAACCACATGCCCTCCGCATACATTTCTTCAATTCTAGGCACGAAAAAACTGGTTATCATTTTACGATACCGAAAACCATTGACTGTTTGCGCTTGACCTGCGTTTGAGCGACATCATCACGTACAGCTGCGACATTTTCAGTCGATCGACCTGGTCGAAGGCGCGTTGTTGTCGTTACATCACTAACAGACCCAGTTTCGGCAAATTTAATTATTAATGTCTTTACAGTTGACTCTTTTGGAGCATATAATAGTTTTGCAATATATAATCCCATATATTTCCATACATGAATTCATACATATTCATATATAGTGATATACATTCATATATTAAAAATATATGGATCATATATAATTTTTTTTTAGCTGGGATATTATAATATATGAGCTCATATATGGAAATTTCATTATGAAGCTCTCCATATGTGGATCCATGTATAGAAATAAGATTTAATATATGGAGCCATATAAGAATATATGCATACATGATGTATCACATAATATCGTTTTTGCAATAAAAAAGATTGGTATTGTATCACTGGTGAATTGGAAATCCATTAGAAAATACATACGGTAGACAAAGTTTATATGCGTATAGTCTCAACCTTTAAAAAAGAAAAACTTTTGTTACAAAAAAAAAAGCATTCTTGTACGATTTTATACATTTAGATTTAATATATCAAATAATCAAAAGGATAATCCAGTCATTAATTTTATAGAAAATATCAGAATTCTCTAGATAAGAAACAAAGTTCATATTACTGCAAAAAATTATGTTGGAAACAATTGTTAGTATAAAAACGGATTATTTTTTCTGTTATAATTAATTTCATTAGTTTTTAATCTGATTTCTTAATTTAATTTCTTCATCTTAAATTAAATTTTATGTACGAATATGAGTTTTGTGTTCCCAGCTAAAAAAATATGTATGGAGCATATATAATATCCCATATATGGTTCGGATACGAAAAATGAGGGTATATGGGCATATATAATTGTATATATTCATACATTTTCATACATGTTGCACAGATAAAAACCTGCCTCATAGAATCAATAAGATTTTCTTTATGAAACGTTTTTAGGCTAAGGGGTATCCCAGCAGAAAGAAGCGAAGATTTTTTCATAGAGATTCCTTATTGTTTTTATGTGGTAAGTCTTATTAATTTTATCAAGAAGAAAACCACATAAAATCAAGAAGAAATCTTATTATTCCCAACTTTTTTTTACTAAATTTCTGTTATTTTTGGCACCAAAAAACAATCCATAGAGAAAAACTTCTTGATTCTATTAGGTTTTCTTATAAATAGTAAACTATAGGGATTTCTTATTGATTTTATTAGGTTGCCTTATTGATTTTTTCAATAAGGTTTTCTTCTTGATTTTATTAGGTTCCTATATGATTATGTGTAAGGCATCTTATTGATTTTTTTAATAAGGAAATCTTCTTGATTTTATGAGGTGTCTTGTTATTTCATATCTATAAATAGACACAGACAATTTTTTTTCATGATCTTTTTCGTTTTTGTATAAGCATGTTTGCAAAATTATTTCAATGGTTATTCAGACTGCTTGTTAGCATATTGGTTAGAGTGTTTGTCTCTCAGTCAGAAGTTTGCTGGTTCAATACTTGTCTCCTTTCAAGTAATAATGTGTATGTATGGTGAGTTAGTTAATTAAGAATACAATATAATATGTATGTATATATGTAAGTATGTATAGTATAAATAAATAACCCAGTTGGCCACGTCTTTAAGACATCTTTGACGACGGGTACAAGACAATGGTAAGTCGTAGAAGACATATTAAAGACAACTCCATACAAATCGTTGACGAAATTTTCATACAAATGGCGGCGAGGTCACACAAGACCAGATGAGCGACATTGTCGCTCAGATTGTCCTCAACAAGGCTTTATTGAAGACAAAACGTGTGACACTGTCGCTCAGATTGTCATCAGCAAGGCTTTATTGAAGACATAACGAGGGACATTGTCGCTCATATTGTCGTCAACAATGCTTTATTGAAGACACAACGAGGGACATTGTCGCTCAGATTGTCCTCGACAAGGCTTTATTGAAGACAAACCGTATGACACTGTCGCTCAGATGATCCCCAACAAAGTTTTATTGAAGAGAAAACGTGTGACATTGTCGTTCAGATAGTCATGAACGCCGATTTCTTTTAAATTGTCGATTAGAAAACTTAATCTACAGACGACATGTCGTATATGAATTGTAGAAGACAATGTCGTCTAGGACGATTTGGACAACTGGGAACATCTACATATACTACATACATACATAAAAGTATATGGTATAGAATTTAAATGAAAATACATAAGCAAAGCACAAAGAATAAAGAAAGACATATTTTTTTTTTTATTTTATGAGGTCGCCTCATAAAATCAAGAAGAAAACCTTATTAAAAAAATCAATAAGATAACCTCATAAAAACTACAAGATTTCTTCTTGATTTTTTCAAAAAGGTTTTCTCTATGAAATTAATAAGATTTCCTTATTGAAAAAAAACCATAGAGATTTCTTATTAATTTTGTTCTATTTTATGAGGTATTAATTAGGCACTGTTTTCTCTGTGTGTGCAATAATTTAATTTACTTTTTTTAAATTTTGAACAGAGAGGTTGTATTTAATGAAACATTTGTTTGGACAAATAATTAAAAACGAACTAAAAGTCATTTCATTCCTCATTTTAAGTCAAAAGGTGAATAAATTATTTAAAAAACACAAAACTCATATTCGTACATAAAATTTAATTTAAGAAATCAGATTAAAAACTAATGCAATTAATTATAAAAGAAAAAATAATCCGTCTAACAATAGTTTTCAATATAATTTTTCCAGTAATCTGAACTTTGTTTCTTATCTAGAAAAGTCTTTTATTTTCGATTGCATACCGTATGTATTTTCTAATGGATTTCCAATTCACCAGTGATAAAATACCAAGTTTTTTTGATTGCAAAACCGATCTTATACATACATACATACATTTCCATACATGAATTCATACATATTCATATATAGTTATATACATTCATATATTAAAAATATATGGACCATAAATAATTTTTTTAGCTGGGTTTTTTAAATAATTGATTCACATTTTCTCTAAAAATGATGAATGAAATGACTTTAAGTTCGTTTTTCCTTATTTGTTCAAACAAATGTTTCATTAAATACAACCTACTTGTTCAAAATCTAAAATAAAGTAATTTTATTAATATAATTTATTACACAGTAGTTCGCTTTTGTGAATCATGAAAGTATGAATATGAACTTTGCATACTGTGGAGGGAATATTTACACATACATGTATGAAAATGTATGAATATATATGTAATCATATATGCCGATATATCCTAATTTTTCGGATCCGAACCATATATGGGATATCATATATGCTCCATACATATTTTTTTTAACTGGGTTTCTAAATTAAAATGTTTCATGCTTTCAAAAATTTTACATAATAGGGTGTTACTGTATTATTATTATATTCTATTATAGGGTGTTATTGTATTATTATTATATTCTATTAACTTTCCTTTCAATTCTTCTTTTTCAAAATAAAGTTCATTTTCTTTTCTGTTTTTTTTCCTCCAAAAACTAAAAGTAGATTAATTACAGCCCCAAGTGCCACAATTATATATTGTGGCTTTCCACAAAACCCAAGTAGTATAGTTTATAGATTAAAAGAAAAATTATTTTATTTTCTTGTGCAACTCATTTAATGTGGAAAACGGTTCACGTGCTTAAAAAACGTTAGGAGAAGTTCCTTTATTTCAAATGTTGTACTTTATTATTTCGCTGTTCAAAGTTTCACAAAATAATAGTCCATCATTGTCATACACTATAATTATTAGCATTTTTGTTAACTGCATTTATTAAATATATAAATAATGACTTCTTATACACGCATAAATAATATGTTTGCCAGTGTGCTTAACTTTATTTTGAGTAATAAATTTTTATAAAATAAAAAATTATACACATTAGTATTTTTGTTACTAAACTTTGTATAAAATTTATTTGTTAGAAAAAACGCATTTTAGCTAATTGTAGGCCACCAATGTATGGACGTGTGTGCACTATTATTTAAATGCTGGTATCGCACAAAATTTTGTAAAAGCTTTAACAACCAAAGACTTGGAAATCCTTGTTTATGTGGGGAAGATTGTTGGTCATAAATTTTGCACACAATGAACTCGTTTTTACTGCTCAGTTATAGAAAAATAGACATAATTTTAAAATTTTATTTCGAATTCTTAAAATTCTGTAAATCAGCTACGTTCAAACACACATACTTTAATATTTGCATTTGAGGTAAATAGATTTGAAAGCTCTTAAATTTGTTAATAATTAATTGTAACAAACCAAAAAATTTTGTCTTAAGTAGAACAAAAACAAGCAAATTATCTAACATGTGCATAATTAGGAAAGAACAAAGGACAATGGCAAGACTGTTGTAAATTTAGAGATGGTAAAATTGAGCTTTCATTTGAAAAAAAAGCTTTCAGCAAATTTAAAATTGATGAATCAAACCAATTCACATATTCCATTTGCAATAAAAGTTGTGTATATAAAGCATAAATCTACATCAACTGACACCACACACAGTGGACCAAACACAAAAGAACGCTGATGATGAAGGTGTAGGTGTAAATATAAATATAGCAACAAATTAATATTGAAAAATAATAATTAAAAATTAACTTTTCTTGTTTCATTGCAAAAAAAAACAATTATTGTTGTCGCCGAAATCTGATTCACTAACTTTTGTTTAACGATAATTGCATTTTTAAAATAATTATAACGAAAATGTATCGAATTTGCTATTCAGTAACATTTTTAACGATATTCGTTGTAGGTTAATGTCAGCTGTCAGTCGTTATTTAAGCGACAATATTTTTTTTCTGTTAATTTTATCGACAAAAATCAACAGAAAATATCAGCTGCGTACTATCGTTAAAAAGAAGTTACCGAATCACACAATTATTATTGCAAGCGACTAAATGTATAAACAAAAATTACGTCTGTCGGATCGTGAATCGCATTACTAGTTGGCCGTTGTGCTTTCGTCGGTGTGAAAGCACAAAAAGCTATAAAAGTTTGCACATTGTCCAAATGGCTTGGACGTACCTGCTGTAAATGAAAAATAATTCCTTAAAAATAGCATTTATTTTACTCTTACTTCAGAGCTGAATAAGTTAAAAATCATTTTCATTTTCTTGCAACGAATTAGGGTGCTGCTTTTGTGTGAAATCGTTAAAGTGCTGACTAAAAAGCAAACGATGGTCTTCTTGAGTCTCAATTTGAGCCATGGCCACACCCAATCATAGAATTTTCTGATTTGCATTAGTGTATAAGCTGGTGCATGTCACAGTGCCCGCTTTCAACAATATCTGTAGCAATAAACTTATAAAATGCTTACATACATAGTTTAAATTAATGCGACTAATTAACACAAGAGGCGCTGCAACGATGCTTTTAAAGAACGATGATGAACGAAGTACACTCAGGGAAAAGATGCAATTTAAAAATAAGAACGCGTCACATTAATTCAATAATTTTCAATATAATAGAAAATATACATATATTGAAGGAAGTACACTCAGAGAAAAAATGCAACTTAAAAATAAGAACGCGTCACATTAATTCAATAATTTTCAATATAATAGAAAATGTATATTGACATGCTTAAAAATAAATAAAATTAATAAATTAATAATTTAAATTAATATTTTTCCATATTAAAATAAGAAATTCCAGCACGACTAGCTAGACTTTCGTTAATGTTTCTTATTAAGTCAATATGGTTTTTTATTGATTTTAAGCTGTTTTTTCTCTAGGTGTATGGTCTAAAATGTCTCCAAGTTAACAATCTGGAGCGTCTGGAGTGTTCACCAATTTGAGTGTTCACAATTCAACACACTTTTTCCAGTGGAATATTTTGACAATACTGCTCACTACAAACATAACTGCCAAGTCATTGCTAAATAACTACCAAAAAATATAACACGAAATAATTTAAATTTTGCTTAAGAGTACTTTTGAATATGAAGATTACAGGGGTTTCATTAAGTCAAAATCGGCTTATCTCGACTTAAGAACTCTTTCCTTTTTGGCCAAAGATATACACATATATTTTTCTTGCTTTTGCTCTAGTAAAACTTAGGGTGAATTTGATTCAAAGATTTTATTTTTTAAGCTATAAAGGACAGCCCATTTTATGGTTGCTATCACTATACATTGTTTACTGGATCCACAATTGATCACGTTTCTCAAATAATTTTGAGAATTGAAATAATCGATTTGGAAAAATGTAGTTTTCTAGTGAAACTTCTTGAGAAGATCAGTGGTCGTTTGGATATAATATGGAGGAGCGCAACACATACTACAACATATAGGTGTGATACTCTGATGGTTCCTAAATGTGACCCAATTGTGACCCAACGTTTCTCAAATAATTTTGAGAATTGAAATAATCGATTTTAAAAAATATGCTTTTTTACTGAAATTTTTGGATAAATTTGGCTAAATTGAGTCACATTTAGGACCCCTCAGCTTACCACACCTAAACTGAACCAAAAAGGTACATAAATTCAACGAAAAACTTCGTTGATTCAACGAATTTATTCCTTATTTTTCACCTAAGGAAGATGTTCATTGAATTCAACGTATGCCAATCATTGGCTTGTTGAATTCAACGTACCAGTTCGTTGAAGTTAAGAATCTATACGTTGAAACCTATAAAACTACATATTGAATGCAATGAACTTATTTCTTGACCCAACGTATTTATACTTTGAATTTAATGAAATAGTTCCTTGAATTTAAAGAACCTATTCCTTGACCCAAAGAACGTAATCATTAATTTTTATGAATTTATTCCTTGACCCAATGCACCTTATAGAAATAACAAGTTCATATTAAATTGATTATTTTATTTAAAAATTCATATTGTTACGAAAATGGCCGTCGACAAGGTTAAGCAGCACTACACAAAAATATTCCAACAGGCTTAATGTAAGTGTTACGCGAAAATATTCCTACAAGTTCAAAGCAAAGAATAGTCTAGAATAGTAGCAAACAACTAAATAAGCATGCGCAGCATTAAACATAAACAAGCAAAAGCAACAACAAAAAGCGTCTGCTTATTAAGAAGATTCACATATTTACACACATACATACATGGTAATTCAAACGAAAAGCGAAAGATAAACAACCACCGTGAATTGCTTAGTTAATGATGTACACACGTACGCATATACACATGTATGTACATAGTTACCACATGAACTTAATTAGGCAGCATATAAGATGATAATGATCGTCTAGACCATGGTACAATTATACTAGGTACATGCACGACTACAACAAAATTACAACACCAAAAAAAACACATTCATTTTGTTGGTATAAACAAACGAATAATTGTCAGAAACACATGCCTTTTGTTTTTAAAAATAACAATTACAGGGTAACTAAAGTACAATTGCAGACGCGGCATTCATGAATGATTATAGTCATTCAGTGTTGCCAATAGGTGTGTAATTACACAGGGTGTGCAATTACTCTCATTTGTAGGCCATGTAATTACATTCATGTATAATCTGTGTGTAATTCTACTTTGGCTTGTATTTTTATTCATTTTTGTTTTAATTTTAACCTACACAAAAGATGTGTAGTGTAATTTTCTTCAACATATAATTGGAAACACAGCCATGTGTAATTTCATTGGCAACACTGTAATCATTTTATGCACACACATACACTAACATTTTTGCAGCTTGTAAACAAAGTTTGACAACTGTAGGTATTGTATACATTAACAGGCTGGGCTTGTGCATGTACCTGTTATAATTGTATCATGGTCTAGACATTGCTTGAAACTTCTAGTAGAATTTGTGTAGAATATAAAAAGAGGTGACGCAGCCAATGAGTTAGTCAGTTGCAGTTGTGAGTCAGTTGCGAACAAGTTAGTTCAGTTGCGAGTGAACAAGTCAGTTGACAATTAAGTTGTGAATTAGGAAAAGAAGTGTGAGTTGGGAAAAGGAGAAACAAAAGGACAGTCTATAGTGACAGCAAAGCCTGTCGTGGAATTGAGATTATTGTGGAGTCTGATCTTTTAATGAAATTTTCAATGGCCGTTTTGCATAAATGCTGCGGTATTTCATTAATGCAGCGTCTAATTTCCTCTTTTAAGGCTTGATTCGTTGTCGACTTAAAAAAAACTCCAAAGAAAAAAGTCTAATTGTGTTAAATCGCACGATCTAGGCTGCCAATTCTGGTCGCCAAAACGCGAAATAACACGACCGGGAAATGACTGATGTAGCAATTGAATTGTTGAAACCACATGCCCTCCACATTCATTTCTTCAATTCTAGGCACGAAAAAACTGGTCATCATTTCACGATACCGAACACCATTGACTGTTTGCGCTTGACCTGCGTTTGAGCGATAGAGCTGGCAAACTATCGATAGTCACGCCATTCAATATTTTCGATAGTTTGTTGGAAAACTATCGATACTATCGATAGTATCGAATTATTTTACACTATGTTCACAGGGCAACACGAACTGTTGTTTTGAATCTTGATATATGTATATGGATAAAAAAAATTAGGCAAAAATTATAAATATTTAATTTTATGTTTAATTTTGTTCTAATTTTTCAATATTAAACACACATCTATTTTTTGTTTTTTTTTTTTTTACCAAAACATACCTACATATATATATATACATATGTATGAAATAATTTTGTTTTAACAGCCAGTTCAGATAAATTAGCAATAATTTGTTATCAAAAGAGTCAGTAAGATTCAGAATGAAACAAAATGGTTCGCTTACAAAATTTTTTATATTTCAATCAGTATTCGAGCGCGGATCGTGAATGTGAGAGCGAACCTTGATATTTGTTGTCCGTGTGATCATTTTGTTAGGAATTTATTCAAACAACAGCATAACTCAAATAAAACTAGTTTTGAAAAAATTGAGTTAAGTTATCAATTAACATACAACTCAGTGGAAATATTAATAAAGTTTTCTTTTATCAAATGTTGAGCTTGCACGCCATTTGCGTCAATTTTGGAACAAATTAAGCTTAGGGGCACCTCCTAAAAATAATAAAAGTATCCTACCCTATAGAAAATTGAAAAATAAGAAAAAAAAATTAAATAAAAAAATTGGCGGCTAGGCTTAATTTCCGAGTTATGAGCCTCTGAAATTGTAGTACAAAATTGTGATTATATCGACTGCGACTTTTTTTTCGTGTAATGACAAGACAACACAATTGTCGAACAGAATTATGCCATAAGAGTTTTCTCTATCACGGCGCAGCCAAATAAAGATTTTATGCTTCATAAGATTTTCTTGCATTTTACCATTTCATGAAAGGTATTGTCAAAAGCTTTAAATTATACCAATATTGGTCATATTCGTTGAAAAACACCGTATAATCACACTATTGTACTAGAATTTCAGAAGCCCATAACTCGGAAACTAGGCCCCGCAGTCATTTTTTTTTTGTTTAATTTACTTTCATATTTTCTATAGGATAGGAGAGGTGCCCCTAAACTTAATTTTAACCTGAATTTCTTAGACAAGATGAAATATGACATGGTGTATTATTAACTCCATAAATTTATTTTTTGAGTTATGACGTTATTTTAGTAAGTGAGCGATATGTACTTATGTATTTTCAATAGAAGACAACTAATATGTTAAATTTGTTCGAGTTTATTGTCAATTTGGTAATAAATTTTTTCAACGATAGTATCGCTATCGAGAAAAAACTATCGATAGTCTTATAAAAACAAAACTATCGATAGTACTATCGATAGTTTGCCAGCTCTATTGAGCGACATCATCACGTACAGCTGCGACATTTTCGGTCGATCGACCTGGTCGAAGGCGCGTTGTTGTCTTTACATCACTAACAGACCCAGTTTCGACAAATTTATCCATTAATCTCTTTACAGTTGACTCTTTTGGAGTATTATTGTGACCCCAAATTGATCGCAAATTTGCGAACTGTAGCCGCAAAACTTTCACCATTTTGGTAAAACAATTTCACAATGAGAATGCGTTGTTCATTCGTGTAGCGCTCCATTTTTACTAACCTCGTACCTTCTACTAGCAAACAATAACAATTGTTCAAATGTCAAACAATGACACTTCGAATGGCGCCAAATTTAAATCTTGCGTTCTTGTTGGGACACCCTTTAGTTAAATTCGAATTTATCTTCACACACATTAAAAGGAGTATAATACCGAGGAATAGTTAATAATTACGTCAAATACTAAATACCAAACAATTTTTTCATATATTTATTTACAAAGTAAATATGAAAAATATCGCGCAACAAAAAAACTATTTAGGTATGTAGTAAAATTAATTTATATTACTTGGCCTTTGCTCCTAATTAAAAGTTTAAATAATAAAATTTATTTGCTGCTTTAGAATAGAAAAAAAAATTATATATGTATATATATATATATATATATATATATATATATATATATATATATCTATTCTGCTAAGAATTTATTGTACCCAAATTAACTAGCCTGCATTCGATTAGTGTTATTAAAGCAAGCGCCTCTTGCTATCTTAATTACACCGAATTCTCTCTGTTACAATTATAGATTCTATATTTATTATACGTATAAATTAGTTACTAGTCCTGTTTATAACGACTAACAATAGTGAAAAAACAAAAAAATTCATTTTATAAAGAGCTATAGCGTTCATTAGTCTTATTCATGTTTCCTAAAATTTACGACAATTACAAACGCAAATATAAATAAATACATGCCACATACATAAATATTTGTGCGGTGATAATATTTAATTGGAATGACCCTGTTTTTAGGAAAAGTGCACTTATTATTTATTTTTTTATTATTTGCTTTTTCTATCCTTATTTCGCCAGTAATAAGTAAAAGTATGCTAAGTTAACTTAATTCGTTTTGTTGTTGGCCTTAATACTTTAGTTATGTTTAAATGAAAATTTTACATGCTCGGCCCATGGCTGGTAAAATCATACATACATACGTACATATATGTGACCCTCTCTGAGAAAAGGGACCTAGTGTGTCAAAAACTGATTTGGACTTAAGAGTGGATTCTGGTACCTAAAAGGGTATAGAATAAGATGAAATGAGTTAGATTTCTGATTAAAATTTATTTACCCCATAAAAACATACAAAACGAACTTGGGAAAATCGATCAAAATGGGAAATGAAACTTAAAATGCGTTCACACACTAGTTCCCTTTTCTCGGAGAAGGTCACATATACTTTCTTAGTCCTGTTTATAAAGGACCATAAAAATATCTATGATTGGCTTAAAGAAACTTATGTCTGTTTACTCGTAATTCAAAGTAAGTGACATTTATGTATGAGTTTCTTAAACTAAACATTTCAAATAATATTTATAACAGTAGCAATAATAATTTCCTCAAAATAAAAATGTAAAAATAAGTCCAAGGTTCCTATCGAAAAAAATTCGGCTTTATTTTGATTTCACTCAAAATAAGTACCAAATTCTTGCAGATTTTTATGGTTCATTTTTAATTTTTATTGTAAAACATACCCAATAAGCACTCAAAAAATTAAAATTCAAGTACTTGAAATTTAACTGGAAACAAAGTTGAATTCAAACATTTTTTCAAGTAAGATTCAAGTTTGAAAATATTTTGAAATAAAAAATCAAACAACATACAACATGTTCAATCCTTATCAAATAAATAATTTATTTTTTAACAAAATTGAAATTGTGGTGAAAAATATCAAAGATATATAAAAAAGTGATTTAAAAAAAAACAAAAGGTGATAAAAATCTTTGAAAACAATAGTGAATGTAGATATGAAGAAAGTAATTTAAGAAAACTTGTCGATTGCATTTTTCTTTCTATTTTGAAATCATTGTTTTGAAGCTTGAAATACACTTGAATTCAATTGTAATACAAGGTTGAATTACAGTATAATTCAAGGCTTGAATTGAACTGTAATACAATTGAAATGTTTGAATTGAATTCAAGTTCTCATTTCACTGTAGAATGCTATTGAAAGAAAGTGTAAATCAAGCCTTGATAATTGAATATATGACTTGAATAACAATTGATTTACACTTCATTTCAAGCAAAATTGCTTATTGGGTAAAAGCAGCACACAGTTTATAAAAATTAATTTAACGTGGGGGCCGCTATGTATCAATTTTTATGCTCGCATTTGTCGAATTAAAAATTTAGCTATGAAGACCAGTATTCAACTAGCGCCAACTAATGCCGCACAGTGGGGTGAATGATAGAGAAAGTGGCAATTAATTCATAGAAGTTGTAATATTAAAGTGTTGTTATTTTTTATTGACGAATATTAATAAATATATAAAAACCGGAATATAAAAAAAATTTTTTGAAAAAAAAATTTTTTTAACCTTCTATGGGCTTTTTTGTTTGTATTTTGAAAAAAAATGGTCTTATTTGACTATTTTTGCTGTAAATTAAATTGTAAATTAGAGCATACTTTATGTGCCTTTAAAAAAAATTGATTGATTGATTTTTAGCAACTGGAATTCTCTCACAAAAAACTTCATAACTCAAAAATCGCACAAATGTGCAAATAGGTATTCTTTGATTTATTAGCTAAAATCTTATACTTTAAGAGCATAAAAACATTTTTCCCTGCACTCATCCACAAATTTGTTGAAACTCAATGTATATATCAAAAATACCACATTTTTAGAGCAATTTGATTTTTTTTTTAAATATTTCTAAAACATTTATCTAAACAAAAAATATTTTTTTAAATGCTCATATACCTGAAGTTATAAAACTTTTACTTATAGACAGAAGTCTTAACAAAAACTATAATCACTTGAAATATCAAAATTTTCTCTTTAAATCAATGCGCACAAAAATAACTAAAATTATTGAACTTTGAACACACACTGCAAATAAAGTAAACTACCAAGAACTTTTATTTTTGCAGCTTTTTTTTATCTACTTTAAATATGGTACCAAATACCAAAGTTAAAGCTCAGCTTTTGAATTAATCGCCACTTGCGAAGGCTTTCACCCCACAGTGCACCGTCACAAAGTGAAAGAACTCAGCTTATAGCCATCCCTAAACAAGGACGGAAAGCGGAACGTTTTTTTCCGCCGAGCTTTAACGCTGAAATGCCATACCTAAATAAAAGCGTCAGCGTTATGTCAAAAACAGGGTTATTAAACAAATAAATAAAACAACCCAGATTATTTTAACTGCTGCACGGATGACATTGTTGTTTGTGATTTTGTTATTAAAATTTTGTTACATAAATTCTGTTACTTAAATTAAAATAAAATAATTAAAGTTTGAAAAATTGTGTGCTTGTGTTAAGGATTATGGTCGGCGTTGCCATATTTTCTTCTCAAAAACCTTCAAGTCGGACAAAAATTAAAAATCTTTTTTTTAGTGATTTTACTCAAAATATATTAATATGCATTGATTTTACTGAATTCTAATTCAGAAGAAATTTATTTTGTTTCAAATAAACTAACTCTACATGAATAGTATCAGTAAATTGATCGGAAGTCATGCAGGACATATTCATCATTGCGCAGAACAAAGTTGCTATCACATTATTAAGGGGAAAATGAAAAATGTGATGGAAACTCTTGTGTACGTGTGATGTTGCATCTCTCTATAACTAATGAATATAACATTTAGTCGAACTGCTCACGAGTGCTTTTTACTAATCAATGATAGCATAAATATTAATCAAGTTTGACTGATCATAATTGACTAATACATCCCCCACAGTTGAGCTATCATACATGATTGATATACTGGCAAAAATATAATTTTTATTATATTAATTGTTTTTATTTTAAAAAGTCAATTCAAAATACACAAGTAAATCAAATATTTAAAATTAAAGATAGAAATAAGCAAAAACAGAATAACCTAGGCGGTATCCAGCCCTCTTCACACCTTTTCACCGCCAACGCATCTTGCTTTTTACAAATATCTACAACTTTGAAAAGCAATATCTATATATTAAATTAAATTTTGTAAATTTCTTTTATTCGCTATTGTTCTTACTTATCTTTTTTAACACTTATAAATTTTAATTTTCATAGACAGAATGATTTGTATTTTTTTGTAATAAAACTCGATTTTTAAAAGTTTTGGCATATTTATATTAGATGTCCTACTCTAACATACATACATACATACATATATGCTAGAGTGGAGCAACTACAATTAAATGACCAGTCAATTGACTGTCACTATTGAATTCAGTGTAAAATTGCTGAAAATGTGCTAGTGAAAAAATTCTGTGTTTGTTTTAGTTTCAGTCATTCATTTCTTGTAGGGAACAAACGTAAACGTTAATAACACAAAATATTTTCGGAATATAATATGTATAAGATAAATATATGTATGCACATAATTCATACTTTTAATGAAGGAAAGAAGAAAATATGTCAATACTTTAGTCAAAAGGACATTAAATGATATATTACAAGTATTAAATATCATATTCTTAAAAATCTTATTTTTAACAAAGATATTTTTTGGTATTTTTAATATCCCGAAAAACTTCGAATATGGTAACGCTGATGATGGCAAACAAAAGGCAATTGTTTTCTTTTGCAACTAACTTCATTGTGAAACGCGATGTCAAAATCGGATTTTCCAATAGCAAAGCGTTGCCGTCGCGTTGCCGCCGCGTTGTTTCGGTATGCTCCATACAAAATGTATGGACATGAGAACTTTTGACAGCTAAAAAACGCTTGCCGCTCTTGTTTAGGGATGACTGTTAGTTCACTAGTAGCGGCCTTCGAAAACATCATATTGTTCCGTTCTGCCAGTGTTTTTTGAGAATGATTACAATATTTTTTTGGTGTCTCAAAGGCAAATTTATGTTTAGTGGATCGATTAAAACCACAAATAAGTCTTTATTGAAACATTGTTTTTTATTTATTTAAAAGCACAATTCGGGAATTTGATTAAAAAAATGTAATATCGCCTAAATGTAAACACTCGCACTAGTTGGCACCCCTCGTTTAAACGACCCATTGAAAAAACAAAATTGGGAGTAATGATTGAGGAACTACCTTTTGTCTACTTCCAAAATGTCAATACTCAGCAAAAAATTAAACATTACCTATTTGACTTACTATTTAAATGACTCGCTTACAAAGAATCTCAAGAATCGATTATTTTAGTCTCAGTCTTGCTAAAATAATTAAGTTGGTAATTCAGTAGGGAAGAGCTTCCACTAAAAATGCTTAATTCCAAACCCGATTACCTTTTTTGAAATTTTGAAATTTTCAGGAAGTGATTATTAACAACATCCAGATAATTAATTAAGAACTTATTTCTCGAAAATTTTTTAGGAAAATTAAATCGATAGCATTAAAGAAAAACTCATGTGTATAAAACATGAGTTATTTGTTTTTTTTTAATAATAAAATTTCTTTTGAGACTGTATATTTTAAAAATTTTTTAATGATTAAAAATTACGTTTTGTGTGGTTTTGAGATATCAAGAGTTTATCTCAAAGCAAATTCATGTTCAAAATTTTCTAATTACTTTGAAACTCATTTCGTTTATTTAATTCGAAGCCTGGATGACAGTTGTTGCTGTTAAATGATGTATCATATTAACTGAAACTTAAGAATTTTTGTTTGTTGGGTTGCTGAGTCTCTACACCAATATTTTACATACTGTGTGTCTTGAGTCATAGTGTTAGTGGAACTTTGTGTGCTTTTCAATTTGGCGAAGCCTTTGGGAGTTTAATAAAATTGTAGAAATGAAGCGAGTTTATGTAATTTATGTACTTAACGTACAGAAATATTCTCATAATTCTTATTTTTATTTCTAATTCAAATAATCACGAATTCCGTTTGTGTTAAATAGTAATAATATCCATGCAAACTCCTAAGTATTCCAAAATGTTCACTTATCGCCAAAACACCTTGGGAATATCTACATAATACAAGTAGGAGACGACACGTCGCGCCGGTGGCAGTGTTGCTGTTGCTGGTTTCTTTTTAAGTGTACTTATAAGGAGAAAGTTTTTTTTTTTCTAAATAATTTTAGCATATTTTGGCTTTTTATATTTTTACAAAGAATTATTTTAATGTTATAAAAACGGATTAATTTTAATTATATAAAGAAATGTTTAAACAAAATATTTCGACAACACATAGTTGAACGGAACAGCCAGCCGTTTTCGAAGGCTACTAAACCTTCATCATCAGCGTTCTTCGAAAACGGCTGGCTGTTCCGTTCAACTATGTGTTGTCAGAATATTTACAACTAACTTTGGTGTTATTTGTTCATTAATAATTATCACATGTAATTTGGCTTAAAAAGCGATACGAACTTTAGCCTGTTAAAATCATAAATATAGAAACATATGGAGTTCGAATAATAATTGGTGTTTTTTATTGAGGTATAGAACTTTAAGTTGGCATCAATTTTTTAACTGGCGGCCATTTTGTCAGCTGTCAAGTGATTAATATTTAGTTTGGTTTGCCATTTCATCATGAACAGGTTGACAAAAGAACAACGCTTGCAAATCGTGCAAATTTATTTCGAAAATAATGGTTCAGTTCGCGAAGTTTACCGCAAGCTCCGTCCATTTTATGGTCGACATAATCGTCCATCAGAGCAATTAATTCGGTTAACCATGGATCGTTTTCGCACTACGTTTACTCTATGTGATAATACGCATCCGCAGAGACGTCGAACAGTGCGCACCGAAGAAACAATTGCCGCTGTAGAGCAAAGTGTTGAAGAGGACCCGAATGAATCGATTCGCCACCGTGCACAGCAATTGGAGCTTTGTCCATCAACTTTATGGAAGATTTTGCGCAAAGATCTTGGCTTGCGACCTTACAAGATCCAGCTTGTGCAAGAATTAAAGCCGCGAGACCATGCAATGCGTCGTGATTTTGGTGTATGGGCCGAAAATGAGATTGATCTCGATGCTGATTTTCATCGCAAAATTTTGTTCAGTGATGAGGCTCATTTTTGGTTGAATGGCTACGTCAACAAGCAAAATTGCCGCATTTTGAGTGAAGAGAATCCACATGAGACCCTTGAGACGCCATTACATCCACAAAAACTGACTGTTTGGTGTGCTCTATGGGCTGGTGGAGTCATTGGGCCATACTTCTTCCGAAATAATGCTGGAGAGTCAGTTACCGTTAATGGAGACCGGTATAGAGCCATGATAACCGACTATTTTGTTCCCGAATTGGATGGCATGAATGTGGATGAGTTGTGGTTCCAACAAGACGGCGCTACATGCCACACAGCACACGTCACAATCGATTTATTGAAGGAAACATTCGATGAGCGCATAATTTCGCGGAATGGACCTGTCAATTGGCCACCAAGATCGTGTGATTTGACACCATTGGATTATTTTCTTTGGGGATATGTGAAGTCGCTCGTCTACGCGAACAAACCAGAAACGTTAGGGGACTTGGAAGCCAACATTCGTGGCGTTATTGCCAACATACGGCCCCATATGCTCGAAAAAGTGGTTGAAAATTGGACCTGTAGAATTGGCTTTATTCGAGCCAGCCGCGGCGGCCACATGCCCGAAATCATATTTAAGCATTAATGGCATAAAATTATCCTTCCAATAAAGCCAAATTGATGGACATTAAAACGATTTTCTGGTGTTTTATTTCAATTCGAAGTTCTATACCTCTAAAAAAACACCCGTTAGTTAAAATTAACCAAAATATTTGCTGTTAAATATATTACATACATTGCGTAGCTATGGTTTTAGCTTTTTATTACACATACTTATATGTACTAGACCCCTGCAAAAGACCACTTACAAGAACTTTTAAGACATGAGGGATTTTTCAAATGCTTTACTACAGCGAAATCTTCTAAAACAAATGCTAAACAACACTGTTTGCAAGAAATTTGTTTCAGTTATTGCAGGTATTCGTGACGGAAGAATTTGTGTTGCTTGCCTCTTCATACACACGGGCGCGTATACACACACACACGTTGTGTGTATGTTCTTTTGTTTCTTGCGCACATACAAACGCACACATGCCTTGACATTAGTTGTGTGCGCTTGCTTTAAAAAAAACACCCTTAAACACATAATAGCCTACCATCTACATCTTACACACACATACACTCAAGCATATAATATGCAAAATAACAAGCATACACGCATCAACACTACTTCTTTCAATTGTTTGTTACAAACAAGAAGTCTTTGCGACATTGCTTGTAAACACTCATATACACGTACATCAATACATCCATTGTGCTTCGCTTATTAAACGACAGCATTTATTATTGGTTTAGTATAATAAATTCCATGAGAATACATTTAAAGAACAAAACGGATATATATTTCAAGACTGTTTAAGCAACCCTCTAATATGTACATAAGAATGGATTTGTATAAATCAAAATATAAGACATTGCTTAAATTCTTTAAATACAAGTTGAATTAAATCTTATTATTTTTTATGGAAATAATAATGTAATTTAAATATTTGATGTGAGCACTACATATAGTTACCTCAATATAAAAAGTCCCTAACTCATAATTTTTTTTTTTTTTTGATATCGAGATTTTTGCATTTTTCGATACATTAAATGTTCTTCCGACAGTCCGATAGAGCATTAAAAATATAATAGTGTTTGCACACTGAGATGGTTTTAATAAAAGTTGGTTTTAACGTTAAAACCAACTGTTAAAACCTGGTTTTACCATACAAATTGTTTTTGTTAAAACCAAATTAAAACCATTTTTGAATTGGTTTTAAGTTGGTTTTATTAAATGCAACCTTGTTTTCGCTGTGATAAATTCAGTGCTGCCAAGTTAAAATGACCGAAAGCAGCTGGTGGTAATGTTATACCAGTGAATAACACTAGATGGCGCTTGAAAAATTTTCAACTTAAATAAATGGATGCAGCAGCAACAATAATCAAAAAATTATGGGAAAAAAAGAGTTTTTTGGAAGGAAAACAACGAAAATATTTTAAATTCAACTGTGGAAATTGAAAATAGACAATATGACTGACATTCATCTGCCTATAAAAAAGGTTTATCTTATAAAGTATTTGTGCATTTTTATATTATTAACAATATTTACAAGCACTTCTTCATTCTGTATAAGAAGTTCCATAATTTAAAAAAAAAAAAATCTATTTACAAAATATAAAATAATTTCCATTTTAGAGCGCATTGTGAAATATCTCAGTTTTTCATAGAAACAAAAACAGTTAACAGTATGTCCAACAAGTGTTATTAAAAAGCAGAAAAAATGCAACAACAAATACACGCATTTCGGCAAGAGATTTATTTTATTTTGAGCAAAGTTATTAGACAGCCTGTGAGTTAAAAACTGAATTTAACAAACTTGCAGTGTGCAAGCAAAATCAGCTGTTTATGGTTTTAACGTTAAAACCAGGTTTTAACTTTCAGTGTGAAAACACTATAAGGGAACGTATGTATATTTATTTTTTCGCTAAGGTAATATTTTTGTTAGTTCAAGTCCGTGCTTTAAGTGTTTAGAAAAACCAATTGGTGCATGAACTTTTTTGACATGGTTGACGTCATGGTGCTATGCCAAAAAAAAAATTGGTTATACCCTTAATATACATTCTTACTTACATATTTGTCGTATGAGATTAGCGACTCCATCTGCAAGAAGTCTGTGGCATTTTTTTTCTTTCTCCTTTCAACTTTCATGCATAACAACACATGGAAACATATCAATAAAATTTTATTTTTTACATGTTTATTTTAACATTATTATTTTTGAGAATTAACCAAAAATTCAATAAGAAATTCATGTTGACAGTTACGAATTAGTAAACAACAGCCATTCCCATCTACATCAAATTGTATAGCGTTTCCCATTTATCTCTCTTTGGTTTTTGAATATTTTATAGTGTGAACTTTGACTCAGAAGTGTCCCAGTATTGTTCAACCACTTTCATTTATTTTACTTTGGCACAAATATTTTATACAATTTAAAAGCCTTGTACATGCTTGACTGGCAACATTGGTTTGTTAGTTAACCCAGCAAAAAATAAATGAACGCGTTCAAAATGAAATAATGTTTTATGCTTTCTTGAGCATTTGTTTTTTCGAATGCATTCTGAATATCATCGGAAATCGTAAGTAATGCTACAGTTTTTGAACTCATTAAAAACGCATGCGATATTACGGGGTAATATATTTTCATAAAACAAGTTTTATCTCCAACAAATAACAAGAGTACAGTAGCTCACTAGTAGAGAGTGTGCCTTGAGAGTGAGAAAAGCTCGGTTCGTATCCTGTGACAAAATTTTTTATTTATTTGTTTCTTTTGTATTTACGTGAAAAAACTTCTTCGAATCAGGAAACTTGCATGGGTTTAAATTCATTAATTTGAATTGATATCAAAGTATTTAAATTCTCGCCCAAACACATGATCTCCAATGACAAGCTAATGTAAAAATCATACATGTTTCAGCTAAATCGAACCAATGCGTCAATACTTGAACCCATGATTCAACATATGATTTGTCATGTTTTTTTTTTTTTTGCTGGGAATCTAAAAAAATGTAATCATTCTTGTATCAAAGAATGATTTACATTAGTTTTGGAATGGGTAACATTTTTTCCTAGAAATAAATGTGAAGTATAACAGTGTGACATGTTATACTTGTGTATTTGCAAATTAATGTATAAATTATGAATCATTCTGAAATCTAAAGGTATGTAAATTTAAAGGTAAGCTTGCAGCAATGCTAATGTGTCAACTTAAAGGCCAAATAAAAATGCTGAATAAAATTAAAGTTTATTTGCAATAATAAAATAAATTTAAGATGTTGAATTAGTGAAAATTTTTGGTTAACACGCAACAACAACATATATAAATATATAGCTGGAAGTCAGTGTTCTTTTAAATAAATATATAAAATTTCTTTCTTTTTATATACGAGTTTTACTATTTATATTTCGGGAATGGCAAATAATATGAAACATTTTTAAATGAAAATGGTTTTATTGTTTTTCGATATATTCCCCTTAATGATAAATTCACTTTCGCATTCGTTCAATTCATTTGTCGTAGCAGTTTTTCCATTCCTCTTGAGACACCTCCAAAACATGGTTTTTGAGCGCCTCAACTGCTTCTTCGGCGCTCGTAAATCGTTTACCACGCAGTTTATCTTTGATATTATCACAATGGACCCAATTAGGTCTCCGAGTGGAAGCGCGGTAAAGCACCACCCTTCCTAATTTTATCTTTGATAGATAGTCATTGGGTGCCAAGTCAGAACTGTAGGGAGGATGAATCATCAATTCGATGTTTTAGCTGTTCAAAAGTTCACTTGTTTGACGAGATGTATGAGAAATCGCATTGTCATGGTTAGTCTTCGGGGCTTAGTTTTACGAACTTCTCCGAAATTTTCCGGCAAACAAATAGACGTTAATCACTCAGAATTGAGAGTTCTACGCCCAGAACAGTGGCCACATGAACCATTCGTCCAAAGAAAGGGGCGACTGTTTGGTTCGCTGTGCTTCTTCCACGAACAATTTTTATTGGATTGAGCTCTTCTATGAATACCCAAACAGTCGATTGCTGTCTTGTTTCCTGCTTATAAGCATATATACATGATTCATCACCTGTCACGATCTTATACACGTCTTTTGAAGTACCACACTTGAACTTTTTAATAACTTCCTTACACCACTTGACGCGAGCCTTTTTTGAGCGATTGACAAATTATGAGGTATCCAATGAAAACAAAATTTTTTACAACTAAGTGTTCATGCAAAATCGAATGTATTGAAGTTGAACTAATGTGCATTGTGAGATGCCACTATCTCACAATATATCAAATGACGATCTTGCATTAGCAGCTCATGCACTGTATCGATGTTTTGTGGCACTACAACCAATTTTGGACGAAATTCACGGAATTCGTCGGCGACGGAACTACTACCAAGATTAAATTCACTATACCAGTGATATACTGTGCTTTTTGATGGAGCTTTATCGCCATACAAAGAACTGAGTTCATCGACACATTATTTTTCAGGCAATCCACTTCGAAAGTTGTGAAAAATAATGCAACGAAAACCTTCTCTTGAAATTTCAATTCTTTTTTTGTCAAATCGATTTTCTGATTTCAATGTAAACAAAACAAATATCACTTGTACATCAAAACGTTGTGAGTACGTTTATGCTAAAAAATGTCAAACTTTATTGTGGTATTGCCAGATTTTAGCTATTAACATTAGTGTTGTCACTTCCCGATATACAAATAATAGCCCTCGTACATATATATGTCATTTATTTATTCGTATCTTGTCGAAAAATGTAATTTAAATGTGAAGAACATTTGAAAAAAAAAAATTAAAAATAGAGATGGTAAAATTCAGCTTTAATTACAAAAAACTTTTAGCAAAATTGAAATACGATGAATCAAAACAATTCACATATTCCATTTGCAAAAAAGTTGGGTATATAAAGCAGAAATCTACATCAACTGACACCACATACAGTGAAACACATAAACACAAAGAACGCTGATGATAATGAAGGTGCTGCGACCTTCGAAAACAGCTATTTGTTCCGTTCTGCTAGTGTTTGTCAGAATACTTATAATTAACTTTAGTGTCATTTGTTCATTAATAATTATGATATGTAATTTGGCTTACAGAGCGATACGAACTTTAGCCTAATCAAAAATCATAAATAATAAAAAGTTTACTTTAAGAACATAGGGTGTCCATCGTAGCCAGTCCCAAGCCCGGTTGAGAAAGGATGTGGGAAGTACTTGGTGACATGAAGCTGAGAAGTGCATCAGGAAGTCGCAGGAGGGCAAACAAAAATAAAAATAAAAACATTTCCTTCTGAAGTACCAACTGCAAAAAAGTTGCTACTATGGAAACAAACAAAAAAAAAAATATATAAATTATCACTTATAATCGTTCCTTTTTTTTGCGCAAACATATATATATATATATATATATATATATATATATATATATATATATATTTATTTATTTATTTATTTATTAACATTGAAATTATAGGTAAATACAATAACAATATAAGAGGGGTAGAAGAAATAGATACTAAATCCAGTGTTGTGAAATTAACTTTTTCAACACTGAAAAAAAACTCGACTCGACATTAATTTCGACATTAACTTCGAGTCCGGGAATCAGTCCCGAGATGCATAAACAGTTTGTGAGATAATGCCACACAACGAAAAATATGGGAAATGTGAAAGGTTGCCACTAGTACACACTTTTATTTTTGCTTGTGATGTCACAAAATTCTATCATGTCTACTCGGCATTAGACCTCACCTTGATTTGACTCTTTCATTAAGCTCACGTCGTCTTTAATCGCAAATAAAAGAAAGTGTGTAAGATATCACTAAAAGTTTTTATTCATATGAAAGAAACGCTTAACGATGTTATTATGTATGGAAGGTTACATCGTGCAAACGTCCATACGGTTTCGCTGGGTGTCGTGTATCCAAAATGTCCTATTTCCCTTGACTCTTTCGCATAAATCTGGCTCAATTAGATCGATGGTATGGGTTATGTTGGCCTTGTGAATTGTTGTTGTCTGTGGAATGTTCGGGTAGATGTGGGACTACAGAAAACCTCACAAAATTGTAAAGAATGTCAAATCGTACGACCTCCGATCGTACGATGCAGCGAATGCCCGTCATCATCTGTGGTCATTTACCTTCAGTTTTTGGGTCAGTTGAATTTTGTACGGATGCAGGCCCAAGTTCTAACGCAAAATTCGTCAAGTTTTGTTCTGCGAAAGGCGGAGTTCTTGTGAGTAACGTCAAATCGACTTCCTCGTATTCTCCTGCATACACTTACAGACTGCGGCCATGTTTAAAGCAGATCTTGTTTCATATCAAAACAGAACATCTACAATTTTATCTTTGGCATGTTTTTTGGTCGTGATTTGGCAAGTCAGACTGAATGAATAGCACCCAATTTGACAGATTTATCTTCTGTATGATTTAAAATTAATTGATTGATTTCTAGTACAAGTTTTAATGAAACTATTAAGCAAATACCTATTTGAATTGATGTTTTAATTAATAAATTTTCTCGCTCATTCAATAAACCTGGTAAATTTTATATCACGTCCTGATTTGGCTTAAGCGACTCCTCCGTTTATCACTCTTATATAAGTCAATATTTTCACTATGTGTAATTTTAATCATTTAGCATTGTTTTGGTGGTTGTAAGTAAGCTTAAGGGGTGTAGGATTTACTACATAAACTTTACAATTTGCTAACATACTTTTGGTATTTAAGAAGTTCAAAAAATTTAGTTTACCTCCAAGAAATCTAAATATCTTTCAAAAAAAAAGTACAATTTTATAATAACAAGAATGTATTAAATTAGCCTGCAAATATCCAAAAATTAATAGATTATTTTTGCTTACAGATACTTAGCTTTTTAAACAAAAATATATTCAGAACAATTTTACATTAAAATCTACGAAAACAAGGTTAATTTCACATATTTCGGCAATGATTTAGCTTCAATTGAGTTTCATGTTAATTCAACATGATTTACAGTAGTCTTCATAAAAAAAATTATTTAGGGAATTCACAATGAGTATATTAAAATTTTACTGTGGCAATATTGTGCTATCTTAATTTTTTCATAGTGAGCAGGCAACGATATAAATACACATATTGTGAACTCCTCAATTATTAAAATAACTTTTATTTCATGTTGATTTAACATTCTAGCACGCTTAATCAAAATGTTGAATCAAAGCAATTTTAAGTTGAAACAACGTCAAGTTGATATTGAAACAACACAAAAAATCATAATGAATCAATGTTATTTCAAGTTAAGCCTAAATGAATTTAATTTTACAAAGTCATTTAATTTTATTAATTATTTAATTTACGTGATGATGTGTATTGTCACAGGCATCAGGAAAATTATATATTGTATATATAGACGGGTTTCTTGACTAGGATTTTAATTCGAACTCACCGCTGCAATGTGATTTAATTGATCATTCACCATAAAATTGATTTGAAATTATAGTTTACTTGTAATTTATAAGATATTCTATCTTGTTGTATTAGAAAATCTATATAATAAATGAAATGAAATTGAAAATAAAGGGTCCGCCAGATAACTTTTTTTTTTGAAAATGCTATAAAAAAAAAAACTACTGAAGCTTCGGCTGAGTGGCACGTAGCGCCGTCCTGTTGAAACCAAATGTTGCCAATATCCTCCTCTTCAATTTTTGTGAACAAAAATTCGTTCAACATGGCCCGATAACAATCGCCATTGACTGTAACGGCCACTCCTTGCTCAATGGCCCAATTATGCCTCTGGACCAAAATCCGCACCAAACAGTGACTCGTTTTGGGTGCGTCGGCTTTTCAATGTATGCGTGCGGGTTTTCTGTGCCCCAAATGCGACAATTTTGCTTGTTTACATACCCGCCAAGATCAAAATGAGCTTCATCTGAAAAGATGATTTTTTTTTGGCAAAATCGGCATCTTCTGTAAGTCGATCGAAGGCCCACTTAGCGAAGCGAAAACGCATTGGATGGTCAGTTGGCTCGTTCAGCGGAAGGAGAAAACTAATTATCTGTCAAATCAGACATGAGCTAAGTGTTACCATTCACGAAATAAGCACTAGTAAAAAAAACTCAAACTGCTCATCTTCTTTGGCTTGCCTGCAGTATTGGAACCTGCGACCTTCCGTCTACAAGACTATTGCAGTTCCCACTAGCCACCAGCAGGAAATTTTCGCTTGTAATGTGAACAGAACAAATAAATCCCAGCACACTTAAATAACACATTACTTCTATTAAATTAAATATGATGGCCTATCAAAATTTTTACATGGAGATCTTA
Organism: Tachina grossa; assembly: GCA_949987645.1. Taxonomy (NCBI): domain Eukaryota; kingdom Metazoa; phylum Arthropoda; class Insecta; order Diptera; family Tachinidae; genus Tachina; species Tachina grossa. Next base: position 133,024,362 of record OX465276.1, on the reverse strand, counting down.
CATTTTCTTTTTTCTCTGTGCGTAATTTATTCAAAATTAAAATAAGAGTCTCCTTTTTCACAATCAATAAATGTTTGTTTATACATATTTCATAAATAATTAAAAATTACTACAATAAGTACTTGCACATAATGATATATAAAGTGCTTATGGTGTTCAATAAATCTTATTCATTATTTTGTAAGCAATTAAAATTGTACTATTCATTACGAAATCACGAAATGTGTTTGCTGGGAAGCAAAGTGTGGCTTAAAATAGTCTACAATCTTTTCTATAAAACGAGCTTGTCATCATATAGTCAAACAAAATTTTTGTAAGAAGAGTGTCAGTCAGCCATTACTTCTATAAGAAAATTGTTCCAACCATATTTTCTATAAAACCAGTCATGTGTCAAACATCTTTATTACAAAAAAATGCTGCCTTCACATGTAACAGCCAAAATTTCGTGCCATAACCGCCAAAATAGCTTAAGCGCCATAATTTTCGGACTTCAATTTTTGATCAAAATCGATTATTTGCGATCATAACAAGTCGATTTTCGTCAAAAAAACCAAGTCCAAAAAATGTGTCGCTTAAGTTATTTTACCGGTTATGGCTCGATTTGTTAACAGTGCATTTTATATTCCAAAATTTGGGGTGCTTTCAAATGTTCCCCTCATTCTTTAATTGAAATGCCAAAAAAAAGATAAGACTTTGCTTAGCCAAGATATTTATTATGTATCGCAAAAAATTCTGTGGGCAGTGAAAATTGAATAATTACATCAGCCAACTTCTATGCACTTTATTTGTCTACAAAGGAAGTGGGGTTTTTTTACAAACTATTTGAAAAATAAAACTGTGTTATATATGGCTAATAGAAAATATATTTGTGTAAATAGTATGTTTGTCGCCGAAATATGTATGTAGGTATATAATTTGTTTTTTGTATAACAAATAATTGACTGACATGTAACTTTTAATATCGATTCATCACTGCATTTTCCCATTATTCATTTTGGGAAAAGTTTTTGTTATGAAAACAAATAAAAATAAATTTTCATGGCGGATGTTTGTTCAGGCACAAAAGAATGTAAATACAAAAAGGGAAAGGGAATTAGACATGCAACTAATGAAATCGTTAGTCAGCTCAATTAAAAGTTTTGTTTGAAAAATCTTTAATATTATTAATTAAAAAAAAAAAAAGTTTTCTTGCTATGATAAAAAAAAAACCATTTATAATTCACATTTATACTACTTCAGAATTAAATTGCGTCAGATTTGAATTATTTTATAATTGATTGATAGTGATTTTATGCTGATTTAAATAAATCTCTAGAATTTTATTATATTATATTTCATTCACACATTTATTGAATACATAAGGTGAAATGCGAACGATCATACTTGTAATAAGTCTAGAAAAATCGGCTTGGTAGTGGAACCGAAGAGAACGTGATGTGCAATAAGCCTCCTATACTTCAACTGTGAAATCTTATGGCTTTCACAAATTGTCAAAATGAAGAGGATTCCAGATTCGAGGATTTCAGACATAAAATCTTCGGCCAAAAAATACTCACAGACAATACCTGTAGCAGTCATTATCATTTGTACAGTCTTTATAATTTTGCATTAGAGCGAGAACTTTTACTGGATGCAACAGAGCCGCATAGGGCAGTTGCCAATTCAACTTAATCACACTTACGTCCCTTTTCACAATGTGTGATTAAGAGTTAACGTGAACTTTAATTGACAGTTCTTCATACAAAACTTTTCCTTAAAGTCTCTGTTAGCTTTTAATCGCACATTGTGAAAAGGGCCGTTAACGTAAGAAAAATTACAGTTTTAAAGTGGTATAAATATAGTAAAAACTATCTATGACAGTGGCGTTGCCGATTCGAAATTAATTTAAGACTAACTACATATAAGCCTACTACTACAGTTGCAATGACGAGGAAGTGGAAGAAAGTATCCTGCATCTTTTTTGTCTTCATCCCGCTCTGAAGGATCACCGTTTGCACCACCTTGGCAGAATATCCTTCAGAAGCTTATCTGAGTTATCGGAAATCGGGCTCAAAAATCTAAGCCTCTGTATTAGGAATAGTGGTTTGTATAATCGCTGACCCCCCCTAGGCAAATTTCTTGACCCGCTCTCATTTCTCATTTTTCTACTTCTACCCTTCTCACACTGCTATTGTTTCTCTCTCTCTCTCACTCTCTCCCTCTATTTCTCTCTCTCTTCCTTCAACTTACAGGCAACACAAAGGGATCATCATATTGGACCCAAGTGAGCTGGATTCTGTCTCTCTACTTTTCTTACCAGTAGCCTGGTAACCTAACCTAACCTACATATAAGCCTAAAAGTAAAAAAATATAAACTATTCTATTTACTGTGCTTAAGAAATTTCGTCAACATGCGAGTGATATTTGCGCATATAGGATTCTGTACCACTTTAACATTTTTCAAAGTTTACAAACTCTTTAAAACATAAAAGAATTATTTATGACAAAAACCGTCATATTAAAAAAACCGTCAAAATGGCAAAGAATCGTGAAAACTGGAAATAATGTGTGGGCTTAAAATATAAAGTCTGTGCCTTCTTTCAGACGCATATAGGTTGCCCCTGTGGCTGAGTCGTAGCGATGCTAGCCGCTCAGTCCAGAGGTTGTGGGTTCGATTCCCACTATAGACTCTGGGTGTTTTTCGCAGACAAGCTAATCGCTTTGCGGGTTGTGTTTGTGTTTGTTTTAAGTTTCATTAAAATCGATTGGATAGTTTCGGAGAGGCAGAAATTACCTTCTACAATTCTCTCGATCCGAATTTTAAAAAATTATTTAGCCTTTGTGGTCTTTAGATGTCTGTATTTCTATCGGATATCGGAAAAATCGCTTTGATAATTTCTGAGGGCATATCTTACCCTGCAGATGCAGATCTATTTATGTTTAAAATTTTATCAAAATCTGTTTAAATGATTTCAGATTTAGAGCCGATATTACGCCCTGCCCCCTATTGGTCCTACTTAAAAAAGTATAGTTTATGTGTTTTCTTAATTTTATCAATATTTTAAAATCTGTTTGATAGTTTTAGAGGGCAGATATTACCCCCTTTCCCATTTTGCACCTACTCAAAAAAACTATATAGTTCATGTGTTCTCTTAGATGCAGATCTATTTATGTTTAAAATTTTATCAAAATCTGGGAGTCTACTGTGTAATTAGAAACGAAAGAAAAAGTTTTAGAATTTGTATGTTTATAAAATGTAAATTCGAAATCATTTTCTTTCAAATCGAATTACAGAGTAGGCCCCCTGTTTAAATATGCAAATATATTTATGTTTAACATTTTATCACAACCTGTGTGATGGTTTCAGAGGGCAGATATTACCCCTGCCCCCTTTTGGTGCTACTTTAAAAAATTATAGTGTATGCGTTCTTTAAGATGCAGATATAAGTATTTATATTTAAAAATTTATCAAAATCGGTTTAATAGTTTCCGGGGGTAGATAATATCCCCTACCGTGTTTTGCTCCTACTTAAAAAATTTATAGTTTTCGTGTTCTTTTAGATGCAGATCTATTTATGTTTAAAATTTTATCAAAATCTGTTTAAATATTTTCGGAGGGCAGGTATTACCTCCTGTCCCTTTTTTGGTCCTACTTAAAAAAAATTTTAGTCCATGTATTTTTGTAGACGTAAATATATCCATGTGTTAAGTTCTTTACTAAATTTATTTACAAGCAAAGCTACTTTTTCATTCGGTCAGAAGACGGATGAACGGACAGGATAGATGGACTGGATGGGGAACAACATACGCCTCTTTATAGGATTCTGTTTTTCTTTGAAGTACGGAGTCCTAAAAACTCTTGCTCTAATAGATCTCTGCTAAAATGATAATAAATATTTTCTAGGTGTAGGGGCCTTAACGAACCGTGACTATCCGAAGCACTTTAACAGGTGAATAGAGTCCGATGTTAGTTGAGAGGATCCATATACCTTTCGCTAAGAGAATTTTAGAAAATATACTTGATTGCCTGTTACAATTATATCTTTACTGCCTTAGACTGCTAGACTGATTGTGTGTAAGTATTTTTGAAAAAAATCTGATGTATTCTGTTGAATTTGTGTGCCTTTCTCGCCGCAGCTCCCAAACGGATCGCCCAAATTTAATTTGGTTTTTTTTTTGGCACATACTTGAAAGAAATCGGTCCAGCCGTTTGGTCTGCACGTCAAGGGTTTAAAAAATGTTTGGTTTTTGTTATTGCTGAGCATTTAAAAAATTTTAAAAATTTGGCTCCACAAATTTAATTTTTTTTAAATATCTAACAATTAGCTTTCTCATATTTAAAACAACATATTTCGAAATCACATTGGCTACCTAGGAGCAAATAATTTATATTATAATAAACAGTGATGCCAACTTGGTGCTTTTGGCACTATTTTTAGTGCTTATTGAAGACTCCAAACGCCAAATTTTGAGCGTTAGTGCCAAACTAAAAAAAAGCACTAAGTAGTGCTTTTAAGAAATTTGTGTATTTCTTAAAATTACTTTAATAAAAACTTGGTGTATTAATTTTTTCAGTGTAAATCATACCTTTTTCGTCCGATATATTTCATTAAAGATGATACTATTGCCGAAATAGAGTATAGCTTAGAAAATATTAAACATGATTAAACTTCACTGGTTTTTTATGTTAGTGCTTTTTACGCTTTTTAGATCTAAAAATTACGCTCTTAGTGCTTTTTTCAAATTTTGATGTGCTTTTAGAGTAAAAAAAGCTGGCATCACTGATAATAAATCAAACATAGTTGAGAGCATTTGTGCAACATCACTCACTGATCACTGATCGGATGCAGGGTTACCGCTGGGAATTTTTGAAAAGTCGCACAAAAGGTCGTTTTATAAAAATAAAGTCGCACAAAAAAGTCGCTTGAAAAAATAAAAGTTGCACAGCTTTTTAAACGCTTTTTTATTAAAAAAAGATTATTGAATGAAAACAAAAAGCTTATTGCATATTTAATAACATATACAGTTGCATTATTGTATGTGCTCCAATACATATTTTCTTGTATGTATACTGAAGAAATCTACTTAAGTTTAATCAATTTGGCTGTCGTATGCTGCCGAGGTCGATATTTTTTTTTTTTACAAAATTCTAACATTTCGAACCAAAACCCCGTGAGTTTTTACTTCAATTCTATCCGTTTGATCTTGGCGCCATATATCCTATTTTTTTGGGTGAATGTATTTATACTTCAACATACATAAATATTACTTTTTTGGAAGCTAGTTTTCTATATCTTTGTCTATCAAATTTAAAGCTGACAGCATTGAGTTGCATGTTTTTACTTTCAATTTACTTTTGAGCAAAGCTAATTTCAAAATGTTCACATGTTAGTAAACACTTGTATGTTTTACGACAAAATTTTTTCTTTCATTGACTCGGCAGCTAAAAATAATTTTGTAAAATAAGCACTGCAAGACCAGAATTTTTATTTTAAAACCCTTTTTTTTAGTTTAAAATTATTAAACGCATTAATAATCCCAAATTAATATTTTACTTATTAAATAAAATATTTTTTTATTAAAAATACATTGAAATTGATTATTGAGGGGTTTAGCTGGATCCTATGCGCATTTCACTGTTGCTAATGCAGATCATCAGGGAACCTTTACCGAAAGCTTCTTAGACCAACTAGAGTTATTATATTATAAACTTTCATTTAAACAAATGAGAAGCTCAATAACAAATAACAAAGTTGAAACAAGAACTCAATAATCAACATGTTTTTTATTTTCTTACTTTACTATTGCTACATTGGCTGACTTTTTTTTCAGCTTCAAATTGTAGTCGTAAGAGTATGTAATGGGTGTTTTTTATTGAGGTATAGAACTTTAAGTTGGCATCACTTTTTTAACTGGCGGCCATTTTGTCAGCTGTCAAGTGATTAATATTTAGTTTGGTTTGCCATTTCATCATGAACAGGTTGACAAAAGAACAACGCTTGCAAATCGTGCAAATTTATTTCGAAAATAATGGTTCAGTTCGCGAAGTTTATCGCAAGCTCCGTCCATTTTATGGTCGACATAATCGTCCATCAGAGCAATTAATTCGGTTAACCATGGATCGTTTTCGCACTACGTTTACTCTATGTGATAATACGCATCCGCAGAGACGTCGAACAGTGCGCACCGAAGAAACAATTGCCGCTGTAGAGCAAAGTGTTGAAGAGGACCCGAATGAATCGATTCACCACCGTGCACAGCAATTGGAGCTTTGTCCATCAACTTTATGGAAGATTTTGCGCAAAGATCTTGGCTTGCGACCTTACAAGATCCAGCTTGTGCAAGAATTAAAGCTGCGAGACCATGCAATGCGTCGTGATTTTGGTGTATGGGCCGAAAATGAGATTGATCTCGATGCTGATTTTCATCGCAAAATTTTGTTCAGTGACGAGGCTCATTTTTGGTTGAATGGCTACATCAACAAGCAAAATTGCCGCATTTGGAGTGAAGAGAATCCACATGAGACCCTTGAGACGCCATTACATCCACAAAAACTGACTGTTTGGTGTGCTCTATGGGCTGGTGGAGTCATTGGGCCATACTTCTTCCGAAATAATGCTGGAGAGTCAGTTACCGTTAATGGAGACCGGTATAGAGCCATGATAACCGACTATTTTGTTCCCGAATTGGATGGCATGAATGTGGATGAGTTGTGGTTCCAACAAGACGGCGCTACATGCCACACAGCACACGTCACAATCGATTTATTGAAGGAAACATTCGATGAGCGCATAATTTCGCGGAATGGACCTGTCAATTGGCCACCAAGATCGTGTGATTTGACACCATTGGATTATTTTCTTTGGGGATATGTGAAGTCGCTCGTCTACGCCAACAAACCAGAAACGTTAGGGGACTTGGAAGCCAACATTCGTGGGGTTATTGCCAACATACGGCCCCATATGCTCGAAAAAGTGGTTGAAAATTGGACCTGTAGAATTGGCTTTATTCGAGCCAGCCGCGGCGGCCACATGCCCGAAATCATATTTAAACATTAATGGCATAAAATTATCCTTCCAATAAAGCCAAATTGATGGACATTAAAACGATTTTCTTGTGTTTTATTTCAATTCGAAGTTCTATACCTCTAAAAAAACACCCGTTAGAAAGAAAATAAATGTAAATAACAACAACAGCTATTTAAGATTAGAGTGTTTCCACACAAGTATTTTTTTGACCGGGTGCAGTCGCAGTCAAGTTAATAATTCCGGCCTGGCCCACGATGTCGACAGGAAACTATCTATCGCTTACTTATATTGGAAACAAAAACAAATTTTCTTCTTTTGTTTTTGTTTTCAATATAACTAAGCGACATATAATTTCTTGTCGACATCGTGGGCCAGGCCGTTAGTGTTTTTTTTTTGCTAGAACTATTCGTTAAAACTTTTACTGAAAATTTGGGAAAATTTTCTTAAATACATTGTACACATGACAAGGTTTCAAGAGGGTAATATAATATAAAATAATAAAAGTGCTTCCAAATGAACGTTATTATTATTATTATTATTATTATTTTTTTTTTTTTTTTTTTTTTTTTTTTTGATAAAAAAAATTTAATTTACTGCAATTTTATTGTTTTTTTGTGAGAATCTTTACAAAAAAGGGTAAAAAGTCCCAAGAAAATCAAAAAAGTCGCAAAAGTTGGTCATAAAAAAGAGTCTCACAAAAAGTCGCAGACCGCTAAAAAAAAGGGTCAAATTGCGACTTTCGTCGTATGAACGGTAACCTTGATCGGATGATTGTTCTATTGGAGTAACACTGTGATTCTTTCAACAATATACATATTTGGTTTCATTGAGTTTTTATATATCTCATTACGCTCCCAATAATGGTATGGATAAATACTACACCTGCAGAACAAAATATCCAGCGGTTAAGCGCAAAGAATTCTTTAAGAATATTTGTATTTAACAAAAGATTTTCCCCATTATATGTTTGTTTACATATTTCTTTAATAAATTAGAATATTTATGATTTTATTTTTAAACAAAAGACTCAAACAATCCCTACGATTTTCTTAAGTATTTTATGTCTGATTGTGAAAGATTAACTCAGCATGTTTGCACGTGCATTCATAGATTTCTCATCTAAACAATCGATTTTACTTTGTGCCAAATTCGAACATAAGCACAATCAATTTAACAATGAAAAACCTTAATACATTTCAAACACACTTGTGCAGAAAAGGTAAAATAAAAGTTTTAAGGATCTTACCGTTTGTCAGGAAGCAAACTGAAAATCTACTCTAGTTTACCAGACAAAAATCCTAAAAATTCCATTCATAAACGAAGGGAAAATTCTTTACAAATAATCATAAAAAAGAAAATTTCTTTGACGTTTAATCTCTACTTGTAGTCAACTACTGTTTGAAGTTTTCCATTAATAATCGTCCCTTTTGATGCTTGGATATTTTAAGGGTTTATGTTATTGATTGTTTAAAATAGGCGGGCAAAGAAAAATAAAACAAGGAACGAAATTAAACATTCCCACGCCTCTCTCTCTCTCTATAAGTAAAACATGCACATGGTGGGGCGAACAGCTTGCAAAATGAGTTTTTTATTTTATTAAAAATTTTACACAAAAATCTGTTGTAGGTACCTTAGAATGTCAATGTAGAATAATTATTTGTCCGGTTCTAAAACTGGAAAGAATTTTTAATGTTCATGAAATCCAAAGTCCCTAGGGTTTCAATTTTTTTTTAATAAATTGTCTCAACATTTTTATGGCCCGGTATTATCTTGTATAGTTAATCACCGTTGGCAAGGATTTACAATACAAAACATAAATTTAAAATTTTTTTCCATCAATCTGACTGTCTACCTAAATATGAATCGGGCAAAAACAATTGAATGAGTTTTTATTCGAATATGCCAGCAGTCCCACTGTGCACTGGCAACAAAACTTACCTTTTTTGTATTGTTATTTTTTTTTTTTTTTTTTGGGTAATTTCATAATCATTAGGTGTAAAACCAAATACCTGCGCTTCAAATGGCTGCACAAAAGAAAATGTTCTTCAACAATAAATTCAACATGGTTGGACGTGATTTTAAAGTAGAGAACAACCTTAATGTACTGTGAAATATAACAAATTAATTGAACATATATAGGGTGTTCCAGTAAGACGTTCCATTTCGTATAGTCCGCCTATTTAACAGTTGTCACCACTTAAACTGTAACTACTTGACAGATGGCAAGTGAAATGTAAGCCATTAATAAACATGAAACGATATACGCTTAAACAACACATTGATATTCACACTTCGCAAAATTAAAATATTTTTAGGTCATCGGGAAGCAAATTCTCGGCCTGCTATTGTGAAACTAGTGGAATGATGTCTGCTGTTGTGTCAAGTTAATGATCTGAAGAATCGAATTCGTATACGTCGCTCAAGAAGAATTGAGAATGTTGCTGTTGTAGCCCATAGTGTTGAGGAAAACTCAGGTTTGGCCATTTCTCATGGACGAATTCTAATTTCAGCAGTACAACGCTACGTACAGCACCAGTAACGAAACTATCGCTCTTTTGATTAAAAAGTTTCCTGACCATGTGATTCATCGAAGAGCCAATCACAATTGTGATTCAACACCTTTAGAAAACACATTTTCTTTGGAACGTCCTGACAGATAAGGTCAACACGAATGGCCCACAATCGATGATGAATTTCGTGAAGCTATCGAGCACATACAGCGCCAAATCTGTAATTTGGTAATGGAAAATTTCATGTCAAGAATATAGGCATAGCATGCTCTTCTGAATTCGATATGAGCGCGTGCGTGCCGTGTTTTTATCGCAACAGAAAATCGGATTTCGTCCATGAACGGGTCGTTCCGTGTTGAGCAAACTTGACAGGAAGCGATTTTATTTGTAAAATATGTACAGTAGACCGTATCAGAAAAAAAAGTTCTCCGTACACCAGCGAATATAAAGTACTGTTCCAAGGACATTTCAAAAAAAAAAATATATTTTTTGCCGAGCGTAGGGGTCACCTTTTTTTCGTTACATCTTCCATATTTACAGTCCTATTTTAAAGTTAATTAAAAAAAATGTTTCTGCCACTGACAAACTCATCGATATATTATACTTTAATATCTGAATGTAAATACTGAAGCTATGACAAATTTAAAAAGGTGACCCCTACTGTCTGCAACAATGAATTTATAAAAGCATTTTTTATATAGTTGTGCTGTAATTATCGAAATAATTTCTAAGCAAAAGTTTTATGATTTTTCGCGAGCTATAGATTTCTAACATTAGGGTGTCACATTAGGTTGGCAGGAAATGAGATTTGGGGGTAAGTACTAGAACGGTACACTTGAGCTCAATGGACCTAAGAGCAAAAATATTGGTCTCTCTAAGACAAAAAAAATTCGCTATATCAAACTTTAAGATCGGACTGTAAATATGCAAGATATAATGAAAAAACTACGACCCCTACGTTCGGCAAAGAAAATTTTTTTTTTTTTTGAAATGTCCTTGGAACAATACTCTATATTCGCTGGTGTACGGGGCACTTTTTATGTTGCCTGTTGGGCGAGACACTCTAATGTACAGTATACAAAGTTCGTATTCGTAACATCTCAATAAAATAAAAAAAAAACTCACTGGATATAGTAAATTAAATAACTTAAATTACTTATTTCTTGCAAAATTTTGCTTTTTGGAGGTTGTATTTAATAAAACCTTTAACTAAAACTGTATTTATAATTTTTTTATTATTTTATGAATGTAAACTTTGTTCCTTAAGGATATGTAGTAAATTACGCTATTTTTTATAAACTTATTGAACGAAATGTCATTTTACTTATTTGATTTGTTAAATAAGTTTGTACAAGGAAAATAAAAATATTATAGTTATTTATTTAATTACAAGAGTTGAGGTTGTACGAATATTAACTTGGTATACTGTATGCATGCACTAAAGAAAAAATTTAATTTTAAAATTTTTTTAACAATTCCCATAAAAAAATCACTAATTATGCAAAAATTTCATATTTTGTGTTGTCAAACACGCAACACCAGCAAAATTGTTGATGGTTTAAGCGTAAAGGTCTGAACAGTTCTGTAAATTGAGCGTTTTGAAATCGCCTAATTTCCAGCAAAGGTGACTTATTGCAGCTTTTTAATTAGTTTTAATGTTTTAGATGTTTAAGATATTTTATACGAACTTATCTTCGAATGCACTAAAACGTACGAACAGCATAACAATGTTTTTCGTTTTTCAAAATTGCACGATTTCAAAACGCGCTCTTTACAGAATACCCTTAAATATACATATATTTGAATGTAAAAAAATGGTTTTTTGCTATTCAATTTGATTTCGTGCTTGTTGTGTTGTATCATGTTGAGAAAATTTTTCGCATGGACACGTTAGTAATCGCGTTCGGGTCGTGTCGTGTTAGAAAAAATTAAAACACACGCCCATCTCAATTCTGAATACTCGGTCCTTACATATCAAAATAGAACCTTCTATTTGCAGTGCCCTTTATTTAATGCATTTTTCAATTCTGATGCTTTTAAAACACTTTTCATCAAACCCGTAATTCACTTGGCCTTAATATATTTTCAAAGCTTTGAAACAGGTAATAAAGTATTTAGGATTGTTTACATTGCACAGTGGGGACTTTTGCAAAATAAATGGTAATAAATCTGGAACTTCTAAGCTACTGATTGGATTTATATGAAACTTCGAACATCCGTAGAGGAGGACTCAGGCTTTATAACAAATGCCTTGGCAGCCATCTAGCTTAAGCTGGACAGGAGTTACAGTGGGCCTAAGTTGACAACATGGGACTCAAAAAAATTCTGAGGCTTGTAACTTTTAGAAAACTTATCCGATTTTTATGAGATAAAGCGTTTTGATCTAAGCTTAACATTTTTAATAAATAATGTCCTTAGATGTGTTTTCGTATCTCTCATAACTTAGAAGATATTTGACTTTTAACAAAAAAAAATTTTTTTTTTTGCCTTGACTTTTTTTAGTATTTCACCTACAACTTTTTAGTTAATTGTTGGATTTTAAATTAAAAGACAGCATTAAATTTCTGATCAAATTTTAAATAAAAATAAGTAAAAAACTTATTAATATCTGCAGTCGTAAAAACGGGAAAAGGCAAAGAATTCAAAGTTTTAAAATTTTTCTGGAAAAGGCACGTTTTTTTAAGAAAAAGTATCTTCATTATTTTCAATTTTGTGAAAAACTTTGTTTAACACATACACTTTTAAACCACATAGCGCTAAAAACAATCTATTCAGAATATGCTAAGAGCCAATTATTTTGTATTTTGGGCATGCACCCTACACTCAGCAGTGTCCGAAAATGGCCAATTTCAAAATTTTTTTTTGTGCTTATGCGCTTATAAAAAGTTGTGACGGTATATTTTGAAAGCTTTAGCTATATCATTTAATTATTAGGATAGTTGGCAACATGTTAAACTTAAATTTTTAACAGCCTTTTCATAAATGCGAGGATGCGCGCAAATTTTCTGAAAAAAGTCAAAATTTTGGAAAAATTTTGTTTTGTACCATAAAAAATATATATAAAAATAATTTTCTTTTTTTATGTTGGCATTTTTAGCTTTCATGTGAGTCTTTTTACTTTGCCTGAAAAAATTATTCCAATATAATTAACTGATCTCGAGATATTCCGATTGTATGGTGCAATTCAAAAAATATGTAGAATGCGCTTAACTTTTTTCCCTTTATTCACACATCAGCTGTTTAAAACTTTTATGAATTCTGAAATTCAACCTAAATAGAAAAACGAAAATAAATTTGGAATGTTATCCAATAAGTCTATGTATATTTTTCGCAATAAAAAATATTTATGGTAATTATACCACATGTTTTTCCATGTAAGTGTAGTTAATGTTAATAACAGGTAAGCATTTAACGAATAACAACACACATGTTTAATGGATTAAAAAAAGGTTTTTGCGGATTTTATTACAGCAACATCGGGAGGTGCTACCTGATTGTGCTACTACTACTTAATAACACTTCACAGTACTAGGTAATTAGACAAAATTAGCAAAGGTGCTTATAAATTATGCTGTATTGCATAAAAACGCAGGGTTCTTTTATAAGAACAATCACTCTATATTGAACTGTTATGGAGATTAGTATTAAATATAACGCGGTATGTAAACTTCTATGGGAATACGTTCCTGTTAGTTTATTGCGCCAAGAAAAATGTTCTAAAATCATAGATATAATTGACAACTCATTTGGATTAAAACTAAATGAAGATTCTACTAAAAAAATAGAGAACTTTTTAGTAGCGTACGAAAGAAAAATGAAAGAATTAAATTATAACAAAACTAAGTTCCAAAAACAAAATGAAGAATGGCTAAAAACCGAGATATTTACACAGATTGGTATGAAACAATTGGGAAGGCCTAATAAATTATACGAGGAACTTCAACCAAGAAGCCAGAAAAGAAAGCAAGAAGACCTCATTGAAAACCACTCTTTTGGCCTTATAAAGGATGCCTTTAGAAGTGCGTTAACCAAAAACAAACCGAAGGAAGTTGGCAAAATTGTAGATGCTCTTCCAAAAGCATCTCCAAAGAGAATACAACGTATGGTGGAAAGCATACCAACGCCTAAATCTAAAACAGATTTTACTAATGAAGATGCATTAGCCCTTATTCTAAACTTGGTTCTAACAAGGAATAAATATGAAATATTAAGAAAAGCTATGACTGAAAAGAAATGGGGAAATTTGCCATCTACAAAGTCATTGAAGGCAACAAAGGATGTAATTTTGCCATCGGTTTCGAACGTTAGTAGCACGGGCGCCACTATTGAGTTATGCAGTCTCCTCGAAAATACTGCTTCTAGGATAATTTCAACCTTTAGCAAAGAAGACATAAGTAAATGCCACAAGTCCGAGCTAGTATTAATTTGTAAATGGGGCTGTGATGGGACTACTGGATTTTCTGAACATAGACAACAAAGCGAAGATAATATATCTTTTTCATCGATATTTATGTCTACGTTGGTACCTCTTAGAATGCGTTTATATACAAATTAATCATCATCATCATCCACTGTACCTGCATTTGAAGACATATGGATAAATAGGACGCCTGCATCAAAGTTATTATGTCGACCAATAAAATTTGAATATATGAAAGAAAATAGAGATGAAACTCAAAATATTGTAGTTACTATATCAGAAGAAATAAGGAACTTACCAAGCATTGCAATAAAAATTTCTGACTGCATTATAAATGTCACATTTGATTTACAATTGACTATGATAGATGGAAAAGTTGCCAATGCCCTAACGGATACCAAGTCATACTGGAAATGCAATATATGTGGGGAAAAAAGCTCTGAGTTTGAAGATAAATCTGATGAAACTATAAAAGAGGAAGCCCTTAAATTTGGAATTTCCCCACTTCATGCTCGCATTAGATTTATGGAGTATTGCTTGCATCTATCATATGATATAAAATATAGAAATATCAAAGGTAATGAAACTGTCTCCTCACGAAACAACAAAGACTTAGCAGATACACGAAGAACTGATAAGAAAAGGATACAAGATGAATTTAGAAAGCATGGGCTTATAATTGATAAGCCAATTAACGGTTATGGTAGCTCGAATAATGGAAATACTGCTAGACGCTTTTTTGAGGATCCTGAGACTACATCCTTGATAACCGGCTTGGATAAAAAACTAATAAGGAATTTCAAAATAATACTGGCAACTATTAACAGTAAAAAGCAAATTAATACAGAAAAATTTGATGCTTTTGCTAATGAAACAAAAGTATTGATAAAAAATTTATATCCATGGAGATTGATGACGCCAACTGTACATAAGGTATTATCTCATGGAAAAGAAATCATTGAAATCAACATCCTACCTCTGGGAGAACTTACAGAAGAAGCTCAAGAAGCAAGGAACAAAGATAGATGTAAAGCAGTACAGATTATTTAAGAGTCGAAAGTGTTCAAAATTAGCAGAAAATTATGATTTAATGCTTCACTTATTGTTATCCTCAGATCCAGTTTTACAAGCAATACGGTTGAAATGGTTACCAAAGATAACTAAAGAAATAGAGAAAGACGACAGTGAAGCAATTCAAATAAAAAACCTCTTAAGCTTCGATATTTCGGATTGTTTTCTTAAAAATAATTGAAATAAATAAATTGTAAAATTATGGTAATTAACATAGCTCAAACATGTAATTTAAAAATAAATAAATTATTTAGTGTTAAATAGTTTTTCTTAGCTATAGCCTAATATTAAATAGATTATCTATTGGTAAATAATAATAAAAAACAATACACACAAAAAAAACTTTTCACATTTTTTATGCAATACAGCATAATTTATAAGCACCTTTGCTAATTTTGTCTAATTACCTAGTACTGTGAAGTGTTATTAAGTAGTAGTAGCACAATCAGGTAGCACCTCCCGATGTTGCTGTAATAAAATCCGCAAAAACCTTTTTTTAATCCATTAAACATGTGTGTTGTTATTCGTTAAATGCTTACCTGTTATTAACATTAACTACACTTACATGGAAAAACATGTGGTATAATTACCATAAATATTTTTTATTGCGAAAAATATACATAGACTTATTGGATAACATTCCAAATTTATTTTCGTTTTTCTATTTAGGTTGAATTTCAGAATTCATAAAAGTTTTAAACAGCTGATGTGTGAATAAAGGGAAAAAAGTTAAGCGCATTCTACATATTTTTTGAATTGCACCCTACAATCGGAATATCTCGAGATCAGTTAATTATATTGGAATAATTTTTTCAGGCAAAGTAAAAAGACTCACATGAAAGCTAAAAATGCCAACATAAAAAAAGAAAATTATTTTTATATATATTTTTTATGGTACAAAACAAAATTTTTCCAAAATTTTGACTTTTTTCAGAAAATTTGCGCGCATCCTCGCATTTATGAAAAGGCTGTTAAAAATTTAAGTTTAACATGTTGCCAACTATCCTAATAATTAAATGATATAGCTAAAGCTTTCAAAATATACCGTCACAACTTTTTATAAGCGCATAAGCACAAAAAAAAATTTTGAAATTGGCCATTTTCGGACACTGCTGAGTGTAGGGTGCATGCCCAAAATACAAAATAATTGGCTCTTAGCATATTCTGAATAGATTGTTTTTAGCGCTATGTGGTTTAAAAGTGTATGTGTTAAACAAAGTTTTTCACAAAATTGAAAATAATGAAGATACTTTTTCTTAAAAAAACGTGCCTTTTCCAGAAAAATTTTAAAACTTTGAATTCTTTGCCTTTTCCCGTTTTTACGACTGCAGATATTAATAAGTTTTTTACTTATTTTTATTTAAAATTTGATCAGAAATTTAATGCTGTCTTTTAATTTAAAATCCAACAATTAACTAAAAAGTTGTAGGTGAAATACTAAAAAAAGTCAAGGCAAAAAAAAAAATTTTTTTTGTTAAAAGTCAAATATCTTCTAAGTTATGAGAGATACGAAAACACATCTAAGGACATTATTTATTAAAAATGTTAAGCTTAGATCAAAACGCTTTATCTCATAAAAATTGGATAAGTTTTCTAAAAGTTACAAGCCTCAGAATTTTTTTGAGTCCCATGTTGTCAACTTAGGCCCACTGTAACTCCTGTCCAGCTTAAGCTAGATGGCTGCCAAGGCATTTGTTATAAAGCCTGAGTCCTCCTCTGCGGATGTTCGAAGTTTCATATAAATTCAATCAGTAGTTTAGAAGTTCCAGATTTATTACCATTTATTTTGCAAAAGTCCCCACTGTGCATTGTTATCAACTTTTGTAGGTTGCAAAAAAAAAATCATCTAGACTCTACTTGCTTGAATGCCTGCGTGGTGCGTGCGGCCACGTAAACCATAAACTTTTGTAAGTGAAAAGTTATTTAAAATATTTTTCTAATCAAATATAAATATACTTTTTAACAAACAGAAATTTCAAGGCAACAAATTTCCATTATTCTAGCCGTTTCCATATACATACCTTTCTTTTTTAACAAATTCATATTGATGACAGTCACGTTCCCAGATTTAAATACAGAACTGTAAATGAATTTTAACAATGTTTATTTGAAGTTTTGCTCAAAGGTTTATTTCAAAGATTTTTTGATTTCCTATTTGACAATAACCAGCCTTATTCTATTTGGCATAAGACGACGTCGTTTTTAATGTTTTTTGGCAAATCGGTATTCCTGTAGATAGTATTGCCATTTATCGATGACTGTCAGCAAATTTTTAGTATTCTGTAAGAAAAATTGATGTTAATGTTGGCGTTCATTTTGTCGGCAGTGTTTTTGATGTCGTGTTCTGTTGTGTGCATGCCTCAACGAATTTGAAAAATAATTTAAATGTTAAAAAAGTGAAATATAAGAAATACCAAAGTATGTAGATATAAAAATGTACGTATTTATTTAAAAAAATTTCTTAAAAAAAGTGAAAAATATATGGACAAAATTAAAATGACTAACCCCAACCAATTTGAAAAGCTTGTGGAAGAGTTGAAAAAAAGTCCGTCTTTTGCTATATGATTCCGCAGAGGTAACGTTCCCAATTATTTCAAGGTACAGTGGGGACTTGAGGTTTAAATTAAAAAAGGCTGCAAACAGTACTGAGTGTTAAGCAACTAGAGGCGGAATATATAAACAATTAGCACTGAGCTCCTTTGGAGGAAGCTCCAATCTCCAATAAACGTTGATCTGATCCCTTTTGTTTCAAAAAATAGGCTATATGTATTTTGTCCAATACTTGCCTAAATGATGTTTTGTTCAGCCGAAAATAACTTGAAAATATTAAAAGGATGAACATTACTCATTATTTTACAAAAACATGACGGAATTTATCACTTACTTTTCCTTGGGTAACTGGCAAATGCATGACTTTTGTCTGAGAAATCCTATTTTCACTATTAAATTTTTTTATTTTCATCATCCCAATAGGAAAGAAAAACATTTTTATTTTAATTTATTTACAAAGCTTTTGCTTATTCAAAAACACTTTTACCAAAAATAGTAAACGAAATGAATCAGATGACTCAAATATTGGATATGTGTATTGTATTTATCGATAAACAGGCAACGTCGTCATAACACTGTTAAGGAATACAAAGTTAGCATTGATATTGTGTTATATTGATGTTGTTTCAAAATTGACGACGATGTTGCCCACGCCAAATAGAATAAGGGTGAATATATGTTTTTTTTTTAATTTTGTTTGAGAAGTTGAGAAAATAATGGGTACATAAATACCACTTTCAAGTTTACTAACATATTCAACGAAATTAACTAGTTATTTTTTTAATTTGCCAAAGCTAAATTATATTTATTATTTAAATAAATAAAAAATAAAGATTTAATATGAAATTTATTTGCTGGTGGTTCAGTGTTGTCTATATGCATTTCATTGTTGCTGTAACAAATCACCAGTAGACTTCAACCACACATTTTGAAATGCATATAGGCAACGCTGAACCAACAGCAAATAAGTTTCAAATTAAGCCCAGTAAAAAAAATGGAAGTCATTCTGAAGGAACCACATTTTCATTGCTTCCAAAAAATCGATATTTGTAATTTGCCGATAGTTAGCAGAAAACCAAGTAAAAGTTTATTTTAATCACACAAAGCCTTGTAGTTTTTCCATAGTTTTAGTAAATACTCACCAAAATGTTCAAAAAATTGATTTTTTTAAAGAAATTTATGAACACTGTTTCGCGTTTAAATTCGTATAAAAAGAAACGAATTGTTAAAATATGTAACTTTTTAAAGTTTTTCTTAGATGAAAATATTACCATAGAACACAAAAAAGGAAATTTTTCTTAAAATCGCATCTAATTCGGTGACTAGGCATCGAAAAAGAGAACTGCTTGCAATGACAACCCTATGTAAAAATCATTAGATCGGATCGAAATTTGAACTACTTCCAGACTGCAAACTCTACATTTTCATGACTTCTTTGGAGTGTCTTTTTTTACTGGGAAAATAAACTTCTGACAATATGTCGAATAATAAATTTCTTAAATAGAAAATAAAATTTTAAAGTATTAATTTTTTACTTCAATTGATGTCTTCCATTAGGAATTTATGCTTTTACTCCTTTTCAAGTTCCTTTATTTTTTGCAATATTTTTTTAATTTACTTAACTATTCTGCAAGCTTATAAATATATGGAAGCTCCACTTACAGTTCAATAAATTTTTTTTATAAAATAATATCAGCTTACTTCTATTAAATATCTATTTATATTTTTTTAAAGCTTGAAATATAAGCTGCGGTACTTAGTTTGTGTTTACAAGTCACAT
Organism: Tachina grossa; assembly: GCA_949987645.1. Taxonomy (NCBI): domain Eukaryota; kingdom Metazoa; phylum Arthropoda; class Insecta; order Diptera; family Tachinidae; genus Tachina; species Tachina grossa. The sequence continues at coordinate 133,005,024 of OX465276.1, read as the reverse complement.
AATTGTTATTGGATTTTCAATTAACCAAATTTGGTCTGCTTAATATAAGCAATAATAATTTTAATTCTATTTTTATTCCAAATTGTTGCATTGCGTTTCTTTCGCTTGTTGGGTTAGAGCTGTTATCTACTTGCCTTTGTTATGGCTGCTTCATTATCTGGGGCCTAATACCTGCACTCGTGATCGTAATTGCATTCGAATAGAAATTAATTTCGATGGCTAGAAATTTTCGGATGATGTCACTCGTTACCAAGCGAATCCAGTTCTTGTTTCAGTGTTGGAAAAAGGCAAATATATTTATATATAAATTCATTTCACAACACTGAATAAATTGTAAGTAAAAGCATATGTTTGTATATGTATGTGTGCAAAAACATATGTACAGGGTGGGCCAAAAGAAGCCAAGGGGTGTAAAAGTTGAATAACTTTTTTGTTTATTAACTTTTTTTTATTTTTTCTTTCAGATTATATAATATACAAAATGGAAATTTTTTTACACTAAGTATGAAAAATGATGTCTCTTAAATGACCACCGTTTTCAGCTTCGCACTGATGGGCTCTTTTTAGAGCATTTTCCATAACATCTTTCAAAACTTGTGGCTGTAGCGTTCGAATTTCTGCAACAATGTTTGCCTTGAGTTCAAGGATTGTCTCTGGCTTGTTCACATATACTCGCTCCTTGAAAAAACCCCAAAGAAAATAGTCGGGTGCTGTCAAATCTGGCGATCGCGCTGGCCAAATAATTTCCGAATTTCGAGAAATTATTCGCTATCCAAAAATTTGACCTAAAAGTGCCATTGTGTCTCGGGCAGTATGGGCAGTGGCTCCGTCCTGCTGAAACCACATACCAGGTCTGTTTTCAATAGCAGGACGTAAAAAATTTTCTATCATAAACCGATACCGCTCTCCATTTACGGTTACAGCACTTCCATCTTCATTCTCGAAGAAGTAGGGCCCAATGACATTTTCAGATGTGATCCCACACCATACTGTACACCTGATGGGGTGCAATTGGCGTTGATGAATGGCTCTTGGATTTCGAGAACCCCAGAACCTACAGTTCTGCTTATTAACAAAGCCATTCAAATGAAAATGAGCTTCGCCACTCATAATCAAATTTTCAATAAAGTTGATTTCATTTCTGGCCAACTCTTGAAATTTAACTGCAAAATTTAGACGTTGCCGATGATCTGCGGGTTTTAATTCTTGGACCAATTGCACCTTATATGGGCATAACTGTAAATCTTTTTTTAAAATGCGCCGTAGTGACGTACGAGACATTTCTAGCTGAGCAGAACGCCTTCTGCCAGATGTTTCTGGTGCTTCGTTAACACTTTGCTGTACTCGTTCAATATTTTCCGCAGTGCGACTTAAACGTGGTCTACCGGTTCGAGGAAAATCTCTTACGCTGCCATGTTGGTGATGACGATTAACTAAGCAACGAATCATCGCTTCAGAGGTCGAAATTCTGACGTTAAAATGTCGACGATATGCTCTTTGAGTTAAAATAATTGATCTCTGGTTTAAATAATAAAATTCTATTGTTCTGGTTCTCTGTTCAGTTGTGAACCTCTCCATTATAAATTCTCCAAGTGTTGTCTATATAATCTGAAAGAAAAAATAAAAAAAAAATTAATAAACAAAAAAGTTATTAAACTTTTACACCCCTTGGTTTCTTTTGGCCCACCATGTATGTACGTACATACACACGTGTATGCAGAAAAAAGAAACGAATATACATAAATGTTATTTTCACTTTGATTTGATTAATAACTTAATAATAATAAATTAGTGTAAAGTTAGAGAATAGAGCACTAGCTACATTTTCCATTCTTTTATTGGTTGACCAGAAGCAGTTAATTTGTTATTTAGATGCTCCCAGAGTTGGTTAATTTTTTTATATTTTATTTTATTATTTGCCAAGTTAGTTTGTTTTGTTATATTTGAAGTCAACTAGAAATTTTTATACGTGCATTTGTGCATTCATTCATTTATCAATAAATAAGTCAAATATTGAACATACATTTTCCTTTTCCTCGCTTTTTCTATGTTAAACATGATTTCGAATGCCTTTTTGCTTGCGAGTAAAAACACGAACGGTTGCATTCGTATGTATGCACGTTATCGAATTCTGTCATTAGAAATTTCGATATGTGTTATTCGAAACCGAATGCGAAAATCCCAAAAGTTAAAAAACTCGAACATTCGAGTAATAACTCGTTCGCAATCGAATGCGAGAATTAGGCCCCTGATGTTCTAGTCCAGAGTTTTCGCTTTGTTAATCCTACTTAGACTTTGTTGCACCTTTCCCTTTCATTTCCTTGGCATGTTCATTCGCATACATCCTTGTCTGTTTCTACTAGTTTGTTCAATTTGGCTCTTTGCTGTGTAAAAAGATGCCTGAGTGCCTTGTTTTAATATTTTGTTTCCAGTCAGGTTTAGAGCACGCAGTACACTGTAAAAAAAATAAACATTTTTTCATTTAACATTTTATCAATAGTTTATACTACAGTTTAATATTTTTATTGCAAAATTAATATATTAGTTGTTTAGTTAAATACGTATTAATGTTGGAAAGAAGTGCATTAAAAATACATAAATATTGGATTTGGTATATGTGCCATTAATTATGAAAGTGGTCTAAGTCATATATTTCTTTGGTCGAAATATTTAGTAGATTACATTTGAACAAATCAAAAATTATTTTTACTCGTATATTATGCAACATATTAATTTATAGTTGTACTAGTGTCCATTAATATAAAATTATTTAAAGTTTATTGAAGATATTTTAAGATTTATTTGATATTTTGAAGCAAAAATGCACATGAGTTAGACCGATCACTTTCATAATTAGGGGCACATACATATCTATGTATGTACATATTTCATAGAAAAAAGTCTCGTACACTATATACTGTCGGACGTTTATTTATAATATGTATGTATGCATATATGTTACATGTACGAGTATGTAATGGTGTATTATTATACCCTTTGCCAAAAAATGCTAAAAGGATATATATAGGTTTGTCATTCTGTTTCTAATTCCCTTATGCATAGGGAAGACGAATAAGCGATGTCCGTCTGTCTGGACGTGAAATCGGTTTTCAGAAGCTCCCGGAAAAGCTAGAGACTTCGGACTAGGTGTATCAGAAATAGTCTGAAAAAGATTGGTATTGAAAATCAGCAAAATCGAGCATACGATTTCAGAGCTGGAAAACTTAAACTTTATTTTGCAATACTAAAGTAACTACCGAAAACTAATTTTTGATGTGTAAACATCTATACCCTAGGGGGTAAAAATCTTTTTCACAATACAATCAGAAATTTTGAGTAAGATGCACACCGCGTTATCAAATCGGTGTGAGCTACATATGTATGAGTGTATTAGTGTTTGAAAGAAGCAATACAAACTTATTTAAAATATTGTAAATACAAAGAAATTTGATGGTTTTTGTTTGTTTGTTTTTTAACTTGATAATTGCTTTATTGGGGTTCCGTAGACCAAAGGTGAAAATTAACCCTATTGTTTTCTCTACGCTGTCCGTCCGTCTGCCACAGGGTATTTTCTCGAGAACCGTAAGAGCTACGGACCTGAAATTTGGACACAGTGTGCAGACATTTGGTCGCTACAACAACAAATACATGAGAGTTAAAAATTAAAGGGTGTTGCAAAACGACCAATGAAAAATGTTAAAATCCCATGTAATATACATACAATTGTATGTACATATATACACTTGAAATTTGTAAAGTTAGTGTATTTTTATACAGACTACAACAATTAACACTAAATTTAAAAAATTTAAATTAAAGGGTGTTCCATCAGTTAATGCAATTTTGACTTTGTAATTTTGACAATTTGCTGTATCTTGGAAACCGTAAGAGCAAAACTCTTGAAATTTTCAAAAACGGTAAAACTAAAAAATCAAAAAATTATGAAATCGCCAAATCTAAAAAAAATCGTCAAAAACAAAAAAAATCGCCAAAACGAAAAAAAGCACCAAATTAAAAAAAATTCTAGGACTAAAATAAATCGCGAAAAACCGGAAAAATCGCCAAAATGAAAAAAACACCAAAAAAAAAAGAAAAAAATCGCCAAAATGGAAAAAACCGTCAAAATAAAAAAATCACCAAAATTAAAAAAACCCTTAAACAAAAAAATCGCCAAAATTAAAAAATCGCTGAAATGAAAAAATCGCATTAAAAAACCCAAAAACAGAAAAAAACCGAAAAAATGAAAAAAAATCGCAAAAATTAAAAAAAATGCGAAAATGAAAAAAAACCCACAAGAGCTAAAAAAGAATGCCAGTTTAGCGAATAATAAATTTAAATTTTTGCGAAAGCGAATGCAATTACTTAAAATGCATTAAAAAATCACATGAAAATAAGTTTGTATGAGAACGTGAAGTTGTATTTTATACATACATATGTACATACGCTGTGTCGCCATTTTTAGTCCGATCTTAACATTTTGTATACCCGAGTTCATGGCTATGTAAGGGCCACATTTCTGTCGTTAATAGTTTTCTACTACCACGTCATATTCTAGTCAGTAGCTTTTGTCATAACGATTATTAATACCGTTTAGGTTTAAGTGTTAAGAATCATTCCTAGGAAATTAATATGTTCTAAAAAGTTCTTTATTGAGATCTTAGGTACATTTTTGTAGTTGATTGTTTTCTTGAATTTTGAACGGTTTGCTACCTATAGACCTGATAAGGGCGAAAAAGGTACAAAAATCAATTTTTTTTTAATTTTTTGCGATTTTGATCTTGAAGATAAAAATTTTTTGATTTTATATTTTCACAATTTTTAATCTTTATGACAAGAGCTTTGCCTCTTGCAAACCTCCGAACGGTTTGCAAGATATGAGCCTGAGAAAATGCAAAAATGACACCGATGCCCCAAATCCTTGGGGGGCCATAAAAGAAACTACATGACTTGGGGCAAAACTGGGAGAAGCGGGTCTTCTTTTTTAGGGTTCCGTACTCCAAAGGTGAACAGGAACCCTATTGTTTTCGCTACGCTGTCCGTCTGTCCGTCACACGGTATTTTCTCAGGAACAGTAAGAGCTACGGACCTGAAATTTGGACACAGTATGTAGAACCTTGGCCGCTACAACAACAAATACATGATAATTAAAAGTTAAAGGGTATTCCAAAACGAGCAATGAAAAATTTTAAAATCCCATGTAATATACATACAATTGTATATTGAAACTTGAAATTTGTAAAATTAGTGTATTTTTATACAGACTACAACAATTAACACTAAAATTTAAAAAATTTAAATTAAAGGGTGGTCCATCAGTTAATGCAATTTTGACTATGTAATTTTGACAATTTGCTATATCTTGGAAACCGTAAGATGCACTTGAAATTTTCAAAAACGGTAAAACTAAAAAGACCGAAAATTATAAAATCGCCAAATCAAAAAAAAAAAAAAAATCGCCAAAACGAAAAAAATCGCTAAAAATAAAAAAAATCTAACACTAAAATAAATCGCCAAATTCGAAAAAATCGCCAAAAGGAAAAAAGCGCAAAAATGAAAAAAACGCCAAAAATCTAAAAAAATCGCAAAAACGCGAAAATGTCGCCAAAACTAAAAAAAAATTTAAATAAAAAAAATCACAAAAATGAACAAAATCCCCAAAAATAAAAAAATCACCGAAATCAAGAAACGCCAAAAACCGAAAAAATCGCCAAAACAAGAAAATAAAGTGTCAAAACTAAAAAAGGAGCCAAAACTTAAAAAAATCGCCAAAAACTTGAAATTTTCAAAAACGGTAAAACTAAAAAAACCGAAAATTATAAAATCGCCAAAAGTTAAAAAAAAGTCGCCAAAACGAAAAAATCGCCAAAACTAAAAAAAAAAATTAAATAAATAAAATCGCAAAAATCAAAAAAGTCGCCAAAAATAAAAAAATCGCCAAAATCAAAAAACGCCAAAAACCGAAAAAAATCGCCAAAATAAGAAAATAAAGTGTTAAAACTAAAAAAAGAGCCAAAACTTAAAAAAATCGCCAAAACTGAGAAAACGCAAAAACCGCTAAAACAAAAAAACCGAAAAGATCACAAAAACGAAATCAAATGCCAAAACTATATATTATATAGGATGAAGTTTGTATTAAATTACATATCTAGTGTTCGTACGGAACCCTTCGTGCGCGAGTCAGAGTCGCAATTTACTGAATTTATTTGGTCTTTTATCATGTAGTGGTGTTCGTATAGGGTTATATGTCCATGACTTAAAAAATTACATACTATATAACACTTAAGTATAAATTTTTGAATACGATTACTCTTTTTTACTCGTAGAGGAAACTATAACCTTTTTATTGAATTACAATTTGCCTGATATTTCACCACGATTGCTTTGGATCGTGAAGCAGTGCACTATAGGTCAAATCAACACTTTTTCTGTGCGAAATTAAATCCGCTTGCCAAATCATGGTATTTAATGCAAATTCTGAGAAAATGTCTTCAAAATTAAATTTAACCCATTCAAGACCAGAAATTAATCCTTTAATAACAACAGTCGATATATGCATTAAAATATTGTAATTTTAACAAAACATTAGCTAATTGCTTAAATCTAGTTTATTTGGTAGATTTAAATTCAAAAAATCCTCTTTTTTTCATTAATTTCATCAAGAGTTCAGTTGTTTTCATACAAATGCTACCTACTATAAAGAGGCATTACTCGCAAAAAGCAAAAAATCGCACTTTGAAATAAATTGCAAATAACTCATTGATTATTACTTAATTTATACTTTAAATTTGAAAGGGGTCAAAGGGGGTCAAAAGTTTTGAGGGCCATCTCAACTCAATTCGAGAAAATCGCATTTAAAGTTGACCTATTTCTACTGAACTCACAAGTTTATTTTCAGAAGAACTTAAATCTATTGACTTAGATGCAAAAATATGCGACAGTGCTTAATATTTTCCGAAAATTAAAATAAAGTGTCTTTATTTTAAAGTGTTGACAATTAAAGACAACGAAAAAAAAGTAAAATGTCAATTTTGCTTTTATTACTTTTGCACAGAAAAAGTGATAATTTGACCTACTGTGCAGTGATAGAATTGTCAAATCGGAAATTATTTTAAATTATTTACGTCCGTTTTCACAATGCATGATTAGGAGTTAACGTGAACTTTAACTGACGGTTCTTATACAAAACTTACGTTAAAGCCCTGTTAGCTTTTAATTGTACATTATGAAAAGGGCCGTTAATCCTATAAATTTTAAAACTCGCATATTATTTGGTTTATAATTCTTCCCGATCTTGGATGCAAACCCTCCTCCTTTGGCTGTGTTCACTTATACATAATATAATATTAATGTGCAAGGCATTGAATTTTATGTTAAAAAACCTTTTAAGTTTATCGAAAAAAATAACATTAAATAACAAAACTTAAAAATTTAAAATTCCCGAATATTTCTAGAAAAGATGTGATATCTTCTAAGTGGCTGGGCCGATTTTATTAAAACATAGCTAAGAACCTTCTCGATCAAGTCACCTTAAAAAAAAAAATAAATCAAAATTGGTCCAACCGTTTGGTCTCTACGTGGACTCGTACATATACAAAGATACACAAAAACACACTACAAACTTATAACACGCCTTTTTTTTGGTCGGAGGTTAAAAAAATTAACAATGGAAAAAAATAAAATTTGAAATGGCGACGCCCCTACGTTCGGCCAAAAAGAAAATTATACTAAATATAAAACATATAAATTTGAAACTAATCTGCAACAATTATGGAAATACGAGTACTTGCTGCAGAAAAGTTGAATGGTTTTTTGCGATCTTTAATTTTCTAACATTAGGGTATACGAACTGAGATATGATGAGTTGATACTAGGACGGGATACTTGAGATCAATGGTCCATAGAACAAAACATTTGTATCCTCGAGCTAAAAACATCTATATATCATACTTTAAGATCCAACGGTAAATGCCGAAGTTATAATGAAAACTTTACAGAGACCCCCCCTACGTTCGGCAAAAAATTTAATTTTTTATTATTTTTTGGCTGTAAGGTGGTGCGCTCTAATATACATACTTAAGAACAATACATTAAACAACACCAGTGATGCCAGAATTCCTCCACCAAAAATGGCTAAATGTAGACAAAAAAAAAATGGCTAAAAAATGGCTAAAAACTAGCTAAAAAATGGCTAAGCAAAATCGAATGCAAAAATCATGAACTTTAGCAAAAACAAGAAGATATTTCATATATTGTTTTTTTAAGGCAAATCGAGAACTTTTTTAAAGTAAATAAAAACAATAAATTTAAGTAATAAATAAAATGATTTTTCTTTAGGTAATAAAAAAACTGCGCATATAGTGCAAACTTACAATACGCCTTCTATTCATTTGTACATTCTGCTATTAAGTCTTTAAATTTTTGGGATACTAATCCATTGCTTGCGAAATTTTTGTTTATACTTTTTTATTAACTTTCTATTTTTTAAACTTTCATTTAAACTTTGATTTTTCTTGATATTTTCCTAAACCAGCAATTACAGTGAAATCTCTCATAACCGGACACTCACGGTCGCCCTGTTTTTGTCTGTTTATTAGAGGTGTCCGCTTATGAGAGAGTTACACATTTTTTGTATTTCATTGTAGTTGAAAAATTATTTTAAGAGTAGGCTTCTACAAATTAGATTGGTATAATTTAAGCTGTTGGGTTTCAAATGACTTTCAATGATTTTATTTGTTGGAATACAACAAAGTCGTCTCTAGAAAAATGCTTTGAAAAGGCAGTTTGTATAAGAAATGTAGCAATATGAATTGTTAAAATACACAAGAAACTTTATATCTTCACAAGTTCGTGCACCGAATATTTTCCTTTTTCAAACTCGTTTAAAATTAATTTTTTTTTCTGTAATTGATAAAAACAATTTGTTCACTGCCATTTTGGGACACTAGCTAAGCAAACAACTTCTTCATATAAACAGCAATTTCTTTGCGTCTCCAACGCATCGGTATTTATATATGCATTAAGCAGGGAACCAGCAATATCATTGACACTAATATAAATATGAATCAGAGTTGAATAAAGAAATACCCACTATTTAAATGCAACTCTTGTTATAGCGTTTCACCGCTTCTGTGCTTTTATGAGAGTGTCCGGTTATGGGAGGTGTCCGTTATGAGAGGTTTCACTGTAGACCCGACAACTTATAAACACCTTGCAACGATTATAATAATTCAGTAGCAAACCTTATTGTTACCAATTGAGCCATCTCTTTCATATAAGCGCTTTTAGACTGCTGCAACAAAAATGGCAAATTTGAACCGGGATTTATAGATATTAATGCGAAAACAATAACACATTACTCTGTTGTGTTTTTTTTTTGCTAGTTAATTAATGTTCCCACGTTCCGAGTTTAAATTTATTGTGAAAAATCACACACAAATTTCATGTTTGGAAAAATAGCTAAAAAATAGCTAGATTAAAATAAAAATGGCTAAAAAAATAGCTAATAGCTAAACGCAATTTTCTTCCGGCTAAATAAGATGAAAAAGGGCATACAGACTCATATGTAAATACATGTGTATGTATTAGAGAGCTGCGTAAACAGTCTTGAAATGTAATGCTGTCGTACTGTAAGTGAAGCACGATGGATTTATTGGTGTACGTGTATATCAGTGTTAACAAGCGAAAACGCCAAGACAGCAAAACAAAACAAACACTCAAAAGAAGTACTGTTGATTAGTGTATGCTTGTTATTTTTCATATTGTACGTTTGAGTGTGTGTGTAATATGTAGATGGTAAGCTATTATGTGATTAACCGCATACAACTAATGAATGCATGTGTGTGCCTTTGCATGTGCGCAGAAAAATTAAAGATCATACACACATACATGCATAGGGTTGCCAGACGGCCTGGAATGGCCTGGATTTTCCAGTTTTTTAGAGCCTCATCCAGTTACCAGCTAACATAGAATTTATCCAGTCAAAAATTATTTCTTTATCAATTATATTTTTTAATTAATTAAATAGCGGAACAGTGGTTTTATTGCTGCATTTAAAATAGCCGATCCTTACGTATTTTTATCTGCTGATTACGATGGCATCATTAGTTTTTCCCCAGCAGGTCTAGTTTTAAAGATATAGTGACAATTAGCTATGCTTTATTTATGCCACTTTTTTATAATTCACTTAGTATATCACGAATGGTCCCCCAAATTTAAAAATACTTTCTGGATTATTAAATTTCATTAAATTCAATTTGATTATATGAACATTGAGTATATCATGATATCGTACTCTTATTACATGGATGTTAAAAATCGTGTCTTTTTGGTTTAGTTCTTAAATTTTTTTTATTTAAATTTTTGAAATTAAATTAACTGGTTCTTATGTATTTTTGTCCGCTGATTATGAATATAGTTTTATTATTTATCTATCACCTCTTGTCTCACAAAAAAAAGATTAAAATTTTTGCTCTCTCATGCCTTCCAAAAAAATTTGTTTTTTGTATCACATATCTGATCAATGCAATTATTACGTATAATAAATGTTGTATTGACCAGTCCAGAAAATTTTTGTTTTATTTGTGGTTATTACATCGAAATTTGCAGCTTTTACCAAAAAAAAAAAAAAAATTTAAGGAAAAATTTTAATTTTTAATGCAAAATTATTGGGCCTAATCACCAGTGTGGTATTTCCACTTCTACTACGACTATTTTGTACAAGACTAAAGAATATTGCTTTAATTAGGCTCACTAAAATAATCAAAACTTATCAAAAGTAGAGGCTACATTCAAAATCAGCGACGTCATATTATTAGAAATAATATTTTTTGATGGCGTAAGAAAAGAAAAATTCGAGATATTATTTTTTAAATATAATGCACAAATCTCTGAAACTAGAGGGTATAAGAATATAAGAAATCTTTTTTCGTAATTAGCGGACAAAAATTCATAACGACTAGTTATTTAAGTAAAAAATATAATAAAAAAAATTTTATGGACTAAACTATGCTCCTCAATGTAAAGCTATCGAGATAAAGGAAATTGTTTTACAGATTAAAACTAATGACGGAATCGTAATCAGGAGATAAAAAATACATAAGGATCAGCTTTTCTTATTAAAACAAGGCAAAAATTTCTGTTTTCTGGTTGTGTTTTTATATCTTCTAAGGAAAAGTTTTTAATACTAAATAAAAAGAAACAATAGTGCTTGCAAATGTACTGATTAGTTGCTCTATTTTGTACATCACTGGCAATTTACAACCAAAACAATATTTTCAAAAAGCATCAACACTTTGCTTTTTAAGCTTATTTTTCAATTGTCCAGTTATTTTTTCAAAATCCAGTTGAATTTTTTCCATTGTCCAGGTATTTGACTTTTGGTATCTGGCAACCCTATACATGCATGACGTTCGTACACGCTCTTAAGGGGCCCATACACTACAACAGCATGCATGCGCAATCAAGTGTTTGTGCCAGCGGTTTGGTCGTGTATGGGCATTTTGTGCGATTGTACGGTTTGCTGTAGCGATGTCAAGTAGAGTTTGATATTGTGCTGATGGTACCAGCTCGCTGGTGTGGTATATGCTGAAATTAGCTCAGTTGAACAAAGTTGTCATGGAGCAAACATGCATTTAAGTAATATAATTTGTTGAAATGTAATTTGTTTCAATGGTAAACAGAATTTTAGAACTTTAATTATACATAGCTGCTAATTTTAACAACATACCAATAACAATTGCAAAAAAAATATGTGTCACTATTCATAACCACCCTTCCCGAAATTTTGTAAGAAATGAATATTGTACCAGCTTGCTGGTATGTTGTGTGGTATGAGCCTGAATGCTCAATCGCTTGATTGTGCGTGCATGCTGTTGTAGTGTATGGGCCGCTTTATGCGTAGAAAGAAGCTAGTATCACAAATTCTTCCGTCACGAATTGTTTTCTTCTTTACTCTTATACCTACAATACTCAAATAAATTTCTTGCAAACAGTGTTGTTAACGTTTGTTTTATAAGATTTCGCTGTAGTAAAGCATTTGAAAAATCCCTCATGTCTTGAAAGTTCTTATAAGATATCTTATGCAGGAGACTAGTATGTATATGTAAGTATAATTATAATCAATATCATAAAGATAATCATAAAGAGCTTATTTGAACAGCAAGCTTTTCCTTTTTGTTACAGGATTTATTTCATAGTGGTTGCCTTGGTTAGTTGGTTCATCCGTGGAATTAGATATTTTCAACTAAAAAAAAGTAACATATGAACGTATTACTTTAAAAAAAAGGTCATTAAGAGGATGTCTTGAATAATAAAAATTTTCATTTAAAAAAAGGAAATACGTATATACATTTGTAACATTTGCCATACTTATTTATTTATGAAATTTAGTGATTCAGGTTATTACGGAAATTAAATTTTTTTCCACCAAGTAAATATGTACAGGTTTACAGGTAATACTGTAAAAAAAATAATCTGAAATAATTTGGGACGATTTTACTTTAGATTGTACGAAAAACTTTTTTCTTTTGTTACTCATGGCCAGAGCTGGGACTTTTATGCAACAAAAAATTGATTTTAAGTGCTTAAGAAATGTACTGAAAATGTAAAATATGCACTTACATACGAAACAAGCACCAAATATAAAATGATATGCCAAATTTTGTTTTTCATTTTTTTTTGATTTTTTAAAAATAAAAAAAAACACTCAAATCAAAAAAATGCATGTAATAAAACTTGAAAACTATTTCGAACAAATGTCTGAAAATTATTCACACAAACATTCCAAAAGCATACGAATGCTGTTTAAAAATAAGCCAACACGCGTTTAATAATTTTTCTATATGTGTACTTTTAAGGGTTAATAGATGGTAAAAACTGGGGCCTAATTCCTGCACTCGTGATCGGAATTCCATTCGAATAGAAATTAATTTCGATGGCAAGAAATTGTTCGATGATGTCTCTCGTTACTAAGCAAATTGAGTTTATGTTTCAGTGTTGAAAAAATGCAAACAAATTCACTTCACAGCACTGAATAAATTGTAAGCAAAATCATATGTTTGTATATATGAATGTGTGCAAAAACATATGTACCCTGTCGGATTTTTATTAGCTAGCTCAAAATATAGGTGACTTTTTGCTAACTCATTTACAACTAGCTCCTCAACTAACTTATAAATGAGCAGATGTGATTCAGTAGCTTTTTGTAGAACTGTCTTCTTATCGATAAGTAGTGAACTAACTTTAAGCTAACTCAAAACTGATGCTGAGATTAGTGAGTTGTGTTTGTACAACTAACATCTCCTCGATAAGTTTTGAACTAACTTTAAGCTAACTCAAAGCTGATGCAGAGATGAGTCAAAGCTTATCGAGAATATTTCAAAGTAAAATTCATGTTTATGTTAACTCTGTGCCATCTTTATTTTATATGGCGCAATAGCAAAGTGTTAAGTATGATGGCTGACAAAGTAATCGACGTAAGACCTTTTTTTTCTTTTTTGATGAGCCATAAACTAAGTCATAATGGACTAAGCATTAGTTGGTCAGCTCGCAAATAACTTGCATTTTATCAACCAAAAACTAACTCGAAATGAGCTAACTTGTGGTTATTTGAAACTTATGCAGCGTGAGTGAGTACTGACTCTTTCTGAGGACATTACGTTGAAAAACTGAATAGCGTTTAACATGTAAAATGAGTTAGCTTTTGAGTCAGTTGTCACTCGCCTCTGATTAACCATTAGTTACTTTTAAGTTAGCCCAAATCCCGACAGGGTATGCACGTACTTACATACACACGTATATGCAGAAAAAAGAAACGAATATACATTAATGTTATTTTAATTTTTATTTTATTAATAACTTAATAATTATTAATTAGGGAAAAATTAGATGATAGAGCACTAGCCACATTTTAGATTATTTTATTGGTTGACCAGAAGCAGTTAATTTTTTATTTAGATGGTCCCAGAGTTGGTTGATTTTTTTTTAATTCCCCCAACAAATATTAGGCAAAACATTATTTGCCAAGTCAGTGTGTTTTGTTATATTTAAAGTCAAGTATAAAGTATTAAAAATTCTTTATATTTTTATTTTTTGTTTATACGACATTTGTACATATATTCATATATAAATAAATTAGTAAAATATTGAACATACATTTTCCTTTCCTTCGCATTTTCTATGCTAAACATAATTTCGAATGCCTTTTTCCTTGCGAGTAAAAGGACGAACGTTTGCATTCGAATGTATGCACGTTATATAATGCTGTCATTAGAAATTTCTATATGTGTTATTCGAAACTGAATGCGAAAATCCCAAAGGTTAAAAAACTCGCACATTCGAGTAATAATTCGCTCGCAATCGAATGCGGGAATTAGGCCCCTGAATTTTGGTAACTTTTTTACACTCGACACATCTTCTAAAGTACTGAACACAGCAGAAATCTTTTTGCAACCATGTTTTCTCCTAGACAAATCTCGAATAAGTTTTATGTCTTTAAGAAAACTCGTACTTACAAGGGGTGAAATTGTACGCGTTTTCGGTAATTTTTTTAGTAATGATAAGGTACAAATCGAGCCATAAGAAGAAACAAAACTTAACAGCAGAAGGTTTTTTTAAATTATCTTCGCTGTTATTTCAGTTAATTCATTGAACTTCAGTATTTAGTGTTATTATGCTAACAGCATAACAACGGTATTTTTTGTTCCTTAAGCTTTTTTTTGCTCTCCCCCTGATAACTACCTGTATATATTTTTGTTTAGGTTAAGCTAAAAAAAAAGCAATGTGAGTCCGATCACAGAGGAGATGTGTAAACATCTAGTAATGAAAATTTTTTTTTTAAGTTGGAAGTTCTTATGCTTATAGTATATTTTTTAAAATTAATTAATTAAAAGTATGTATCAAAACTTTCAATATTGTAAACACATAGGAATTTATTGGTTTTTGTTTGTTTTATTAAACTTATTTGGTTAGCGAATGGGCACACTGCAGGAAATGTATATGTACTGCATTAAAAATTGTAATTCAAAATTCAGTAAATTCTTACTGCTAATGAAATTTAATTTGCATTACCAGTAAAATCGTAGGGCCAAGTGGCAAAGTTTTTTTCATTCAAATTTTGAAATTTTTGTATGAAAAACATTTAGCCACTTGGTAGAATTGCATTATGAATACAAGCATTACTGATTACTGAAAATTTAATGCACATCATCATATAAGAAATCATTTAGGCAATTTATAAAAATTGTAGAAAAAAATTCAAAAAATCAGTAAAAATTTACTTGTTAAAAAATTTTTTATTATTTTTACTGAAACTTTAGTAGTACTGCAGTACTCATGTATGGTAAATGTTTTTACTTTTACTTTTTAATTTTTAATTCCTGTTGTTCATCGTTTAGTTGTTCATGTGCTGTTCAAGTTGTTGTGTACGCATTGCAATTCAATAAATACAGTAAAGTGCGACTTTGACTCGCACACATTCGGTCTTGAGCATTTTTTTGATTTAACTTTCTTCCTTTTTTAAGTTTTTTCAGTTTAAACGATTTTTCAGTTTTATCGCTTTTTTCTCATTATGGCGTTTGTTTTTTCTCTTTTTAGGTTTTTTTAATTTTCGCAATTTTTTTCATTTTCGCAATTTTTTTCATTTTGGCGATTTTTTTCTGTTTTTGGGGTTTTTTCATTTTGGCGATTTTTTCTGTTTTTGGGGTTTTTTTATTTAGGCGATTTTTTTTTCATTTTGGCGATTTTTTGTTCAAGGGTTTTTTTCATTTTGGCGATTTTTCCGGTTTTTCGCGGTTTATTATAGTCCTACAAATTTTTTTCGTTTTGGAGCTTTTTTTCGTTTTGGCGATTTTTTTTCTTATTAGCGATTATTTTATATTTGGCGATTTAATATTTTTTTGATTTTTTAGTTTTACCGTTTTTGAAAATTTCAAGAGTTGCTCTTACGGTTTCCAAGATACAGCAAGTTGTAAAAAATACGAAGTCAAAATTGCATTAACTGATGGAACACCCATTGATTTAAATTTTTTAAATTTAGTGTTAGTTGTTGTAGAATGTATAAAAATACACTAACTTTTAAAATTTCAAGTGTATATCAGGGAAAGCCAAAAAGTTACTTTTTGAATGCTCAATACATATCGATACTCCAACGACAATGAGTATGATAGCACATTCGCATCAACAAGCATGCTTACATACAGGCATACATATCTATAGCTATCAACACAAGTAAGTGCGCATATCGATAGGTGCGGGTTCGATCAAACAAATGTGCTATAGATATTCGTATAAATACATGAGCGCATAAGCATGTAATGATGAGTATGACTATATGAACAATGTTACTAAATATCTAAGTAAATGTAAGTGTATGAATTCAACAAATGCCTAATTTATATTATGCATTTTTTTCATGAAATCTATTTCACGAAACTTTTTCTATTTGCTAATAGAGAAGACACGTAACATGAATCTCTGAAGCATTTTTGACAACTTTTATGATCTAATTTGGTTGTACAGGACTCCTGTTGACAAATGAAAAAAAAATTCATACAATCAATTTTATGAAAAAATGCATAAATACGAGGCGGGTTTCTTTAGCAAATTTCCAATAAAAAAAATTATATATTGCAGAAATTATGCAAACTCGCAAGGATTAAAACAATAAAATAAATTCCCTAAATCTGATTATATAAACCTCAAAAAAGCAATAAGTCGAAAATTTGTTCGGCATATTAATCGCAAAAACTTGCAAAAATGCGAATATTATTTAAAAAAATGTCCAAAACCTAAAAAATGTGAACGAAAATACTCAGTAGATTTTGAAAATCAAAAACAATCTCACTTACAAAAATTTGCGAAAACTCGTGAATAATTTTTTAATTGAAAAAAGCCTTAAAATGTATTTAAAAAAAAAACACCAAAATTATAACGAATGTCAAAAACTTGGAAAAATTAAAATTAGCAAAAACTTGGTAACTTAAAAAAAGATAAAAGATATCATAGTCTGATACTGATTGAAAATCTTTAAAACTGCCAAAAAAAACAAATAATTGGGAACAATCACTTTTATTGCAAAAAAAAAAAATAAAACATTTGCGATAAATTTCCTTAAAATAACCTACAAATACTTAAAGATCTAAGGAATGCGGAAATGGCGAAAATTCGCTAACATCAAATAGATATGCAGATGGATTAAAAATCGGTAAAATCGGTAAAAAAAAGCCAAGATTTGGCTAAAAAGTCAGTTTCATCGCGAAAATTGGCGACTAACAAGCGCTAAAATTGCTGAAATTGTAAGGAATGCCATGGTTCAACCTTTCTTCCACTAATTCGGCTCTTAGCCGTGCGTGCGTGTTTCTACACCCGCGGTCAAATTACTCTCGTAAATATTTAATAGGGCTTTTAGATCTAAGGACTGCGAAGAGTATGTGAGTGGGTAAAACATTTTTATTGAGTTTTATGTTAAAATAGCTTGAAAAAAATGTTATTACCTCAACAACTACAAACTAAATACTATTTCAGGCAACACTTATAAAAAAAATATTTAAATAAATTCAGTAAAGTGCGACTATGACTCGCGCACAGTAGTTGTGAACTGGCGGTTCTGGGACAATTAAAATTGTTAAATTGTTGCTGAAATTGTTAAATTTGGGTAATTAAAATTTGAAAATTTTAAAATTCTTGAAATTTGATACCTACGAGGGTGGTTCGATAAGTCCTTTAAATATTTTTCGAGGGTGGTTCAATAAGTCTGTCTTTTTCCTAATGCCTACGGCATGCATGATAATTTTTCCTAATGCCTACGGCAATACATAATTATTTTCAAATGCCGACGGGAAAATCATGAAAATGATTTTTTCTAATACCAATGTTGAAATAGTGATTATTAATTTTTCCTAATGTCTACGGCAAAACATGTTTATTAATTTTTCCTAATGCCGACGGCAAAACATGATTATTTTTTTCAAATGCCGACGGCAATACATACTTATTTTTCCTAATGCCTACGGCAATACATACTTATTTTTCCTAATGCCTACGGCAATACATAATTATTTTCAAATGCCGACGGCAAAACATGATTATTTTTTTCAAATGCCGACGGCAATACATGATTATTTTTTTTGTTTTCAAATGCCGACGGCAATACATACTTATTTTTCCTAATGCCTACGGCAATACATACTTATTTTTCCTAATGCCTACGGCAATACATAATTATTTTCAAATGCCGACGGCAAAACATGATTATTTTTTTCAAATGCCGACGGCAATACATGATTATTTTTTTTGTTTCCTAATGCCGACGGCAATACATACTTATTTTTCCTAATGCCTACGGCAATACATAATTATTTCCTAATGCCTACGGCAATACATAATTATTTTCAAATGCCGACGGCAATACATGATAATTTTTCCTAATGCCTACGTCAATGCATGATAATTTTTCCTAATGCCGACGGCAAAACATGATTATTATTTTTTTCAAATGCCGACGGCAAAACATGATTATTATTTTCTAATGCTCCCAGTGTTGCCATACTGTAGAAATTTGTTATCGTAATACTATATCAGTAATATCAGAGAAAGAAGGTTTGATGACTACTAGGTCATATGGTTTCATATGAATCATGGGAATGTGCTTGTGTGATTTCCTCACGCTAATAAATTCTTATAAAATAAAATAATAAAATAATTAAATAAATGAATAAAATAATTACATAAATTATTTTATTTATTTATAAAACGTTCTCATGTATGTGAACACCCCTAATGCTTGTGTGTGGGGGGTCCAGCTTGTTTGTCGCTGGTAAGCTTATATTCTGTTTATTTGTTTAAGAAATATATTTGTATGTAGGTATGTATGTGTGTATGATGTTTGTATGTATGTATGTATGTGCGATCGAAAGAACTTGTGCGTGGAATATTTTGTGGCTGTGTAGAATACATTTATATTTTGCAACGTAATCATTTTCTTTGTCTGCGATTATTTTAAAGCAGCAAAGTTTCAACTAACTACAGTCATAAGCAGAGAAACAAAAAGTAAAAATTCGCAAGTTAGCAAAAATGCTAACTTTTCCTCCTTCCCACTTCCTTCTCTTTCCTTTATGTAGTTTGTATTTGAAATAAGAAAACACTTGTAGATTTTTTATTTTTCTATACATTTATTGCTTAAAATTTTTTAAAATTTTATAATAATACATACATTAATATTTTAAAGAGTGAAAAAATTCATTTAAAGCAAGATATTTCTTTTGTTAGTAAAATAGCATTTTTTAATGCGCAAACACCAAGTTTATGATAATTACAATAAAAATATTCTGGATACTTAATCTCCATTTGTTTAAAGTTGATACAGCCTATATCCTCAACGTTAAAAATTGTTCGGCATAAGATTTTTTCCAACCATCGTCTTTTCTCTTCGCCTTTTACATAAATTTTAGAACATCTTGCGTTGGCTTTTAAAAAATTGCAAACGCTTTCAAAAGAAACTGATCCAGCAGTCCAGCTGAGGTGATGATAGTTTTTCGTTAGCCACTTTGCTTCTCTTTGCCTTTTTATTGATAAGCATTTAAAATCAAATGGTGGTTTTATAATGAAATTGTTATATTCATAATTGTTGAAAACAATCGCTACTTCTTTTGCGATGAAATCATTTGAATTACTTTTGAAACCTTGTACGTCTATAAAAATTATTTTATTTTCTATATTGCTTAATTTATAAGACTTTTCGAACTTGTCCTTTGATGGGTATATATTCTATTATGCGATCATGAATAAGAATGCAGTAAGCTGATGTCTTTGCTGCAATATTAGTTGCTGTTTCAAATGCTATTTTTATATCAATCGGTCCATTATTGAGTGATTCATTCTGATGACTGACATCTACTACAATAATAGGAGCTTTTGTCTTAAACTCTGATGCAGATAGAAGCGGTTGAGATTCCCTCATATAGTAACTTTGTTGGAATCTTAGATACATATCATATAGAATTGCATATCGTTCATTTTTGAACTTTATGTTAAGATCATCATATGGATATGAGACTGAATTTAAATGTACTTTTAAATTAGTCAAATCACAATGAACAAACTTATTTTCTTGTTGAAAAGCAATCAATACAAAACGGGGGCGTTCTCTATTTGCAGCCAGTTTAACATTCCAAATATGGCTAGTACCTGTGTTTAATTGTGGATTAACATGACAATCCCAACTGCGAAATGCCATAGGTATAGAAGCACCATTGTTAATAATTTTTATCATATTCAATTTGCTAAAGTCGGATAATTGTACATGTGGGATTCTCCATGAGATGAGTGAAATTGTAAGTTTAGCTTTTTCAGTAGAAACACTCGAGCGTACAAGATCTTCATCATTCTTATTGCGCAAGAGTATCAATTCATGTTTTCCATTTAGTATAACTTTGTTGTAGTCTTCGGCGAATCCTAGAAGCATTTTTAGAGGTACATAAAAATTGAAAAATCCATTTTCAAGAGTGACATCGTCAATTTTGTTCCATCCAGCATTTTGCATCACATTGCTTTCTGTTGGTGACAGAGAAACCAAATTTTTTATAGTGCTTGTGGCTCCTAAATATCTTGTATGGTCAATTTCAATTCCATTGAGCTCATAGCGAATTTCATCAAATAGATATGCCACAAAGTTGTTTTTTAATAAAAAGTTCTCCGAAGAAGAAGAAGAAGATTTGGCCTTATTATCATCGACAACAAATCCCTCTACATAAATGTAGCTCTCACTGGGTAGCACATACAAATCTTGATTTTGTATTGAAATTCTAATTTCATCATTATTGTTGTAAGATTGTAAGTATGGTACATATGTATGATAGTCCTTTTTGATTATATTCTCATCAGACAAGGGTTTATCTAAGACATCTATTATTGAACTCATTTTGTCTTCAATTTAAAATTCAAGGACTTTAGAAAATTTTTATTTGATGTTGTTAGAGCTTTTTGTTGAGCTGGTCGCTTTAATGTTGTTGTTGTTGTTCTTGATGCTATATTTTTCAATGTATTTGTGTTGTATATTAGCATTATTTAGTTGGCCTTAAATGTATTCGTATTGTAATTTCCTCTCCTCGGAAATTAATTAAATCACCGTGTTGATCCAGTACGCGCAGCGCTAGTGAACTTATCTCTCTGGTGTTTACAGGTAAATAGATAAGATTTCTTGGAACCTCATCTATTTTATAGCCTGGAGGCACATTAATCGGAAATTCATGAAGTGTATGCGATTTCGAGTTATTCATATATGTGTTCATAGCGATACTACTTTCAATTCGCAAGAGATTCACTTTAAAAATATTAACTGGAAGATCTGAATAATAATATTTGTTTGGTGTTAGGATTTTGCTATTGAATCCTAAAAGTTTTCCAATTGTATTGTCTTTATTAAAATATACAAGATCCTTGGAACTATTAACTTTAACTTGCATTGTATTGTTATTCGCTTCAATAAAAATCTTATTTGCTGGGCAGAGTCGTTTGTATTCCTCTTCTATAAAATCAACTATATTATTTAATTCGTAAGATCCAATTGGTATTTCAATTATATGTTCCCCTATATGAAACATATTGTTGTAGGTGTCTACATTTGGAATACTGTTGTATGAATGAAAATCAGTTAGAGCACACTCATATGCACCATGTAATTCAATAGGAGGAAAGTAACTAGCAGATAGTTCTGATGAGTTAGAGCTCAGAGTAAGTGTTATTGACATTATAACAGTCTGATTACAATTAAATGTTTAGTACACAGTATGGTTTATAAGTATGATTTACATATTTTATTTAAAACTTTTTCTCATTTTAAAATTAACATTAGTTTCTTAATATTAATGCTATTGTTGTTGTTGCAATTGATGTTGTTGTTGTTTCTAATTTAGTTTTTCTTCCAACTATAATATTTCATCTTTACTTATCCAAGAATTGTGTTGATTAGAAAATCCCAGCCATTTAACATATACCTCCTTCCCTTTAATTTTAAGAACCTTTTCAACTAGATATGTATTTGGAAATCTAGTTTTTGAAAGTTCCTCAGTATAGAAGCCACCTTTAATAGGATTGCCAAGATAGTCTTCTAATATGTATGTTGCAGGATTTGTATTTTGAACTCTTGTAATTGTGAAAATTTCTGTAGTCCAATTTGGAGTATAACCTTTTTCAAATGTGTGCTTATATTTGCTTATGCGAACATGATCTCCCACATTAAATTTTGACATTTTATACATTTTCAAATGACTGTATACTGTATTTAGCAGCTTTTCCTCATTTGTTGAGTTGACTTTAATAGGAGCCATTTTAATGGTACGATGAACTTTTCTATTGTATGCATTGAGTAAATCTTTGTATATATCAATCCACTTATATGAACCATTATAACTAAATTCTTTCCACATCATTCCTTTCAATGTTCTATTAAATCGTTCTACTATTGATGCTTTCATAATGCTATATGTTGAGTAGTGATTAATGTTGTATTTATGCATTAATTTTCCAAAGTGTTTGTTGAAAAATTCTTTTCCATCATCTGTTTGTAAGTTTTTTGGAACTCGTCCTAATTCAAAAATATTTTCCATTGCCTTGGTTTTTAGAGTGCAGCTTTTATTTTCAGCTGTACTTTGAGAATGTGTCAATTACAGTCTTCAAAAATCAACAATTTCTATTTTCTGTAGAATAGTTCTACATTTCACCTAACTTAGCTCCATAAAACATCATATATTCCTGTCATTACATCTCTACAAGCACAAACAGTTGTTGAAATTTAATATGGACTTCGTGAACTAAATTCCTTTTTAAAGACATTGAATTGTTTCACAGATTTTTTCGAAAGTGTTGTGATCTACATCTTGCACTTTCAGCTATTTATACTAACATGTAGTTAATTTTCTAATCTATATATTTAACCGTAAACTCTTCAATTTGTTTTTAATTATTTACTTTTTAGAATTGCTTTTTCAATTTTATAACTGTCTTCTTTCTCTAATTTTATTTCACGTTGTAGTTCCTCAATTTGCATTTAAATATATTCTTGAATATTAATGCTTTAAGCTATATTATTAATTTGTCTTGTATTTTATCTTCATTCAGTTTAATGTAACTATCAACAATAGTTTGTATCTAATTCATTTATGCCTTCCAATACTGATAAGTCACTATAAATGTCTTCAGAATTGGAAGTCTATGAGTAAAATCATCGTCATCATCATTCTCAGTATTAGCATCATTAAATATGATGGTATTATCAAATATTGTTCCTTCTACTAGTTTCTTTTGGGGTACTTGTCTATATCTTGAGTGAAGGTTTCTCAGGCTTCAAACTTGTATATTTTCAACTTCTGTCTTGATTTTACTTTCTTCTTTCATAAGAATTCTTTTAATATTTTTAGAACTATTTATGAATTCTTCTGCTATAGGTTTAAATGTATCTTTTAGTTGTTCACTTGTATCTATTTCACCAGTTTTTATACTACGAAGCTTTTTCTTCAACACATTTCTTGTCAACACCAACTGTTTTAAAATTTTCTCATCCAGGGCAAATAACAGGTATCAGCAATCATATCAGCTTTTCAGGAGCTGGTCTGGTTTTCAGATCAGCTTTTCAGGACCTGGTCTTGTTTTCAGATCAGCTTTTCAGGACCTGGTCTGGTTTTCAGATCAGCTTATCAGGACCTGGTCTGGTTTTCAGATCAGCTTTTCAGGACCTGGTCTGGTTTTCAGATCAGCTTATCAGGACCTGGTCTGGTTTTCAGATCAGCTTTTCAGGACCTGGTCTGGTTTTCAGATCAGCTTTTCAGGACCTGGTCTGGTTTTCAGATCAGCTTATCAGGACCTGGTCTGGTTTTCAGATCAGCTTATCAGGAGCTGGTCTGGTTTTCAGATCAGCTTATCAGGAGCTGGTCTGGTTTTCAGATCAGCTTATCAGGAGCTGGTCTGGTTATCAGATCAGCTTATCAGGACCTGGTCTGGTTTTCAGATCAGCTTTTCAGGACCTGGTCTGGTTTTCAGATCAGCTTATCAGGACCTGGTCTGGTTTTTAGATCAGCTTATCAGAACCTGGTCTGGTTTTCAGATCAGCTTTTCAGGACCTGGTCTGGTTTTTAGATCAGCTTATCAGGACCTGGTCTGGTTTTCAGATCAGCTTTTCAGGACCTGGTCTGGTTTTCAGATCAGCTTATCAGGACCTGGTCTGGTTTTTAGATCAGGTTATCAGGAGCTGGTCTGGTTTTCAGGTAGCTGGTATAGTTTGGAGATCAGCTTATCAGGTATCGGATGAGGTTATAGCAAATAGATGTATCAAGTTTAAAGTTAGATTAATAACTAAAGTCAATCTTTTATGAGAAGTAGTTTATATAGTTATGAAAAAGTCAAATTGCTTTCTGTAGCGACCATCATTTAATTCATTATCTTTGCTTATCACTAAAAAGCCATATTTATCCTTCCAACATTCTCTACAAATTTCTTGGAACTTTTCGTAACTCATATCGCTGCCAACATGATCCCTATAAACATGCTTCATATTTGTATCATCTTGCTTAAACATTATAATAACATTTGCATTGTCTCTTATTAAATGCTTGGGAATTCTAGTATAAGTTTGACACAAGTAGAATGAATCAATATCCCTATGTCGCCCCATACAAAAATATGTACGTATATTATTCTGCTTTTCACATGCAACATCATCAAATATCATAATTGAATTAGTTTTAGCTTCGTCAGGTGGAATAACTGATTCATTATCGGTGAATGTATAATATCCCATTCCTTTAATTGGTGAAATTAGTTTCTTTAATTACTCATATTTGGGTTGATAAAGAGATTTTGAGTATAAATAGATGTTTTCAAACTTGAGTCCATTAGGACTTTCTAGTAAGCCGATCATAACATTAGTCTTTCCACAATTTGATGGTCCCACTATTAGAGCACGAATAGAATTTGGTAAGAGGGGGCTATGCTTTATTTTTGAAGTGATGTTCGATGATTCATCAATATTACGAACTAAAATATTTTTATGTTGTTTCACTAACTGCATTTTTGTAACTAAGTACATTTCATAAATGTTACCTCTTATTATAGAAAAAATCAGATAATATGGTTATACGATATCAGAAAACGTTTAGTCATAAAAACACCTTCGTTGGAGGAGGTATAGTAGATAAAATAATAAACTCTCTACCTGTTGAACTTCATCTTCCTGGATATCAGTACTGTGGACCTGGAACAAAACTACAAAAACGTTTAAATCGAGGTGATAAAGGAATTAATTTATTGGACTCTGCTTGTAAAGATCACGATATAGCTTATTCGAAAAATAAGGATTTAAGCACTAGACACAAGGCTGATAAAATACTTGAAAATTCAGCTTGGGATCGAGTTTTATCAAAAGATAGTAGTATTGCTGAAAAATCATTTGCCTATATGGTTACTAACGCAATGAAAGCCAAAACAAAATTTGGTATGGGTGTGGAGAAAAAGAAAAATGTTAAAAAGAACAAGCTAAATGATAAAAAACTGTTTAGAACATCAATTAGAGCTGCAACAAAAATACTAAAGAAGGAAAAACCATTAGATATTAATTCAGCAATGAAAATTGCCCGAAAAACTATCAACAAATCATTAAAAGGAAGAAAATCTCAAATTATAGTACCACGTGTAATACGTGTCCCAAAAATTGGTGGGTTTTTGCCTCTAATACCGATTTTAACTGCTCTGGGTGCAATTGGTAGTCTAACAACTGGAGGTGCTGCTATAGCTAAAGCTGTTAATGCAACAAAGAATGCAAAAAATCAACTTGATGAAGCAACTAGACATAATAAAGCGATGGAATCTATTGCAGTTGGAAAGGGACTTTACTTAAAACCATATAAAAAGGGTTTAGTTTAGTTTTCAAAGAGGAATCAAAAAACTATTAAAGATGCTACCCAACAGACCACTATCTGATGAGGACCTAAACCGTTTCTCTATAAATATTCCATATTTTAGAGGAGTTTTCATGTTGAATACTCTACCAAAACGAACAAAGAAAATATAATGTGGAATAATCAATTTAGACGTATCAACAGGACCTGGTACACATTGGGTAGCATATTATAAAAACAACAATGAAAAAGAATATTTCGACAGCTTTGGAAACTTACAACCTCCTTCGGAAGTAGTCAAATATCTTGGTACAAATATAAAATACAACTATAATCAACATCAGAATTTCAATACATTTACCTGTGGTCATTTATGTCTTAAATTTCTTTATGAAATAACTGAAAATATTAAATAAAAAAGCACAAACATTTATTTTTTACAAAACTGTTTCATGTATTTTTATTTATAATTTAAAATACAAAATTATTATATATTATTGCCAAATTGGAAATTGTGAATTTTGAATTAGAAATTCACTCAGCTCGCTTTCAACAATTAAGCTTTGTTCACCTTCTCTACTTAAGCAATATGATCCGCTCGAGAGCTCTTTAATTTCATCATCGGTTAAAGCATTATATCGCTTTGGGAGGAACATTATGTGGTTTTCCATTTCAACTTTTAGTGTTGGCCCATATTTTGTTGTTACTCTTGTCACTTTTCGAATTGTGTATTTAATTGATGTCTCAAGCTCCTTTATGTGGATTAAGGTTTTATTTTTTAGTGAATTAAATTTTGATGTTAGATTTGTTGTAGACTCCATTTTTTATTTACTTCTACTCACTTTAAATGTTTAACTGAAAATGATCTTAAAAGTAGCGATGATGACTTCTAGAAGGCTAATCGAAAATATTTATGGTGAAATAGTGAATAAGTGGGGGATAGTGATAGACAGAAAGAGATGATTATAGAGAGAAAAGGGATAGAGAGAGATAGAGTGCTAAAAAAGAAGTATGGAATATAGATGATGGTATAGATATTTTAAATATCAAAAGATAGTACTTTTAAAATTTAAAGAGCAAATTAGTCTTAAAGAAACCTTCAAACAATCATCATTCATTAATTTATCGGCAAATACAATGAGCCAAATTAGACGTACTCTAAACCAATTTTTAAGAGATTTCGAAAGCTTCAGGCTTTTTGATCATTGGGAGATGATCAAATTTTTCGAAAATATGCTAGATGAGAACGAAGAATATGGTATCATGGAAGATGAAGACAATACAGAAGGACACTTCAAAAGCTGTCCTTGGTATGATCCTGAGTGTGAGGAAGGACCTGATACTTGCAGATGTACAATATATTTTTTGCGCAAAAGTATATTAGAAAATTTAATAATTAGATACTATGAAATGTTTCCATCATTATAATAAAAATAAATAAAATTAAATTAAATTATTCCTTGTTTTGTATTATTTTTTAAAGGATATTTAGGAATCATTTATTCGAATAGAAAATTACAGAAACTTGTATGTAGTGAAAAATATAAGGACTTATCCGATTATCTAAATTGTTTCTCTTTATGAAAATATGAAATTTAATGGAATTTCATAATATTGTGAAATTCAATTTGTTTTGTGCAGAACCTCTCAGGGAAAACAAGACTGTGCATGTTTAAGCGATATGAAAACAAGAATTTGCAAATAAGCAAAAACGAAAGTTTTTTTGATTCAACGAAGTAAAGCCAATAAAGAAATAAACACTTTGGAAAATTAATGCATAAATACAACATTAATCACTACTCAACATATAGCATTATGAAAGCATCAATAGTAGAACGATTTAATAGAACATTGAAAGGAATGATGTGGAAAGAATTTAGTTATAATGGTTCATATAAGTGGATTGATATATACAAAGATTTACTCAATGCATACAATAGAAAAGTTCATCGTACCATTAAAATGGCTCCTATTAAAGTCAACTCAACAAATGAGGAAAAGCTGCTAAATACAGTATACAGTCATTTGAAAATGTATAAAATGTCAAAATTTAATGTGGGAGATCATGTTCGCATAAGCAAATATAAGCACACATTTGAAAAAGGTTATACTCCAAATTGGACTACAGAAATTTTCACAATTACAAGAGTTCAAAATACAAATCCTGCAACATACATATTAGAAGACTATCTTGGCAATCCTATTAAAGGTGGCTTCTATACTGAGGAACTTTCAAAAACTAGATTTCCAAATACATATCTAGTTGAAAAGGTTCTTAAAATTAAAGGGAAGGAGGTATATGTTAAATGGCTGGGATTTTCTAATCAACACAATTCTTGGATAAGTAAAGATGAAATATTATAGTTGGAAGAAAAACTAAATTAGAAACAACAACAACATCAATTGCAACAACAACAATAGCATTAATATTAAGAAACTAATGTTAATTTTAAAATGAGAAAAAGTTTTAAATAAAATATGTAAATCATACTTATAAACCATACTGTGTACTAAACATTATTTAATTGTAATCAGACTGTTATAATGTCAATAACACTTACTCTGAGCTCTAACTCATCAGAACTATCTGCTAGTTACTTTCCTCCTATTGAATTACATGGTGCATATGAGTGTGCTCTAACTGATTTTCATTCATACAACAGTATTCCAAATGTAGACACCTACAACAATATGTTTCATATAGGGGAACATATAATTGAAATACCAATTGGATCTTACGAATTAAATAATATAGTTGATTTTATAGAAGAGGAATACAAACGACTCTGCCCAGCAAATAAGATTTTTATTGAAGCGAATAACAATACAATGCAAGTTAAAGTTAATAGTTCCAAGGATCTTGTATATTTTAATAAAGACAATACAATTGGAAAACTTTTAGGATTCAATAGCAAAATCCTAACACCAAACAAATATTATTATTCAGATCTTCCAGTTAATATTTTTAAAGTGAATCTCTTGCGAATTGAAAGTAGTATCGCTATGAACACATATAAGCAATGTGATGCAAAATGCTGGATGGAACAAAATTGACGATGTCACTCTTGAAAATGGATTTTTCAATTTTTATGTACCTCTAAAAATGCTTCTAGGATTCGCCGAAGACTACAACAAAGTTATACTAAATGGAAAACATGAATTGATACTCTTGCGCAATAAGAATGATGAAGATCTTGTACGCTCGAGTGTTTCTACTGAAAAAGCTAAACTTACAATTTCACTCATCTCATGGAGAATCCCACATGTACAATTATCCGACTTTAGCAAATTGAATATGATAAAAATTATTAACAATGGTGCTTCTATACCTATGGCATTTCGCAGTTGGGATTGTCATGTTAATCCACAATTAAACACAGGTACTAGCCATATTTGGAATGTTAAACTGGCTGCAAATAGAGAACGCCCCCGTTTTGTATTGATTGCTTTTCAACAAGAAAATAAGTTTGTTCATTGTGATTTGACTAATTTAAAAGTACATTTAAATTCAGTCTCATATCCATATGATGATCTTAACATAAAGTTCAAAAATGAACGATATGCAATTCTATATGATATGTATCTAAGATTCCAACAAAGTTACTATATGAGGGAATCTCAACCGCTTCTATCTGCATCAGAGTTTAAGACAAAAGCTCCTATTATTGTAGTAGATGTCAGTCATCAGAATGAATCACTCAATAATGGACCGATTGATATAAAAATAGCATTTGAAACAGCAACTAATATTGCAGCAAAGACATCAGCTTACTGCATTCTTATTCATGATCGCATAATAGAATATATACCCATCAAAGGACAAGTTCGAAAAGTCTTATAAATTAAGCAATATAGAAAATAAAATAATTTTTATAGACGTACAAGGTTTCAAAAGTAATTCAAATGATTTCATCGCAAAAGAAGTAGCGATTGTTTTCAACAATTATGAATATAACAATTTCATTATAAAACCACCATTTGATTTTAAATGCTTATCAATAAAAAGGCAAAGAGAAGCAAAGTGGCTAACGAAAAACTATCATCACCTCAGCTGGACTGCTGGATCAGTTTCTTTTGAAAGCGTTTGCAATTTTTTAAAAGCCAACGCAAGATGTTCTAAAATTTATGTAAAAGGCGAAGAGAAAAGACGATGGTTGGAAAAAATCTTATGCCGAACAATTTTTAACGTTGAGGATATAGGCTGTATCAACTTTAAACAAATGGAGATTAAGTATCCAGAATATTTTTATTGTAATTATCATAAACTTGGTGTTTGCGCATTAAAAAATGCTATTTTACTAACAAAAGAAATATCTTGCTTTAAATGAATTTTTTCACTCTTTAAAATATTAATGTATGTATTATTATAAAATTTTAAAAAATTTTAAGCAATAAATGTATAGAAAAATAAAAAATCTACAAGTGTTTTCTTATTTCAAATACAAACTACATAAAGGAAAGAGAAGGAAGTGGGAAGGAGGAAAAGTTAGCATTTTTGCTAACTTGCGAATTTTTACTTTTTGTTTCTCTGCTTATGACTGTAGTTAGTTGAAACTTTGCTGCTTTAAAATAATCGCAGACAAAGAAAATGATTACGTTGCAAAATATAAATGTATTCTACACAGCCACAAAATATTCCACGCACAAGTTCTTTCGATCGCACATACATACATACATACAAACATCATACACACATACATACCTACATACAAATATATTTCTTAAACAAATAAACAGAATATAAGCTTACCAGCGACAAACAAGCTGGACCCCCCACACACAAGCATTAGGGGTGTTCACATACATGAGAACGTTTTATAAATAAATAAAATAATTTATGTAATTATTTTATTCATTTATTTAATTATTTTATTATTTTATTTTATAAGAATTTATTAGCGTGAGGAAATCACACAAGCACATTCCCATGATTCATATGAAACCATATGACCTAGTAGTCATCAAACCTTCTTTCTCTGATATTACTGATATAGTATTACGATAACAAATTTCTACAGTATGGCAACACTGGGAGCATTAGAAAATAATAATCATGTTTTGCCGTCGGCATTTGAAAAAAATAATAATCATGTTTTGCCGTCGGCATTAGGAAAAATTATCATGCATTGACGTAGGCATTAGGAAAAATTATCATGTATTGCCGTCGGCATTTGAAAATAATTATGTATTGCCGTAGGCATTAGGAAATAATTATGTATTGCCGTAGGCATTAGGAAAATAAGTATGTATTGCCGTCGGCATTAGGAAACAAAAAAAATAATCATGTATTGCCGTCGGCATTTGAAAAAAATAATCATGTTTTGCCGTCGGCATTTGAAAATAATTATGTATTGCCGTAGGCATTAGGAAAAATAAGTATGTATTGCCGTAGGCATTAGGAAAAATAAGTATGTATTGCCGTCGGCATTTGAAAACAAAAAAAATAATCATGTATTGCCGTCGGCATTTGAAAAAAATAATCATGTTTTGCCGTCGGCATTTGAAAATAATTATGTATTGCCGTAGGCATTAGGAAAAATAAGTATGTATTGCCGTAGGCATTAGGAAAAATAAGTATGTATTGCCGTCGGCATTTGAAAAAAATAATCATGTTTTGCCGTCGGCATTAGGAAAAATTAATAAACATGTTTTGCCGTAGACATTAGGAAAAATTAATAATCACTATTTCAACATTGGTATTAGAAAAAATCATTTTCATGATTTTCCCGTCGGCATTTGAAAATAATTATGTATTGCCGTAGGCATTAGGAAAAATTATCATGCATGCCGTAGGCATTAGGAAAAAGACAGACTTATTGAACCACCCTCGAAAAATATTTAAAGGACTTATCGAACCACCCTCGTAGGTATCAAATTTCAAGAATTTTAAAATTTTCAAATTTTAATTACCCAAATTTAACAATTTCAGCAACAATTTAACAATTTTAATTGTCCCAGAACCGCCAGTTCACAACTACTGCGCACATAGGGTTCCGTACGAACACTAGATATGTAATTTAATACAAACTTCATCCTATATAATATATAGTTTTGGCATTTTTTCGTTTTTGGGGTCTTTTCGGTTTTATTGTTATGTCGTTTTTTGCGTTTTTTTTCGGTTTTGGCGAGTTTTTTAAGTTTTGGCTCTTTTTTAGTTTATACACTTTATTTTCTTGTTTTGGCGATTTTTTCGGTTTTTTGGCGTTTTTTCATTTTGGCGTTTTTTTTTTATTTTTGGCGATTTTTTTTAATTTTTGCGATTTTTTGTTTATTTAAATTTTTTTTTAGTTTTGGCGACATTTTCGCGTTTTGGCGATTTTTTTCAGTTTTTTGCGTTTTTTTTCATTTTGGCGTTTTTTTTTTGCATTTTGACGATTATTTCGAATTTGGCGATTTATTTTAGTGTTAGATTTTTTTTTAATTCTTGCGATTTTTTTCGTTTTGGCGATTTTTTTTTAATTTTTGGCGATTTTTTTTTTGTTTTTTGGCTTGGCGATTTTATAATTTTCGGTTTTTTTAGTTTTACCGTTTTTGAAAATTTCAAGTGTTTGCCTCACGGTTTCCAACATATAGCAAATTGTCAAAATTATATAGTCAAAATTGCATTAACTGATGGACCACCCTTTAATTTTAATTTTTTTAAATTTTAGTGTTAATTGTTGTAGTCTGTATAAAAATACACTAATTTTACAAATTTCAAGTTTCAATATACATATGTTCATACAATTGTATGTATATTACATGGGATTTTAACATTTTTCATTGCTCGTTTTGGAACACCCTTTAATTTTTAGTTCTCATGTATTTGTTGTTGTAGCGGCCAAGGTTCTACATACTGTGTCCAAATTTCAGTTCCGTAGCTCTTACGGTTCCTGAGAAAATACCGTGTGACGGACAGACGGACAGCGTAGCGAAAACAATAGGGTTCCGTTTCACCTTTGGTGTACGCAACCCTAAAAAATGAATGTGTTGGAAGTCATGGGTATATCGATAGATATGCGTAGATATGCGGCATGTAACGAAGCATGCGCATTGATACATACAAGTATGAAATAAAGTGCGCAGGGGTATACGCAAGTATGAGAATGAATAGATATCAACACGCACTAGCATAAAAAATGTTCGATATGTGCGGGAGTATCCAAAATTTTTTGTATCGATTGGCTTTCCCTGGTGTATATATGTACATACAATTGTATGTATATTACATGGGATTTTAACATATTTCGTTGCTCGTTTTGGAACACCCTTTAATTTTTAACTCTCATGTATTTGTTGTTGTAGTGGCCAAATGTCTACACACTGTGTCCAAATTTCAGCTCCGTAGCTCTTACGGTTCATTTTCACCTTTGGTGTACGGAACCCTAATAAAGCAATTATCAAGTTAAATAAAACAAACAAAACCCAGCAAAGTCCTATGTATTTACAATATTTTAAATAAGTTTGTATTGCTTCTTTCAAACCCCAGTTGGCCACGTCTTTAAGACATCTCTAACGACGGTTACAAGACAACGGTAAGTCGTAGAAGACATATTAAAGACAACTCCATACAAATCGTTGACGAAATTTTCATACAAATGGCGGCGAGGTCACACAAGACCAGATGAGCGACATTGTCGCTCAGATTGTCCTCAACAAGGCTTTATTGAAGACAAAACGTGTGACACTGTCGCTCAGATTGTCATCAACAAGGCTTTATTGAAGACATAACGAGGGACATTGTCGCTCATATTGTCGTCAACAATGCTTTATTGAAGACACAACGAGGGACATTGTCGCTCAGATTGTCCTCGACAAGGCTTTATTGAAGACAAAACGTATGACACTGTTGCTCAGATGGTCCCCAACAAAGTTTTATTGAAGAGAAAACGTGTGACATTGTCGTTCAGATAGTCATGAACGCCGATTTCTTTTAAATTGTCGATTAGAAAACTTAATCTACAGACGACATGTCGTATATGAATCGTCGAAGACAATGTCGTCCAGGACGATTTGGACAACTGGGACACTAATACACTCATACATATGTAACTCACACCGATTTAACAACGCGGTGTGAATTACTGTCCTGCACAAGACTATTTATAAGATCTTTCAAGACATGAGAGATTTTTTCAAATGCTTTAATACAGCGAAATATTCTAAAAGAATCGCTAAGCAACACTGTTGGCAAGTAATTTTTTTCGGTGGTTTGTCTTGCCAACAGTGTTGTTTAGCGATTCTTTTAGAATATTTCGCTGTAGTAAAGCATTGGAAAAAATCTCTCATGTCTTGAAAAATCTTATAAATACTCTTGTGCAGGACACTAGTGTGAATCTCAGCAAAATTTGTGATTGTATTGTGAAAAAAAATTTTACCACCTAGCGTATAGATGTTTACACATCAAAAAAAAATGTAGTATTTGTTTTCATTTAATTCAAGAATTTAAGCTGGTTTTCTTGTGAAGTCCTAAACTACAATTTATTTGGAAATTTATTAGTATACCACGAAAGGTACGAGCATGTATGTATCTTCAAACGAAAAATAAGAGAGATAAGCCTAATTAACATGAACTGGTTTTGCTCTACTTAGAATATGAAAACCAGCAATTGGTATATATGTATATGTTTGCATGTTTGTCTTAATAGAAAAATATTAATCGGGTGAAAAAAATATCATATAGCTTCAGTTCTTGGAAGCGTTCACTTTTAACCAAAGTTTTACCTGAAAACTAAAAAACAATCTAAAATGCATGACAGCCACTATCAAATTATATGTTATGGGTTTAGCTTAAGTTTTGTAATAGCTGAAAATAAAAAAAAAATATTTTTCTACACAAAATTATGCATATATTAGTTCAAAAGAATATTTAATTACCATATTTAACTATTAAAATACTTGAATAAAGATAATTTAAATAATTTCATGAAGTAAAAAATTATTATTTATTTCTTGTTTGGTTTTGTTTTAAACCTAAAGATTTTAATTATTGTTCGAACTTTTTATCTATTCTTCTTTATTTATGATGTGATTAGTTTAAAGTTCGTATCGCTTTGCAAGCCAAATTACATATGATAATTATTAATGAACAAATAACATTAAAGTTAATTGTAAATATTCTGACAAACACAAAGTAGAACGGAACAACTAGCTGTTTTCGAAGATCACTACATCATCATTTCATCATCAGCGTCCTTTGTGTTTGGACCAATGATTTTTACTTACATCATGTTTTATAAAAGATATCATTTTCCAATTCAACCTCAGGTAAACAAAAACTAATTTTGAAAGCTTCAAATATACATATATTGCAATCTCACCCAAAGAAGCCGCTTAATCCGAGATTATTGCTTAAATCGAAGCACAAAATTATTTAAGGGTCTGGGCGTAAGCTATATTTTTCCTCCTCATGATGTTTGTCGGTTTAATTTAACAAATTATGCCGAGTAAATGATTCTTTCAATAACAGTAACAACCATAATCAGGTTTTTTTATTAAAAAAGTTTTACAAAGCTATGAATTTTTAACTGTGAAAAATTTGAAATTTTTAAACCATAGTTTTGAATTCTAAAGAGTGGAGATATTTGTGCGCTTAAAATTTTTTGGAATAAAACAAGTTCTTAAACCGGTTTAAAAAAAAATTAACGACCAGGTATAGGCAAGAACGCTAATTTTATTTTTTAATACACTAATATTTATTTATTGATGTTCAAAAATTAACTAACAATTAGTATTCAAATCTTAAACCTAAATATAATTATTAGATCATAAACTCAGTAATATTAATTAATATTTGCTCCGAATTTCTTTTAAATTCTGTTAAATTTAATATTCCCTGTCGTAGTACTCCTTATTATAATCCTCCTCTCAAGGCAAATTCATGACAGGTAAAGTTAATACTACAACAAAATACAAACAATAAAAACAATATGGTATTTTGTTGTTGCCTTGGAGGCTCGTATGTCAAAAGCAGCTGATTGAAGTTACTCAAGCAGAGATCTAGGCCATGATGGCTCACAACCGGCTGAGCCGAGCCGTCGATAATTTTATTCAGCTACGCCGCCGCTGGAAAAAGCTTGGTTTATGTTGCCTGAAAAACAGCCGCAGATTCAATAAACAATATAATCTAATAATTATTTTATTTATTTAAAAATGTTTATTATTTGACATATTTTCATACGTTTATTTTAATTGATATGTATTTGATAGTGGCTAAGCATTGTCTATGTATTTCATTGGTGCTTTGCCAAAGCATCAGTTAACTTTAACCATATATTTTGAACAGTTACAAACCTCTTATCTTATGGACAGACTTTCAAAAACTATTTGAGAATTCACAAATAATAATATATTTGAATATCACAAAAGAAAAATAAGCGTAGTAGGCCTAGAAACTTTAACAAAATATATGGTTGAAGTCTATTAATGATTTGGCAAAGCACCAACCAAATATAAAGAAAATGCTAAACCACCAGCAAATAAATTTCAATGAAAATAAACTTATGAGAATATGCCAAATAATAAATTTCTTAAATGTTAAATTTATACTTTATTTTTCATTTTGTCTTATAAATACTTTTATTGCTATCCAATGGATTTTTAATTGTATAAAGGTGTAGAAAAATAAAATATATTCATATCGAATATAAATTATTTGCTGGGTTTTGTTAAAGTTCTAAGCCCACTACGCTTGTTTTTCTTTTGTAATTTTCAAAAATATTATTATTTGTGAATTCTCAAATAGTTTTTGACACAGGAATTTTTTAAAGTCTGTGCATAAGAGGTTTGTGACTGTTCAAAAAATATGGTTGAAGTATACTGATGATTTGGCAAAGCACTAATGAAATATATAGATAATGCTTAACCACTAGCACGTAAATATCTACTTTATTTATGTTTTA